>CM070598.1:15912434-16525331 GCA_036346395.1 Hsuehochloa calcarea
TGCCGAGGTGGTCCGGTGGCGTGAGTCGTAGGCAGCGCGATGAGGTCGTCGTGGCGGCGATGCTACAGAGAGAGAGAGAGAGAGAGAGAGAGTGGATGAATGGTGGGGGAAGCTAAGCGGTGATGTGGAGATGCTCTGGGCGAGAAGAACTGCCACAAGGCTCACCCGACAAGAAATGGCGGCAGTAGAGGCGGTTTAGGCCGTGCGCGAGGAAGATGACGGCGGCGCAGTGCTCCTGAGTATGAAGGATCAAATTGGGTGAGGGGAAATGACCCTTGGGGGCTAGAACACATAGTGATGCAGTCCATTAGGGAAGGGTTTCAACGGTTTGGCGGAACGGCAAGCTGAGGCGGCGACCGTAAATCGAACATCGCGAGGCACGAAGAGGAAGCTCGCCTTCCGGAGCTTCTGCTACATATAGAGAAGACGATGGTGAGGGATGGAAAAAGGACGTCGAGGAGGTATAGAGGCACATGAAAAAATGGGCCGAAGTCAATCGGTGCGACCGGGAGAGTTGACGGCGGCAACGTCCATGGCCGGGAGTAGCATTTGGCTCCGAGCTTGTATTGAGTTCGAGGAGGGGACAAAATGGAGAGGGGAGGTGAAGGAAATGGATAGGGAGAGGAGGCACACTCGATGCTCTGGTTATATGGTGTGAGAAGAACATAGTAGTTCGTGAGAACTCGTGAGAACCGACGACGTTTACTATGACGCTACAGCATGGTGAATGCAGGGCATGGCATGGCACACAGGTGCAAGGCATGGGCGCGACGAGAAACCGTGGCGCGATCCAAAACTAGGGGCGAGGTGAGCTGTTCTGGCGCAGTCGCTAGTAGGTGAGCACGGGCGAGCTGGCGCTAGCACTGTTTGGAAGAAGAACCCTGACAGGTGGGCCCTCCGTGTCAGCGACAAGGAGAGAAGATAATTATGTTTCCAAAATTTTGAAAATGCTGTGGGCTTTAGGGAATTTTTAGATATAGATATATAACTCCGACAATTATGAAAATTTATGGGGAGGCTCCTGACACAGTGTATATTATTTTGTGATTTTTCTAGGATTTTTTTGTTCTATTTTGCTATGAAATTCTTTTAAGCTTCTGTTTGTATGCATTTTTATCATTTGGTTTGATGAATATTTCCTCATTTTATTAATCATTACAATTACACCAAGTTTGGATTTTTATTTGTCATCTTTTATTTCAATTTATTTTAAATTCTCAATTAGGTTTGTACTTCCAAAATTTGATTCTTAAATTTCTCAATTAGACAAAAAGTCTTGCATAAAAACCCAGAAAAATGAATGTCGACAAAATTCATCAAAAACTTCTTAAAAGTTCACATTTTTCACACATTTGAAAATAAGCTCAAATTTCTCTATTTTTTATCTAAAAGTTCATTACATTTTGTTCCATTAATTTTCTTTTGATTTTGCTCGTATGCATGCTACATACAAATGGTGCTTGGGGAGGGATGATATGGATGTGCTTCTACTGAGGTAATTAGGGATGATGGTTCTATATTTTCTTTTGACACATGCAACAAGTGTTATGTTCTGGTCTACAAATTTATTTCAACACTACTAATGCATGCTTGAGGTGTTTAATGTGTGCTTTGCTAGAATGCTTGCGTGATGCTTGGTGAAATGTCTCAACTATATAACAAATTAAAGTGGTTTTAGAGGGTATGAATCTCCACTCCCTTTGTCTTCATAATATTTTTTGTTCATAGCTGCCCTACATTTAAATTAATATTGTCGTTGTTCAGATGATTCATGTTTGTATTTTGACTTTTTTCCTTGGCTTTTGAATGTGGGTGTTGACTGTTGACTATGTTGTTAGCTTCAACTGACACTTAACAATGAGCAGCAGGGCAAGCAAGAGTAGAGACATGTGTTGTGTCGATACACCCATCGGTCCATCATTCGGTTTTTTGGAAAACTAAGGTAATTACTTCCTTCTGATTCTATATAATACACTAAGCTATCATTCAACGTGATTAATCCTAGGACTAGAAATGTCAATGGAAACCCATTTTTCCCCTTGAAGCAAGTCACTTATCTATGTTTATTGGGAAGTGACACATGAACCAAGATCAAACATGTACGCGGTTCCATGTCAGCTCAATCTACCGGTCGTTGTTTTGTACTTTGATCAATTTCTGTTGAGCACATTCTTTCTATTGTCGTATGCACCTAGGTCTTATACACCCTAATGATATCATAATGTAATATATGGGTGGCACATCAACTGCTTTTTATGAATGCCTACAATTTTGATAGCAATTAGGAAGGTGCTAAACATTGGCCAAAAGAATTTCAAATATATTTTTCCCCTTCAAAGTTCCTTGAAATCTAAGTAACTACATGAATCGAGAATCTATTAGAAGTTCACACACTATGTTTTAGGGTATTAGGTTAGGGAAACTTACTACTCTGATGCATAATCTAAGACTCTGTTTTCCAATTGATGGTTGTCGTTTCATAAACATGTATGTTTTCTTTTTTTTGCATGAGTTTGTTGATTAGTTAAAAGAGAGGCTTTTTCATTGAGTCATTTCAAGAAGGAAACTTTGATTAGGCCAGTTTTACATTCTTTATATGAAGAATTACTTTGGTTTGTTCTTCAATGATTTTGAGAACATGTGGTATGATTTATTTAGAATCTGTTACAACACACAGGCACCTTACTAGTGTGTCTTCCATATACTAGCTGTGGTTGTCCTATGTTTACTTTAGTAATTCCCAGTCGGTGGTGTTGCCTCACCGATTCACAATGTTAGATATTGATATGGAGTGTTGAGCCTGTCATATTCAGCTATCTTATATGTTACTAATATACTAGGCACGTGTCTGTGCGTTGCAACGGAAAATAAATTTTTGCATATTTTTTGCGAGACGGATACTGGTTCGCTAGGGTTTGTCGCGAGTGCGCTGTGCACAATTTTTGACGCCGGTCCATTAGGGTTTGGCGGTTTGTTGCTGCGAGATAATCCAAACCGTTGGTTGACGGTTGATCTGACGAACGTGATTAATAGTGGGAGGACGGACCGTCGCCGATTTCTTCTTTTAAGTAGTAGAAATAATTGGTCCTTTGATTGTGATGATAATTTTCTGTGGGAGGCTGGGAGTACTAGAAGTATCCATCTATAAAGCTTCTGCGATTGTAGTGTCACAATATATTATTTTAACGAAATATTCATTTGACATTCATTTGTATGCTATTATAGTATAATTACCTAAAACTATTTAATACAAATTATATATTCGCTGTGCACCCTACCTGTCTACGTAATCTTAAACCTAGTCTGGTGGCGGAGGTGGCGGGGAGCCAGTGGCCTGAAATGGCAAAGGATACGAATCATGCAGCGCGCACAGTTTGCTAGGCAGGATGCAGATCGAAATCAAAACAAGATCTTGGAGATCTCGGCAAGTCACGTCAATCACTATGATCTGTGTGACTGTGAGCGCTTCTCACCTCTCCGGTCATCATCCATTATTACTGGCTTGCTACTGCTCTGTGGTGTGTTACGAGGTAGGATTGGACGCCCCAGCCCGGTGAGAGCTTTTCGCGTCCGCGGGTAACGTGGCGGCGCTTCAAGTCTCGAGCCATGGCCGCACGCACCGTCAGCCGCCCGTGCAGTCAATCGTCTGCCTCCCCTCCCCGCACGCCTCTCCAAGGCAGCCACGCCTCGCTGCCCGAACGCCCGGACCCATCGCTTACCCGCAGGTGGGACCCGCTCGACCATCTCGTACGTTCACCGGAGCCACGTCACAATCACCCGATGACATGGTGGACCCGGATGCAGCCCTGCACAGAATGGCGGTCGGCGGGTCGCGCGCGCCCGCCCGAGTGCGAAAAAGGCGGCGACCCCCACACTCGTGTCGTGCCCCCTCCCATCCCGCTCCACTAACCGCATGCTCGCGGCCTGGACTGTTACTCTGTCCATCAGACCGACGTGTGGGCCTGTAATCATATGGCCCATATGTCAGTGAGAGAGGCGCGTTTCGCTTTGGTATTCCTTTGTCTCCTCCCAATCTACTATATATATATATATATATACATCTCCTCCACTCCCCACCTCGTCCCCTCCGCTTCAACTTGCGGGAGTGGTTTCAGCCGCGCTCGTCGTGAGACCTTCTTACCAATGCCTTCGCGCGGCGGCAGGGGCGGCGGCCAAGGCCGCGGTGGTGAGATCTCCGGCGGGGTGGAAGGAAGCCGCGGGCGTGGAGGTGGCGGAAGCGGTAGAGGGCGGGGCCGAGGTGGTGAGGTCGGGGGCGAGCGCGGAGGGCACCACGACGCGACGCGCGGCCGCGGGGGCGACTTCTCTGGCGATCAGGAGGCCCGTAGTGGCAGTGAAGGCCGGCGAGGGTGGGGCCGAGGCGGCGAGTTCGGGGGCGAGCGTGGTGGCCATCGCGACGCGGCGCGAGGCCGAGGCAGCGCGGACCGCGTCCACACCTGGCAACCGCCAGGTGGGCGAGGTGGCGTGGTTGAGGAGCGCCGAGCCACTGGACTTGGTCGGGGCCGCGGACAAGTGGTGGCGCCGACCCCTGCGGAGGCGGAGGTGCTGGGTGCGGAGGTGGAGAAGAGGCTGGTGGTGACGGAGGCGGGCGCGGGGACGTCGTCCTCGGCGCCGGAGGCCGCGTCGGAGGTGGCGGGGTCTCAGGTGGTCGTGGTGCCTGGGAAGTTACCACCGGCGTCGAGCAAGGCGTTGGTGTTCCCCGCCCGACCGGGGTTCGGGACGGTCGGGAAGAAATGCCGGGTGCGCGCCAACCATTTCCTCGTGCAAGTCGCCGTCAAGGACATCTACCATTACGATGTATGTGTGAGCTCTCTCTTTCTCGATGTGTTCTCTTCCATGTGTTCCATACTGTCATTCGATAACGTTCGTGCACTTTTTGCATTCGTGGGTTTCTGCATTGAATTCGCCTGTCCGGCGATGTCTCGTAATGTTTATTAGGTGTCTATAGGTGACTAGTCATTTCGTAAGTATCGCATTTTTTACCATTGGATCAAATTTGAGTCAAACACATACACATCTCAACATTAATTGAAGGGTTGGGAAAATTGACTTACACAAAAAAAAAATCAGGCAACGTAGTACAACTAGCAAACCTGATTTTTATCCCTAATAATCGGCCAACTGGTCACTTTAAATATCAGACAAGGCTAAAATATATACTTCATGTAGTTTTTAGTTTTGCTGAATTGTCATCCATGCCAATTATAAAGCGTGTTATTCAGTCTTGGATCTTCAACAGTCTGTGAATTACATCTACAAGCATATCGTTATAGTTAATCCTCAACCCATGATCCCGTCAGGTTCCATTATCCATCACTCATCATATATGATTTGTTCTAATCCAGGTGAATTTGAATCAGCTTAATTAAATATACACCTTATGTTGAACTGCTATATATCTTTTTGTTGGTGTAGGTGACGATCAAGCCAGAATCGATTTCTCGGGAACTAAACAGATCGATAATTAACGAACTGGTTAAATTGCACAAACAATACTTGGATGGTAGATTGCCTGTTTATGATGGAAGAAAGAGCATATATACTGCAGGTCCGCTACCGTTTAAAACCAAAGAATTTGTTGTCAAACTAGCTAATCCTGTGAAAGCCAACAAACGGTATGGTGAAAAAAATTCAACCTTTTCTTTTTGTCGTATTTTTTGTATGTTCATATAATGGTTTTATATAGTACTAGTTCTTGTATTTTAGGGAGGAGGAATACAAGGTGACCATAAAGCATGCTTCAAAAACAGATATCTACAACCTTCGGCAGTTCTTGGCTGGTAGGCAAAGGAATTGCCACAGGACACTATTCAAGCTCTCGACATTGCTCTTAGACAATGCCCCACTGCAATGTAATCATCGATGTTTGATACTTTCTTGATATGGAGTAGAAAATTTTATCAGCTCAGCTTGTATCTTTTGATTCCATGCTTCTCTGTATTTTAGAATTTTGTTCAATGTAAATATTGTTTGCTAGCTGACTTAACCTGTAACAGGTATACATCTATTTCAAGATCATTTTTCTCTCAGTCATTTGGACATGGTGGTGAGATTGGCAGCGGTGCAGAGTGCTGGAGGGGTTATTACCAAAGCCTCCGCCCCTCACAGATGGGATTGTCACTAAACATTGGTATGGTTGTATTGTATTTGTACCTAAAGTTTTGTACTATAAAGATGTTCTCATGAATTGAAAACTCTGTATTCCACATTTTTACTGCATCTTGGAAGAACTTCCAGGATTAATATTTGTTGTTGGAAATTTTCTTCTCCTTAGATATTTCTGCAACGGCATTTTACAAGGCACAGCCAGTAATAGATTTTGTAGTTGAATATCTGAACATCCGAGATGCTTCAAGGCACAGCTTGTCTGATCAGGATCGTCTTAAAGTATGAACCTTTGTAGCATTTTCATCACCTTGCTCATTCTAATTTCTGTGTCAAACTAATTGTTGTGTTGTCTTTTTCTTTCTCTTCATAGCTGAAGAAAGCCCTTAAAGGAGTCCGGGTTGTGGCTACTCATCGGACAGATAAAACCATACGTTACAAGATTACTGGGATAACCTCAGCTCCGTTGAAGGAATTGATGTATTTATTCTCTTTTATATCATGTTTCCTTTATGCACTTTCTTTACATTTCATGCATTTAATCACATCATACCATTACATAAATGATCATTTGCTTTTACAGGTTTGATCAGGATGGGACAAGGGTGTCGGTTGTCCAATACTTTAAGAAGCAATACAATTACTCTTTGAAATATATTCATTGGCCATGCCTTCAAGCTGGTAGTGATGTCAAGCCGATATATTTGCCTGTGGAGGTTGCTTTTGTCTTTGTCTGACTTTCATCTTTGCAAGGCTGCTATATGCATTTGCCATTTAGTAACAATCTTCTTCTGTACTTTTTAAAGTTTGGTCTTATGTTTTGGTATCAAATTTATTAGCTTGTTCATACGCTCTCTGCAGGTCTGCAGCATTCTTGAAGGACAACGGTATTCTAGAAAGCTAAATGAGCGCCAAGTTACAAGCATACTAAAGATGACATGTGAACGACCCACACAAAGGGAGGGCAGTATTCTAGAGGTGAATTTTAGTCCCTTGTTCTTGTTTACTTGGGACTTTTTTTTTATTGAAGTTTATTTTTGCATGGTTTTTTAGTTACATTTGAGGTGTATAGTTTGAGTTTTGTGCTACTCATATTTCAAATTATTTTTATATCCAGTTGATTTGAGATATATGATCTTCATTTTTTGCCTTCTCAGATTGTTAATAGGAATAATTATGACAATGACTATTATTCAAAAGAATTTGGCATCAAAGTGATGAACCAACTTGCCTTGGTTGATGCACGTGTACTGCCTGCCCCAAGGGTAAGTCGGTAACTGTGCTTCTTTTTTAATAAAAAAATTAAGGACTCCATTACTGTTTTCTTATTGTCTATGTTCAACACAACCTCAAAAGTTTTTCTCTTATTATTAGCTTAAATATCATGACTCTGGACGAGAGAACTTATGTAATCCTTCAGTAGGACAATGGAACATGATTAACAAGGTATTATGCTCTAGTTCTTTTTGAGCAACATCATTTCCTTTTTCGTCAATATTTTTATAGTGTTTATGATTTTTATTTCCCAAGACTCTTTTGTTTTATATATCTGTTGTTTAGCACTTGCATGTGAATGAGGAATATTTGTGTTGTTACTCATTTGGTAGATAAGTGGCTATGATAATATCTTCTATCTAGTTCATTTGTGTTCCACACCAAACTTAATATATGGGGTGTTTTTTTCCCCAGAGAATGGTCAATGGAGGATCTATCAACTATTGGGCATGTCTAACTTTTGCTTCTCGCTTGCATCTGAATGACATTGGGATGTTTTGCAACGATCTGGCTGGCATGTGCAATAAAATTGGCATGGTATTTTTTTAAATCCGTAAGGCACTTAACAAGCGTTTGTACTGATTGAATGTATTTTCCTATTCTGTAGCAAATGTGTATGAAACCATGCGTGGATATCAGACAAGGACGCCAAAATAGTGTTGAGGCTGCAATCAGAAATATCCATGGGCATTCTGCCGAAGTGCTTGCTCAGCAAGGTCTGACAGGGAAGCAACTTGAGTTATTAATCATAATATTACCTGATATGAGTGGTTCTTATGGTGAGAGCTCTTTAAATGGATTCTCAAGCTGAGGACTCTTAATTTTCATTTTTAAATTCAAGTTTCTGACATTCGTTACATATGTAGGAAGGATAAAACGACTTTGTGAAACTGAGCTTGGTGTAATAACTCAGTGTTGTGCACCTAGAAATGTTCAGAAAGGTGGAAAACAGTATCTTGAAAATTTGGCCCTGAAAATCAATGTTAAGGTGGGATGAAGTTTAATAGCGTGATATGACTAACCTCTCTACATTTAGGTTGAAAGAACATTGATACCATTGGTGTTTTGCAATTAGGTTGGGGGTCGGAATACCGTACTTGAAGATGCTTTGAACAAGAGAATACCACTTCTGACAGATTTCCCAACAATAGTCTTTGGAGCTGATGTTACCCACCCATCTCCTGGGGAGGATGCATCTCCATCTATTGCAGCGGTCTGTAGTCTTGTTCTCTCGCTCTATTTCTCTCATCATGTCACAGTTTGTAATTTTGCTCAGTCTGTGTTCTTTAAAAAAATTAATTTAGTTACATGCAAGTCATGCAACTCTAATAGAATGCTAATTGTTTTGGAACTTGTCGAGCCCAATTTATGTTTTAGTTTTTTCTCCTTTCTTTGAGAACTTCCAGCATTGAGCAAACTTTGCATTTTAAAGGAGGAACGGATGAACCAAAGTAGTACTTATGCATTTGTGATTTAATGGGTCCACAACAAAGCTTGCTTATGGTTCCAGAAGAAACATTGCCATTTGGCATTTTCCACTTTACTTAATTTGTGGCACACTGACACTAGTTGACATAACAATCCTTGCTTTCTTTCTTGGCACAATATACAGTGTGCTCTATCTGGATTTAAAGCTTCTAGTTCCTATCATTGTAGGTCGTTGCATCCATGGACTGGCCAGAAGTTACGAAGTACAAATGCTTGGTATCTTCACAAGGTCCGAGGGAAGAGATCATAACTGATCTTTTCACAGAAGTGAAAGATCCACATAAGGGAATTGTTAGAGGTGGAATGATTAGGTAAATTTACATAAATCAGTGTCTAGTTTGTTTGTTTTTTGGGATAATAACATTTATATATTGCAGGGAATTAATTGTGTCTTTCTACAAAGCAACTGGCCACAAACCCAGAAGGATTATATTTTATCGGTGTGTAAAGAAAAGTTCTTTTAAAAACCATTTCTTATCTCTGCTTAATACTTATTTCTTTAATATGCAGAGATGGTGTTAGTGAGGGGCAGTTTAGTCAAGTCTTGCTTTATGAAATGGACGCAATTCGCAAGGTTCTTTTTACCTTTTTGTCCCTCTACTGGTGTTTAGCATTTCATGGGTTGCATTGCACGTAATGTGTTAGTGATGTAATGTTGTTTGTCTTCGTGCTCCCAGGCATGTGCTAGTTTGGAGGAGGGCTACCTCCCTCGAGTTACATTTGTTGTTGTGCAAAAGAGGCATCACACCCGCCTGTTTCCTGAAAATCATCGTGCGCGAGATTGGACGGATAGAAGTGGAAATATCCTACCTGGTAAGTTGATTTTGATAGGCCTAAAGTGGCTTGCATTATTTAGATTTAAGTATCAAGCTTGTTTGTAAACAAGATTGAAGTTCATGCTCGATTTGTTCTCAGGAACTGTTGTTGACACAAAGATCTGCCATCCTAGCGAGTTTGATTTTTACCTCTGTAGCCATTCTGGTATTCAGGTAACGGTTTCACGAATGAATCACATTTTCACAAAGTCCAATTCTTGTCATGTATTGGGTTCTCCTTAATAACATTCTGCATATAGTGGTGAAGATTGATGACAACTAGTACTTTGCTCAATATTCACAACCTCTTCTGTTTTCCATTGGACAGGGAACAAGCCGCCCAGCACATTATCATGTTCTTTTCGACGAAAATGGCTTCAGTGCTGATGCATTGCAAACCTTGACTTACAATCTTTGCTACACGTAAGCTGCATTGGTGTTGTTCTCATGTGAATGGTGCATAATCTCATACAGCATACCATGTTTTAACCTTTTCCCTTTTGATGTGCCTCGCTCGCAGCTACGCCCGATGCACCCGTTCAGTCTCTATAGGTATGCACTAATGTAGTTGCAAGTTATGCATTATCTTGTGATCACAAGTTTTTGCTGAGTGTTGCTCTTGCAACAGTTCCTCCAGCATACTATGCACACCTGGGAGCTTTTCGTGCGCGTTACTACATGGAGGACGACCAATCTGATTCGGGTTCATCTTCTGCTGCCTCATCACGGATGCGTGAACAATTTGCGCTGATAAAGCAACTTCCAAAAATTAAGGAAAATGTTAAGGAGTTCATGTTTTACTGTTGAAGACTGATCCTTTGCAAGAACTACAGCATCTTAACGCTTTTGTGGTTTATGAAACTTCTGGTCCAGTCTGGCTTAATATATGACCTATGTATGTATCAATCTATGTCTAATTACTGCTGTTGCCAGTCTTTGCATGGAAATTCCTTTGTGCTCGGCTATTGTCGAAATGTAGGGTCTGGAGGTAAGGATAAGGTAGTGTATATCTTAACTATTATAATTTTGAGTTTACCCCACACCAAAATCCTCCACCATTCTCACCCTGTTTGGCACCCTTCCTGTTCACTCGCCCCTTGCCCCCCCCCCCACCCATGTACCCCTCCGTCCCCAATCTCCTCTCGCCCGTGTCGCCTCACGCCCCATTCTGCCCGCCCGCCTCTCTCGCTAACTCCCACTTTCTCTCGCCCCCTTCGCCCTCGTCTGCCTCTGTCTTCTCCACCGCCTCTCGCCCCCGTCAGTCTCGCCCTGGCATCCCTTGCTCCATCCCGCCGCTATCACGGATACGTACCTCACGTAGGCTACGGAGGAGGTGGAGGTTGAACATCCTGGATGTGGCCTCGGAGGTTACGAGCCTCACAGAGGCAGCGAGGGCCACGGAGGAGGCGAGCATGGTGGGCGAGAGCCTGGCGGTGGTGGACGTGGGTATGGGTCCGTCGGTGAGCGTGGCGGGGATGCGTGGATAAAAATTGCCCATTACTACTGTTGTTCTGGAAGTAATACCATGGGCATTGGCAAGATGGGAGTAATAGCTTGGGCATGTGCTAAGCTTTGATGTACTGGAAGGGTTCAAAGTTACTACTGGTGTTCTGATGCCAAGAGGACGCTGCATGAGAAGGCTAAACCTATTGCCTTTTACAAGACTAGAAAGCTGCCTCACTCTTGCTTCCTGTGCAAACTGTGTCTTTTTGTTCAGTGCAACAACCATGAAGTGTTTGAGCAGCTGGTGTTTGAGTTCTTGGTACCTGACAAGATCAAACCACACCATGGAGGCAGTTACTGCAAGCTTGAAGTACTTGGCAGTGGTGCTGAACCGACATCTCTTCTGCTAAAAATCCTTAGTGTGCACGAATTGCAGAGGCCATGGGACTCGGTGGCGAGGAAATTGCCATCGTGAGTGTGCGTGGGATCAAAACAAGGGCAAATGCTACGAGCCAATCCTCTGCTAATGGTTATTTTCTCACCCTTGGTCTGGTGTTGAAGTATTTGGTTGATGACATAATGGCTTCTCAAGTGTCAACCAACTGGATAGAGAAACAAAATCAAATGAGCAGAGTGTTGCATGCTATGCGGGTGTGTTGTTTTTATCTAAAATCTATGTCGCCATTTTGGTTATTGGTTCCATCAAACTGCAGATTAGTGCTAATAGTGAGATGGTGGAGCACAGTGCTAACTACTACATTGCACAGCTGTGCATGATGCCAAACATGCTGCCAATATTAGTTGGTGAGGATTTGGTGAGAAACATCTTATGGACAATTTCATTGAGGATGATTTAATGGTTGATGTCCTGAAGATGTTAAGGTTAGCTTCTTGGTCTAACTCAGATCACAAAAACTTAGTATTAGAAGTTGCGAAGCTGCATAGAAAGATAGCACTAGAGTATAAGGCAGCCAAGAAGGAATTTTCTAAAGAGCTCTACATTCATTTAGAAGCTCTAGAGGCCATCAGAAAGTTACTGGAAGCAAAATTCAAGGAGCGGCTTTTATTTGTGGAAGAGTTTATTGCGATGGCAAAGACTGAGCTTTATCCCGATGCCATGGGCTGTGAACTGTGTATGTGCTACAAGAGGATTTGTAAGGTTGGTGTGCAGTTGGGAGCATTCTCTGAGGTATGCTATTACGAGTTGAGGAGAATGGAAGAAGGTGACCGGTCTCATTCCAAGGTGGTCTAGGACACAAAAGAAGTTGCAGTCAAGGGCAAGCTTGGTGATGGCCGATTTACTTTTGGCATCACGGAACTGCAAGTACCATGGGATCTGGGTGGCTACTTTGCATATGCTTGACAAGCTGAATTTCAATGTCACGGACCGACCATATTAGAGCACTACAAAATTTATGAGAGTATGCCTAATTCTGGAGAAGCAGCAGCAAAGGTGTGTCTTTTAGAAAGTTCAATTCATGCAAATTTTTCTGTCTGCATGCAGTTAACAGTTGACACTTGTCTTAAAACAGGAATACAAACCAACTGAGAAAGGTGGAATGTACTATGAATTCATACGAAATACCAAATCAGTAAAATCGACTATCCTACATTTTCATGTGGGTCCTTCCTTACCCCCTCATGATAATACACTGTCGGATAATTATCAGATGTAGTTGTTTAGATATCTACTTGATAGGTGGTATCAGGTTTCTTGGTGTTCCCTCATAAGATTATGTTTCTACATTTCATTAGTCGAACCAGCTTCAGACTTATTAAGTTAATTTATCAGTCAACTTTCATCTTGATCTTTTGACTTCATAGTTTTTCCTGTGTCATTTCCTTAATATTAAAAATCAAAGAATTAATGATATGTTATTTCATTTGTTATTGTTTCAATATCGCGTTGAAGCAAACTATCTCTAAGTTCATTGCATCGTTGCTTATTTCAAGGACTCAATTCATGAATGCGATATTTTGTTATGCATGGTTTGGACTACATTCGGTGATAGAATGTTTGCTGAATTTTCATCTGGATGTAAATGACTCCAAATCAATGTTATTTAGTTATGTTTTTTCCCTTCATTTGTGTTATCAAAATGGCTTCAAAATAATTCATTTGATATGCTTCTATAGTTTGTGTTTCCGTCGCAACGCACGGGCACCCTACTAGTCAACTGTGATATGACGATATTTCTCATAAGTATTTTGACTATGTATTTTTTTCTTGGGAACAATTCTCATATTGTAAAATCAGTTAACAAAGTTTGTTCTACTCTTTTTTTTACTCAAAAATATATATCACTAGTTAAAAGTGGGTGTGAAGGAAGTACTAGATGTCAAGATTTACAACATACCAAACCTTATGGAAATAATATTTCCCTTAACATATAAAGTGAATCAACCAATTAAAAGATGGTGATATATATAGGTATCACATTAGTGTAACACGATAGAATTAGAACCTTGTGTGGCAATTTTACAAATGAACGGTAGTAAATGATATTTTCTTGTTTACTTCAATACATAAATAATTGATATACCTTAATGTAAATTAACTATAAAATGTAAATTAACTATAAACCTTCAGATAAATTAGAAATCACACATTAAACAGAAACATAAAAATAAAATTAGAAATGAAGTTGATGCAACAGCCTTATGGAAAACCTATCTTCATCTCTAGCTTGTCACGTAAAGATAAAGGAATCACACTTTACAAAATGGAAAATAAAAGTTAAACATCATAAATCTATTGTATATTATATGTATGAGATGTCAAAGATTGAGCGACTTGCTTACGTTATTAATGTACAAATATTCCAGCAAGTGCATCATTCCTTATGTCAACATCATGCATGACAGTTTCTTACATTCACATCGTGAAACACTACCTGTCGTTGTTCTGTTTAAAGAGAGTATCGATTAAATTATGAAAGAAAGATGTGCATACATTATTTACACGATCGTTTACCTTCGAGCTCTTTTGCACCAGCAACTTAAGGTCTAAAGAAGAAATTGCTACATCCCATTGTCTTCAAGCAATCTTTTCAATATTATGGTGTATGTGATTAATATGTTATAACAATTTGTTGAGTATCAAGAATAAGATCGAAATAGCTCTACACATACCATACTGACTATTCTTCTTCAGCATTGTCACAACCAAAACATGTTGCTCTTCACTCGCAAGTCTCCACCATGTTAGATACCGCACAAGTCTCCACCGTGTTAGATACCGCACAATTAACCCATCCTAAACACACATGAATAGTAAGTTATGACTGATTCACACAAAACATATACTTAATGAAAGATATGCAATACAATATATCCTCTTTTAAGAAAGTAGAAGCATTATTATGCTACTTGTACCTGTCATCAATAATACATAATTCTCTCATTGGTATATGAAAGCATCTACACCCTTAAAAATTATTTTGGTAATTAATGACAATATATGAATATGAGACTAACATGTTTATTGAGTATTTACAAGGTTTGGTCTCAGTGGTGAATACAACAATCTGGACATGCATGCTAAAGGTCAATATTAAGATCAATATAGTTCAAAAATAATGTACAAATAGTCTAGGATCCGTTTTGCTTTTACCCATCTAAGGAGAAAAGGGTGGAAGACCGGATTGTAGGTTAAATACCGTACTATTAAGAGGGTCATGACTAGTAGCTTGATAGCATGTTCTTGTGCAATATGAATCAATCTAGGATCATGCATGCATCTAGAGTTTGTTTTGAAAGCCAACGATGTTTTTCTCAAAAAAATCGGTAGTACCGACGTTTTGTTGGCGGTACTACCGCACTGTGGTATAACCGGAATAGTGGTGCGGTGCTATTGCAACCCGGTCTTACCTAAATCTTATTGGCGGTATATTTTTTTACCAATCAACACCTTTTGATCACCTGGTGAACGATAGTTCCAAAGTTTTCTTGGCGGAACTACCGCATCGCGGTATGACTGAATGTTGAGCGGTACTACCACAACACGGATATACCTAAGATTAGACAGTGTTACATTTTTTTTTTTCAAAAAGCACCCGTTTTGGACCGCAAAGTGAAGTGGTACTACCGCCCCTGTTCTCCGGTATGACTGTTGAGCAGAACTACCGCTTGATTAATGGCGGTTGTACCGCACTGAATTTCCAACAGCTCTTTCAGAAGCATTTAATGTCTCTGCGCTAGCCGTTGCAGTGCATTTCTACACAAGCGGTAAAAACCATTTGCTTCATTTGTCAAAAGCTTAATTTGGAATTTCAGAATTCAATTGCAGTTTAATATGAATTAATCAAACTTCAATTAAATTAAAGTTGGTTTGATTGAGTTTTCTGGAATTTAAAATCAAAATTATTATTTTAAGAATTTTCTTGGATTTATTGGATTTTAGAAATTTATTTTCCTTTTACCCAAAATTAAAAATTAATTTAATTGCAAAAGAAAAAGAATATTTAAAGTTAAAAGTATTTTTATTAAGTCTAGAATAAGTCATGTAATTTCTGTGAATTTTTCTAGAATTTTTGGAGTCTATTTGCTATTTTCTAAATTGCTTCTTGATTTGTTTGAATATCTAAAATGAAAAAATGTATTTTAAATCTTTTCTCTGTCGTGGGCGAAACCCTAGCCGGCCCAAAGATCGTTCTCGCCTCGGCCCCCACTCCCGCTCGCTCACGCGCCGCCATCCCTCGGTAGTTGGATCCTCATCGTGTGGCCTCGCCCGCCGCGTCGCCGTCTTCTTGCCGTTGGATCAAGATCCGGCCGTTCCGTTCGCCCATGCCGTTCGTCTCCTCACCCGCGCTCTCCTTTCTTCTCCGCCGTTGGATCGCGATCCGACGCCATCGCCGCGCCGCGTCTCTTCCGCTTCCCCACGTCCGTCCGATCGAATCGGACGGCGCCGCTTCGTCTCCTCGCCGCGCCTCTTCTCCTCCCACCGTCCGTCGGAATCGGACGGCTCTCGTCACCGCGCCTCCTCGCTCCCCACCGTCCGTCGAATCGGACGGCGTCCGTCGTTGTCTTCGTCGCGCCGCCCTTCTCTCTCTCACGACCGCGCCTTGCATGCGCCGCGAATCTCGCCATGCGAATCTCCGCGCGCGTGAATCGCCCTCGCCTCTCGCGCCTCCGCCGCGCGCCACGCCAAGCCGTCCGTCGCCGCGAGCTCTATAAATCCGCGCCGCGTCTCCCTCTCTTCTTTCTTTCTCTCTCGGTCGGCGTTAGCGCGCGCGCTCCTCCGTCTTCTTCCCGCTCCATTTGCCTCCGCCGCCGTCTCCGGCGTCTCCATTGCCGTTCTCCGTTCTTGCGCCGCCGTCTTCCCAGCTCCGCCGCCGCCGCCGCCCTCCCGTCTCTCTCTCTCTCTCTCTCTCTCTCTCGACCGTGGGCCCGAGCCCACGTGGCCACCCACGTGGCGCCACGTCGGCGCCGCGTCAGCAATTTCGCCCGCGTGGCTGCCACGTGTGTGCTTGCGCAAGCGCTGACGCGTAAATCGGATTTTTCAGTTGGAAAATAAATCCGAAAATCCGAAAACCCTAATTTCATCATTTTATGTGATTTGAGACTTCTTTTGGCTATAACTTTCACATCCGAACTCCGATTTGGGTGATCCAAATTTCTAAATTCATATAAATTCATCCTCTTTCATTTGGTACTGGTTTTGTAATTTTTGGAGTTCATTTGGTGCTGTTTTATTTATTTGTTGCTATTCTCGCACGTGTAGATTCCGGCGTTTCGGAAGATTTCTTCGACCCGACGACCGAAGAACCTCTCCTCGCCAACGAAGGCAAGTCGTAGGCCTTTGACCATGTTGAACCCATTTTACAAATGTATATTGCTTTAAATTATCATGCATGGCTAGTTTTATTAAAAATGGTTTTGGGAGTAGATAATTACCAAACTGCCATTATGCCTCCTTGTTAAATTGAAAATGAAATGTCTCCTTGAATGACATATATCCTTGGACACCATAGGATGGTTATTGCTAGTTGGACATAATTGTATTACCAACTTGGGTGCGTATTATTGCTTAGACATGCTCTAGTTACCCGCGAGACTTTCGATCACATGTTCAATGATTATTGAAATTTGACTAATGGAACTATGGAATTGTGGTGTGAGGCCACTTTTATTAAAAGATGTTGTGCCATGGCAGGGATTGCCATTTGGTCGGGTATGAACAAAAATGATTTATGCTCGGGCTTGAGGTAGGGAGCTAGAGTGGGTGCGTAATGCACATTGGGTTGTGGTAGACTTGTCCGAGCAGTCAACTAAGGACTTAACTTTGCAAGTCATTGATCTGGGTCACCTCGTGCAACCATAAGTCCGGTATGGGACGGACCGCCAATTAATTAGGAAAGTTTTGAGTCCATTGTGGTCATTTATTGGCGCAAGAGGGTCGTGATGGCGAAACCTTAGCGGGCGTAACCGAGGCAAAATGGAACTTTGTAAAAGCCTTGTCACGTGCTCTAGACTACTCACCTAAGGAAGTGGCGGTGGTATCGACGGATGCCAAACAAACTAGAGAATTCGTGTCTTGTGGGTAAAGGCTGTACAACCTCTGCAGAGTGTCAAAAATCTATTCGAATAGCCGTGTCCCGATTCACGGACATGCACAGTGATTTCGCGCAAGGGGTAGTATTTTCAAAATTGTGGTTTGGTTCATGGAAGCGTTTGGTTGGAATGGTTGGGAAGTGAGCGGATGTTCACCGTTTGATTCAAAAGAACTTGGTTATCTATGTAGTATTCTTTTACAATCCTGCTTTGCCATCTAATTATTGTATTTCTTGTTAAACTTGCTTTCTGCAAATTAACCATAAAGCCATCCTTGTTTAAGCTGGCATGAATACTATGTGCATACATTTCTCTACGACTTCTTGAGTACTTTATGTACTCACGGCTTTATGCCCTTTGTTGATCGGTCCATGAAGGACCGAGAAATGTTGAGTACTATGAAGAAGGCTACTTTGAAGACTTTGCGATCTAGGTCACGTCCTCCACTCGATTGCTTGTGGGCATGTCGATTGGGCTCCACGTATTTTGAGATTTCATTGCGGATACTCTGTTGTTGTTAAGCCACGTGTGGCGACTTTTGTAGAACCTTGACCATAAGGTCTTTCTTTGTTTTAATTAATATTACTTTATCCGCTTCATTAGTTCGTTGTTGAATGGTTATGATTACATCATTGTTGCAACTGTGCAAGCTAGCTACTGATCATGGGACTAGCTTGGTATGCACAGAGGGTCTCGGGGTTGTGTGAATCCCCGGGGTCCCGACAAGAGATGGTATCAGAGCCATATCGACTGTAGGACGTAACCTTTAGCTAGATTGGTCGTCTTAGTCAAAAATTCAAAATATATTTTCTAAATCAAACCAAGCAATTAACTTGACTAGGAATTCTTCTCTCATCTTATTCTGTTCTTTCTTATCTTATTCTATTCTTATCTTATCATCTTACCCTCTTATATCATTCTTGAGTTCTTTCATCTTATCTTTTCTGGAACTTGGCTTTCCAAATTTAAATTGACTCCCTCATCTCTGGATTATCCCTAGGATCGAGCCCTTCAAGATCAAGCAATGGAAGTTACGGAAGTTTGAGATCCATGATCATTTCAGTTGACCCTCGTAAAGATTAGATTGGTAGTTGCTCTCCCTAGTTTTAGTATCGTTTAGTCTGCGTAATAGTGCTTTTGTGCTTAAGTGTCCCTTTTGGTTTGCTTCTTGATAGCTTTCCGGCTATCCGTTCGTTGGGTAAAACCAATTTTGTCCGCATTAGGTTGATCCATCTATCTCCCTTGTTCCTCGCTCATCTCCGTGCTTTCCCTCGCATCTAAATTGCTTTCTTCTTCTCGTCTATTAAACCTGTGAAGCTTTGTCGCAGATGGTTCGGACCGCAACTCCATAAGCCGGATGAGACTCAAGCGCGATGCCGTCTTCCCAGCCGCGATGCAGATCCGGGTTTGAGTCGATTCATGGCGCCAGACGCGGTGATGAGCTCTTTGATGCGAGAATATGACTCGGATGATGAATCGTGAGAACGCATCGCTGCGCCTTTCGCAATGATGAATCGAGACCGATCAAGCAACCGCCACGCCCACGCCGCTCCACCCCGAGTTTTCCTCGATCAGGTGGCGAGTTTCTAAGGACCCATCCGCCCACTTTTTCTAGCTCCTCGGAGCCATTGGGTATGAATGACCGTTACGTTCCATGGAAAAAAGCTCGCTATCACCCGTTGTGATGATCGCGAGAAGGTTCGTATGCCACCCACCGGCTTGAAGGTACCGCTGCGAGAATGGTGGGAGAACTATTGTGCCGCCCATGGAAACCAGGAGTATCACTTGGGCGAGTTTTCGGAGCTTTCCGCCACTCCCATATCCACGATGGAAAGGTGGAAATGAAGAAGAATGAGTTAGTGAGTCGCGGCAAGGCAACACGTCGGTGAGTGAATATCTTAACAGATTCACTCGGTTATCCGTTATGCCGGAGGGCGTTGCCACAGATGATGCCCGTCGAGCGTTTCAAGAGAGGACTCAACCCGGTTTGAAGGTGCAAGTCATTGGGAATGACTATTGATTTCGGCACTTGGTGAACAAGGCCATGCTCATCGAGAATCCGTAGTGAACTTGAAGAATCCGCAAGAGAAAGATGATGCAAGCCACGGTGCCCATCGGTCTCACTCCCGAGAGTCGAATGAGTGTGCGCCTCCCGCCCGTGTTGCTCCACTGTCACATTGAGCCCACAGCAAAGACCTCGCCCAGCCAGTTCCGGTAACCGCGGCTTCAGCGGCTCCGGCAACGACAGCAGGAATGGCAACCTGCGGCACGGGATCACACGCTTTAAGTGCCATCGGTGGGCACTTCGCTATGATTGCCCGCAGAGGCAAGGCCCTTCTCTGTTCGTTTCAACATGGGAGCCACTCCGACCAGGACCCGCTCCAGAGTCGCACGTGGAGCCCTCAAACTCCAAGCGCACGATCAAGACTCCTCGGCCTTTTGGAAGAGGTCGTGTGAACCACACCCTTGTGGAGGAAGCCCGACAGCCGGACGTCGTCTTTGGGTAAGTTCCTTGTCAATTCAAGGCACGCCTGCTTTGTTTTGTTTGATTCTGGAGCTTCGCATTCGTTTGTTTCTCGAATTTTTGCTGAAAGGCACCAGTTGGAAGTTTTGCCTCTTAAAAGTGTTTTGTTGGTTCAGTCTCCCGGTTCGGAATTGAGTACGAACCAAGGTTGCCCTAAGGTTAAAGTGACCATAGAAGGGTAGAATTCCTTGCTAATCTCATCATCATAGACACCAAGTCTCTTGATGTGATTTTGGGAATGGATTGGCTTGCCAATCACCAAGCCCTCTTGGATTGTGGTGGTAGAAGCATCACTTTGGTCAGTCCGGATGGAACCAAGGTAAAGTTTGAAGCCTCCCCAGAGAAGCTAGTTGGAGCTTTAGTCTGCAGTGCCAGTGTTGTGTCTTTGGAAGAAGTGCGATGGTCGAGATTTTTGGATGTCTTTCCGATGATCTACGGAATGCCACAGGCATCGAGACTTGGAGTTTGTCATCAATCTTGTTCCAGAGCTGCACCTATTTTCAAGAGACCCTCTGATTGCTGTCAATGATTTGGTTGAACTAAAGAAGCAAATTGAAGAAATGCAAGAGAAAGGTTTTGTCAGGCCAAGTTCTTCACCTTGGGAGCCCTAGTGATCTTTGTTGCAAAGAAGGATGGTACCCAGCGGATGTGTGTGGATTACCGAGCCCTCAATGAGGTCACCATCAAGAACAAGTACCCTCGCCCAGGATCGATGATCTGTTTGATCAGTTGAAAGGAGCCGGTGTGTTCTCCAAGATTGACTTGAGGTCAGGTTACCACCAGTTGAAGATTCGGCCAGAAGATATTCCCAAGACAGCTTTCTCAACCCGGTATGGAGTGTATGAGTTCACGGTCATGTCATTTGGATTGACCAATGCCCTGCTTACTTTATGAACTTGATGAATAAAGTATTCATGGATATTTGGACAAGTTCGTCATTGTCTTCATTGACGATATTTTGGTGTATTCAAGAGTGAAGAAGAGCATGAAGAGCACCTCCGTTTGGTCTGAATAAGCTTAGAGATCATCAACTCTATGCTAAATTCAGCAAGTGTGAGTTTTGGATGAAAGAAGTTACTTTCTTGGGACATGTCATGTCTGCGGAAGGAGTATCTGTTAACCCTAGCAAGGTTAAGGATGTGTAATTGGGAGTCACCCAAGTCGGTGCCTCAGTCGGAAGTTTTCTTGGAATGGCAGGATACTATCGTCGATTCATAGAAGGATTCTCCAAGATAGCAAGACCCTCACTCATTTCTTGAAGAAAGAAAAGAAATTTGCTTGGACAACAGTTGTGAGCAAAGTTTTCAAGAGTTGAAGAAGCGTTTGACCTCGGCTCGGTGTTGATTTTGCGGATGTCAGGAAGGATTTTGGGATTTTCGTGATGCATCCGGCAAGGACTTGGTTGTGTCTGATGCAAGAAAGGAAGGTTGTAGCTTATGCTTCCGTCAATTGAGGCCTCATGAAGTGAATTACCCACTCATGACTTGGAGTTAGGTCAGTAGTGCATGCTTTAAAGATATGGCGTCATTACCTTATTGGTAATCATTGTGAAGTCTACGGACCATAAGAGCTTGAAGTACATTTTCACTCAGGCTGATCTTAATATGAGGCAAAGAAGGTGGTTAGAGTTAATCAAGGATTATGATATTGGAATCCACTACCACCCAGGCAAAGCTAATGTTGTGGCAGATGCCTTGAGCAGAAAAGTCTACTGCAATACCCTGTCGATCAAGGAAAATCAGCCAGCCCTTCATGAAGAGTTCCTGAAGCTCAAGTTAGAGTTGGTTGAAGAAGGTTATCTAGCTGCCCTAGAAGTTCAACCCACTTTGCGGAATCAGATCAAGGAAGCTCAAGTTGAAGATGCCAATATTAAGGAAATTAAGAGCAACATGAAGAAAGGTTCCCTGAGATTTTCAGAAGATGAGCAAGGCACCATTTGGTTTGACAAGCGAATCTGTGTTCCAGATCAGGAAGAGCTTAAGCAGCTGTTACTCAAGGAAGCCCATGAAACTTGGTATTCCATTCACCCTGGAAGCACAAAGATGTACCAAGACCTTAAAGAAATGTATTGGTGGCCTAGCATGAGCGTGAGATTGCGAGTATGTAGCTCGGTGTGATGTCCGTCGGCGAGTTAAAGCCGAGCATCAAAGGCTCTTTGGACTCCGCAACCCTTGAAAGTGCCCGAATGGAAGTGGGAAGAAATTGGCATGGATTTTATCTTTGGTTTGCCAAGGACAAGGTCGAGGATATGATTCTATCGGGTAATTGTGGATCGTCTAACCAAAGTTGCTCACTTTCTCGATCAAGACTACTTACTCGGTGATAGTCGCGAATTGTACATGGCGAAGATAGTGTGCCGGCATGGAGTCGAAGAAGATCGTGTCGGATCGAGGAACCCGATTCACCTCAAGATTTTGGCGAAGTTGCACAAGATTTTGGGTACTAATCTAAATTTGATCTGACTTATCATCCCAGACGGATGGGCAGACGAGAAAGAGTAAATCAAATCCTAGAAGATATGTTAAGGGCTTGTGCCTTAGCAAGTCGAACCGATTGGGATCAAATGCTACCTTATGCGAGTTTTCCTATAACAACGATTACAGTCAAGCCTCCAGATGTCTCCATTTGAAGCTCTTTATGGAAGAAAATGCAGAACACCGTTGTATTGGAATGAAGTAGGCGAAAGACAAGTGTTTGGGCCAGATATTTTGGAAAGAGCCGAAGAGCAAGTTCGATCAATCAGAGAAAGGCTGAAAACAGCACAGACCAGGCAGAAGAGTTATGCTGATAACCGTCGCCGAGATCTAGCTTTGCACTGGAGATCATGTGTACTGAAGGTGTCGCCTCTCAAAGTGATCGTCGTTTGAGTAAGTGGAAAGCTTGCACCGAGGTACATCGGACCTTTCCCAGTTCTAGCCCGAAGAGGAGAAGTCGCTTACCAGTTGGAGCTCCCGCCTCAGCTGTCAGATGTGCATAATGTCTTCCACGTGTCGCAGCTGAAGAAGTGTTTGCGTGTGCCCGAAGAGCAGATGCCAATGGAAGCAATTGCCCTGCAAGAAGACCTCACCTACAAGGAGCATCCCATCAAGATTTTGGAAGTGGCAGAGCGAGTGACAAGAAGTAAGATCATCCGTTTCTGCAAGGTCGATTGGAGCAACCACAGAAGAAGAAGCAACTTGGGAGCGAGAAGATGACTTGAAGGTGAGTTTCCCACCTATTCTCTAGTCGGCTGAATCTCGGTCGAGATTCCCTTTAAGAGGGGTAGGTTTGTAACGTCCGTTTTTGAGTTTTGAAAAATTTTAAAAGAAAACCATTTGCTTCTATTTGTCAAAAGCTTAATTTGGAATTTCAGAATTCAATTGCAGTTTAATATGAATTAATCAAACTTCAATTAAATTAAAGTTGGTTTGATTGAGTTTTCTGGAATTTAAAATCAAAATTATTATTTTAAGAATTTTCTTGGATTTATTGGATTTTAGAAATTTATTTTCCTTTTACCCGAAATTAAAAATTAATTTAATTGCAAAAGAAAAAGAATATTTAAAGTTAAAAGTATTTTTATTAAGTCTAGAATAAGTCATGTAATTTCTGTGAATTTTTCTAGAATTTTTGGAGTCTATTTGCTATTTTCTAAATTGCTTCTTGATTTGTTTGAATATCTAAAATGAAAAAAATGTATTTTAAATCTTTTTTCCGTGCGTGGGCGAAACCTAGCCGGCCAAAGATCGCTTGTTCTCTCCGCCCACTCCGTGACCGCTCATGCGCGCATCCTCACCGTTGGATCCTCATCGTGTGGCCCTCGCTTCGCCGCGTCGCCCCGTGCTGCTGACCGTTGGATCAAGATCCGGCCGTTCCCGTTCGCCCGCGGCCGTTCGTCTCCCTCACCCGCGCTCTCCTTTCTTCTCCGCCGTTGGATCGCGATCCGACGCCATCGCCGCGCCCGCGCCTCTTCCGCTCCCCACCGTCCGATCGAAATCGGACGGCGCCCGCTCGTCTCCTCGCTCGCGCGCCTCTTCTCCTCCCCACCGTCCGTCGGATCGGACGGCTCGCTCACCGCGCCTCCTCGCTCCCACCGTCCGTCGAAATCGGACGGCGTCCGTCGTCGTCTTCGTCGCGCGCCGTCCTCTCTCCACGGCCGCCGCCAAGGCCGCGCGAATCTCGCCGCGCGAATCCGCGCCTGCGTTCGCCCTCGCCTCTCCGCGCCTCGCCGCGCCGCGCACGCCCGCCGTCCGCCGTGCGCGCGTCCGTCGCCGCGAGCTCTATAAATCCCGCGCCGCGTCTCTCCTCTCTTCTTTCTCCCTCTCTCCGGTCGGCGTTCGCGCCGCGCTCCTCCGTCTTCTTCCGCCTCCGGCCGCCTCCCGCCGCCGTCTCCCGGCGTCTCCGCCGTTCTCCGTTCTTGTTGCGCCGTCTTCCCAGCTCGGCCGCGCCGCCGCGCCTCCCTCTCTCTCTCTCTCTCTCTCTCTCGACCAGTGGGCCCGAGCCCACGTGGCCACCCACGTGGCGCCACGTCGGCGTCGCGTCGTAATTCGCCGCGTGGGCGCCACGTGTGCTTGCGCAATGCCGACGCCAAATCGGATTTTTCGGTTGGAAAATAAACCGAAATCCGAAAACCCTAATTTCATCATTTTATGTGATTTGAGACTTCTTTTGGCTATAACTTTCACATCCAACTCCGATTTGGGTGATCCAAATTTCTAAATTCATATAAATTCATCCTCTTTCATTTGGTACTGGTTTTGTAATTTTTGGAGTTCATTTGGTGCTGTTTTATTTATTTGTTGCTATTCTGCGCGTGTAGATTAGGCGTTTCGGAAGATTTCTTCGACCCGACGACCGAAGAACCTCTCCTCGCCAACGAAGGCAAGTCGTAGGCCTTTGACCATGTTGAACCCATTTTACAAATGTATATTGCTTTAAATTATCATGCATGGCTAGTTTTATTAAAAATGGTTTTGGGAGTAGATAATTACCAAACTGCCATTATGCCTCCTTGTTAAATTGAAAATGAAATGTCTCCTTGAATGACATATATCCTTGGACACCATAGGATGGTTATTGCTAGTTGGACATAATTGTATTACCAACTTGGGTGCGTATTATTGCTTAGACATGCTCTAGTTACCCGCGAGACTTTCGATCACATGTTCAATGATTATTGAAATTTGACTAATGGAACTATGGAATTGTGGTGTGAGGCCACTTTTATTAAAAGATGTTGTGCCATGGCAGGGATTGCCATTTGGTCGGGTATGAACAAAAATGATTTATGCTCGGGCTTGAGGTAGGGAGCTAGAGTGGGTGCGTAATGCACATTGGGTTGTGGTAGACTTGTCTGAGCAGTCAACTAAGGACTTAACTTTGCAAGTCATTGATCTGGGTCACCTCGTGCAACCATAAGTCCGGTATGGGACGGACCTGGCCAATTAATTAGGAAAGTTTTGAGTCGGTTCTGTTGTGGCTGTTTATTGGCGCAAGAGGGGGCTGTGATGGCGAAACCTTAGCGGGCAGAACCGAGGCAAAATGGAACTTTGTAAAAGCCTTGTCACGTGCTCTAGACTACTCACCTAAGGAAGTGAGCGGTGGTATCGACGGATGCCAAACAAACTAGAGAATTCGTGTCTTGTGGGTAAAGCTGTACAACCTCTGCAGAGTGTCAAAATCTATTCGAATAGCCGTGTCCCGCCATGGACATGCACAGTGATTTCGCGCAAGGGTAGTATTTTCAAAATTGTGGTTTGGTTCATTTGGAAGCGTTTGGTTGGAATGGTTGGGAAGTGAGCGGGATGTTCATTATTTGATTCAAAAGAACTTGGTTATCTATGTAGTATTCTTTTACAATCGCTTTGCCATCTAATTATTGTATTTCTTGTTAAACTTGTGTCGATTGGGCTCCACGTATTTTGAGGCTTATAAGCCCTGTGTGGCGACTTTTGTAAGAACCTTACCACAATTGCTAAAAATTCATTGTAATTTACCTCATGGGACTAGCTTGGTATGCACAGAGGGTCTCGGGGTTGTGTGAATCCCGGGGTCGTATTTGGTTGTGGGGGATATAAATACTCCCTCACCTGCTCTAGGACAAGATAAGAGACTTCATTTAATATCTTTTGAGCCTAGAGCATTCACTCCACACCTCATACACTCTCATTGCATTCATTGTGAGGTGGTTGATCAAAATTCAAGTGCATTTATTTTAGATTGATCCTTAGCACTTCATTGTCATCAAGCGAAGATCACGATCTATTACTCTTGGTGTTTGTCAACACCTAGACGGCTTGACGGGAGTTTGCGCGACGATCTCTTTAAGAAGATTGTGAAGAGGTCCGGCATCAAAATTGTAATTGGTTCGGTGTTCACCATCTTCGGAGTGGAGGAGGAACAACCAATAGTGAAATCGAGGGAAGACTTAATTTATGGAGCTGGCTTGATTAGCTTAAGTTTCCTCAACGTGAACTAGTGAAGACCGACAAGTTTTCGATACCATGGGAAAAACTTCCTTATCTTCATTGTGGATAATTCTTGTCTTTGCTATCTTGCATTTACTTTTCTAGCGTGCTTGTTAAGCTTAGCTAGGGGAGTACCTATTTTTAATTTTAGCTCTTTTGTCTCTAGTAGCTTAATAGGTTTATCTCCTTTATTGTGCAAGAAAACCTTGATTAAGAACTATCTTGCTTAAAGCCCAAATTTGTCAAATAGTTTGAAAAACCTCATATTCACCCACTTCTAGTCGGTTATCCTTGATCCAACAGTATACAACATGGGAAGCTATTGATGTGCTGTATTGGGCTGACGTGTACAATCAAATCGACCACATCTTGCCAAAGTTGCATCAAGTATTACAATTGTGAGAAGTAACAATGCAAAATGTCTATTATATGAGAAGATATAATATGTGAAAATAGAGATCTTTCCAACAATTGACTTATTTGGTTTCTAATAAACCTCTTCAAAATGCGTGAAGTAGGTAGGGAGATCAGGAAACTGAATAAAACTACTCAACCGCCCTACAGTAGTTTGGTATGTAAACCTCAACTCAAGCTCCTTCCCAAGGAACTGGAATTCATTGGGATTTGGATCAACGTTTATGACATGGGCCTCATAAGAATTTCCTTCTGTAAGTAATCTATCAAATATGTGCACTTGTCTACCAAAGCAAAATGCTTCTATTTTCATGCCCTAATAGAAATGCGGAAAACATATGGTCAATGTATGAAATTATCTTGGTAGAAAAATTAAAATAACATGTATGTCTAATAAATATTAAAGTAAATATCAGTACATACATTCTCATCAGCAATAATAATTTGAAGTATAGGTCTAGACATGACCTCTCGCATAGGGAATTTGTGCACTGCGTACACACGGAAGAACCATGTAAAATGTATGCTATCTGCACCCAACTCATTAAAGTGGATGCATCTACAAAAAGAGAAATCATCAACCATATTATTTTATTCATCTTAAAAGTACATTAATTACATGCAAGCACACAAAAAATTAACTGAAGCAAAAAGAAAATATGCATAAAGGTGTCTTTGGAAAAACTTACCTAGGCCGGGATGGAGTGGGGCCATCAAACGGAGCATAGACTCTACGAGTGGAAAGGTTCCTAACCGACATGATACTGACATGACACAACAAACAATTTGTCAGCAAGAAATCTAATACAAGCAAAAAAATTTTTGTAACTTTTGTGCCAAAAATATTCCAATATGAGACATATATCTTGACAAGGATGCCAATAGCAAACAACAAAGGATCACATAGAAAATATTTTTATATTTACACGGTTGTAAGTAAAACAAATCGACTACAAATCTCCACTTTACAATAGTTTACATGGTTTCTCTTCCAACCTGCATACAAACCCAAGTAAATTCAAGATAGTGCATAAGTCATCTACGACGTACGAACATCTTTATAGACGATATTCTTGATGACTGTCTGGGCAGATATGAAAGTCCTATCCTTTTCTTGGCGGCAAGTATTCTTATATTGCTCCTAGCAGCAGCTCGCAAAAGCGTGACATAGAGTATTGTCCATGTGAGAAAACAAGACCTAGGAGGTACACACCAACATTCATGATAGTTTGGCTTTGCGCCTTAATAACCGTCATAGCAAAACTTAGCTTGATTGAAAATTGCTTTCTCTTGAACTTGAAGGGGAACATTTCATCATCGGATAGGCATAAAGGTATCCGGGGTAGAAAAACCTTCTTCGTCCAAGCACTATTTCAGCATCAATAGTATTCTTTTGAAAACCTCGAACTACCAATCTCGTCCTGTTACAGAGTCCATTTACTGGATCAAGGTTCCATAGCAATATAACAAGATAGTTAACCTTTAGCTTGAGCACATGCGGAGGCAAACCATTAGGTGTGAGAGAATTCAAGAATTCGGAGGGGTAGTAGTTATGAGGATCATCCTCCACACGATCAAAACTATGATAGATTATCTCCTCCTCAGGAAATCGATCGATCAACTTCATGTTTATCGTATCAACATACTCATTACGCGTTGCTAGAATAGCTCAAGAAGTAATGTAGTCCGGATCGGAGATGTTTGCATCCGACATTGGGAAGACATTATCTATAAGGTTGTTTATGTTAGACTCCTCGCTAGTGTATGGAACACATATATCGTCTGGAAGCTGCACATAATAATCTTCTACGGTTTCTTTAGTGCCATTACCAATTCTCAGAAGGTAATTAGCAAACAATGGATCATCTTGAGCCCTCATGTTACGAAAAAGCCTTAGTTGCCTCATGTCTTCCCAAATGTAAGACTTGCAGAGCGTAGCATCAATTATCTGTGCCCTTGTCCCCTTTAGAACAATAGGTAGCACCTGCCTGAATTCACCCCCAAACACGACCGTCTTTCCCCCAAAAGGTTTCCATGGCTATCTTTCCCTCACATTGAACCTTTGCAAGCAACACTTTGTATAGGAATGTCTTTCTCGTGACTCCCGGGCCATCAACAAAGAATACACCCCCATCATCACCCCCATCATCACTATAATTGTGACTAGTATCTCGTCATATGCTTACCTCTGCTCGGGGTTGAGAGAAGATGTTAGAGATGTGTGGTCTTGGTCTACCTAAATCGTGGACTCCTCGATGATCTCCCTAGCCTCACCATCGGTATAGTCGTGGGTCTCATTGATCTTGGGAAGAGGGAACATTGCTTCCAGGTGCCTATCCCAAAGACCGCGCACATCGCTAGGCTCGCTGTATACCAATATCGTAGCAAAGACCTATGAAGTGCGGATGGCATCTAAAATACTTTGGCATCATTAAGGCAATCATCGATGCTATTGTCAACCTCAATAAGACCCCTCCTTTTGGTGGCATCATGAAAGGTCGGACAAATAACACCATCCATCATTCTCAGGTCTTCGAAGGAGGTAGCGCCCGTCACGTGGTTTAGGAGAATCCGAGATAGTATCACTCCCTGATAGCCGGATGTGCACACGATTCTATCGACCTGTGTACGTTCTTCCCTTGGCTTCCAATAGTTCTCGCTAGCCATCCATACAAACGACGCCAGGAAGTCTCTGTACAGGATGCTTTGAGCCCAATCATATTCCTTGTTGAAAGATCTAGACCCGCCATTATGAGTTAATAGAGTATTTTGGTGATTAATGATAAATCTATTTGTGAGACTAACATTTCTATTATTACATCTAGTGTGTAGTCTCATTTGGATATAAAGGTAATTCAACGAGGGCTGGAGGGAAGAGAGAAAGTGGGAGTTGGCGAGGGAGGCTGTCGGGCGGTTGGGGGTAGGGCTGTCGGGCAGACGGGGGCATGGGGGGCGGCGTGGGCGAGGGGCGGTTGGGGACGGAGGGGTACATGGGCGGGGGGTTTTGGGGGGCAAGGGGGACGCGGGGGGGTGAGTGGACGAGGAGGGGGACGAACGGGGTGAGGATGGTGGACGATTTTAGTGTGGGGGTAAACTTAAAATTATAATAGTTAAGATATATTGTTGCATTCCTCGGATCCAAAATATAGGTTGAACTCCACCATTAGCATAAATTTAATATGTGCATATGTTTCTATTTACACATTTGTGTATGCACACATTTAGGGGGAGATCACTCTATATTTTATGGTTTTATTAGTATTGATCCATATTTTGTTTTCCACATATATTTGGGATATTTAGTTTGAAACATATCCTTTTGAGTATACAAAACTTGTGTAGTTCTTGTATACTCATGTTTTGAGTATATAGAACTTGTGTAATTCTTGTATACTCATATTGGAGTATATATATAACTTGTGTAGTTCATATATACTCATGTTGTGTTACTTTAAATTATCTACATTCAATTTATGTGCAATTGAAGTGGTTATCATCAATTACCAAAGAGGGAAAGATTGAAGTATCTTGTCCCACCATTATGAGTTAATGGTATGATGTGGTAATTAATGATAATCATATTGTGGAACCAATACTTTTCATGAGTTGGATGAATAGGTTATGTTCCAAGGTGATGAAGACTTGGGATGATCATGAGTTGATCATCAAGTCAAGATTCAAGTAAAGAATGCATCATGTGTTGATGCATATGAAGAGTTTGAAGAAAAAGAAAATCATCGTGTGTCGATGATGTTCAAGAAGAGGAGATGATCATGAGTGGATCATCTAGTCAAGAGAAGACCCATCATGTGTTGATGGAGGTCTAATGAAGGATGCATTATGCGTTAATGCATATCAAGACTTGGAGTAAAGGATGCATCATGTGTTAATGCACATCAAGTCAAGAGAAGACCCATCATGTGTTGATGGAGGTCAAGTGAAAAAATGCATCATGTGTTGATGCATATCAAGACTCGGGATGAAGAAATCATCATGTGTTGATGATGTTCAAGACAAGATCCCGAAGCAAAAGAGATTATCATGTGTTGATGATTATCAAAGTCAAGGACCCAAACTTGAAGTGGTGATGTGTATCATCAAGTTTCAAGAAGATGCAAGGCAAATGTATAACTAGCTAGGGCTAAGGACGTGTTCCTAGTCTTTTATTGGTCGTGGTGTTTGGTTGGAATACCGGATTGCTAGTATAGGTTGTCGTACTATTAAGAGAGATCTTGACTAATACTATGAGTTAGTCATGTGTTGATGGCTCATTATGCTTGCTCTAGCTCATCTATGCATAGAGCTATTATTTGCGAATGTGTTTTACAAGTGGTTGATGCTCGTGCATTTAATCCTTGTAGCATGGGACTATAATTTGCAAATGTTCTTTACAAATGGTTGAAGTCCATGCACCTTAGCCTTGTGGCATGATACTATTATTTGTGAATGTGTTTTACAAATAGTTGATGCTCATGCTTGATTTCTTGTAGCATGTTACTTAAGTTTGCAAATGCGTTTTGCAAATGATTTTAGTCCATGTACCTTATTCCTTGTGGCGATAATTCTAAAAGTTGGCAAATGTGTTTTGTAACTTGTTGAGAATATCACATTAAGTCTTGATTGGATTGCACTCAAATTGGCAAATGAGTTTTGCAATTTGAGTTAAGCAAAGTTCGGAACCTTCTGTGGTCTGGCGGTCAGACCGCCGGTGTGGACCGTTTTGACCGGTGCTAAATCGGTCGGACCGGTGGCCTTTTGGGATGATTCTCTGTGTGGTAGTACCGCCATTGATAATAGGGTACTACCGGAGAGCAGAAGTACCAGATTATTTCGCGGTACGTTTTTCCAGAGAAGCACCATTCTGGATGCCACAAATTTTCCTTGGGCAGTCTGACCGCCCACCCTTTGCGGTCTGACCGATATGCGGCGGTTCAACCAGTCAGTAGTTGGCGGTCCGACCGGCAGAGAGTCCAACGGCTAGATTTATAGCCGTTGGCGCATGGGCGGTCGGACCGATCATTAGTTGGCGGTCGGACCGGCCCTGCTCTGATTCGATGGAATCTTTCCTCAACTACTAGTTTTTGTGTGTGGGGTATAAATACCCACCTTGACTGGTTGGAGGCATTTGTTGCTGTTGTTGCTAGTGCTATATTCATTCCTTGAGCTAAGAGCAAGCCTCTCATCTCTTTTGTGCATGTGTTGCACTTAGTGAGCTTGGAGAGCAAACCCTAAGTGCATGTGTTGCCTTAGGTAGTGGATTGTGTATCCACTTGAGCTTAGACACTTGATTAGTTCAAGTGAGAGTTGAGACTTATTACTCTTGGTGTTTGCCGACACCTAGACGGCGTGGAGGCGTCGTGGCCGGTGATCTTCTCAAGAAGCTTGTGAGAAGGCTCGGCGTTGTTGTGAGTGGTTTAGTGCTCATCATCTCCGGAGTGGAGGAAGAGCAACCCGCGTGGAGCGAGGTGTTTGTTCATGTTGGAACCGGTCCAAGTGGTTGGACTTACCTTGGAGGTGTTTGCTTAATTTGTGGAGCCGGTTCAATTTGTTTGGGTTTACCTCAACGTAGATTAGGGGAGACCGGTAAGTCTCCGAATACCATGGTAAAATATCATTGTGTCATCTTGATTTGTTCTTGTACTTTACTTTGAGTAATTTACATTACTTGCTTTAATTGCTTATATATCTTTGTATGATTGCTCTCATTGAATTGTATTTATATTGTTGGTGCACTTAGTAGAGCCTAGTTGATTTAGGTTTTAATTGTGTAAAACCAAATTGTTATTAGCTTCCACATTATAAATTGGTTTTAGCCAATGAGATTTTTAAAACCTCCTATTCACCCCCCTCTAGTCAGCCTCCTCGATCTTACACGTGTTCGCCTCAAAATACTATGTTAACATGGTCTTCGCAGCACTATGCCGAGAGACGACTTTATTAAGGTTTGTACCTACATTGAACAACGCCATGTGCATGTTTGGGAGATGAAGTTGTAGTTGCCTAACGGATTTAGAGATCTCACCAAGGTCAAAACTATAGATTCTCCACAATAATTCCGGCGGGGTGATCCACCTAGAATCCATGTATTGCTTGATCTCATCCACCTTTCTGTTGCTATCCTCGTTGATAGAAATCGATGCACGATCATGCCCCTTGTAGATATACTTGTAGAGGTACTTAACGGCCTTAATGCTTGAGAAAATCTCGACGTTGATGTGGTAGTTGTACCTCCTCAATAGATAAGGCTTGTATGACACAATCCACCTGCTATCCAACATTTGGCCTCAGACCTTTGCACAACGACCGTCGTCCCTTCTCCTATAAATGGGGTATAAGTCATCCTTCCCTTGAAATGTTGTCACGTTGAATGGGCATGGGTAATTGTTCTTGCAACCATCGTCCTACATGCACATGTTCTTAGGGTTCAAGACTTTGCACGAAACCATGCTCCATGTACTTTACAACCATCTCGTATAGCTCTGGGTACTTGTGTTTGTCTACGAGCTCAGCAGATATGATGTGTTCATACTGTTCTGGGCATGTCAGCTTGTACTCAGACTCCATGATCAACAGGAAGTGAGCATGAGGTAGACCCCTTTTCTGGAACTCAACGACGTATACATATGCAGCCACTCTACCGAGCATGTTCTCCTTGAATAGTTGCTTCTTGAGGTCCTTTCGCTTGGCTCTAAATACCCGTACAACGATATCAGGGCAATCCTGCGGGGTTTGGCTGGCCTCGAGCTCTTTGGTAATCTCATCCCAGTTGGGGTTACAAGTCATGGTTAGAAAGATGTTTGGCTTTTCATACTTTTGCACCAAGGCCATCGCATCTAGGTATCTTCGTTTCATATCTCTTTTGCCCCCGATAAATGATGCCGGGAGTATGGTTCTTTTGCCTACTGCATCAGCACGGTGCTTGCCAGCATGAACAATATCTACCACACCCTGGTACAGATCAGCATGTATTTCTTTCTGGTTTCTATCGATGTAGTCTAGCCTTGAACTTTCGACCTTGATGTATATGTCAACTGCGTATTGCTGGAACAGACGCTTCCCGTGCAGTACAATGTTGAATATACCACGTCGCATTTGAAACTTATAACAATAGTAATATCTAATGGAGACACATAACCGACTATTCGTATCTATGTAAGAGCGGGGACAAATGTTAGGACACACATCAATAGTATTAATGATATAAAAATAATAAATGCATGCCACTATGCCTCACAACTAACCTGGGTTATGAAGAGTATTATTGCGACGAGACTGTCGTACTACATCCAAGCTGATGCCATCCTTCGGTATCCCGGGATGCCAACTGAGCTCCCCTCTGGGGAAGAATAGAGGGTATGACAAGAGGCCGTAGCATCCAAAATATGGTTGGATATCGTATTTCTTGCTACTATTCCCATAGAGGACTATGCTACGATTGAAGTGCCTACGTAGATCATTTCCCTCAACCCACATAGCAGCCACCTCCGATGATATTGGCTTGTTATAGGGCCATTGGTCTGTCTTCATATCTATGTTGAGTTTAATTTAGTAATCCACAAGGTCATCAACTTGCCCCGGACTCCCGAATGTATGAGAATATGGATTTTCTCGAAGGATGTCGACCAGCCCTCTAACAACATCTTGGTCAAGGCTAGAGAGTGGTGGAACCTATGTTGTAGAGTGGGATCATTATCATAGAATTAGAGCTGCAAATGGTGCTGAATAGCAACGCTCGGACCAAACGAGTGTACATTGTGGTATATCTGTCCATGAGCCCGGAATGTGTACACTCCCTCCCTCATATTAGTGCATTTTTGTCCAAACTTACACCAAGGGTGTTGAATGAAAAATTACTATTGAAGTATCGAATGTTGTTCCTGAAATGCTTTGCTTCAGCATCTGCGCTCATGTAGAGCTTCTAAAGATCTACATATGGTTCTAGGTTTGCCAGTTTGATTTGACCAGACCGGCAGCCAAACCCCTTGATTTGTATTCAAACTTCTTCATGTTGTAGTGTCGCAATCTCTTTGGGGCTTTAACATATGAGTGATATTAGGAATGTTTTGGTAGACAAGGTCGTGTGGATCAGAGATGTTGGAGCCCACAATAGAGGCATCTACTAATTGATCAAACTGTATATCCCTACCTGAATGAATAAAATGAAATGGTATAGTAAAGAGACCGTATAGAGAGAACACAAATAGAAAGAAGAGTTGCATGGTGTCAATAGCACCTTATCCAGCAAAGATGAAGTATTCCCCATCTTTTTGTTGAAGCAAGTGAATCACGACTTGGGGTAGTGTGCCTTAATCTATTTCGTTCATTTTGTCGATGGTATTTCGCTTGCTTCTACTCAGTCGTCATATTTGCATACTGTGCTCTGTCTACAATATCATGTTTAAGTGTCGAGATTTAGTAACTAGCAAATTGGCAAATTGGAATTTTTGGAGTTTAGAAATTCAAAATTTTGGGAAGAGAGGGAAAGAAGTGGGATGCTAGGTCCACAGCCCAAGGGGGAGTCGACCAAGACCAAGCCCAAGGCCCAAGGTCCAAGGGGGCCGGCATCCTACACAAGAGGGCCTAGGGGTGGCCAGCTATTGCCCTAACCACCACCACACACCCCTACGCCCCTTCCTGCGCCTCCGTACGCCTCAGAACACCTCGACCCAAAATCGGCTCAATGCCCACCACCGTGGGCGGACCCACCTACACATAGCACTCACTTACACTTTCGTCCTCGCTCGTGTAAAAGGGTTAACCCGAGGTACTACGCTTGGATCCAACAGCATTATATACCACTACAACTCACTTGAGACAAGCAATGTGGGACTAATCCCACCACACAACTCCTCATGGGCCACATGGGCCACGCTACGAGCAGGCCGGGGTATTATATTCACCCCTTAAGGGCCGACGCCTCAAAGATACCGCATACGCGGCAAATGCCCGTAACCACCCCTCGGTACACGTCCGCAAGGCGCCCGGTCTCAGCACATATGTCATGCCATGTGTCCACTCCGCCCACATGTTCCATGCGCCATATGCGCGCTTCGCTCCCGCACGCGCCTGCGGCAAGGTTGATGCTCGATACCATCTGTAACACCGACCAAAATCGGCTCAATGCCCACCCCACCGTGGCGGACCCACCTACACATAGCACCTCACTTACACTTTCGTCCTCGCCGTGTAAAAGGGTTAACCCGAGGTACTACGCTTGGATCCAACAGCATTATATACCACTACAACTCACTTGAGACAAGCAATGTGGGACTAATCCCACCACACAACTCCTCATGGGCCACATGGGCCACGCTACGAGCAGGCCGGGGTATTATAGCCCCTTCCCCTTGGTTACCGTCGTCCTGCTGGTGCCCGTGCCCATCTTCTGTTGTGGCATGGAGAGGGGAAGAGAAGCGAGCAAAGAGCCAAGAGCAGTAAGAGAAGGAAGAGGAGAAGGAAAAGAGGAAGAAAGAGGAAATGATCTCGTGAGAAATTCATGTTTTGGATTCGTGACTCTAAGGGTAATGATATGGACCCATTAGATTTGTCCTAGGTTAATCTCTATTCAGTTTTTAGAACGATAGGTTAATGGGAAGAGTAGATGAATTTATGTCTAGTTTTGTCATGTTTAGGGCAGAACGTTGTGGGGACGATTATGGGTATTTAGGTTCATAATTGGAGTTCTATCTAATTATAGACAAGATAGTAATTTGGCAGCACGTATTAATCTGTAGATTTAAAAATAGAAGATGAAATAATATGGGGTTTTGATCTAGATGAAAAGGGTAGGTAATTTCTTAAAGATTCCAGAGAGTCCAAGATCATGATTTCTGGTCGAGTAGAATAGAATTTATGATTTTTTTTTTGAAGAGAAAAGCATTAATTTGGACACAGTCGTGAGAAAAGCATTAATTTGACTGGGTTAATGGCAGAATGAAATTTTGAGCATAACTAGAAAGTGGTAGATAATTATCTATAGTTTCTAAAAAGTCATAGTTCAATATATTTGCTTATGTGAATTAAAATATATGAAAATATATAATATGTTGTCCAGAAGATGACAAATCTGTCTTCTAGTTAAAATAGGGGTTTAGATGAATTAATCTGGACATTTGATCAACTAAGAAGTTGTAGAAAATTTTATATAGATTCCAGAAATAGAATGGTTTACTATAATATGTTGTGGTAGTTGAAAGTTATGATAATTTTTAGTGCTAGAACAGCTGGGGAGACTATCTGGGAAACAGGGAACGTTGTGAAATTTGGAAGTGCGTAGGAGTGTGGTCGTTTAAGTGTTGTTTGTATTGTTATATCTTGTATTGAGTTTGGGTGTTTACTGTAGGAGGAGTAGCTTCGGGATTGTTGTCATCTTCAAATCATCCCAGTCGTCGTAACTAGAAAGGCAAGTGCTTGGTAGAATAGTACTCGAGTGTTTGGAATTATTATTTGGTTAATTGAATATTTTTCATGATTATTCATATGAATTATGCATGTTTCACATTACTCACATGCTTTTGATAACTTGATGATGATGATTATGGAAGAGTGGTGATTATATCAATTGCTAATGATGAAAGATAATAATCATTGCATTGCATGTTGAGCATTCATGATGGAAAGATGTGATCCACGGGAGTGGAATGATGTTACCATATGTGAGATATGAGCAATGAGGTCCCCTGTATGAAAATGGGCAGGAAATTGGTCTTTGCATTAAAGAATGTGGGCATGAGTGAACACCGACGGGTGTTACACTCCACTATACTGGTATAAGCAAAAGATCAGTTGAGACATGAGACATGAGCATGAGCATTGCATTGCATTTATGAAAACCTAAAAGTGATTTGAGATAATGAGACACGTGAATGGAAACCGATGAGAATGATTATGAGAAACTGAGATAATGATAAATGGAAATGAAATGTTAGTAAGATGATGCCTCATTTATTATTTTGCTTTGTATTTACTGAGTCGTGGATTCACTCTTGGTCTACTATTATGTTTAGGTGACCGTTGACGATGCTTCGCCTGAAAAGGGATAGTGTAACATCCCAATTTTCAAGGCTTTTGAAAAAATAAAAATAAAAATAACCATTGGATTTTATTTCTAAAGCTTAACTGGGAATTTTAGAAAAATAAAAATAATTTAATATGAATTAATCAAACTTCATTTAATTCAAATTTGGTTTGATTGGGTTTTCTGATATTTAAAGTCAAAAATATTATTCTAAGTATTTTCTTGAAATTTTTGGAATTTAAAAGGCTTTTCCTTTTACCAAAAATTAAAAATATTTTTTGCAAAATTAAAAGACAAATTAATGTTGTAAATAATTTTATTAAGTTCCAAATAATTCAAGGATTTTTTTTTGTGTATTTTTCTAATTTTTTTGTGTTTTACCTACTATTTTCTAAAAGCCTTTTGATTTGTTGTATTTTTTGAAATTCAAAAATCAATAAAAATCTCATCTCATGTTCCCAGGCTAATTCTCTCCGGCCCATTCCTATTTTCGCTTGCTCAACCCACCTCTGCGGCCCAGCTCGCCCGTGTGCCAGCCCGCTCGCCCCGCTATGGCTCCTCTCTTGCTGCCAACGGGGCCTACCCGTCAGTCGTCTCCTTCCCCCTCTTTGACGCCAAGGTCCCACCCATCAGTCTCGCACGAGTGCTGTTCTTCTTCTCCTTGGCCTTCGTCCTGCGCGCCCATCAATTGCCGCCATTTCTCGCTGACACCTCCTCGAGCACCATCGCCCGGTTTCACGCGCCGACCCGTCCCGTCGCCGCCCGCTTCTTTGCCTCGGGAGCCCGCCTCCTTTCCCATTTCCCGCCGATGCTGCCTTAGCGTGCGCAGCTCTACCGTGAAACCCGCCGCCGCTCCGCGCTCGGTTTCCCCCCTCCGGACCTCCCACGCCCTTTAAATGCGAGCACCACATGCCTCACGTCCCCCCTCTCTCTTTCCCTTCGCCTCTCCCCTCTCTCTCCTCCAATCGCTATTCGAGTTTTCTCCCGCCGATCGAGCTTCACGCTGCCGCCTCAAGCACCGTCGTCCGCACCCCCGGGATCGCAAGGCCGTCGTCTGCCTTGTGCGCACCTTCCCGCCCTCTGGAGCCCCCCAGGAGCGCCACCGCTTCTTCCTCTTTGCTGTCAGCCCTCTCGTAGTTCCCCGTCAACGAAACTATGAGCATCACATTTGCCGCGCCTTCCTCTAGCCGCCGGTGCCTTCGACGCTGGCCAGCTCCCCGCCGTTCGCCGGTAACCCTCGGGCCTTGAGCCCCGCCACTTCGGAGCTGACGTGGCTGCGCTACCTCCGCCCTAGCACTCGCGTTGCCGCCGCGTCTATGCGTGTGTGGCACCCAGAGCCAGCACGTGCATAAGCGCACTGTTCCTGTGCGCCCGGTCCACCATGGACTGGCGCCCTCTCGTGGACCCAATCCATATAGGACATAGGGCCCACCTATCAGCGACTCAACCTATTTCCTTAAAAAAAATTAGGCTAAAAATGTTTTTCCCGCCGCTGACATCAGCCGACGTAATAAAATGATTTTCCTTTGAAAAATAATTCTGAAAATGCTGATTTTAATCATTTTATGTGATTTTAAAACTTCCAAAGGTCATATCTTCTTCATCCGAACTCCGATTTAAGTGATTTAAATTTTTATATTCATCTAAATTAATTACCTTCCATTTTGTTCTAGTTTGGTATTTTTTAGATTTTATTTGGAATTATTTTATTTATTTAGCTCTTTTTGCACATGTAGATTTCGGCGTTTCGGAAGAATTCTTGGACCCGTCGACCGAAGCATCCCAACTCTTTAATGAAGGCAAGTTGTAGACCTTTGATCATATTGAATCCATTTTATAAAATTATATTGTTTTATATCAACATGCATAGCAAGTTTTATAATAACTGCTTTCGGGAATAGTTAAATACCCAATTGTCATTATGCCACCTTGGATAATTGCTATTGACATGTTCCCTTGAATGACATAAATCCTTGGACAACATAGGATTGGATAATCTTAATTAGTTGGACAATATGGTAATAACAATATTGATGCGTACTATGCTTAGCCATGCTTTAGCTATTCGATGGGAATCATGGTCACATGCTTAAATGTTTAAACTTGACTTAATGAAAGATGGAATTGTGGCGCGGTCATTATTGTTGAAAGATATTGTGCCATGGGTTGCCATTTGATCCAGGTTGAACCAAAAATAATTTATACTCGGGCGAGTGATCGTGCAGTAAAGGGGGTGCAGGAAGCACTTTGGTATGTGGTTACCTCGCCTGAGTAGTCAGTAAGAACTTAACTTTGTGCGCCATTGATCTGGGTCATACCGTACAACCACAAGTTCATTTATGGGGTGGACCTGGCCAACTAATTAGTATGTGTTTTGTTTATGTTCTGTTTTGGTTGATGAGCAGCCCAAGAGGGGCAGGAAGGAGAATCCTTAGCGAGCATAACTGAGTCAAAACAGAAGCTTTGTAAAGGCCTTGCGATAATCTCTTAGTCGCACACCTTGAAAGTGTATGAGAGCACAGTATAAGATGATTACCTCTTATGGATCAAGTTGTACAAACTCTGCAGAGTGTTACAATCTATTCAAATAGCCATGTCCCCGGTTATGGATAATGTATGGTGATTTCACACAAGGGGTAGATTTTTATAAAAATATGGGAATAGTTTGGTTGGGAAACGATCTGGATATGGTTGATGGTTGGTTGTGAACGGTGTGTTCACTAGTTGTTTCAAATAACTTAATTACTTATGTATTAATTCTTTGAAATTATGTTTTACAATCTACTTTTTGTATTTAATGTCAATACTACTTTCTACAAATTAAACATAAAGATATCCTTGTTCAAGCCTTGCATGAATACTATTCGTATACATTTCCCTATGGCTTGTTGAGTACTTTATGTATTCACGGCTATACGCCATTTGTTGATCAGTCCCCATAGAAGAATCAGGGAATGCAGAGTTCTACAATGAAGATTACTTTGAAGACTTTGCGAACTAGAATGCGTCCTCCACTCGATTGCCTGTGGGCATGTCGAATGTCCTCCATGAGATATTTTGGTTTCTCGCTGCAAGTTTATCTTTTGTTGCTAAAGCCCTGCATGGCAACCTCTATAAGACTTGACCATAAGGTTCTTTTGCTACTAAGTAATATTACTTTATCTGCTTCATTAGATTCTTTGTTGTATGGATATGAAAACATCGATGTTGCAACTATATGAGCTAGCTACTGATCTGGGGCTAGTTCAGAATACAAAGAGGGTCTCGGGGTTGCATACACGGGGTCTCGACAGATAGCACTTGCAACACTGCATTCACTCAATTACTTGGTCACTTGTCACGATAAAACTTTACCTTATAGTGATGGTTTATTCCTTTAGGACATGATAGACATTGAATAATTCTATATGATTGGTTGGAACTCGTTTATCCATTCAATAGTCTCTGTTTGATTGGTATTGCTTAACTCTTGAACTATTATTCTGCTTTACTATCTAGATTTTCAATATAGGTGCTCGCCATGTCGTTATTGATATGTTATTGTGACCGTGGACGAATTTTAATATTGAATTGCTTGCTAGAATTTTATTTTTAATTGTGCATGTGTTGCACCTTGTGAGCAAGGAGAGAGGTCTCTAGTTGCATGTGTTGCATATAGAGTTGGATTTTGTATCCACTTGAGCTTGTGCATTCGTTGCACGTGGTGAGAGTCGAGCAAGGGGCTTAGCTTATTACTCTTGGTGTTTACCGACACCTAGACGACGTGGAGCGTCGTGTCTAGTGATCTTCTCAAGAAGTTTGTGAGAAGGCTCGGCGAGTTGTGAAGGTTGGAGCTTACCTACCCAGAGCTAGAAAGATCTACCACTAGTAGAATTGGGGTGTTTGACTTAATTCGTAGAGCCAGTCCAATTCATTTAGGCTTACCTCAACGTGGATTAGGGGAGATCGGCAAGTCTCCGAACACCACGGTAAAATATCATTGTGTTATTGTGGTTTGTTCTCTTGTGTTTGACTTTGTGCATTTACATTCCTAGAATTAAATTACATACATGTATTTGTATGTTTGCTATCATTATCAATGGTATGAGAATGTTGGTGCACTTAGTGAAACTAGTTGATTTATGCCTTAATTGTGCAAAACCAATTTGATTTACCCTTCTGCGCATAAACTTGGTTTTAGCCAAAATAAATAAATAAAATAAAAACCGCCTATTTACCCCGCTCTAGTCGGCCTCCTCGATCTTACATCATTATCTGAAGAAGTACAACTCACGTTTGAGGTGCCTTGCTCACATATAAACAACCTAGTGGGGGCACGTGACAGAATATTGGTCCAAATTCTCTTTGGTGCACTATGTTCGTCCAGCACTACATTTAAAAAAATTAAGCATGAAGATTTTCTTTTAGGGTCGATGTAATGGAACAAAACAATGAAAGCTACAAGGTTTGGCAACATAGCGCCTTCTTTTCCTTTATGTGATGATTGGTTTGGATGCCTCAATATTTTTGCGAAGATTCTTCCCGATCTGATATAGAGAAAAAATGGTGTGACACCTGAACGGGTCACTTTATGGTGAACAATTCTGGTTGCCAAATTTGTGGTGTACAAATATGATTTAGCATATTAAAACATTCCTTCTTTATCATATCTAACTAACGAGGAGAAAGCAAAAGAAATTGTAGAACAGGGAAGGTATCTATTCTACGGATAACAACTATGTATATTGTATTTTTAGGCCATGTTATTTTTTTCACCCTTTAATTTGATCAATATCCGACATCTTGCACATCACTTATATAATGAAGCTTTACACCTTGAGTTTTGTTGGTGATAGACATTATTGTCTAATTTTACTTATTACAAGCCATATCATAGCTTACATCGATTCAATAAATGCAATATCTACAAATATCATTACAACATAATCCAGTAATCACATGTTTCATCTATTGCGCTTTAACAAGTCGACCAGCCAAACAAAAAAATAATATTGAACAAGCCAAAAAAGAAAAAAGAGTACACAAGTTGAAATAAGCATTGTGCAAAGTATAGAAACCTTAATTAGCACACACAATCTCAGCCAATACGACGTCCAAACGAGAAGTTGGTGTGAAAATGGCCAACAAGACAGTCCCTCAATTGCAAATCCGTCACCTTAGATGACTAAATAATTATAAAAAAATGGATAGATATAGTAAAAATGTAAAACTGTGCACCAAGAACTACAATGAAAATACTTTTGTTGGGAAACATGGTTGCATGGGTTTGACAAGCATGCATGGGTTAACACGGTAAGAGTGAAGTATGACAACAAACAACAAGTGCAACAATTTGATTTGTTGGATCCCTAAATTAGCTTATAGGACTGGTTGCACTCCAACCCAGTTTTATTTTTTTGTTCTTATTCTTATCTTTTATCAATCAGTTCATTTTGGATACTCAAATTTAGTCAGTTCAATGATTCAATTGAGTTTTGGGTGTGTGTGTTTTCTACAAATTATTACCTTGTTACAGCCTCTACCATTTCAAGATGTCCACAGTAACATGCCAATCGATTGATTTGATTAGTAATATCCAGAACAATGGTTATGTGATAGTCTTGTGCAACAGATGGCTTAACCAGATGCGAGCAGTTGTAGGTATTGTGTGAGTGAGTGTATCTATCACAAAATGTATATTCCCTGAATCCCTGCTTTTGTTATAATACCAAAATTTATATTTGTGAATATGATTTATGATACATGGACAATTACAAGGTAACTGAATGTCACTCTTACTATGTGGCAGTAGAATAAAACATTCAGTAAGAGTGACATTCACTCTTAACACAACAAACAACAAGTGTAGCGCATATCATATGCTTTAGGTAGTGAAGTAATGCAAGTTTGATAATCTGTATGGAGGACCTTCTACTTTAGAATTCCTTTTATGTGTTCCAATAGCAACATTTCTATCTAGCAACACAATCTGGATCCCCAGTTATCAACCATATATATTTTGATTCAATGTATCAGATGATTTCAACACATAGTGGCTCGAACGTGAGTACCAATAGAGGTCCATAGCATAAGTTCAAATAGATGTCTAGATACTTTTGAAATTATGCATAATCGCTTCACTGGCCAGACCTAACAAGTACATCTAATCCTAGAGACTAGTTTTTATTTTTTGAGCCAGGAGGTATGTCCCTCCTGGTGAAAAAAAAACTTTTGGCTATGCATACTCACTTTGGTAACCAAACCTAATGAGTACATCTAATTAAGGCATTAGTTGTACAATTGGGCTTGTTGAGGGAAGTTACTACTATTCTACTGTGTTGACTTTGGGTAAGGTAAAAAAAGTTCACCATTGTCAGCAAAAAAGTGAACTCCAACCAGTATAGGTTACCTAGATATAAAAGAAACTACTAGCAAGTACAATAGCTGTTGATGGGAGAGCATTGGAAGATAATCTTGATTGTTGAAAGTAAGTGAAATATTTAGGCTAAAAAGACAAAATTCCAGAAAACACAGGGACTCCTAAAGGACATTCAATAGCCCATAAAGACTACTGGACATATAAAATTGTAGGCTTCTATGGAAAAAAAATCAAAAGGATAAGACAGAAATCTTACCCCAATCTCCAAATGTTAGAATGATTTGTTGCATCATACTGTAATAAAGAACATCAACTATAATCCAAATGGAGAGAACACACCTGAAAAACAAATCAGGAGCATCAATCATAAAACTATAACAACCAATAATTCTGAAGGTAAAGTAACTACAAAACATAGCAAATTAAGAAGAATAAGCAACAAGGGGAATCAATTTGTCACCCAATATATTTATTGGTTGAACAAATTATATAGTTAGATCTTTCAATTTTTGATAGTTTATGTTACAAGTAGGATTGCAGTAAAATTGCAATTGTTGCCAAAGAAACTTGGATAGATTGTTTGCAATGCTTTACCTAATTAAATGGCTAGGACCAAGAGTTCTCTCACATCGCTACTTGAAACTCATTTAGGAAATCGCCTAGTTGTTGTAGGTGCTGCAATTGATCAAAACAGTCAAGTAGGTACTACGAAAAATAAACAATCTACAAGACATTATTCCCTTCACAAAGTTTGTTGTTGATCAAAACAAAAAAGGAACATTTAAATCATGTACAAACCCCAGGCCTCTAATCTTGGAATAAAACCTTGATATTTTGAAAAGCTAATACGGAATAGCCATATATATTTGTAAAGACTGTGAACATAGAGAAATATGAGACAAAACTTCATATTCAAAAAAATTGATGTATTCACCAAATAGGTATCAACCAAATCAAGCATAGTGGATATATGAGAATCTATGCAACTTCCAAGTACTATCAATAGACAGTCAGCAGTCTAGAAAAAAAAGCAACCAAATTTTATAACCTGAAATCGGGACAGAACTTTGTCATAGTTAAGTACACCAATTGGCAAATTTCCTAAAATATGTCACCAATTCCTTCTAGTGAGCAAATTTGAAAATTGATTTGAGAACTCCTAGGGATGTTAATTTCCACTATTTTATGGCCATAAAAAAGTAGGGATCAATTGCTTCCAGTTGATGTATGTTACACCTTGTGGAAAACAGTAACCTTATATTAACAAATTTGATTTCAGGCCTTGAAAAATATTATATTTATTTGCTTCATATAACAGTTGTGTAAAAAGATAGACAAAGTCATTTATCAACGCTAATAAATGGTAGCACTCTCGTCGAACTACATAAAAGGCCTTAATGGAAGTAACAAAAATATTACAAGGTTGAGTGCAAAAAAATTAAGAATTCCAAACAGGCATCCCATGGCATCCATGTTGTAGAGAAGTAATCAAAGCACTTGCTTCTAGGAAAATTGAATTTTTTTGTTTGGTACTTAGTTTTTATCGACTGGAAATCAAACTGATAACAACAAAGCTCTTGAAATCACAAAAAATAGACCACTTGAAATCACAAAAAAGAGATCACTTGAAATCACAAAGTCCAAACTATAGCTTTGGTTCTTAAATCACAAACTGAATCTTCCTTTTTTCCCCTTCCATCTACTCCTAAGGAACCCTCCAAATAGGATCATATCAAATATACCCTGGTACACCACAATAAACAAATTTCAAAACAATTGAATTTCGTAAAGCATACTTTCCAAAGGTAATGGACCATAGCTTCATCTAAGAGAGAAAATTCAGCAAACATCAAATTGCAAATATTATGTGCACTCAAATTCAACAAACAACGAAATGTATAATTGAACAAACACACCTCTAATTGTTCATGCAACAAGAAAGGGAGATAAGCAGGAGATGGTTGCCAAGGAAAAGGAGGTGTAGAAGCCGAAGAAAAAGGAGGAAGGAGTGATGTGTAACTTTTGTAGTGTGGAAGTAGCAACTACCGGTTGTGCACGATTCTTCGTTGCTTGCAACCACTGTGCATAAGCTGGGTAGTTTGACCGAATGGTCTTTGAAGTCAAGCTGGTCGTTTGGTGAGGGAGCTGACCAATGCTCCACCTTGGTCTCCCCATCGTGCAGCGGTAGATGCGGTGTTGGATAGGGAGGAGGGTCGTTGGCGCAATGCAAGGAGATGAGGGGATGCGCCATAGGGGTGAGGGGATGTGTCGTAGGGGTGAGGGGGTAGCCTCCATCCCAGGGGGGCCATGGCACCGCGGATGCGAGGGGCGAGGGCAACATGGATGCGAGGGGAAACACATTGGTAGGGCGATGGCGGCGTGAATGCGAGAGGCATCGGGCATAGATGTGGTAGGGGTGAGGGCGGCGTGGATGAGAGGGCGACGTGGATGCGAGGGGCAGCTCGGGGAAATCGGCGAGGAGCGGTTGTAAGGGGGAGTGCGGCTCGGATTGGAGGGCGGGCAGGGGCGGGGCTGTTGCGAGGGACAGGGCGCGGGCGAGAGTGGCGAGCGAGGGCAGCACGGCGAGGGCTACAAGGTAGATACGAGGGACGGGGCACATCACACATTGAGGGATGGACGGAGGCAAGATTTGAGGTAGCCCAATCGAAGCTGAGGATATAACATGAGGGAAGCCGCCGGCTGGATCTAAGGCAGATCGAAGCCACACGTTGTTGTGGCCTTGGGTCGGCCGAAAGTTGCGAAAGGATGTGGCGATGCTGGAGTGAGAGGGAGGCAGCATGGTGGCCGGTGTAGCGATGGCGCAAAGCAAGGGGCTAGGAGGAGAGCGACGGTGGGGACTGGCCGACGGCTAGTGATGGGGGTGGAGAGGTGGAGGAGATGAGAGGTGGCAAGGCGGAGGCGAGGTGAGAGAGATGAGAGTGGTTAGCTAATGCGTCATAGAAGAAATGGGGGGTCGACATGCTCGTGAGTCGCGGGTGGGGGAGAGAGGACGATCGTCCCCACTCGTGGGGGTAAACCCCAATCTTTATTAGTTAAGACAATATGTATATCCAAGAATTCATCACTATGTCTATATAAAATACTATATTAAACACTTTAACAAAAGATATTCACACTATATGCTTAAACCAAGTTTCCCTCTAACTACGTATAGTAAATTCAACATCCATATTTCATTACGTCATAGTGAACTTTGACATCACTACTAGAGACCTAACGATGTAGGTAAGCAACCCCTTGCTAATCATATCGCATATGACACTTATTTATTGGGTGACATCAATATGCCCTGGCTACCAACACTATGGCCTAAGGCCCAGAACTTTTTTGACAGCCTTGTTAAGTTAAACCAATACTATGCATGTGAGTGTCCGATGCCCACCTCATCTTATTAAGATAGTTAATGGCATCCTACTTTGGTAGACCTACCGATTAACGATTAAAACTATGGCATGTGCAGCAATTGGAAAGACATCAAGCTTTACTTAATTTATCTTGACAAAAGTATCTAATGACAAAAACATTAACAATAGCATAACAGAAACATAGATAAACATTCACATTTAATCACATTAAGCTGTGAGATAATATGACCTTTAACATGACAATCTCCATAACCATGCTTCTTGTCCACCTAGCCATGATGCTTGAGGTCACCATATTCATTTACTAAGCTATTACTCCTAACAAATAGTAACAAATTACATATGATAATATGAAGCATCACATGTCGGCTTGTATGCCATTATACAATAATATGTAGCCCATAGCTATAATTTAGCATGACACGCAGACCATGAAAAATTCATACATGCATCACATATGCAATGGGCCATATTATTAACATCAATCTCAGCAAAAGAGTTATGCATAGAATCCAATTATATAGGACGATATTAACACATAATACTATATAGCATGCCAACTATTACCTAGCATGGGTCAAAGAGCGGTGCCCTTAGTAAGTTTTCCGGGACATGAATATAATTCATGGGATTGTCCCTGGAATATTCATCAGATTAATCACATTAACCCAAATTTTGAACCAATTTGATCAGCATGTTTTTCATCATTGATCTGTGCATGAGGTTTCCAGAAATAATAGCACCCCACAAAAATTGTTCTATTGGCTCCATACGGCTACACATCGCGGTTTACTCCGATGGTGGAATCCCATCAGGTAGGAGTATTATGCAATGTGACCGTGAACAAGCCTAGATAATCATGTGGTGCTATCTACTAATACCTCCTGCGAACCCATATACTATCGTCGAAGCCGATTGATCTCATCAACCAGTGCCAAAACCAATCCATCCATATGAACCGATCTAGGTTACCATACCAAAACAATAATGGATCTAATCTACTACTACCACATATCAACTATATGCGACCAATCTAGATCAAATATTACACACGATTGCTCTGATACCACTGTTGGCATACGGGTAGGCACTAGCGTGCAACAAAAATTTCTTCCGCGTAAATCAGGAAGCCATGCGACTAAGAGGTCATAGATCATTACCACTAGATACGGAGTGCAATGAAAGAAGAGTTGGAGTAGCCTGGTACAACGTCGCTCATGTCAATGTAGTGGAAGTAGTCAATCATTCAACGTCCTTGGCCGACGATCATCTCCTCTAGCAGCCCCTCGCGTTCCTTACGTACGTCGTGAATCGTCCTCGATTAGCGCACAGCAGCGCCTCTACGGTATCCACACATCCAGGGGTAGAACGTTGTGCGTCGGTGGGTGGTGCAACATCCTTCCAAAAGCCTCCACATCTTCCTTTATAAAGAGTCGCTAACGGATCCCTACGTTAGAAACCCATTAGGACTCTTAAGCATGTACAGATTATAATCCGATTTAAGCCTCTAATGGACCCAATCCGATCTAGTTTGTTCAACTCATTAAGCATGCGATCGTGTAGGTTCATGCGTAATCGACCATGACCCGAAAACTCCTTTCCAATCCACAAGCCGGTAGCGGTTCCTAGCCGGACATAGCGACTCCCGAATACAAATAAAGATCATATCTGACGAACCTTTATAAAGCTCATGTGTTGATCCCTTTGCTCACGATATTAGATCGAACTCAAGGCGAGATACGTGACATCCCATGATGGCGCGATCATTCCCTCTATCGTATAGTGGATTACTTTGTTGTAGTTGACTCCGCAACCATATTCAGCATGGTCGTGCACTTCCTTAATCCAACCACGTCGAGGGGTCAGAGATATCTCTCCCATTAAAGAGAAGAAAATTATATCTTAATAGCTCACATTTCTCCGCATGTTTCATAGTGAACCCGAAAACTACCTTTATGACTACCTATTTACGGATTAGCGTTTGACAACCCCTAAGTAAACTATTACATAGTTAAGAAACCATGGCGACATTAGGTCTAAGAATCACATATACACTATGTATGAGACCAACTAATGATATAGGAGAATATAATAATTCTTGCGGTGTCTCAAGACATGTTAATCCAACACTATGTCCTCCAACATATGTCCACATTATTAATTTGATATCTCATATTCATAATCTGTAAAATATGATCATCAATTAATACTTTTCATGATCCATAAATCATAAGTGTGCATATAATGATACAAGATCAGAGATGTTTAGAGAGTTTCATAAATAAGTCACATACTTGCAATCAATATCAATATCAATGATATTTTATTTAATAGACAAAACAACATATTATTTAAAAATTTATAAACATAAAAACGATACAATTCCCGTGTTCTTCGAATGGATCTCTTAATTGTTGAGAGGGTTGCCCAAACGCGGTATATAAGGCATACCCAGTAAAGCTTACAAGTAAACCAGATATGGAGATGGCGACTAAAGTTGCTGTTTCCATTTTTATAGAATTTCAAGATTACAATGGATCTACGAAAAGATCTTGTATTTACAACTACAACGGAATCTTTATGATTATCTTCGAAGCATATGACTAACACCGTAGGGCGACCTCCTCAGCAGTTCACGGAGGTCGCATGCATGGTAGCTAGGAGCGCGGGGAGACTTACGGTGTTTTACTTGGGCCACGGCTCATTTGCGCGCGCAGCAAAGGCGAATGCCGTTTTGCGTGCGCGGCGCCGCCGAGCAGGAAGACAGGAGGTGCATGTGGAGATGTGGCCCACAAACCGACGAGGCAATTTGGCCTGGTCAAATCTCCAAACGACCTTCGGGCCGAGGCCGAACAGGCACCGACATGGTTACAGGCCCACCGGTACGGCCCACCGGCCAGCATGCAAACCGAACCGAACCCTAGCGCTCGCCTCTCTTTTCTTTCTCACCCTGCTGTTGCCGGCTTGCCGCCTCCGATTTCCTCCTAACCTCCACCTCCTCCTCGTCTCCTCTTCTCCCCAAACCCTAATCTTTCTTCCCCACGAGCGGAGGCCGCGAGACGGAGGTGTGGGTAATGGCGGGCAAGGAGGAGAGCCGGATCTTCGTGGGTGGCCTGTCGTGGCAAACCGACGAGCGCAAGCTCGAGGACGCCTTCCGCCGCTTCGGAAAGGTCGTCGACACCCAGGTATCCCGACTGTCACCGCGTTTCTCCGCGAGCGCTTGTGTACCAGCTTTGTTCTGTACTATCTGGTTTTATTCATGGATGACGCTGCTAGATCTGCGCAATTTTTATGTTTTTTTTGGGGTTGGGGGGGGGGGAGTATTTGCCCAGTATTGTTGAATGTCTAGTTTGATCTTAGAGATTGCCTTAGGTTGGAGGAAGGATGGTGGATTTCATGGTGTAGGGAGGAAAGGTGGATCTGCTCGTTTCTGTATATGGTCTAGGGGGGGTTCGTCTTTTTTAGGGAATATGATTGTGCTATTTTGGTACCTTTGAAATCTTAACTAGGCATAAATAGCTAAAATAATATTAATCGCAATAGTTTTAATTTAACCAAACTATTTAGCTCCTTGATGAATAAAAAAAGTTGCTGATTTGTGGAGCGAAGAGGTAGGAGTAAAAGATATTAAATTTCCTTCAGGAATCGATCTTATTCCAGTTCTTTCATACACAAAATAACATATGTTAGCTTCTCAAATATAATTTAAAAATGTTCTAACTGGTGGAATTTACCCTCTTTAAGGAGGGGTAATTATATTGCTACGTTGTATGCATGCTCCTTAGTTTGTGGTCACCTTAGGAGTACTCACTGTTCTTTTGTTCTACCTTTGTTTGCTATTGGTTGTCTGATAGTGATATTTCTCAGTCGCACTTAGTCTGATGAGGCCAAATGAGCTGGCAGATATCCGGAGTTGGATTGCACAGTGACAGGGGTTCTTTTTTAGTGTTAAAGGAACAAGTTTGGAGATAACCTTTTTAACTGTGTTGAAAAAAAGTATCTATTGGCTCCACTTTGAGAAAAAAACTTGAGGTGGAAGTTGCTCTCCCAACGGGACATTCTGATGCTGTTCGTTACAATTAGATGCCTGAAGTGAGCATTGTGGGCCCTGAAATTCGATCCAATAAGCAGGGTATTTGATTGATCAAAATGTTGGTCGTGCTCTGATATTTTTCATTCAGCTTTGAGTTCCGATAAAAGAAACAAGGTATTGTTGCAAAAAAATTTGTATTACTTGATGAGCAATACTTGCAGTGGCTCTGTAGCTTTGGTGATTCTCTGCACACCTGGTGATTTTTATATTGTGCTGTGCCACTGCCAACACCAGAGTTGTAGGCTGCCGTCAGAAACAGCTGAAGGGACAGATTGCTATGAGACATTTTATGAGACATGAAAATCAGTTATGCTTTGGCAGTCCATTGCTCTACCATGGAGACATGTGGAAAATTTTACTTCTTTCAGGTTAAACTGATTTTAATGGCTCACAAGATTAAAAAGAATTTGTCTATATGTTTTAGTGTTTGATTGTGTTCACTATGCAATGACCGTGTTTCTTATTTAAGGTCCATGGTATCCATGGCTCCATGCAATTAGAAATATCCACTTCTGTTGATGTGTTTTTCTTTCCTTGATATGCGTTTCATGCCTTGCTTGATTGGTCAGTATTCAGTAAATTGGAGACAACTTGTTCTGTTTTCCATTGCTGGTTTGTTAGAACAGGGCAAACATTCTTTCTATAATCATGTACTGGTTGCAATTCTGGATACATATGATCAGTTTATTTTGTCAGTAACAACTGTAGCAACTTGCTATCTTTGCAGTTTTGGTATTATAATATCAGCAGTACAAGACATATATTTTCTGAAACATACTGTTATCTTAAGTTGTTTCTTGTATTGTTTGGGTTTTACTCAAGTCATTTTTTTTCTGACAAGTGAAGTGCTAAAATATGTTTGTACTGTACTATCCGAACTTCTTGGCCACCATCTATTTTAAGCAATGTCATTTCAGCCAGAAAAATGTGTGCTGAGAGTTATCAACTTTTGTGATGAAAATTAAGTGAAGATGTGCTCATGTACGGACATTTGAAGGATAACCGCACAAGCAAAATTTTGATGTTAGCACTTAGCCCAACCAACCCACTTCACTGATTCATTGTGTTTGTCAGATATTGCTTTGTGCTGCTTTCGTGAGCTGTTTGTGCAATGTTAAACTATTTTCTCATTAGCTTATCTACCAGACACGTTTGCCAGCACTTCAGACATCTTCCATGATGGGCCTGACTCCTGAGAATATTCTCGTTTTGCTGCGAAAGAGTAATTCTTGTCCTTTATAGTGAAAATTTAGTGGATGGATCCACCTACTCGACTGGTTGATTTTAGGCACACCATGCTATCATATGACTGGAGTAGCACAAACCTTGAGGTGTACACGGTTGGTATTGCTTTCGTGGCAATGGAAGTTGCTTTTGTTCTCAACTCTCGTAGTTTGTTACATTGGTCTAGTTGATATGAGATGCACAGTAGGAATCCGGATGCCAGACGATGCTCAGATTATCCAGAGAAGTCTAATGACTATGGGTAACAGCAAAAATTGTTGAAAGAGGGTAACAGAAAAAAAATGTTGGTTGAGTTCATTGTGTTGCTTTTCTAGACCGAAAGTGCCCGGACATTGTTTTATTGCTCTACTGCTTGTCAGTGATAATGAGCTTTACTGTCTTGGGAATATGTTCAGTCACAAAGGTAGTTACAGCTACATGCAGCTGTGACAGAATTTTGATTTGGTCTGTTGAATTATTGAAATTCTGGAATAATCTATTACCCAATCTCAGTGCTGCTCCCAAGGTAATGACTTTCTGTTGCTGTCGACCGTCCTAAAGTTGTGTATATCTGATTTTTGTTACATGGGTAATCTATTTCGCACCCTAACGATCATCATTACTTAATGCCCTCAATTCTTCTGTATTTTATTGCTGATTACATTTTCCATTGCTGAGTTATATCACTGTTCAATTCACTGTTAAGGTGATAGTTAATTCATTCCAAAAGAAAAGCATGTTTCTTTGAAGGAGGGGTAGCTGACTGATATAGACTTGTAGTTACGTGGTGTTTTATGTTTTCCTCATTACCATGTCAAAGTACAAGTTTTCCAAGTTGCTGTGCGGCAACCCTTTTATAAATTGTACTTGAAATGTTATAGCAACCTTCTGGTACTGAATATCAAATTATTTGCTGAAATTAAATATTTTGTTTACTCTTGGTCTACTCAAAATTTAAATATTTTGCATTCCTTACGATGCTTATTTGTATATGCATTAATTGTTCTGCCGACTTGAGTTTAATCTTCACTTGGTTTATTTTTTATTGTCTTTGTATATATCCCAATATTTATAAGCATTTCTTGTTGTAGATCATGCTGGAGAGAGGCACAAACCGCCACCGTGGCTTTGGCTTTGTGACATTTTCAGATCTACGGGCAGTTGACAGCGCTATCAAAGATATGCACAACCAACAATTAGATGGTCGGACCATTTCAGTGAACAAGGCTGAACCAAAGATGCATACAGATGACACAAGGTATGACAGCGGTGGTGGACAAGTAGATTATCGTGGTGGTAGAAGTGATGGTCCACCCCCTGGCAATTGCTTTGAGTGTGGCCGCCCTGGTCATTGGGTTCGTGATTGTCCTAATGCTGGTGGAGGTCGTTCTGGGCGATTCTCTTCTAAGTTCAGTGGTGGCAGTGGTGGTGGCAGGGGAGACCGATTTTCTGGATCAGATAGGTTTGGTGATCGTTACATGGATGATCGTTATGATGGTGGCCGTTATGGGTACCGTGACCCCATTGACAGCAGAGACAGGTATGGTGGTGGCCGTGATCGTTATGCCAATGATCGATACCCCTCTGGTGGTGATCGTGTTGGCGCAGACAGATATGGAGGTCCAGATCGTTATCAGCCAAGTGGTTATGGTAGGGAGCGAGAAAGAAGCTATGAGAGAGATGGAGCACGTGGCAATGGCGGCTATGATAAGAGTGGCCCAAGGGGTGGTGGAAGCTATGACAGGGATGGCCCAAGGGGTGGCTATGACAGGGATGGTCCACATGGCGGCGGTGCTGACCACTATGGCAGTGGAGGGCCTGCTCGTTATGATGGAGGAAGTTACAGGGAGAGACCTGGGCCGTATGACCGCCCCAGCAGAGGACGACGCTATGATGATCGCTTCCAATGAACTGTTAGCAGAATCAAGTTATGTATTTGCAGTTTAACATTTGCAGTTTCGCATGGCTGAATGCTTAATGAGTGCTCTGGCACAGTTATCTCTGTTCTGTATTTGGTCTAGTACTGGCATTGGTGTTGCCTTCTGGCTAAGTTTATCCAGCGGACTGTTTTCATGCTGAGTTGATTCGTCTTGCTCTGAGTGGTTGGTTACCTGATTACTTAAGTTGCTGAATGCTTTCTACTGTCACTCATGTTATGTATCGAGCTGTAGGAAACTGATGCGTTCTGCTTTGGTTGCTTGTCATGATAGTTCTGATATGCAAGGATTATTACAGAAACAGTGGCCGAAGTATTTTCGTGCAGCACGCAGATGAGAACACGCAGATGAGAAACCATGCAAGTCTGTTATAAGTTGATCATACGTCCTGAACATGTTCTCCACAAAGCCATGAATGAGCTTTCATACCCCATGTTGATGTTGGGTATCGTTTGTTCGCATTTCACCATAGCAGATGTGGCGTTGTGCCGTGTTGTTTTTGTGCAACTACGCCGCCATAGGAGGTGAAGACGTGAAGGAGCATCCTCATTTTTCGATTTCATTCCATGGCCTTTAGGCTTGCAAAAATTATGTCCTGACAGATATCTGCATTAATTGAATTTGGGAAATATTGACCTTGTTGCCTAAATTACATTATTTATTTTATTTAATACGGGGGGTAGTGTACATGATGCAGACGTTGGAGAAACTTTTTAAAAAGACGGGAAGGAGGAAAAAAATTCAAGTAAAACTCGTTAAGAAGGTACAGTTTGTCCAATTATAGCCACTCGCTTCATATCTCTATTGTCCTTGCACGACTTTATCCAAAAGGTCCCTGTCTCTATCTTCTCTCCGATTGGACCCGGCAAGAACAATCTCCCTCTTTGTTTAATCATCCTCCCTCTTTATCCTTTAATCCATGAAAGGTCAGTAATGCATAAATTAATCTCCATCGACGTTACGGCACTCCTAACAAGCAAATACTTTTTAAAACACCGGTGTGAAGGAATATGATTTATTTCGCCGTACAATGTATTTTTAAAAAAAAAAAAAAAAAAAAAGGAGAATTCACACCTGATTGGCTAGCTCACTATGATGCTAACCCACTGTTCTTTGGGAGAGTACTCTGCATATTAATATTGGAAATATGGATAATATTTTAATTTCAAATTTTATTATGAGATAAATATCACATAAAATTAGAGATGCATAAAATAATACTAACAACAGACAACCCATTACACTTCTGAACATACACAATAATAGGATTATAACCGAATAGTTTGGTTGCACAATCAACTTACAGTCGGACGTGATAAAGAACAGGATGCAGCGTAGACTTGAAGCAGTGCAGAATGTAGATGAAGCAGCGCAGCGAGCGGTGAACTCTGTGACAATGGTTTGGAAATACCTGCTCACCCTCCTTCTTAGTGCACCCCGAGGAGAAGGGGCGGCTTGATTCGACAACACAACTCTCTAGCATAGTAGAATAGAGAGGAAGAACAAGAAAATAGAAGTGAATCAATGGATCTCAGGTCTGGACGTCTCTAGATCTTTTAAAGGTCGAGACAATTACTTGCTAGTAACTGCATAATAAAGCACATATTAAACCACTAGTAACTGCTAATTCAAAACCAATTAATGGTAATTAAGCAGTGTTTATCAGATCCTGATTACACACTAGTCTAAGGCTTTGACCACTAGTCTACAACTTCGACTAGTGTGTTTCGATCACATTATTTCGATCACACTGGTCTATAGATCCGACCACTATTTTTTGATCACTATATTTCGACCACTTTATTTCGAGCACACTAGTATATGGCTTCGACCACATTATTTCAACCATTGTGTTTCGACCACAATGTTTCAACCACACTGCTTTATATCTTTGACCACTGTGTTTCGATCACATTATTTCGACCGAGAGAAATGCACGGTTAGCAAAATAAAAGTGGACCAGGTTCACGACACGTTCGCGAATCGCAAGTCACAAGTCACGCGATTGCCACGCAAAAATACGTGTGTGTATGTAACTTCAGCTATAGTCCTGCTCATGTCACCTCATGTCATATGTCACATGTTTCAAGGGGTGGCAATGAGTCCATCTTATAAATTGATCTCTCACCACTTGGCTAGGCAAATATAGGACTAAACCATACATGCTTTCGAATTTCAGGAATGAATGAGCCTTTACACTTGTGGGCCCAATTCTAACAATCCCCCACTAATTCTAAGGTAAACAACAAAAATGATGATAATGACTATTGTACTTAAGTATTGTTAATATACTGGTCTTTTAGTGTAAGTCCCTTATGGATTGAACTTGCAAAAAGAATAACAAGATTTATCTTCTCACAACTAATGAATAGGCTATGCCTTGAATTCACAGCTTTTCGTGATTAGATTTCACTTGAAATCCCAACTGATACTAGGCTGTCAAAAAATCACACCTAAACGGAGCATTATTTGGTCATGCTCCCTTATCTGCTCATGAGCTTTCTAGAGAATACCCTATTCTCGTGAACTGCAACCTCACAGTTAAACTCAAGTAGGTGTATTCATTTTAGGTATCTTGTAGGCTAATATCTTTTTCCCTCATTGGACACTAGAATACATTAAGACTTTAAGTCACCATTCCATACAGTTGAGAGTGTTTTGTCTATTATGACATGAGTACATATATTATTAATTGTACTCTCTTGTTACAATTTTAACTTGTTTTTTCTATTACCTAAGTCACGAGATCTCTAGTCAAGAAGGTATGTGTTACTGTTGAATTGTAACTCCAATGGGCCTCATTCTCATGTCCATAGATGCAACAGAAACCGGCTTCCGTCCTAGCTCCTTTGTGAAAGGGTCTGTCAGATTTTTCTCAGTGTGAATATAATTCACAGTAATCACTCCAGAGTTTCTTAGTTTTCTAACATATTTAAACCTACGCTTCACGTGTCTGGAGGATTTCATGTTATCCTTAGTACTTGTAACCTTAATCAACATTGTTTGGTTATCACAGTACATTAGGATTGTCGGTATTGGCTTCTCAACTAGTGGCAAGTCCAACAGTAGCTCTCTAAGCCATCGGCCTCAATAGTGGTTGTGTCTAGTGCTACAAGTTCTATTTCCATAGTTGACCTCGTCAATATGTTTTGTTTACACGACCTCTATGAAACTGTAGCACCTGCTAGGGTAAAGACATAACCACTTGTAGCTTTGATCTCATCTGCATCAGAGATCTAATTTGAATCACTATATCCTTCTAATATAGATGGATACCCAATATAGTGAATTTCATATGAGGTTGTGCCTCTCAAGTAGCACAACACTCTCTCAAGTGCCTCCTAGTGATCATCTCCTAGGTTAGAAGTAAACCGACTTAATTTACTCACAACAAATGATATGTCAGGTCTTGTGGCACTAGATAGATGCATAAGAAACCCAATAATTTTTTAATATCTCAAATGATCTTTGCCTATTCTCTGATTCTTTCGAAGCTTAACACTAGCACCATAAGGAGTTGGGAAAATCTTGGAGTTCTCAAAGCTGAACCGATTCAATATTTTCTCAGCATAATGGGATTGATTCAATGTGATCCCATCCTCATTTTTATCAATTTAATATTCAGAATGACATATGCCTCTCCTAGGTCTTTCACATCAAAGCATACAGATAAGAAGGATTTGACCTCGTCAATAACAATATTATTTGTCCCTAATATAAGTATGTCATCGACATACAAACACAAAATCACTCCTTGACCCCCCCACCATAACGATAATACAAACACTTATATGCCTCATACACAGCAAAACTAGCATATGTTAAAGATTTATCAAATTTTTTGTGCCATTGTTTAGGTGCTTGCTTTAGGCTATACAAGGATTTGATTAATTTACACACCGTATTTTCCTGTCCAGAAATCACAAAACCATCCAGTTGCTCCATATAAATTTCTTCCCCCAACTCACCATTAAGGAAAGTTGTCTTTACATCAATTTGATGGATGTGTAGACTATAGAAAGCATCTAATGCAATGAGCAGTCAAATGGTGGTTAATCTGGCAACAGGAGAGTAAGTATCAAAATAATCCTCACCTTCTTTCTAGGTATAACCCTTGACCACAAGTCTTGCCTTGTACTTATCAATAGTACCGTTAGGCCTTATTTTCTTTTTAAATATCCATTTGCATCCAACAGGTTTGCACCTGCTAGGACGATCAGTGATCTCCCAAGTCCCGTTAGCCATGATGGAATTCATCTCGCTATGGAATATCTCTTTTCAATACTCAACATCGGGTAATGCATAATCCTCTAAAAGAGTTTTGGCACATCATCCACAATATATATAATAAAGTCTTCAGCAAAGGTTTTTTCAACCCTTCGTCGCTTGCTCCTGTGAGGAGTCTCTTCGACTAAATTGTTATCTTCCTCAAGAATATCATAGACTGGTGGTATATCACTCATTGGTTCAGAGATAGTGGTGGGTTCAAAATTACTATTATTCATAGTTTGATTATCCCAGTTCAAGAAGTACTTCATGCGGTTTTCATAGGATAAATATTCTAAAAAATGAAGCATTTCTGAACTCCATTATTGTGTTAGCAATAATCTCAAGAGTTTCTGATTTTACTACTAAAAATCTATATGCCGTACTGTTATGGGCATATCCTACTAAGACACAATCGATGGTTTTAGATCCAAGCTTTTTTCTTTTTCTGCAATGGTATATTGACTTTTGCTAAACACCCCCAAGTTCACATAAAATTAATATTGAATTTTCTCTCCTTCCATCCCTCATATAGAGTAATCTCATACCTTTTAGTGATCACTCTATTTAGGATGAAAGTTGATGTCAATATAGCTTCCCCCACCACCACATCTTAGGCATACCAGCACTCTCCAACATGACATTCACCAAGTCTGTTAGTGTCTGATTTTTTCTCTCAACTACTCCGTTTGATTGGGGTGAGTATGGTGGTGTAACTAGCTTACAACCATCCGTGCATAGGAGAGAACCACTAACGAGGTTCTTGTTTATTGCTGGTGTATGCTGCATGTTCTTCAAGTAGACAATCTTCCCTAAAGTAAGCTTCAGATCCATCGTACCAACACCAAGAATAGAAGCACGCGACCCATTCCCTATTAGGACAAAAGAAGCCCTGGCTGTCTAATAAGTAGAAAATAAGAAAATATCAGAATATAGAAAATAAGAAAATATCACAACATACGTGAACATTAGCTCCAGTATCAACCCACCAATCAGTGGATTGACATACTGAATAAACAACAGGTGAATTACCATACCCTCCTGTTGAGGCCTCGCTTGTGATCACGTTGACAACTTTTTCTTTAGCTGTTCAGCATCCTTACTCTTGCAGAAATAACAGTCTTTTGCCATATGACCATTTTTTCCACACACAAAGCATGTGATGTTCCTCATATCCTTCTTTTCAATTTTATTCTTAAAGCTAGTTGTCTTGTTCGGTTTAAAGTCTTTGTTTTTCTTGCCATATCTTTTCTCTATGACATTTGCATTGATCTGATTATTCTGACCGGAAGTGCTTGGTGCATCTTTTCTCTGGCATTTTCTTCCACATCAAAGGCAGCAATGAGATCCTCAATAGATATCTCTTCCTCTTAAGCTTTAAACTAGTGGTGAAATCCTACCATGAAGCAGGAAGTTTGGCAACAATGCCCATAGCCACAAACTTAGGAGGCAAAACGCAACTCGAATGTGCAATCTCGCGACTAGTAGCTGAAGCTCATGAGCCTATACAACTATTGACTTAGCATTATCCATGTTGTAGTCGAAGAAGTGCTTGCACATGTAGAGCCAACGACCAGCCTCAACTTTCACATATTTGTGCTCTAGTGCATCCCACAAATCTGTGCGGACTTGAAGTTCATGTACACATCATAGAGCTTATATGCCAGTATGGTTAGTATGCACCTATGGGCAGTGTGTTATCTATGTCGAACCTCATGGTTTGTTCAATCGTAAATAGATACTGTGGATGGATCACCAACCACAACTCCAAAGACATGAGCCAAAATTTGACCATTGTCGACCATCTATGAAAGTTATGACCAGCAAATCTCTTAGGCTTCATAGCATCAGAAGCACCAGTCATTGCTGAATCACAAAAATGTATAAGGTTTTTGGATTGTTGGAAATATGGATAATATTTTAAGTCCAGATTTTATTATGAGGTAAAGATCACATAAAACTATAGATACATAAAGCAAGACTAACAACAGGCAACTCATTACACTTCTAAATATACAAAATAAATAATAGAGGCAAAACAAACTCCAAAAATCAAATAAAATTCACCATTAAATAGATCTTGATTTTATATGAATTTACAAATTTGAATGGGCTCAATCGGAGATCGGATGCAAAAGTTATGGGCTTTAGAAGATTAGAAAATAATTAAAACCCTAATTTGGATTTTAATTTGATTTCCTGAATTATTTTTATAAAGGAAAATCATATTATTGCGCAATGCTTGCGTTAGCCGAGAATTTTCGGAAAAAGAAATCTAACATGTGGGCCCCACATGTCATTGACTGGGCTCACGGTGAACTGGGTTCACCGAGCCTCGGGAGAGTTGACGCGTGGATCGGGCCGCACGCGCGTGTCTTGGCCGATTTGGCGCCACACGGCTTCCACACCAGCACCGAGGCAGATGTTGGCGCTGAGCTGGACGACGACGGCGGCGGCGGCGCTCGGGACCCGATGGTCACCGGCGTTTGGCGGCGAGTCATCGGTGGCGAAGGGTACCAGGAGCTTCCCTATGTTATTGCACACCTGCCGGTGCTCTTACCAGTGGCTGGCAACGACGGTGGCGACCGGCGGTGAGGAAGAAGCGGCGGTTGAGCTTCGGGTTTTGTCGGAAGTATGCTCCGGCAATGCTCCGGCGACGAGGAGGGGCGCACGAGGTAGCCTGGGACTTGCTGAACACGGTGGTGCAGTCGGTGGGGCAAGGGCGACAACCACGGCGACGCAATTCACGGAGAAGAAGCTCGGCCGAAAACCCTAAAACTTGAAATGCGGCGGCGCTAGAGCGATCAAGGCGATGAGGGTGGCGGCTCTGGGTTGCGGAGGACTGAGCGATGCTAAGGGGGGTATTTATAGGCCCGGGGAACGCCAGAATTGGAAACCCCCAATTCGAGTCCGAAACTGCCGCGATTTCAAAATCCCTAATTCTCGGGGATATCTGCCGAATTTGGGTTTGATTCCAATAGAAATAGGTACGAGATAACCCGAGATTTGTTTTGGTAAAGTCGGCGCGAAGAATCCGCAACGGATACGCGTTTGTCGGACAAAGCTTGAAGCTTCGGCAATGGTTGGCAAAGGCGCGGGCGCGAGGAAGAAGAAAGGCGCAGAGACGACGACCCTGTGGCGGTCCCACCTGGCAGTGGCAGCGAGGCATGGGCGAGCGAGCGAGCGAGATCAGCGGACGAGGCCACGCGGCGAACATGCAATGGAGGAAGGCGGGGTTGAGCGCGAGCGTTCGATCGAAACGAGGGCACGCGTCGCACATCCAAGGGACGAGGGCGCGAGAATAGTATTGGGCTTCAGCCCAACACTGTTCCGAAGACCTAAATTTGATTTTTCTTTTTAGAAACTCCAGAAAATGTAAATAGCAAATAGAAAATAGCAAATGACTTTGGAAAAATTCCAGAAAATACTAGAAAATATATCCAAGCATATTGAATCCAAATAAAATAAGTTTGGCCATTGATGATGTTGGGATTAAGCACATTAAATCATTTTGTCATGAAAGTCTATATTAAGCTTTTAATTTAAATTCAAATAAAATGCAGATGGTGAGATTTTCAACTAGCAACTAGATAAAAGACTTTCAAAGGCCAAAAGTTGGGATGTTACATTATGTGTCATATATTTCAAGAGGTGTGATGAGGGCATCCCTAGCTCTTTGCCATCTTCTACTACTATAGATCAAGCTATAAGTGTTGAAGCTCCGAATCTGCCATCTGGACCTATTACAAGAGCACGGGCTAAATTATTAAAAGAACAGGTGAATTTGTTTCTAGCTAAATCACATAATGTTATCAATGAGAATTTCATACTACCTAAAACTAGTGTTTTGCTTGTGCTCAGATTTGAAGATTCAATAATGAACGGAGATGAAGGATATGAGGTTGTTCTTGAAGAAAGGTCGTCAAAAGAGCAGCTCATGGTCCAAGCGGTCCAGAAGTTAGCCCATACGGCCAAGGAAAAGACTCTCAAACCCAAGATGAAGTCAACCAAGGAGCTGGATCATGTAACGGTGCAAGGAGCAAAGCCCACCTACATAAACAAGGCCCAAAACCGCATGATGCCCAAGGAAGGTACTATTCATATAATGAATAGTGCCATGAACAGTACATGCACGTGAATAGTCCACCACCATGGACATTTAACATGAATAGCTCTTAGGCTAAGATTATATATTGAAGGTTAGACCCCCATTGTAAGGCAGACCACGTTTAATATATTTTCAAAGCTTTTGCTTGATTCTCTTGTTGTGCTTATAGCCAAAACAGAGGGAATTGGGTGTTGAGAACAAGGAGTCGTTCTTACTTTTCCGCTGGGAATTGAGGATTCGACGATCTTCGCTTGTGGTCAGCGAGGATCCAATCAAGTGTGTGTTTGGGTGAATTTTTCATAGATTTGCAAGTCCGTGCATTGGCACGGGGGATCAGCTGGTGGTTCGTCAGGATACACAAGTTATCGAGAGGTTCTACGTCGAGAAGATCGGGCACCCCGCATCAGGTGGTATCAGATTGTCAGGTTCACTCGGTAGAATCTTTATCCTTTTAATTAGTTGTTCATATTTTCTGTCCCAATTAGCTAAAGCCGCAACAAAAAAGGTTAATCGTAGTTCAATCTGTTAGTTTATGTGAGTTTAGTTAAGTTTTCGTGCATTGGAAACTTTGTTTACGTGCTGATTCGTGTGATCCTTTGCGTAGCTTTATCTTTGCATCCGCTAAATCGACAAAAAAATCATCTTTAGTTCTTGTTTCGGCCGAAGGGTGCAAACCCTAGCCGCCTCTCTTGGTTCTGCCGAATCCCATCTTGTTCTAGCCGCCACTTGCAAACCCTAGACGAGCCCTCCTTGTGCCGCGCCGTTTGTTGAGTTCGTTTCGGTTTGGATAAAGCCTAGCCGCACCTTCTCCCTTGGACGCGCGCCATCCTTACTGGGTTGGGCTGGCCGAATATATCTTACCACGTTTGTGGAGTTGGTTTCGGTCTCTTGGTTGCTGTCCGAATTTGATCCACAAGAGTCCATTCCGAATTCCACTTGGGAGGAGTTCGTATCCGTTTCCAGTTGCCACAAATTGAGTTCGGCCCACTTAACCGTAGCCAGCCGAACCACTTTGGATCTTTGCACATCACGTATATCCTTTCATCTTGACACTAGTTGTTGATATTGCACCAGGGATGCTCTTTAAGATTGTTTGCACTTTGCTGATTTGTGAAGTTTGTGCAACACAGAGGTTAACCCTATTCGGTCATTGCAAAAGAGATAAGAAAGGAAAAGGCAGCCGTATATAGAAAGAGCCTCGGTATTAAAAAAAAGTGTATAAAAAGAAAATCCTAACTTTTGCATACGACCTCCGATTGGGGTGTTTCTTGATCCGTTGGAAAGGAAACGAGAAGATAGAGCGAAAAAAGAAGGTCCTTACATATACTTGTGCAATTGGCTAGCGTCTCTCCTAGTACCTAGTGCAAAACGAACTAGTTCAATCTCAAATTACGATTGCCTCTCACTAGTTCCTTCCTTGTTTGCATTAAGTCACATTCATCTTTGCGTGTGCGTTCATACACTTCGCTTAAACCTTTTAGATCAACACCTAGGTAAAGTATTCTAGCTTGGATTATTACTTAACTTGACAAACTAGAATTGCAGAATTGAGTAGAGTATGTATACACTTTTCTTACCAAGCTCCAATAAACCCCTATGTCGTGCATAGCTTCGCTCTTGAAATTCGCTCACACATCACCTTGTTTTCCTACTGCCCTGAAGTGTAAGTATTGATTGGTCTTATTTTCTTTCGGAACGGTAAAGAAACTTCACCTTGTTCAGAATTGTGAGTTGAGTGATATCTACATATACACACCTATACTTTGTTGTGTGCGTCACTAACCATTGTAGGATCTGAAGCGGAGGTGGAGGATCCTAATGCATCAGTCTCGCAGTACCGGTTTGATGCATTACGAGCTGAGTTGCAACGGGAGTTCAGGAAGAATCTGGATGATGTGGCTGCAGTCATTGGTGAGGACATGCAGAGTGGTGAGTTGCGAGTTGCTAATGAGATCAATACCTTGCACCAAGGTATTGCTGAACTCAAGGAGATGCTTGGGGGTAATCGAGAAGATGTTGGAAGTGTAGATGGTCCAGAAGCCGATGAGGCCCATGTTAACTTCGCTGCACGTGCTGAGCACATGCCCCGTGACCATGCCGTTGCTAATGCAAGGCATCCTCCTAGCCCTGGACGTGGCTGTGGACGTGCTCAAGGCTTTGGTCGAGGTGGTGCTGCAGCATATGATGTTGATTGGGACGACGACCTTCAGTTGCACCGCAATGATAATTATCGTCGCCGACAGCATGGAGATGATGATTTGGGAAAGGTCAAGCTAAGCATTCCCAAATTTTAAGGTGGAACTGATCTTGAAGAGTACCTCACATGGGAGTTGAAAGTGGATAAATTATTTCGTTTGCAGCGTTGTTCTAAAGACAGAAAATTGAAGCTTGCTGCCGTGGAATTTGATGGATATGCTCTTGTGTGGTGGGACCAAGTGGAGCGCCAACAAGCCGAACGGGGAGAACCACCCGTGGCCACTTGGGCTGATATGAAGATAGAGATGTGTGTTCGTTTTGTGCCAAAGTATTATGCATGTTCTCTTTTCAGCAAGCTCCAGAGTCTAAAACAAGGAGCTAAATCTGCGGAGGAGTATTATAAAGAGATAGAGCGAGCAATAATTCATGCCAAAGTACATGAAAATGAAGAGCAAACTAGGGCACGATATCTTGCAGGTCTGAATCACAATATCAAGCGCATTGTCAATTTTCAACCATATAACAACACATGTGAGCTGGTGTATCAAGCAACGAAAGCTGAACAACAATAGGAGGAAGATGTACGGTTTTCTACTAATGGTCCTTCGGGTCTCTCCAGTTAGTAGTTCAACTTTCCAGAGTGCACCAAGTGGCAAGAAGGAGGAGCCTCCATCCCTTGCAAGGCGAAGTGCCGAACCAGCTGCAAGTGGCACTTCTTCGGTGGGTTCTACAACAAGAACTCGTGATATACAATGCTTCAAGTGCTTGGGACGCGGGCATATGCAGAAGGATTGCCCAAATAACAAGACCATGTTGTACACTAAAGCGGGCGAGTATGCATCAACTAGTGAAGATGAAGATGACACGTTTGTTGAATTTGAACGCTTTGATGATGTGGACGAGGATGGAGATGGGTAACTAGTGTGCGTATTCGTTAATCGCCAATGATGATTTGCACGCAAAAGGTGTTAAGTGTGCTGCCCGCACCATCTATAGAACAACGATGCAACCTGTTTCAGACGTGCGCACAAGTGGAAAAGGGGAAAGCATGCAAAGTGATAATCGACGGTGGTAGTTGTCACAATTTGGCAAGCAAAGAATTATGCACCAAGCTGGGACTGAAGTTTCTTCCACATCCTCATCCTTACCATGTTCAGTGGTTAAGTGAGAATGGAGAGGTAAAGGTGACCTACATGGTACGTATACACTTTCAGATTGGCACTTATTGTGATACCGTTGATTGTGATGTGTCCCTATGACTGTTTGCCATCTACTGCTGTGTAGACCATGGCAATATGATCGTGCTGCCATACATGATGGGCGCAGCAATTGCTACAACTTCAAGTGGAACAACAAGTATGTGTTGTTAAAACCACTTACTCCTGCTGAAATTGTGAATGATTCCAAGCGAAAGACGGAGGTAAAAGTAGAGAGTGCGAGTGAAAAGGGAAAAATAGAGAGATTCCACCTTCGATGAGTGAGCGCCACAAGCCAAATCTGAGTGGTAAAAAGAAAAGTGAGGGAGAGAACAAGTTAGTGATGATAGCCTCCAAATCAGAAATAAGAGAGCTGAGTGAGAATCCCACTTTGATGCACTTTGTACTTGTGTACAAGGATGCATTGCTTACTGCTAATAACTTAACTTCCTTTCCTAGTGGCATTGCTCATGTTTTGCAGGAATTCATCGACGTGTTTCCCAAGGATGTACCCACTGGGCTGCCACCAATTCGTGGGATCGAACATAAGATCGACTTGATTCCAGGAGTGTCGCTACCCAATCGGCCACCATACCGCACCAACCCAGAGGAAACAAAGGAAATTCAAAAACAAGTACACAAGCTTCTATCCAAAGGATACGTTCGTGAAAGCCTAAGCCCTTGCGCTGTTCCTGTTATTTTAGTTCCTAAGAAAGATGGTTCATGGTGTATGTGCGTAGATTGTAGAGCGATTAATAATATCACTATTCGATATCGTCATCCTATTCCTCGCTTAGATGATATGCTAGACGAATTGAGTGGTGCTGTTATTTTCTCTAAAATAGATTTGCGTAGTGGTTACCATCAAATTAGGATGCACGAAGGGGATGAGTGGAAAACTGCCTTTAAGACAAAATTTAGTTTGTATGAGTGGTTGGTAATGCCTTTTGGTTTAACTAATGCACCTAGTACATTCATGCGTTTAATGAATCATATTTTACGGTATTTGATTGGTAAATTCGTGGTTGTATACTTTGATGATATCCTGATTTACAGTCACAATGAATCTGAACACATTGGTCATACTAGACAAGTTCTATAACTTTTACGCGATGCTAAACTTGGTAACTTGGAAAAGTGTACACCGCAACGATCGGAATCTTTTGGGATTATGTTGTTTCGCAAGGAGTTGAAGTAGCGAATCGAAAATTGAAGCGATTAAAAATAGGCCAATCTCGTGAATGTAAGTTTAGGAGCTTTCATGGTTGTTTTTATCGATGCTTTGTGAAGGATTTTAGCACTATCACGCCCCATTGAATGAGTTGAATTTGTGTGGGGGTAGCATAAGAAAACTTGAACTTCTTGATCAAGCACATTTGCTTGACTGATTTGACTAAGAATTTGAAATGGAATGTGAGGCTAGTGGACTTGGATTGGCGGTATTTTAATGCAAGAAGGTAGACCGGTAGCGTGAATGGTGCTCAATTGAATTATCCGTCTATGGTAAGGAACTTTATGCATTAGTGCGTGTTTTAGAAACTTGGCGGCACTATTTATGGCCTAAAGAGTTTATTATTCATTCTGATCATGAGGCATTAAAGTATTTAAAAACAATGAATATGAACACATTGGTCATATTAGACAAGTTCTATAACTTTTACGCAATGCCCTATGGTAACTTGAAAAGTGTACATTAAAAGGGTTTTGGGATTATGTTGTTTCTGCGCAAGGAGTTGAAGTAGACGAATCGAAAATTGAAGCGATTAAAAATAGGCCAACTCCTGTGAATGTAAGTCAGATTAGGAGCTTTAATGGTCTTGCTGGTTTTTATCGATGCTTTGTGAAGGATTTTAGCACTATCGCTGCCCCATTGAATGAACTTACTAAAAAGGGTGTTGAATTTGTGTGGGGGTAGCGAAGAAAACCTGAACTTGCTTGACCAAGCACCTTTGCTTATTTTACCTGATTTCACTAAGAATTTCGAAATGGAATGTGAGGCTAGTGGACTTGGGATTGGCGGTATTTTAATGCAAGAAGGTAGACCGGTAGCTTATTTTAGCGAGAAACTGAATGGTGCTCAATTGAATTATCCGGTCTATGGTAAGGAACTTTATGCATTAGTGCGTATTTTAGAAACTTGGCAGCACTATTTATGGCCTAAAGAGTTTATTATTCATTCTGATAATGAGGCATTAAAGTATTTAAAGGGACAAGCAAACTGAACCGTAGACATGCCAAATGGGTCGAGTTCATCGAATCTTTCCCATACATTATGAAATATAAAAAGGGGAAGGACAACGTGGTTGCTAATGCTTTATCTAGGAAAAGCGTGATGTTGACTCAAGTAGGTGTCCAAGTTTCTGGATTAGAAAGTTTGCGTGATTTGTATGCTGATCATGATTTTTGATTCCTTACTCCAAATGCGCAGATGGGAAAGGTTGGGATAAGTTTCACATACATGATAGATTTCTTTTTCGTGCTAATAAGTTATGTGTTCCAGAATCGTCCATTCGTTTGTTTTTGTTGTAAGAAGCGCACGCAGGTGGTTTGATGGGCCATTTTGGACGCGAAAAGACTTTGTTGATGTTGAGCGATCACTTCTATTGGCCTAAGATGAGGCGAGATATGGACATGTTTGTCCAACGCTGTATTACTTGTCATAAGGCTAAATCCAAGTTGAATCTACACGGTTTGTACACTCCCTTACCTGTTCCTAATGTCCCTTGGGAAGATATTAGCATGGATTTTATTTTGGGGTTACCAAGAACTAAGAAGGGAAGGGATTCTATATTTGTGGTTGTGGATCGTTTTTCTAAGATGGCACATTTCATTCCGTGCCACAAGAGCGACAATGCGTTGCATGTTGCTGACTTGTTTTTCAGGGAGATCGTGCGACTTCATGGTGTTCCAAGGACCATTGTCTCAGATCATGATGTGAAGTTCATGAGCTACTTCTGGAAGACGTTGTGTGGCAAATTGGGGAGGAAGTTGTTATTCAGCACCACTTGTCATCCCCAAACTGATGGTCAAACGGAGGTGGTCAACCGAACACTTTCTATGCTGCTACGGGCCATGATAAAGAAGAACCTGCGTGAGTGGGAGGATTGTTTGCCGCACGTGGAATTCGCCATAACCGGGTGTGCACTCCATTTGCGGCAACCGTGTCCGTTTGAGGTGGTATATGGATTTAAGCCAATTACGCCACTGGATTTGTTGCCACTGCCACTTTCCGATCGTGCTAATATGGAGGCTTCCAAACGAGCTGATTTTGTGAAGCAATTGCATCTGAAAACGAAAGCTGAAATTGAGAAGAAGACGAAGTATTATGCTGAGAAGGCGAACAAGAGAAGAAAGAAGGTGTTGTTTCAATCAGACGATTTAGTATGGTACACTATCGCAAGGATCGCTTTCCAGAACGCCGCAAGTCAAAGTTGCTGCCAAGAGGAGATGGACCTTTTAAGGTGCATGCGAAGATTAATGACAATGCATACAAGATTGAGCTGCCCGGAGATGACTATGGCGTGAGTTCTACGTTCAATGTAGCTGATTTATCACCTTTCTTTGGTGGTGACGATCCAGCGTCGAGGTCGACGCCTTTTCAAGAGGGGGAGGATGATGAGGGCATCCCTAGCTCTTTGCCATCTTCTACTACTATAGATCAAGCTATAAGTGTTGAAGCTCCGAATCTACCATCTGGACCTATTACAAAAGCACGAGCCAAATTATTAAAAGAACATGTGAATTTGTTTCTAGCTGAATCACATAATGTTATCAATGAGAATTTCATACTACCTAAAACTAGTGTTTTGCTTGTGCTCAGATTTGAATATTCAATAATGAATGGAGATAAAGGATATGAGGCTGTTCTTGAAGAAAGGCCGTCAAATAAGCAACTCATGGTCCAAGCGGTCCAGAAGTTGGCCCATACGGCCAAGGAAAAGACTCTCAAACCCAAGATGAAGTCAACCAAGGAGCTGGATCATGTAACGGTGCAAGGAGCAAAGCCCACCTACATAAACAAGGCCCAAAACCGCATGAAGCCCAAGGGAGGTATTATTCATGTGATGAATAGTGCCATGAACAGTACATGCACATGAATAGTACCACCATGGACATTTAACATGAATAGCTCTTAGGCTAAGACTATATATTGAGGGTTAGACCCCCATTGTAAGGCAGACCACGTTTAATATATTTTCAAAGCTTTTGCTTGATTCTCCTGTTGTGCTTATAGCCAAAACAGAGGGAATTGGGCGTTGAGAACAAGGGGTCGTTCTTGCTTTTCCGCTGGGAATTAAGGGTTCGATGATCTTCGCTTGTGGTCAGTGAGGATCCAATCAAGTGTGTGTTTGGGCGAATTTTCCATAGAGTTGCAAGTCCGTGTATTGGCGCGGGGGATCAGCTGGTGGTTCGTCAGGATACACAAGTTATCGAGGGGTTCTACGTCGAGAAGATCGGGCACCCCACATCAAGGTGGCACGAACTTCACCTTATAAATTGCTCTCCCACCACTTGACTAGGCAATATGGGACTAAAGTATGCATGCTTTGGAATTTCAGAAATGAATTAGTTTTTGCATTTATGGGCCTAATTCTAACGGTTAACTTTTTGATCAGGTGAAAGAGAGAGGGGTGAGAGATAAGAAGCTTTACTCATGCAAGTATACAACCTTTTTATAGGAACAAAAAAATTAGTGGGTCATCTTCCTCCCACGTAGTCTTTCTCTCTCTTTTACTAATAAGTTTTAGTATCAAACTATTGAGAGTGCCATTAGAATCGAACTGCAAATTTGTTATAACATGATTTAGTTAGTAAAGATACAATACACTGAACATCGACAATACATCGTGGGCTAAAATACACAATCGATCAGCGAATTGTCAAGGGAGTCTTGATGTTTTTGACATGGTAGGTTCTGATACATATTTTAAGAGCATTCTGGGTTTGTAGAACTCAAAAATTATGAAGCGCCGGTGCTTCTAATGAACTAAGAATCCTTCCATTTACAATCTATGCGTAGATAGTTTCTCCACATGCGCATGAGGAGAAAAACAAGGAAGAGAATAATGTCTTCTTTTTACATGCACCGCCTCTATTAATTGTACATACAAACTTGGCCATGATTGAACAAGGACGGTCAGACGAACACCCTCTTGCTCCAACAATTGGTGCAAAATACCACAGCCCTCGGCACTGCCGGCAAACGGAGCTGTGGTAAACCAACCATCGTCCAGAATAGGCGAGTTCATGCGAACTAGGCCATCGATCTTCCCATCGGCAATTGACCCCCTCAACGCCAATGACTGGCTCTACACCGTTGAGAGCAAGTTGGTCATTGCCCAATGCAATGATGAAGAGAATATGCCCCCAACTGATTTTCCCTTTTGATCATAGGATTTTGTCGGCGACTTTGTCTTCCCCAACCATGGCCGAAGCCGCGACCGCGGTCGATAATCCTCGCACGGCGAGCCCCCGATCGATTTCTCTCGGGTGGAGCACCCTCAGGCCTCCTTCTACCTTCCCCCACCAACCTCTCCGGTTCCCCCACTCCCCAACACCGCCACCATAAGGACCTCACTGCGCCGCCTGTGGCCCACATTGATGGACCTCCTCGGTCCTCCTCTCCCCCGACCGACTACACGGGTGAGCTTTTTGTACCCCCCTAGTGCCCATGCTCACCCTCTTCTTCACCCCCTTCCCCTCTAGCGCCACCACCACCCTTCCTTCCCCATAGTTGGACACCTATCTCCGCCGCCCGGCCGCCACTGACCACCTTGAGCCACGCCGCCACTACCCCGACGTCGCCTCACCCGGTCGGTTCCATTTTTCTCCTTGTCAGCCACCGCCGTAGTCTCCCCTCGTCGGCGCGAGCATCGCACGAGCTACCCTGGTGCCTCCTCTATTTGTCCTTCTTGTGCTCCCTCTGTCTGCTCTTTCTCTGTGTGATATGAGCGAGTGTCTAACAGTGGCCCATTCACTTAGGAGGTTAAATCAAGGAGGTTAGGTGATAAGTGCACTGAGTATTTAGCCTGGGGTTGGATGTTAATTTTGAGTTATATGTTTAATCAAAAGGTGATTTAAGATGAATAATAGGGGTAGTTAGAGGTCAATTGTCAGTGAGCAATAAACTATTATCAACTAAATTGCAAAGACAAATTTACTTAGGAATTATACTAAGATATTTTGTTTAGGCCTTCACTAAGATGATAATAACTTAAAGAATTAAGTTAATTAGTATGTCATTGTATGAGGATATTAACTTGAGTAATACTTGGTTAATTACTACGGTAATAGTAAGACAACCTAAGCATTTTTCTAGGTAGTTCCAATACAATTATGACCCACTTGACTAGATGATTGACAAAGACATGTAGCATCGTTGGCTAACCATAGACAGTTAGCAGGTCACTAGGAGATGGTCCTAGTGTCACTTAGCATTAGGGTTAATTAGTTAAGAAAGACAACTAGATGCTAATTCAAATTAAGAAGTTATGGACCATATAGTATTTTTCATGGCTTTGATTAGAAGAAGATATGTGTATGAGATTATGACCTAGTGTATGGTCAAAAGAGCAGTAGAGCCATAGTCCATTTTGAAATAGTAATTGATTCATTTAAAATAAACAGTGGATCATACCAAATGTTTAGGCCAACAACTTTAGTTAAAAGGTAAACCCAAGATGGTTACTAGGTCATGACACATAGGGTATAGATAATGGTTGAGGAGTAGTACTACTGGATAGCCACGTAGGTAGTAAGACTTAGAAAAGGCCACCTCGTAGATGAACCCAAGCCCGTGGACACCCCTGATCTAGTGTAAGACTAATGTCTAGCGAATGCTTGGAAGTTTCAACTAAGGCTCATGGAACTTCCCTGATAAATAGAGATCGATAAGAAAACCATCAAGTGAACTAGATCCCGTGTATCGGTGAGACTTGTGTGAATCCTCACACCTACATATAGGTCTCACCTGACTATCATGGAACTTCCTCGGTAAATAGAAAGTAAGAACTAAAGAAACCATTAGATCAGCTATGCGTCGTGTATGGATATCGATGATACATTCCCAAGTGGATGATAGCAGCCCAACCATCAATCAACATCATATAGACTCTAGCTATCATCCATCATCATCCGTTCCCAGTAACAGCACCCTTCGTGGCCCGAAGGTGGATCAAAGAATCCCCGCTTAGCAAAGTGATCTCTCCCAGCTAGGTAACCATTAAGGAATGTTCCTACGGACATTCTCTCCCTCTCCATTAGATTCCTAACTCCCTGCACCAGGAGACTTCCCGAGAGTCCGATCCCTCTCGCCCTCACTCCGGATCAAACGGTTACCTAACCCTGAGTCTGGCTATCAACCAAAGACCCCACCACTAGACTAAACGAATAGAGTTTGGATTTATTTACTTTGGTCTGAAGTATTTCCTTCATCAACTTCCTTTGGATATACTTCATTTGCAATATTTCCTTCATCAACTCCAGATTAGTATGTTTTGGTCTCATCTAGAGTACTCTCTTCTTTCAAGATGCCGATAGGTATGTTTAGTTTTATTTGAAGTGTTTTACTTCTTCAAACACGCCTAGGTTTGTTTACTTTCATTTTATTTGATTGTCATTGGATTTGGTTGCTTTCAGATGTTCTTGGGTTCAATCGTATTATGATGCATAGATAGAATCTGAAGCTATGATGGGACAGCAGTCCGAGACAAAGCAAGAACAAGATTATCAAAACATTGAACATGATGATTATCAGAACATTGAGCGAGATAATTATCATAGCATTGAGAAAGAACATGACAGAGGTTATCAGAATATTGAGCAAGGTGAGTCAACACTTTGATCATTTTGCTCCAAAATTTGAAATGCAATTACATTATTTTAAATTATGAACTCGCATTGCTATGATTTATACAATTATATTAGTCTAGCTTATAGTTAATACCTTAATGATAATTGGGTATAAACTTCAATACTTGAACTTGGATATTATCCTTTGTCACCCTAGAATTAATGGTTTACGTACTAGTTAATAAGTCTCTATCTAAATATCATGCTTAGCCTTACTTGGATACATTGCCATGTAACCAATGACTTGCCCCGACATCATTAAAATATTTGAAAATGAGATTGAGTAGTCGAGGCTAGTGCCTGGCTGGTATGTTGACTAGAATGGTATTTTAAAATAAAAGAAAACAAAAATAGATTTCAACTTGGGGGCGAGAAAGCGTAGTGTGTGCTGGTAAGTGCACGACGGTGGGGATATAGCGAAGTACCGCCCGAGTCAATAAAGGACCAAGTTCTTGTGATGACCTCTTGCATACAAATGGTGCAATCACAAGTTTATAATGGGTACGACCTAGACAACTAATTTGTTCGCCTCATTGCAACCTCGCCATTGGTGAATATGGGTAGAAGCCACTAGAACCACACGGCGCAAATGGAGAGTCCCGGGAGCACGGCCCAAGGAGGTGATGCCTAGCGGCGTGGGGTTGCATTGAGGTAGGGCATTGTAAAGACCTTGTGATAATCAACTAAGTCGCACTCCTACGGAAGTGTGTCGGGGATATTATAAGTTGATTATCTCTTGTGGATAAAGTGTGCAAACTCTGCAGAGTAAGAAAATTATTTGGATAGCCGTGCTCACGGTATGGGCGGTGTCGGGAACTTACTTGAAGTAGCTTTTATTTTTATAAAACCATTTGTGAGTGGAATGGAAAGGTGGATTTGAACCCAGAGAATTGAGAAGACCTGGTCGAGGACAAGTGGTAAGTACGGGATGTGACCCAAGAAAAGAACACGAGCATTGGGTGGAAGGAGTCACTCAATGGCTTAGAAGGTTGGAACCTCCATGTAACATCCGAATTTTAGGTTTTTTTTTTTGAAAATTTTCAAATATAAAAATAACCATTTGATTTTATTTCTAAAGCTTAACTGGGAATTTTAGAAAAACAAAAAAATAATATGAATTAATTAAACTTCAATTAATTAAAATTTGGTTTAATAGGGTTTTCTAGTATTTAAAGTCAAAAATATTATTTTAAGCTTTTTTCTTGGATTTTCTGGAAGTTAAAAAGGGATTTTTTTAATCCCAAAATATGAAAATAATTTATTTGTAAAATTACAAGACAAATTAAAGTTGAAAATAATTTTATTAAGTTCCAAATATTTCAAGGAATTTATGTGTATTCTTCTAGAATTTTTGGACATTTTTACTATTTTCTAAAAAGCCTTTTGATTTGTTGTATTTTTTGTAATTCAAAAATCATTAAAAATTCTCTTTTACTGTTCTGGGCCAAATCTCTAACGGCATGTTCCTATTCCTCTCGCCCAGCCCACCTCCGGGGCCTAGCTCCCCCACGCGACCCAAGCCCCACCGGTTAGCAACCCCGTGTGCACTGTTCTTCTACCTCCCCCGTTCTCCGCGCACGTACGCCCGTTCCGTCCCATCACCGCTCCTTCGACTTGAGTCCCGCCGCCGGATTCGCGTCTGTGCCCCATCCTGTCGCTGCCGCTTCTCCACCTCGGTCTCCCGCCCCTTCGCGCTTTCCGCCGGCGCCGCCTTGAACCGCCAGAGCACACGCGAAGCTCAGCCGCGAATCCCGCCGTTGATTTCCTCACTCGGTCGTCCTCCCCCTCTATAAATTGGAGCACCTTGCACCCTCACTCTCCTCCTTCTTTTCCCTGGCTCCCCTCTCTCTCTCGCCCTGAGCTCGCCGCATTTCAAGGTTTTGTGTCGCCGGCCGCCGCTTGCTCCGCCGTCGTTTCCGACGACGACAAAGGGTCTTCGTCAGCTTCATCTTCACCACCGAGTTCGCGAGGCCACGTTATACCCCGTGCCCTCCTTTTTCTCACTGGAGTTCCACCGAAACCCGTGCACCACCTCCGTCCCGCCCCGCCGCTCTTCGTCCTCGCCGCCTGCCGTCTCTTCACGCGTTGCCGCCGAAACCGTGGGCCCTAGCTTCGCTCCACTCCCCTCTACCAAGTGACGCCCTCGCTGTCGGCCTTCTCCCCATCTTCGTCGGTGACCCTCGGGCCCCGGGCGTCGCCGGTTCGGTGCCGACGTAGCCGTCACCTCCGCGCCACGTCCGCCCTAACGCTCGCGTGGCAGTCGCGTCATCACCAGTGTGCGCAAAGCGCACTATTCTGTGCACCTGGTCCACTGTGGACTGGCGCTCTCGAGACCCAGTCCATACAGGACGTGGGACCCACCTGTCAGGGAAATCAAATGATAAAGTAATATTGTCTTATTGTTTTGAATTATGTTTTCCATCTATTATTTGTATTCAATTGCAAATGTTGCATTTCTACAAAAGAACCACAGAAGTCATTCCTTTGGAATAAGCCATCATCTATAAATTGCATTCTGTGGTATGACTTGCGAGTACGATTGTGTACTCATACTTGATTCAAACAATCAACAGAAGTGGAGGAGTCGTCGCCTGCTTTTGAAGAATTCTACGAAGGTGTCGATCGTTAGGGTCTTGATCCCACTCAGTTGCCTGTGGTGGATTGATGGGATTCCGCTGAAGTTTATTTCTATTTTGCAACTACTATGTTATCTATTGTTAGCCCTGCGCGGCTTAATAAATGTAAACTTGGCCATAAGGTCAAAACCATTAATTGCTATTCAAGATTAATCGTTTATTCTATTAATCGTCTTGTGTGGATCGATATTCATCTATGTTGATACTGTGTGCACTAGCGTGATTCTGGACTAGTGCAGAATACACAGAGGGTCCAGAATTGTATTTTTGGGTCCCGACAGCAAAGTAGTAGCTTACGTCTCACGACAGTTGCGACCTCATGAAGCTAACTACCCAACGCACGACTTGGAATTAGCAGTCGTGGTTCATGCTCTCAAAATCTAGAGGCATTACCTCATCGGCAATCGGTGTGAGATCTACTCCGATCATAAAAGCCTGAAGTACTTCTTCACGTAGCCAGATCTGAACCTAAGGCAACGAATATGGCTTCAATTGATCAAGGACTACCATTTAGGCATTCATTACCCCTAGTAAAGCCAACGTTGTTGTTGATGCCCTCAGCCAGAAACTTCACTGGATGAATGCTTCAATCGAAGCAAATCAATTGATGTTGCATGAAGAGTTTCAAAAGCTCAATTTCAAAGTGGTTGAGGAAGGTTATGTTGCTACCCTGGAACTGCAACCTACCATCGAATCACAGATCCAAGCCGCTCACTTCAAAGAGCCGGCAATCACCAAGATCAAGCACAAACTATAAGAAGACAAAAAGTTAGAATTTTCCAAGAACGTGAGTGGATTGGTTATGCGCAAACAACAACTATGTGTTTCGAATAATCGCAATATCAAGGAGCTAATCCTCATATAAGCTTACAATTCTCCCCTCTTCATTCATCTCGGAAGCACCAAGATGTATCAAGACCTCCAAAAGCAGTTCTGATGGCCCGGTATGAAGTGAGACGTCACCGCACATATAGCCATGTGCGACGTATGTCAACAAGTTAAGGCAGAGCACCAACGTCCAGTTGGATTGCTTCAACCTTTACAGTTCCCAAGTGGAAATAGGATGAAATCGGTATGGATTTCATAACTGGGCTGCCAATAACACGAAATGGACATGATTCCATATGGGTTATTGACGATCGCTTAACCAATGTGGCACACTTATTCCGGTTAGCACCGCCTATTGTGGGTCCAAACCTGCAAAGCTTTATATGAACAACATCATCCACCTGCATGGTGTGCCAAGGATCATAACATCTAATCGACGCCCTTAGTTCACCTCACAATTTTAGGATAATATAAACGAACTGTTGGGAACCGAGCCATTCTTTAGCATGACATTCCACCCCTAAAGGGGAGGTCAAACTGAGAGAACGAATCATATCTTGGAAGATATGTTGCGAGCATGCGTGCTATCCTATAGCATGAGTTTTGAGAAATGCATGACATTTTCTGAGTTTTCCTACAACAACAACTTCCAGTCCAACCTTCAAATGTCTCTGTTTGAAACACTTTATGGGATAAAGTGCAGAGCCCCTCTATTCTAGTTCGAAGTCGGCGAGAGACAATACTTTGGATAAACCATTATCGAAGAAGAGCAAGAGCAAGTTGACGTGATAAAAAGATGAAGCTACCTGGGAATGGGAAGACCACCTTAGAACCGAATTCCCCTATTTCTTTACCAAGCCCACGAAATCTCAGGGACGAGATTCTTTGTAAGGGGGCTAAGTCTATAACATAATAAAAATGTATCAAGAAAATAATTTTGATCATATTACATATGAAAATCTAACATTTTGTATAAAACAAATAATGAAATTCATATAAACATGCACTTAAAAGAAATTTAGATAAAACAGAATAAAAATAGGTAAGAGAATTATTTTGGGCATAATTGCTCAGGGAAAATTTATTAAACAACTTATGTGAATTTTCCTTAAGAGTAACAAATGCAATTACATAAAAATAGAAGATTGTCATATTTTTCAAGAAAATCACATACAACAAAAAGTTCTATAAATTTTACATAAGCAACTACACTAGGTTAGAAGACCTTAGAAAAAGTTTCATAAAATTTGGACCTTGTTTGCTCAATACAAAAATTCAGTGAAGCCTCAGCCTTTAAATAAAAAAAACTAATCTAAACTCTCTCCCTCTCTCTTCTCGCTGACGCGTGGGACCCACGCACGAGACTTCCTCTTCCTCCTCCACTCGCCCTCGCCAGCGTGAGCTCCACCTGTACACCCTCGATTTTTGCCATCCGCCCACCATTTCGAGTCCCAACCACCCCATCACCTCCACCAGGCTTCGCCTAACTCATCTGCCCCATTGATGGCTGTTATTTCTGCCCGACGGATAAAGCCATGAGAAAAACCCAAGCCGGCCACCTTTGTCTCGTAGCAATCCTCTCCGTCATCCCGCTACGTAAAGCCTTCTCCCCTGTGTCAAAACATCCCCTGTCCATTTCCCCTCATTCCCTCTCCTATCCTCTCCTCCTCCGAGCACCATTCGAGCTTAGACCCGAAGGTCGGTGCCGGCCATGGCCGTCGCCGCTCACGATGCTCCCAGCCGCCTCGATGAACCTTGACCCTTTTCTTCATGTCCCTAATGACCTCCTCGATGTCTTCTTTCCATCCCTCGCCTCCTTTTCCTTCTTGTGCATTCGACTCACCGGGAACATGCACTTCTTCTTCGCGTCTGGCGACACCCAATACACGGCCACCACTCCCATTTGTTGTTCCGACCAAACTAGTGAGTTCCTTCCCTAATGAATCATTTCATAACATGTTCTAGCCCCTAAGGAACTTTTTCCCTCATTTAATTTTGACTTTCGCCCGCAGGAGCACCTTGCAATTGCCTTATTCCTCGCGCACGACCGAAATTGCCTCTATCGTCGCCATTCCTTGTCGGGTGAGCTTCTCTCCAATCAATCTCGCCTAGAGCATCTCCATGTCATCACGTAACTTCCCCTACCCTTGGTTTAGGTTGATTTGTACCCCAAGTCTCCACCAACGAGGAGATCGCTGCACCGCCTCGGGTTTACACCGTCGGACTACCTCGGTACCTCCCCTTCGCCACCAAAAGCTCCAGCGAGCTCCATGTGATCCCCTAATGTTTATGCTCCCCCTAGCTCCATGTGATCCCCTAATGTTTATGCTCCCCTAGCTTATCTCCTATAGCACCTGAGCATAGTCGCACCATTTATTCCTCACCACTGGCCACCGCATACCCTCGTCGCGCCACCACGGTGCCACCCAAGCCATGAAACCACCTCCCTTAGCTTCGTTATCCCGCCAGCAAGCCATTTTTGTAATCAATGACCACCGCCATGGCTTGGCTCGCTGGCGACGAGCGCCACCAGAGAACCCCTCTCACTGCTCTACTTGTCCAAAAATGGACCAGCACTGTAGCTGGTCATTAAGACTAAATCCATGTCGTTTAGGATAAACAAATGATTAAGGTTGAATTAATTAAGTCTTTGTTAGATTGATATGTGGGCCTAGGAACAGTTAATGAGAAAATAATTAAAAGCAAAGTTGAATATGAGTCGCTGACAATTGGATCCCACCATCAACTACACAATATAGACCGACCGTGGACCAGCACAGTACGTGTGGACCTCCGGTCCAGGCACTGTGCACATGGACCGAGCTAATGATCGGTAGGCCCTATATGTCAGATTAATGGGAAAAAATCATAAGAAAATGGAAAAGACGCTTTTAGTTCTGAGGAAATACGTTTTCTTTACTGGAAAGTGTAAACCTCGGTAGAACATACAAGAGAATACACTTTCTCTGCTGGAAAGCGTAAAACTCATAAATACGTCGTCGACGTCAGCTTTTCTTTTCTTTTTTAGGATTTTTCAAAACAAACCAAATTGAAACATTAATAACTTTTGTATAAAAACTCAAAATGTGATTATTGTTTTTTTCTAAATTCATCTAAAATCATGCTCTACTAGAATATGCAAAAAGATTTGGATTTTGTTAATGTTAAAATCATTTTGCATTATTTAATTTGTTCTGGCTCTTTTGATTAGAGATAGATTGTTCGAACGATATTTTTGACAACCCTCCATCCTCCTATTCAGAACAACCAGAGCAAGGCAAGCACCCTCTTTGATCATGTTGATCATATTATTTTAATTACTATACTTTGTTTTGATAAATCTATTATGCATACGTGTATGTTGATATGAAATTACTATGTTTGGGATAATGGTAATTGTAAATCCTATTCAATGTATGTATCTCCTTGAAATATTGATGCACTTACTGTTGTAGCCATTAGGTTACGGGCTATGCAATAGATAATGTCAAATTAGGAGTTTTGAGTGCGAATATCGCACAAATGCTTAATAGAGCGGTAGTTTTTCCTAAAAGTTATAAAAGGACAATATGATAAACATGAATTTAGGAGATTTATGGAAAAAAATCCAAAGGGGTGTACCTCTGTTATTTTTTACAAAAATAAAACGCAAAACTTAGTTTTAGATGTAGACAAGTTATATTATATTCTGAGAAGAGTAAGGGTATACCTCAATAGTAGATAGGGGAGATTCTTGCCCGGATCAATTAAGGACCGAACACCAGTGCCATCAATCTAAGCTTAAGCATACAACCATATATTTTGGTATGGGATGGCCTTAGCTAATTAAGTCATTGAAAACTAGTCTTGCATGTTGGCAGACCGTAATAGTGCGGGTATGACCAGATGTAGGCATATCCGAAGGGGCTCTCTTCACTAAGGCGTTGGACACAAAGACTTTTGACACAACAACGAATGCCTCACAAAGACAGGGGTGTACCTGGGTGAAAAGAAGGTATTCATTTGTTGAGCTAGTGCAAGGATAGGACTAGATGATGTAAAGGCTTCGACACGTGTTTTAGACTGCTTACCGAAGGTGGTGAGCGGTGGTATCGATATATGCCAAATAAACTAGAGAATTCTTGTGTTGTGGGTGAAGTTGTACCCCTCTGCAGAGTGTAATCTATTTAAATAGCCGTGCTCATGGTTATGAGCGTGCCTAATGCGATCACTTCAGGTATAGACTTGATTTTCTCAAAAATGATTTCGTTGGAAAACATGGGAAATGTTTTGTTGGTTTATAATTGAGTTAAGTGCCATGCCTATGGCTGAAAATGAAATGTACCTCGCAGTCAAGGAGGGTTGCAAGTTGTTGTTATTATTCATTCAATTACTTACTTACTGCCCTATATCTATTTACCTATTTTTTAACTTTTGTTGCAAAATTCTATGTATGGATATTGCAAATAAAACTTACTTTAAATAAATAACTTGTAGAGTAGAGCCTCATCTCTTGTTAGCCTTGCATTTATACAAATTTTGTGATACACTACAAGTCTCGTTGAGTACGCATTGTACTCAATCTTGCTTAAATTGTTGTTCAGAGTTTGAGGATGAGCCAACGCCCGACGGTACGTTCTTCGCATCCGGAACCGGAGGGTTCGGTGACGGGTCTATGTAGGCTTTGTCTCTTGTCGGTTGCTTGAGGGATTGGATGGGCATGCCACTGTAATTTATTTATTTTTATCACTTCTACTTCCGCTGCTACTTTTGCTACTCTGTTGATACTTGCTACTCTATTGATACTTGCTTTTATTTGAGTGGTCGGCCTGTGATGTAATAACTTCTAACCGTTTAAGTTAAGGACCTCCAATTGCTTTATTTTGTATGCATGAATGTATGGATGAGAATGTCAATGTTGTGATTGTGTGTACTAGCCACTGATTATAGAACTAATACGGTACACACATGAGGTCTTAGAGTATTCAACATCCAGAGGTCCGACGTTATCCATGCAATAACTATTCTGCATAAATGCTATTTTCTAGTGACATCTATGCAAAACGTTAGTCCCAGCCACACAAGTGAGGCATATACACGTAAAATGTCTTTTAATGTATATATACATCTAAAGTAGGGGTTGAAGACCTAAACTCTCCCTAGAACTAGAAGTAGTGGTGTTTGACGGGCTTACTTCAAAGGCACTTTTTATATAAAAAACATGTTGTGTTTCCATTGTTTTCAAAACATTTTCTAGAATACAATATATCTAATGGGAGCAACTAGCACTCGAACGTACGATGGGAGACTTCCCATCATATGCTTCGATGCAACAAAAAGAAAGAATGTGTGTAAATTTTTTTAACGGTCGTAACAAAAAGGACTTGTTCGTACTGGGTTTCAAACTATCAAAGAAGAGGTGGTGGCAAAGAAGATGATGCAACATCTTAGAATCTCATATGCAACATTTCAAATAAGATGACAGAATATCTCAAAAATATCAGATGCAACATTTCAAAAATTGTTGCAACAAGCAAAACAAAACGAGGAAACACCTGGAAACACCTATTGCAATATATCATGCATAACCATGCGCAACACAATTTAAAAAAGTTGATGCAATATTAAAAAAAAACACATTACAACAAAACGAAACACTTTATTCAACAATTTCATAAAAGATTGGATTGCAACAAAATAATTTACTTTATGCAACAATTTCAGAAAGGGCTACAACACATTAAGAAATGCTTGCAACAACCTACTTTCGCGGTCGAGGGAGTCGGGCACCATGGAGCCATCGACTTTGCACGTCCGCCCAAGGGAAGAAATCGATGAATCGGACTTCAGCGCTGTCGCGGCCACTCTACACATCGTCGTCGTCTTCCTCATGGGGCGTCGTCGCCCTTCTTCCCGAATACTCAGCAGAGCACCCACCCCCTTTCGCAGCTCCGTAGGTCGCATGAAGTCGACGTCGCTGCCCTCCACGCGGTGGCACGGGGCGAGTCTGGCGCCGGCACGCCATGGCAGCACCTCTGTTTCTCATCAGAGTGAGCATTTGAGTAGCTACAACCAACAAAGTCACTCGACACCGAGTGGCTCAATGGCGGTGTGGCTAGGTGGAACCCGCTAGTGGCTAGCAACGCAGAGCTCACTGGAGCGAGATGGCGTGGATGCTCAGTAACTGACTTGAGGGGGCAAAAGTGGAGGATGTTTTGGGGACATGAGTGAGAAATAGTGGATTGGAAGGCGAAGCATCCGATGTAACCAGGCGTGAACTTGCAAGTGGACTTTGGCAAGATGAAAATTTCACGTCCGCAACACATTGTGAACGAATGTGTGAAGTGGTCAGTGGGTGGCTGTCCAAGCGTAACGTGTCCTATCGGACGTTAGCCCCATAGGATTATCCATATCTAATTAATAGTTCAAAAGTAAGAATAGAAGCTGAATTATTATTTTTCCCTTCTTCATCACCACTCTCAAAACAACCAGTCCAGCCTTGTCAACCCCCAAGGCAACCAAGCCCAAAACATACCGGATCCAGGTCCACCCCGTGAACAGTATTTCGCGATAGAGTGAACAACGCTTTCACTGTAGCACTATAACAACAATGCAAACTTTAGCGATTTTGAAAATATTGTAGCAAAAATACTACAACATTTGATCTCGGTCTTTGATTTTTGACTAGACGATGGAAGTCGCTCCTAATGCCTATGTACTTTAGATCCTCTGCATTGACTCCTCCCTTTCAATGTAGAGGATCCTAATCCGCCCAAAACTACCCTATTCTCATAAACAAAAAAAAACTCTGCCATTTAAACGGCCATCAAAAATAAAAATAGATCAAATAACCCTCAAAATACAAAATAAATACCTCCAAAAAATACAAAATGAATACATTAAAAAAAATCCAAGAATCCCCGTTCCTCCTCTCTCGCTTTGGTCCCCTCGGCTCCTCCCCCAAATCAGCAGGCAGCCAATTCACCATGCCGCCTCCTCCCCTCCTCCGCTCACCGCCCCTGACCGGCTGACCCCCTCCCTCGTTGCCACCCGGATCCCACCCCACCTCCTTCACCTCCCCACCAAATCTCCAAATCCCCGCAAGGGAAGGAGGTATTGTTCGAGCGCTCCGCAGCCGATCTCCCAATCCGCCGCCGCCATGTTCAACAAGATCATCAAGCGCGGCGCACGCAAGGGGCCGCGCGCCGACGGGGCCGAGCCGGCGCCGACTTCCTCGTCCGGCGGCGCCGGGGCGCCCGCCCCCGTCACCGTCAACCACGCCTCCCGGGCGTCCGCGCCGTCGCCGTCCTCGCCCACCTCGCCGCACCTCGCGCCCTCCGCCTTCTCGGCCAACCCGTTGTCCCACCCCTCGCCGCCCCTTCTCGAGCCGCTCCCGCTCCTCCACGACGTCGCCGCTGCCGACCGCCCCGGGCTTCTCCTCCGCAAGCTCCGCCTCGTCGCCGCGCTCTTCGACTTCTCCGACTCCCTCAAGCACCCCCGGGAGAAGGAGGCCAAGCGCCAGGCGCTCCTCGAGCTCGTCGACTACGTCCAGGCCCCCGCCCCCGCCGCCAACGCCAACGCGCCCGCGCGCCTCCCTGACCACGTCCAGGAGGCCCTCGTCGCCGCCATCTCCGCCAACATCTTCCGCCCGCTGCCCCCCGCGCTGCACGAGTCCGCCGCCGCGATCGACCCCGGTGCTGCCCCCGACGACGAGGAGGAGCCCTACCTCGACCCCTCCTGGCCGCACCTCCAGCTCGTCTATGAGCTCCTGCTCCGGTATGTGGTGTCTCCCGACACAGACACCAAGGTCGCCAAGCGGTTCGTGGACCACGCCTTCGTGCTCCGCCTCCTCGATCACTTCGATTCCGAGGACCCCCGCGAGCGTGAATACATCAAGACCGTACTGCACCGCATCTATGGCAAGTTCATGGTCCACCGCCCCTTCGTCCGCAAGGCCATCAACAATGTGTTCTACCGGTTCATCTTTGAGACTGAGCGCCACAACGGCATTGGCGAGCTTCTTGAGATACTCGGAAGCATCATTAATGGCTTCGCCTTGCCAATGAAGGAGGAGCACAAGCTGTTCCTTACCCGTGCGCTCATTCCGCTGCACAAGCCCAAGTCCGTTGTGATCTACCACCAGCAACTGTCCTATTGCATTGTCCAATTCGTCGAGAAGGACTACAGACTTGCAGATGCTGTGATCAGGGGGCTGCTCAAATACTGGCCAGTCACAAATTGCCAGAAGGAGGTGCTGTTTCTAGGGGAGCTCGAGGAAGTGCTCGAGGCGACACAGCCTTCTGAGTTCCAGCGGTGCATGGTGCCGCTGTTTAAGCAGATTGGGCGCTGCCTTAATAGTTCCCATTTCCAGGTATGGTTGTTCTATTTGTTACTTTCATATTTACTTGCTGTTAAGTATATCTTCTTCAGGATGCTTCCAAAAAATGTGATTATTTAGGCAAATGTGCTCCCATATATTTGGAGATATGCCTCTTTGAGGAAAATGGGCCACATATAATAGGAAATGTGGTTGTTGTGATAAGCGTTCCAAGACACTGGTTGCATGGAGAGCTGAAATTTATTTTACAAGGCACATAATGTAGGTGCTAGGAAAAAACATTTTTTGGTGCATGTCATGTGCTTCCTGCAAAAGATTAGTCATTGGCTTCTAATGTAGAGTATCTGTGAGATATGAAAAGTCTGTCTTCTTGCTACATGCATGTTCTATACAAACGAGTTTTCGGCATAGTAGGGTTTTGTTTTCAGCATTTCCATGTTCCAACATTCGCTTACTTGCTTACCGACAAAAGTGTTTTGCCTGTAGTGGATAAGATAAACAAGCAACCCTTCTGCTACAGTGGAACCCAAATTGGCTAATAATTAATTGTAAAACACATTACTATGTTAGTATTCATAGGACAAACAGGCTGTTGCCAGTGTTTGTGACAAAATTGTTTAATGTTAATTGCAACCTAGATCTGTCAAGGACAGCTCCAAGGAATGCATCCAAAATCTGTCACTTGTTTTGTTCCTGCTATGGAATTGATGGTCCTTTTCACTTTTGATTTGTTTGTAAATTATTCACCACCATCATTTGATGACCACTTTCCTGCCAATATCACAAGCTGAACTGTGGAGCCTTCAGTCTTGTTGAGATTTTATGATAAATGATACCTTAATGTTAGCAGTGTATAGCAATGTGCTTTTTTAAAGTTCCAGTATTACTGTATTGAAATCAGTGTTTCCCTAGGCGCTAGGCGCTAGTCGGGCGAGGGACCGTGTCGCGGAGGCGAGGGGGAAGCGCGGCGCGAAGGCGAGGGGGGAGCAGAGCAGGAGGTGAGGGGGGTGTGCGGCGCCGAAGCGAGGGGGGACTAGGGGAGCGAGGTGAGGGGGGACCAAGGGAGCACAGGGTGGTCGAGCCATCGAAGGGAAGGAAGCGATGTTGAGGGGGAAGAAGGAGGAGGCGAGGGGCCAGGTGCACAATGCGGATGTGCCGTGGAAGGCCCAATTTCATGGCCCATAATCCCAAAACCCTAGCCCATTCAAGATCCGACGGCCACCGTCACCCATCCGCCTCGAGCCGTCGAAATAAACTCCCCATCCCCGCCTCCACCCAAACCCTACTTGCCCTTGGCCACCTCTTCCTCGTCGCCCCATCGCCTCGCCACCGCCACCTTTGGGGCCCCATCGCCTCCTCCCCTCACCTCCTCCTCTTCCTCGCCCACCTCCTCCTACTTGGTCACAGAGCTGGAGCTGGGGCAGTAGCGGGAGGAGGACGGCATGCGACGAGCACAGGGATGGCGAGTCGGATTCGGAGGCTATGGTGGTGGGGAGGGGATGGAGGAGGTGGCGCTGACGGCGGGGAGGAGGATTTGGCCGACATGGGTGAGTCTCCTCACTTCATACCCCCTCCTTTCTCCCACATGTCGCTGCTCAGTTCCGCCCGAAACCGCCCTGCAGCCGCCGCACCTAGCCCGCTAGGTCCGTCTTGGACCAGGGATGACCGCCTAGGCGGGGCGAGCTCTTAGGGCGCCGATTTGTCCCAAGCACGGCGGCGGGGCTCCTAGGGGAACACTGATTGAAATATTGTATCAATCGGTGGCTGCTGCTGCAGGGGTGGCCGAGCGTCGAGGGAGGACTCGGTCGGTGGCCTGAGGTGCAAAGCGGAGGCGGCTGCAGGGCCTGGGCGTCGTGTGCGCCAGGGGGGGGGGGGCGTCAGATCCGGGCTATATACATATGTAACAGTTTTATCCATTTTTTATTTTGCTTTAATCCAAATCGAGCTCTGCATCATGAGAAGTCCACTATTTCTAATGATGGTGATGAACATATCTTCAGAGTTTGTTCCATCTTGCATATGTTGGAGTATTTGTTTCTGCTGCTGGTTCTATGCTGTTGATTAAACATTTAAGAACCTTATTGCTTAGTGTGACCTATATGCTAGAAGGCAGAAGCTGATCCTTACTGCATGCTAATTTACCAGTGTTTTTTTTAATGATTGTGCGGGTATGGCCATTTCCTTACATTGTTCAGTATTTTCTCTCCATAACACAATGCTAGTGGGTGTTGGCTGAGAATATTGGTTCAAACTTCAAACCATTCTCTTCTTGCAAGAAGTTTGGAGTTGGTTTGAAGTTAAACACTTCCCTCCACCAGGGCTCAATTTCATTTTTTTTCAACAGAGTACTTATTTGTACTGTTAGATAACTAGATAAAGGTAACTTGACTCTGAGCCTAAGCATTCTAGCTACATGATTCTCAATTATGAATGAAATTCCACCTTGTCTTACTTTGATACCCCACTTGCAATATAATGGACGCCAAATTTTTTACTGGTAGGGGAGGTTAAATTGTGTTAATGGTCCATTGTCTGGGCCTCACTAGCTTCAAAATGGAAAGCAGTTGCTTCGTTGCCTTTCTCTGCCTACTTTCATCTCCTGTTGTTTCACCTCACTATGTACTCTACAACCATGTCTCTTTCACTCCCTGGCATGTTCGTCACTCTTCTTTTTCTTTTGTTTGGCACCACTCCGGTTGTTTTGCTTTGCATATGAACATATCTGTTCTTTCCTTATGAGCATTGCTGTGGATATGTGGTCATACTAGGTGTATTCTGAATTCGTTTCTATTGGATTCCTTGTAGTTGGAGAAGATTCAGATAGCTCATCGAGGATCTTTATTATTAAGCAATTGATATTAGGAGTGTCTTACTGCTTGGACCTAGTCGTTTTCTTACTTTCTGATAACTGCTATTGTGACTGTGTTTCTTCTGTTTGCATTTGAATCTGTATGTTTTGGGTTTTGGCCTCTAATGTAGGTTTAATAATCTTAACTTGAATCGCACTGCCCCACTTTAAGTTGCTCTCATACCAGTTGCATGCTATATTCCTATAATCCTATTTGTTGTCATATAGCCCAATTCACGCCTTGCTATACGTTACATGCACACAAGACTACTCGTGAGGGAGTGTGTGACCTAGGCCTGCTCTTGTTCCACTTTGCCTATTTAATGCTGCAGTTGTTTGTAACTGCTTTCTGGTTGATCTTTCTCCCTTAAAAAAAGCTTTCTGGTTAGACTCAGCAGTTCATGTATACAAGGTAATTAACCCCCTTGTAGCCATCACATTCACACCCTCCTCTCCCACCACAAAAAAGGGTTGACACATTTACAATTATGCTATTTTCAATGGCATTTTGAGCAAAGAGGTTTGACCTGTGCCATTTTGAACGAGTATATATATAAATAAAATAGCTAAGAACATGGTATTTGTTCACTTGTGTTGTCACTCTCATCAGATTAACCCTGGTATCCTGGGATATGCGCTAAGGCCTGCTAAATGGCTGTTGTTACTGGTATACTTGCCGCTATAGAGGTTACACTGGTGTAGCTACTCTTACTGAATAAAACCTGCTGACTACCCGTTACAACACGCTGTATGTTTGTTGCATGCTAGGTTAGTTTGGTAAAAAAAAAAATTAATTCACACCATTACATTAACTCTTTTTTTCCATTATATGTTCTACATAAGAATCTGGTTTTCTCCATGCCCTCTTTTGTTTTCCTTCTGGTTTTGAGAATCACTATTGTTTCCTGCTTTTGTGATGAACGGCCACTTCATTTCTCTGTATCTTTGCTTGATTATTGATTTTTTTGGCAGGTTGCTGAGCGAGCTTTGTTCTTGTGGAACAATGATCACATTGTAAGCTTGATTGCCCAAAATCGTGGTGTTATATTTCCAATCATATTTGAAGCACTTGAGAGGAACATACAGAGCCACTGGAATCAAGCTGTTCATGGCCTCACTGCAAATGTGCGCAAGATGTTTTTGGACATGGACAGTGAGCTATTTGAAGAGTGCCAGCAGCAGTACATAGAGAAACAATCAAAAGCCAAAGAGACGCAGGAGCAACGAGAGTCAGCATGGAGACAATTGGAAGCAGTTATTGCTGCCAAGGCTGCTGGAGATGATATGGTTTTGGTCAACTAGGTAACATATTCCTCTCGTTTCATTTCTTTGTTAGTGTTTGTGTCCCTAAGTTGTTTTTTTAGTCTTGTAAGTTTAAACTGTATCACCGCTGGTTATGCCCTTTTCTTTATGGTTTCCCTTTTGTTTTGTTTAGCATTTCTATGAGATGCATTGCCACTTTTTGTACTGCTGACTTTTTGTTTTAATTTAGTCATGGTAGTCCACAAAAAGATGGAATACATTTGATGTATCGAACTTTCAATTGATTATGGACATTTACTTTAGTAATTTCAAGCAAACCCTATTTGTACCAGCATCCATAAGTACGCAAACATCGTTTCAAAAGATGTTTATGCTTGCTCAGATGATCGGTGCTCACTATCTCACAAGCATCCATGTGCACCTGTCAACTCGGTATCGATGTCGGTTGCCGGTGCGATCATTTCATCTTTGATGGCTTGGGATTGCAAGGTCAGTGTTCCTTGGATCTAAGCAATGATCGCTAAGTTCAAATACAATGATGGTAGCAAAGGCCGATTCAATTCTTCCAGAGTTACTATGCCAGTATGCCTAGCGATGTCCTGCTATAACCTTTCCAGAGTTACTGAACTCTTGTTTTGTTCAAGCCCTCTTTTTTATTATTAACTTATAACCTTTGTGTTAATTCTTAATTGTTTGCCCTAGCTGGCCACCCACAATTGGGAAAATGCAAGTAGAAAATGAATGAGCTAGATGTATGCTCTTTCTCTCTCATTTCTTCTTTCGTTGGGAGTTATTTCAATTCACCGTGTTGTATGGAAGTAACATCACGAATGGAGATGGAGATAAAAGTGCTTTAATCTAGTGTGTGGTTGGTACTATAGTAATAAAAATGGCTCATGTGTAGGAATTGCTTATTGTTCTGCAGATGTTTTGTATGCGCCGTTAATTTGTGGGGATTTGCTATTACGCCCTTTGCATTTCCATTTCCAAATTTTTATTGTGCTTTCTACTATGCCCCTTCTGTCAGTTTCTAGGTCAGCTCCATGAAGTCATTGGTTCATTTCACTTGCAGGTGGAGCTCACTTATCAGTGACAAGTCATTTTTCTTCCTCTTTCTTGCTCCGATTTTTTCTCCCCTTCACGCATGTCTGGTTTTGGCTCTTCCCGATCTTGACGACAGTCTGGTGATTTATGTTAATTACTACGGCAGCAATCACCATGATCAGCTGTGTTACAGCTTCACAGAACAGCATGGTACTAGTACTTGTGATTTGCAACGCGACCCACGCGTTTTGGTTGAGCGAGCTGTAGAAGTCGAAATACTTGTCCGATATCTTGCTCACGTACGCGATACTGGCATTTGCGGTAAACTATCGAGAATTCTACTGCCATACATATGATCCTTTGGCCAAAAGATAGTACCACTTGATGACACGATTATCACGCTGCAAATGTACAGAATGCGACAAAAGTTTCACAGAAAATCTAGCCACTCGACCCAATCTTTGTCCGACTCTCTGTACCCTTTTTTTTTCGCTACGACTGTTTCAACACCAAAGCTTAGCCAGGCATTTCTCTCGCAAAAAAGAAGGCAAAGTGTAGCCGAGACATAACCACGATATCTCGTAAACAATGCTTATACGATATGTGATGTGTGAGGATGAGTCTATACGACTAAGACTAGTTAAATTACTGTGAATGGCCGGCTTCGAGTTTATTATTATTATTTGGGTTACGTTCTCCCACAGACATGTTGCAGAAGCATTCCTTTGCGATTTTGAAGAGGTTGATACTTGGTAGTACCCAACTGCCAATTGCACTGTCTAACGGGCACAACAAAAATCAAAGAAAATGACTCGATTCAACAAGGCGGTAAACAGAATACCTCAGTTATGCAGAAACATCACACCAGGTGTGTGCAAATAGCCCCAAATCACGAGCGTCAACCGCTTATCCTAAAGCTGCTAGACCGCTGCAAACTGAGCAGAGCTCCGCATTGTGTTCAAATGGACAAAGTATGTACAGAATGCCAGCGCGCAAGGTTGTTTATGAGGGCGCTGATTCAGCCCCGTCATGGAGAGCACAGCAGACGGTTGCTTTGTGATGCCCCTGGTACACCCTGATGGCTTCTCCAGTTGACATTGTCCACAACCTTGCAGTAGTATCAGATGAAGCTGCAAGACGAAAAAAACTTCGTTCGGTAACCCATAAATCGTAGGGAAGGTGAATCTGAACATGCATGATGCGTGCGGTAGTGTGTACCAGTTATCAAATAAGCACCATCTACTGAGAATACGCAGTCCCAAACCCAACGTTGATGACCTGTGAAGTTCAGTGCTCACAATATTTCAGGATCACATTTAGAAATGCACAACTTTCAGTTGGGAGTCTAGAGAGAGAAAAATGCTCACAAAATTACCTACTAAAGTTCTTTCCAACTTGAAGCCATCAACATTCCAAATCTTTACAGTGTGGTCAGATGATGCTGTTGCAAGATATCTGCTAATAATCCCAAAGCATGTCATATGAAATCCAAAAAAGAGCAGGCCATAGAGTTATATTACTTCCACGCGCTACTTTGAGCTGTAAATATGTAATTTGAGCTTTTATAAGCGGATTATTACTGAGACTTCCATATTCACATAATGCATTTTGGCAAATGAATGGCTAGGAAGCACTGTTAGTCATTTGACCATTATATTACCTGTTAGGGTCACAAAATTCTGGTGAAAGCAGGCACTTCAGAATGTAGCCATCATGAGCTTGCAATTTATGGAGGGGTTCAAAGCAGGTAATTGTCTACACGAGATTTCATCAGCTTGAGAATACAGATATCACAAGTCTATGTTTAACAACTGGTAGGCCAGTAGAACTCACTGACCTGAGTACCCTTAAGCAAGCGCCAAACATAACATGTCCCTCGGTTATTTGCAGCAACCACCATACTCCCATCCCACATGACTGTCAGAGATCTAACAGCAGTATCGACCTCTGGTACCTGGATTAATGGAACCATCACATCAATTGTGTTCTTGCATCTCTTTCCACAGTAGTACGGTTGTACCTTAAAACTGAAGTATGACTCACCAACTCACAGCTGCAAGAATTAGCAGTCAAATCCCACACTCGTATGTTTCCATTCTGATCACCAGATATTAGTTCTTTCTGAAGGATTGATGAGACAATGTTGGAACCAACCGATGAAGAAAGGAATGACAGATTATCAGGAGAAACAAATGTGTTAAATAAAATGATCCCTATTGTATCCATCCATTCCATGCTAAAGTTGGAAACACTAACCAAAACTGTTTATTCAAGGTATAAGAAAATGAAGTTCAACAAGAAAGTTAAAAAAGTATGAGAGTAAGATATTTAATCATTCCATGCAATTAACATTGAATAGTGATCCAACCAATGCCAACACAATCTCCTAAAAATAATATGGAAGTAATGTACATGAGTATGACTTTATTAGCTAACCAACAATTTTATCTATGCCCAAACATAATGTAATCAGTGCAATAATTGCATGATGAAATTTGCAACAATTTAAGACAAGAAAGACTAACCTGATTTGGGTGTAGGACCACAGTGTTGACAGCTGCACGGCTTTCATATTCTCGTTGACAGGTGGCAGTCCTGAAACATGCACAAGAACAAGACTGACATCAAAGGCATAAAATGCATCATACCCTGGAAAATTAGTAGCATGAAAACTAAATAAATCAAGAGGGGGGAGTGTCTGGTTCAAACATATCTATTAAGTATGTAAACTCTCACATGGACCGTTTGATGACATTTGGACAGGTCAGATTTAGAGAGAATTGAGGTGATCGGACCCCTCATACATGTTGCTCAGTTCACCTTAAATCTAGTCCATCCAACCACATTTGATAGATCATACTGTGAGTTTGTACTATAGCACCTAGAGATAGGTTTGCACTGAATCCTCCGCTCAATTAGAATAGTTGTTCAAGACTAAATTTTTAGAAGAACCGCTAGTCAAGGAAAATAGAGCTGCAAGTCAAGAAACAATAGCCAAGCAACATAATAAGTTGAGAAACCTCACCGTAAATCCCAGATTCTTACAGTACCATCCTCAGAACCGGAATACATCCAGTTGCCATCACAATGGAACCCCACAGCCATCACATTACTAGTATGTGAATCATAGCTAATTACCTGTTAGGTGCATCGCTATTAAATAAGGAAAAAAAACATGTTGGCCCGGACTGGTTACTCTAGGGGAAAATGTACACATACCGGTTGAGGGCTATTTGAGTTAACATCAAAAAGGCGGATATGAGGATTGCCAGCAGCAGCTAAGAATCGCTTGTCTGGAGTTATCTCGAGGCGATTAACTTGCTGCAAAAGATAGGTTATCAACAGACATAAGGCACACGACATGTTGCTACTAAACCATATAGTTTTAACCTCAAAGCGAATCACCAATAGCCCAAGCATTGGCCCATAATTTACTATTCGTTTTTATTCATGTTTGACTTTTTGAGATATTATATCCAAGGATCAAAATTCCGGTGGTTGAAATCCGGCCTGAGTTTGCGATTGTAAGCCGCAGAATTGATACGTTTTGAAAACCGGTGGGTACCGGGATGGAAAAAAACAGGCCAAGATTTTTCAAATTTAAATTTAAATTTATGACTACATAATGCACTTCTTATGTTAGTTTAGGTCTTTTTTGTGAAAGATTACCTATTATATGAGCAAATATGCTTGAATCATTGTACGAGCAAGTCCCAACATTTTTTAGAACACCCCAACTCAATTTCCCGGTTTTGGTAGCGGTTTTTCCTGTTTTTTGAAGCGGGTTTTCCTGTTTTGGGCCGGTTTTAATATATCCCCAATTCAAATTTCAGTATTCGAATTTTCACCGTTTTCGGTTACCGGCCGGTTACCGTTACCGACCACCATGCAATTTTCCCTTCGGTTTTGAGATTTTGATCCTTGATTATATCATAGCACATACACAGAAAATGAGAGGTCAGATTTTAAAAAATAAAAAATGAAGCATGGAATAGCATTTCTCATAAAGAAATGTATGGAACAGCATCAGCCAATTATCTTTAACACAAATACAGAAAGAAGGTACTTCATTACTTTGGCAGTGTGAGAAAAAGCATGAAAAGTTATCATATTAAGACACTACTCTGAGAAAACAGACATCTACAGAAAACTTAGTCCAATTTATCCAAGTGAAGCAAGGAAATAACGGAAACATGGCTTTGGCAGAACAATAATAAATATTGGCATCTAAAATCCAGTAGTTCCTATACAGGACAAGTGATAGTCATGGACATAATTATTGGAGAGAGGATTCGATCGAAGGGGATAGTCATGAGAGGTAACGGGACGTGGTCCTGGACCTCGACGGCGCGGCAAGGGAGCCGTGGTGGCTCATGGCTGCCACGCGGCAGGGGCAGGACCGATCGCCCGACAGAGATAGGGAGAGTAGATTGGATTTTCCTGAGTTTCTTCCGTAATTCAAAAGCAAAGTGTCTCTCCTCTTTAAATAGAGAAAGGCCCTAACAATCTTGACTAACAAGCAATCTGAAAATCTATAGCTATTCCTAATTTAAACGAAGAGTCCTAAAAGGACACTAGAATTCGGAAAATGTCCTAAAGGGACACTAGAGTTCGTAACATATTCCGAAACCGGCGCAATCGAAGTTGTAGCTGGCCGAACCGAAGGCAACTCGAGTTGCCCGACGTCCTGCTTCTTCCGCTTGCACCTTGCATACGGGATGCCCCACATGGCATATCTCCCCTCCTTTACAAGCAACTCGTCCTCGAGCTTGAATAGAGGGTATAATTGCTAAAATTACTCAAGATCTTCCCAAGATGCACTTGTTGTGGGAGCACCTTCCCACTGTACCAAGACTTGAAGTTTATCGCGAGCTACCCAGGACTTGAGGACTTGTGCCAGCATTGGGCAAACGCGACCATGCAAAAGAGTCGGTAGAGCTGGAGGAGCCAACGGTGGGGGACCAACATATGGTTTCAATAAACTAAAACATGGAATACATCGTGTATTTTTGCGCGAACTAGCAAAGTAGCAATTGTAAACGATAGGCCACCATGCCGATCTTCTGGAGGACTTGATACGGTCCAAAATAGTGGGGACCCAACTTGCCACAGCTCAGCAAGGACAAAGAGGCCGCATGACGATGATAGAGCCGAAACCAAACCCATTGACCAATAGTAAACTCTAGCTCGCGATGACCTTTGCCATACTGTTGTTTGTAAATTTGTTGTGCCCAGCGATCGAAATCTCGGTACCAGGGAAGATCCGTACGACGGCACGATCAGAATCCGTAGGATTCGGAAATTAAAAAACCGGGCCGAATTTCAAATTTCAAATTTCAAATTTGGATTTTCTCCGACCGGTCCGGTAACCAGAAAAACCGGCTAAAAACCGGGAAAATGGTGAAAATGGTAATTAGCAAATTTAAATTTGGAATAATGTAGATATTAATGAGAAAGTGTTTCAAGTTGTACATAAAAAGTCCTCCTTTATGTTTTACTAGTAGGGTGCCCGTGCGTTGCAACAGAACCTCAAAAAAGAAGTCTAAATAACACATAGCAAAGAAAATCATGTCAAACACCTCATAATTCATAATTCACAACCAAGCCCCCGCCCCCGTCACCACCAACCGACGGTTCTTTTTCCATGCGGGCGGTATGGCGTGAAGGGGAGGGAAGACAAGGAGGGGCAGTTCTTTTTCCAAGCGAGGTTTCTTAGTGGGGTGGGAGGGTAAACTCGAATTATAGTAGTTAAGAAATAGTGCTAAATATACTAAAAACTAATGTTTCAATACATAATTTAGCATAACAATGCCTAAACCAACTAGGGAAGGACATTATGGAGTCAAAAATTCAAATTTGAATTTAAAAGATTTGCCATATTTTTTCCCGGGCTTGGTAGTAAACCGTTCACTACCTGGTTTTTTAACTCTGGTTGTGCCTGATGTGGTCAATCATGAATTTCCAACAAAAAAATATCCCTACCCCAAACGAGTTGCTCCACTGCGGGTAGCCGTGCGCCACCCGGTTCATATGAACGCAAAGATGGTCGTTCACGGCCGTACACAACTTTGAATGGCAAAGTATGAAGGGACGTTTGGAACGATGTCTTATAAAAAAAAATTCAACCCGCGACAACCAACGGGGCCATTGCTTCGGCCTGTCCCTAGTTAGGCACCTTAAATACATGACAATGATCTTGTTTACCGCTTTGGACTGTCCATCATACTAAGGATGAAAAGCGAAGCTGAGATTGAGTTGGACACCGGCCAAACGGAAAAGCTCAGACCAAAAATTACTTGTAAACACCATATCGCGGTCACTCGCAATGGAGTTAGGAATAACATGCAGACAATCTCATTAAAAAACATATGAGCCACCGAATATGCCGTGTATGGGTGAACCAAGGGGATGAAGTGAGCAAACTTGGAGAAACAATTGACTACTGTAAGTATGACGCTTTTGTCGTGCACCCGGGGAAGACCTTCAACGAAATCCATAGCGATGTCAGCCCAGACTGTAGAAGGGACTTCCAACGGTTGAAGAAGATTGGCCGGATGCAATTGTTCACCCTTATTACGTTGACATACATCACAGGCACGGACGAATTCTTGGATGTGAGAACAAGCATTCGGGACATGGAAGTCGGCAAGGAGATGGTGAAGCGTCTATTGAACCCTTCATGACCAATACCATGAGCAAGCTGAGGAATAGCCAGTGACAATGTAGCGGTAGCCGGAATATAAACTTGTTTGTTGTAGGTGGTCAAACCGTCCACCAACTCCCATGGCCCCTATTGGCAACCAGCCACGATTGCGTCGTTGATGGTTTGCATAACCGGATCGATGTTGAAATCTCGACGGAGATCGTCAAAGAGGGCAAACTGTGGGGAGGCCAAAGCAATGGTCGCAACATGTAACTCTGTGTCCCACCTGGTGGTGCATCAGCGACCACATTAGTGTTGCCCAGCTTGTATTCGATGCCAAAATCATAGCCAAGGAGTTTACTGACCATTGATGTTATGAAATTGTCGACAAACACTGATCAAGCAAAAAATTCAAACTATAATGGTCAGTACGTACCAAAAAATTTACGTCCCTGTAAATACGGACGCCAATGGCGAACAGCTAGAACGAGATCGAACAATTGGCGTATATCGTCGAAGAAAACCAACACGGAGCGTCGAAGGAATGTATGCAAGATGGTATTCATAAGAGCCTAGAACGTGGCCAAACATTGGTGAGGCCGAACGGCATGACGATAAACTCAAAGAGGCCCTGATGAGTGCGGAACGCGGTCTTCTCAATATCATCCAAATGCATCAGCACTTGATGGTATCCGAAGCACAAATCCAATTTGGTAAAAAAAATTGGCACCACGGAGCTCATCAAGTAATTCGACCACGACGGGAATAGGGAACTTGTCTTGATTGTCTTCTCGTTGAGGGCGCGATAGTCCACACAAAAGCGCCATGAACCGTCCGACTTCTTGACAAGTAATACCGGGGATGAAAAGGCCGACGTACTGCGGCGTACAGTTCCTTGGCAAAGCATGTCGACACACTGGCGTTCGAGTTCGTCTTTCTGCAATTGAGCATAACAGTATGGTTGGACGATCATGGCATCCACCCCTTTCTTCAAATGTATGCGGTGACAAAGTTCCCGAACCAGCGGAAGCCCATGCGGTTCGGTAAAGAGGCCGCTGAACTCATCGAGGAGTTCGGCCATCATCGTTGTTCTGTACAGCCAGCATGAGGGCCGACCGGGTTCGTGCGCATGTCGACGACAGAGGCGGTCGGTGAGCCATGTGGAATTCGGCGCGGGCTGGGCAACAAGCCTCGGTCGCCCGAAGTAGGCATTAGTGATCACGTTGTGGTCGAGATCGTCGAGAGATTGGTGGCGCCCTTACTCCAGGTGCATGATGGCGAGATGATGCACCCGTTCTTGATGATTGGTGTCGCGGACGGTACCGACCAGGCTATCGATCTAGTCGTATAGCTTGAGCCGATCGGTCTCCATCTGCTGCAATAGGACGTCCAACTTTTTGCTCACCAACTCTAAGCTATCACCTTCGGACATGGTTGACGGAACAACAGATGTCTCTGATACCAGTTGTCACAGATAGAATTGTTGGAGAGAGGATTGGATGTCGTGAGAGAGGACATGGTGGACCTCAAAGCCGTGGTGGCGACGTCACGAGACAGCAGCCGAGACCGAGAGAGAGAGAGAGAGAGAGAGAGTAGATTGGGATTTTATGATTTTCTTCCGTAATTCAAAAGCAAAGTGCCTCTCCTCTTTAAATAGATAAAGGCCCTAAAGGGGCACTAGAATTCGGAAAGAGTCCTAAAACACTAGAGTTTGTAACCAATCGGTTGTAGCCGCACAACCGTAGGCAACTCGAGTTAAGGCGGTCGTGAGAGGTAACAGGGACCTCGAGGAGCCGTGGTCGCTCAGAGACCGATCGCTCAAGAGAGAGAGAGAGAGAGAGTAGATTGGGATTTTATGATTTTCTTCCGTAATTCAAAAGCAAAGTGCCTCTCCTCTTTAAATAGATAAAGGCCCTAAAGGGGCACTAGAATTCGGAAAGAGTCCTAAAACACTAGAGTTTGTAACAAATCGAAGTTGTAGCTGGCACAACCGTAGGCAACTCGAGTTGCCCAACGTCCTGCTCCTTCCGCTTGTGCCTTGCACACGGGATGACCCACATGACAGTGATCAACAAAGAACATTCTCTTACATACTTCTATTAGTGAAGAAAAGGTGAAAATATAGCTAACTGCAAAGACAAACCATGAAATAAATTGCACGCCAAAAGAAAGGACCATCATGAAGCAAGTGCCGATACTCACGGAATCTGGATACTGAATAGTTCGGTAACAGCGACCGCTCTTGGCTTCCCAAAATCTGATTGTGTGATCATAACTTGCAGTTGCAAGAATGACAGAAGGTTGAGCCATTTTGCACCTCCGGCCTGCTCACACATCAAGACACACTCAAGATGAAAACAAAGTAGGGTAGGTTACAACCAGTGGCGAAGTCACAGTGAAAATGGAGGGTGGGCTCAGGCTTAATTGAGACAAACATAGAAAACATGATTTTGCACTCCTGTGCAATCCAAATTTATACATGAACAGAAGGAAACAAAGCAAAAATTGCCAAATTGGCTTGTCGGTTACCTGTTGGCAGTTGCCGGTTGCGGTCAGGCTCAGGCCGTCTGCCTCTGCGTCAGGCGGTCACCGAGTCACGCCCTCCGCCTTCGCGGCCTCGCCGACGGCCGGCTTCCCGAGACGCCCTCGCCGCGCCGCCGGCTCGATCGCAACGCCTCGCTCGGTCGCGCTCCCGCCCGCCCAGCAGCCAACGCGCCCTCGCCGAGCGCCCGAGCAGCCGCCGCGCCCTCTCTGCCTCCGTGCCTCGCGTGTCTAGGGTTCGAGCAAGCCGCCGCCCGCCAGGCACTGGCTCCACCGCTCCACGGGCTGGCTAAGTCACTAATTGGGATGGGCCGGCTCCAACTACCAGCGCGCACTCAGCGGCCTGCCAAGACGCCATCGGCCCAGGAAGCACAGGCCACGCCCGGAGCTCATCTTCTTCCTCCAGTCTCAGCGCATCAGCCGCCGGTGCTGTGTGCCGCCTCTACGCCCAAACAAACGGCGCCGGAGTAAGGGCGTACCTGGGGTCCGGCGGCCGGCGGCCGGAGGTGGGGCTGGAGCCCCAACCGTGCCCTCCCCCTTAGTTACAACTTCCAAGCGGTCCCGACCATGGGTCCGGAGGAGATCGAGGCAGGAGAAGAGCGGCGACGATGGGAAGGACGAGTGGAGGCGAGGCAGAGCTCTAGTTGGCGGGCATCATGGGATGGGCTGGGCTGGGCTCGGTCCGCTTTGCGAGGATTGAGGCCCCCTTTGCCACACGGCTCATGGACTGGATTTTTCTTCGTACTTTGATGTGTTTTGATTCCGGCAACGAGGCATGGTATAGGATGGTCTCCAAAATCACCTCCCATTCTCTTCTTTATGCATCTTGTGTTCTTCGCCTGAACTTTCTGAAGTAAAACCTAAAATAAACCAAAATTACAACTGACGATAAATCTGGTAAACAGAGTTAGTGTTGATCAGTAGAATCCGTTTAAAGCGTGCTACATTTTATGTTCACCTTAATGGACGCAATCGCAAGAGCTATACCTATTTAAAAAAATTGCACTTTTTTTGTGAAATAACTAAAAAACGACAATAAATACATCATTGGAGATGCTTTAACACGCACCTAGACAGGCAGATGCTGAGGATAAATTCACGGTCTCACAAAATTTCAATTGAAGCACACTTACACATGCATAATAGGTGAGTATTATGATTTAAACTCGATAGATAGAGTTGTACCCCACAATTACACTAATAGATTGCTCTCTATTGGTAAGATATCTAGTACCAAGAAAATCCACGCGACACAAATTTTAAGCGAAATGTAATACCCATCATCACTTGCCAAATAACAAACGTACGAGTGCAAGTTACATGACATACAAACACGAGATAAAAAGATGCCCATTGTTCATTACTCCACTTTCAGTTTCTTAGTTCATATTAATATGCTACGTTGAGATTAAATTGGTTCTAGATGATTAGATGCGTCGCCATGGAATGCAGTACTGAGACGCAAAAAGAAAAAGGAAAAAAAACGGCCGGCCGCTCTTCTCCCGTTGGCCTTCCCGAGCCACCACCGATACCAACTGTGAACACGTATTACGCCTTTCCCCGTTGCACTTCCGCGAGAACCCAGCGCACCATGACGAGTTCCTCCTCCCCTTCCCGGAAGGTACCAAACCCTAACCCTAATCCCCCCCCCGACCCTAATCCCCTCCCGATATTCCTGACGAGCTCCTCCTCCCCTTCCCGGAAGGTACCAAACCCAAACCCCCTCCTGATCTCCCCTTCATCCCCATCGGATTCGCTGCTCGTAGAGCCGCGCCCAATTTGGCTAAGCTACCTGTGGTGTTTCTTGCGATTCGTATGTGCAGGCGCTGAGTAAGATCGCGTGCAACCGGCTGCAGAAGGAGCTCGCGGAGTGGCAGGTCAACCCCCACGCCGGGTTCAATCACAAGGTCACCGACAACCTCCAGAGGTGCCTGCCTCCTCCCCTTCTCCTCTCGCTCACCAAACAACCCAATCCCTGCTGTTTCATGATCATTTTTTTTGTGATTCTTCTGCTTTTCTGTTGTTGCTTTCTTGTGTGGAGAATCTGCATGATTATATTCCTTTTTGTTGTGATCAAATTGCTACTCTTTTCGCTTCCTGATTGATCCCAGATCCGTTTGGTGGGTTTTGGTTGTGCAGCTTTGAAATTCTTGCGAACTATTTGCAATTTTTCCACGTTCTTGTTTTTCAAGGATTTTTTTTGTCTCTTTGGTATCTTTTTTTTTTGTCTTTGTGATTTCTACATATGGGTTTGTACTATTTGTCTGATCCTGACCGAACAAAAGCATATATGAAAACCATGATGGATAACACAACAAAAGGTGGGTCATCGAGGTGGTCGGGGCAGCGGCCACGCTCTACGCGGGCGAGACATACCAGCTACAGGTGGACTTCCCCGAGCATTACCCCATGGAGGCTCCTCAGGTGAGATTTCTTATTTTTACCCTGTTTAGTTTGGTTATACCTTACTCGGTGGATTCCAGTGCTTCTGGTTTGATTGATTTTTGTCTGGTGAAGGTCATATTTCTTCATCCGGCACCGATGCATCCACACATTTACAGCAATGGCCACATCTGTTTAGGTATAATTGTTGTGTGCTCCTATAGACACTTGTTTTTGTCTTATGTTTTTGCCCACTTCATTGACATAGGGAAGTTGCCTAACTTTTGTGTTATAAATTCTCTTCACCGCGCTTTTTGCTGGATCATTTTTAGCATGCCCACAAAATATTTCTTCTAGCCTGTTAATAAAATCTGCCCCCTTCAAGATCAAGTATGCTATTAGGTATTGTTTGGTTCAAATTTAAGATAACCAGGTTAGCCAGTTTATTCTAAATTTCTGACCCAGCTAGGCTATCTTAACCTAGACCTTTTGCTTGGCAACCCAATTACTTTAACATATTGTTGTTTGGTTTAATACTTAGTCCTTATTAGACACTGGAAGGTGAGACAGATTCAGTTATTCTACTATGGGGTATAGTAGAAGGGAGGAGAGTTTAGGAGGATTAACTTTTCCACCTTTTTGTTCGCCTAGGCTGATTGTGGGTTAGAGAATAGTTAGTGACCAACATCAACAGATATCTTTTTTATCAGAGGTTGCTTTGACCGGGTTAAACACATTCGCCTAACCTCTTATTGATCAAGATCAAGAGCTGCAACTTTTTGACAAGTTGCCCCACCTGCTCATTTTTCTCCACCTCAAGTAAGCTATTGCAAATTGCCCATATTTCAGAGAACCTTCATGGCAATTTTCTGCTGCAACATGCTAGAGAACCTGGTGCTTGGCATGGCCGTTAATTATCGATAGGTATGCATCTCCTTGATGTGGCCCGAGCATTTGACTCTGCCAAAGGAGGGATGCATCTGACAGTTTTTGTTGTTATGTTCTTAGTTAGGAATGGGCTCTTCACCTTGATGTGATATCTGGTTTGTTGCTAAAGGTTTGGGGTGTAACTAGGCTGGAGCTATACGGTTATCTAGATACAAATACCCTAGCACTCGAGCCTAAGAGTTCCACTTTTATGGTGAAACTTCTCTTGTGAGTTACAACACACAAGTTAATTTGATGTGTATTATTTACTTCTATAGTTCTATGTAATTGCTTGATGCATTGAATTGTTGCCAACTAGCTGTTAGATTGGTAGAATAGTTTATCATGAGGGTCTTGGAACTCAAGATGCATTAGCCTGGTGTGTTGTCACGGACTATTCAATACACTTTCCCTACCTAGAGGCTGGAAAAGCTCTACATTAAGACGTCTTATTACTCAAGTGATTTGACATGATAATCTTAAAACATATGAAGGCTTAATGATTTATTGCCCATGCATGCCTATCAGATGCCTCGGTGACCATCTAAATTAAATTGTTATGCAGTTATTTTATTGCATGGAGTGTGCGTTAAAAAATGACATGCTATTGCCAAATGTTGTGCTCTAAAGTGGTTTAGTCCAGTATAGGTTGGTAAATTTAGAGAATCTAATTAGCAAGTTCCCATATATGGCATTCCTGTAAAGAATGCTTGCCAAAGATGTAAGTAGTCTCATGAGTGAGCTGTTCCATTGATGTCGGTTTGTTAGACAAAAGTCATTTTTTTGGAGCATCAAGTGGGCAGAGATAGTGTACTAATATACCTACCACAGAGTCAAAACTCAAAACAAACCAACATCAATGGAAAGGGTGCCTTACTGCCTTGTGAGTAACACTTCTAGCAAGTTTTGATTAGATATCACTTAAAAACAAAATGAGCATGTATAGAAGCTCAATAATATATTGATACAGAATTTCCATCTTCAACAGCATATGTTGGGTTTATCCTATTCCACCTCATAGTCATTGATGCATAAAATGAGGATTCCATCACCGTTTGAAACTCAGCATTTTAGGAGAATATTATCAAATTTGGTATTATAATTCTATATTTGATGGCACAGATGATTTCCTTTAGATGAAGGTCAAGGCATTCAATAAGTATCCATGGATGAAATCCACTATGCCTGTCAAGATTCTCTTGCTGAGTAACTAAAAGAAAAGCATTAAGCAAGCACTAACATACTACAACAGTAAGACCAGAAAAATGTGTTTTTAACATGTCTTATGCTACGTCATGCAAACGGGCATACATGGTTTGTTGGTTATATACTGGAAATTATGGAACTGTGATCAATCATGAACCTAGTTTGATCATGTCAAGCATGAAAATTTATTATGCACAATTGCATATATTTGCTTTGTTGTAGCTGTTAAGAGTCTTGTGCATATTAGTAGTCTCTCTTGGCCCATGTGTGGCCCATGTAGCCCATGAGACCAAACTAATCGTGTGTATATCTTCTCAATAATGAATAAGATGCACAAATTGTGAATAGCAAAATCCTCTCTAAAATCTAACATGGTATCATAGCTTAGGGTTAGGGTTAGGAACTAGACTCGGTCCGACTGCCACCATCCTCGCCGGTGCCAGCGAGCCACCACCGATGTGCTACCTCCTTTCCTCTCCCTCTCCGTGGTTCGCCTCCAAAGCTATCACGACTTTGTTTCAGTGTCGCCATCGCCACCCTGAGTCCTCTGCTCTTGGATCCAGCGTCGCCCGGATCTGTCGTCATCGCCGCCGTCGCCTAGGCTTCTCTGCTATGTCGCCGCCTCGGCTCTACTCCATTCGCCCCGGATCGAGCTCCCTCCGCCACCGTTGGCGATTCGCGTCGGATCAAGCACTCTACGTCCCTGCTGACCTCAATCCCAGTTGCTGTCGGCCTTGGATTCTTCTGGATTCACTCCACAGGCCTCGATCTGTGCCATATCGAGCACCCTTCATCACTGCTAGCCTTGATCACGGTGTCTGTTGGCCTCAAACTGCCTTGCTCTGCTTTGGGCCGTCGCCACTGAGCTCGCCGCCTCTGCTCTGAGACAGCCATCGCCCCTGCTCTGAGCATGTCGCCTGGTACTCTGCTGCAGTCGGGCGCTCTGCTTTGGGTGCTCTACCACTGCCGGTATGCTTTACGTGATCGCTTTTTCTGTTCAAGCACTAGAGAGATGGGGTTTTTTCTTGTGCGGGTGCAATATCTGAGCTGAGTACCTATCAAGAGGCAGCCAGTATACCTGAGTGGCAATTGGCTATGACCGAGGAGTTTACAACATTGTACAGGCACTTGTGATCTTGTTCCGCTACACTTTGGAGTTGTTCCTATAACTTGCAAGTTGGTGTACAAAGTAAAGACCAAGTCGGATGGTTCAATGGAGTGATACCAGGCTCGTCTTGTTGCAAGAGGTTTTTAGCAGGCTTTTGGTCGAGATTATGATGAAATTTTTGTTCCAGCTGCTCATATGACTATAGTTTGTACTCTCATTGTTGTTGCAATGGTACGCTCGTGGATTAAATCTCAGATGGATGTCAAGATTGTATTTCTTCATGGTGATCTACATGCAGCCAACCCCAGGTGTTGACTCCTATAGACCATGTTTGTTGTCTTAGGCGTGCACTATACGGTTTCAAGTAGGCTCCTCGTGCTTGGTTCGAGCGTTTCAGTTCTGTGATTCGAGCCGTTGGTTTCATTCCAAGTGAGCATTACTCTACTTTTTATTCACACTTCTTGGCGGGGTCGCACTTTGCTTATACTATATGTAGATGTTGATCACATGAGATGACATGGACTGTGGTTTTTGTTAAGAAGAAATTGAGTGAACAATTTATAATGTCAGATTTGGGACAATTGAGCTATTTTCTGGGGATTGAGGTTCATTCTGATAGTAATGGCTACTATGTCTCTCAGTATCGCTGCGTTTAGTATCTGCTTGCTTGCTTTGGTATGACTGATACTCGCAATGCTGCCACACTCATGGAGCTCCACCTGCAGCTTCGTCCTACAGACGGTGTACCACTGATAGATCATTCTTGCTATCGTCAGCTCATTGGGAGCCTTGTTTGTCTCACTATCACCATGGCAGACATTGTTCATGTTGTTCATATGCTCAGTCAGTTTGTCAATACTCCCACCTCAGTCCACTATGGTCATATTCTTCGTATGTTGAGATACTTGAGGGGAACTGCGTCTAGACCATAGTCATCAGGAACGTGGGTCGACAGGGTTGAGGAACAACATTTTTCCTTCTAAATTAGATAGGAATGGTGTACCATATCCCATGAATCGTACCTGGATCGATGAATCCGGTACGTGGAATGCGACATCGACCTGCGATCCCTGTGACTATGGTCCAGACATCTGTTATATGCCGGCTCGAGTCAGTTCCAGCTGTATGCTTACTTTGACTCCCCTTGGACGAGTGATCCTATTGATCGCCGATCTATCACTAGCTACTGCATCTCTCTTGGTATTTCGCTCATTGTCTGAAAGTCCAAGAAGCAGACTACGGTGTCACGCTCTAGTGCAGAGGCTGAGTTTCGAGCCCTTGCCGCTACCACCTCAGATATTGTTTGGCTTCGATGGCTTTTGGCTGGTCTTGGTGTTCTATATGATAATCCTACATCTTGGTTTTGTGACAATACAAGTGCCATTTAGATTGTCAGTGATCCAGTTAAGCATGAGTTGACAACATGAGTTGACAAAACACATTGGTGTAGATGCATCATTCATACGGTCTCATTGTCAGTAGTCAACTATCAACCTCCAGTATGTACCATCATAGCTTCAAGTTGCAGATTTCTTGACTAAGGCTTAGACTCGAGAACAACATCGGCTTCATCTACTCAAACTCAGTGTATCATATCCTCCTGATCCACTTTGAGTTTGAAGGGGATGTCAAGAGTTTTGTACATATTAGCAGTCTCTCTGGCCTATGTTGCCTATGTAGTTGTATATATATCTTCTAAAAAATGAATAAGATGCACATGTGAATAGCAAAACCCTCTCCAAAATCTAACGGTAGCAAAATCTTCATACTCACTAGGGTTCTTTGGGCTCTTATATCTTTGAAGCAAGTATATTTAGTATTTACACACAATAATTTGCTGCAGTTAATTCCCGTGCTCCATGTGTCGTATAAGTTCTTTTCTGGCTTAATTAAGTTACATATCTGTTATTTCCATCAACTTTGATCAATTGTCATCTAGCTTTTCAAGGTTAAATTTTTTACATCAAGTATTAGTCCACGCACAGTTTTATTCAACTAGTTATTTTTTGACGTGCTAGAATGGTGTTTATTGGTGTGCCAAAATTCCAGAAATACCAGCTTACTGTTGCTTTGCTTGTCTACAGATATATTGTATGACTCGTGGTCACCAGCGATGACTGTCAGTTCTGTGTGTATCAGCATCTTGTCTATGTTGTCAAGCTCACCAGCGAAGGTTAGAGAGCTCCTCTGCATCCTCTTCCATTTAAGGGGAGGATCATGCTATCTGACTGTAATTTGTATTGGTTGCAGCAACGTCCGGCCGATAATGATCGCTATGTCAGGAACTGCCGCAATGGGAGGTCGCCGAAGGAGACCAGGTGGTGGTTCCATGATGACAAAGTGTGATGGACGACTGCATCATTCCAATTGGCTACTCCCGGCAGCAGCTCTTACTTGCCAGCCTACCTTAGTATGGCGTCTTCGATGGAAAGATGATTTAGGCATATTTTAAGCGATCTATTTGACCGCAGATTGACATGCCCTTGAGGTTTGTAAATGAATGTGCACCTGTGTCAAGTCTCGTACTTATTACTTATTATACCTTTGATATATAGAAAAATTATGCGTGTATCTTGTACAGAGGCATCAAATGCAGGATAAACTCGGATTTGCTTGATTTATCATTCTGTCTGCGCACCTAGCAAAATTATGCGTGTATCTTGTACAGAGGCATCAAATGCAGGATAAACTCGGATTTGCTTGATTTATCATTCTGTCTGCGCACCTAGCGTAATTTATTCCGTTGGCAACAGGGATGGTCTTAAGATTACTGCAGATTAAGTAGTTATGATATTCTGGTACTTTCAAGAAACCTCTGCTATATATGCTCCCATTACAGGCTGTGTTTGGTGAGGTGGTTATTCAGGAATAGAAGATCATACTTCACCGTGTAATGTGATCGTTATGGTTTCTGATGTTGTATCGAGTCCTATACTGATATCAGGTCAACTGTACAAAAGTTTTAAAAGAAAAAAGGTGAACTGTACAAGATGAAATTAATATAGAAATACATAGCCAGACAAACTAAATAATATCCGATCATATCATAATAATGTAATCTTTTTATTCTCGTGAGGCCATTAAAGAAGTAGCAATGATGTCGCGAAATACACCCATATCTCTATCATCGATTGCTGATCCATTGACACCGTGCCCTCCAAATGAACCAGTTTGCGCATCGCTTGGGTCATAATCTTCATCAAGATCACATCTCTCGAAAAGCTCATCACGTAAAGCATTATCTCGGATAAAGTTGTGTAGTGCTATACATGCAATTATTATTTTTGTTTGAATCTTCATTTTGTAACTTGGCAAAGCCAACAAGATTCTCCATTTCATCTTCAACACGCCAAAGGACCGCTCAATCACATTGCGAATGGACGAGTGAGCGTGATTGAACACCTCATATTTTCCACTTGGTTGTCGACCATGACGAAATTCTGGTAGATGATACTTTTGTCCTTTGTAAGGAGCTAGATAGCCCTTTCGATTGGGATAACCCGCATCATAAGAGATGTTAACCGTTACCATCACTTTGTAAATGGTGAATGCTCTTGCAAAGACTATTGGTAACCTATACAATGATTAAACTAGTTGAAATTTGCCAATATAGTGGGGGTAGTCCTATTAGTCTTCCAGGTCGGAAGATAGTTCTCTCTGAAACATGATGGCTAAGCCACAAAAACAGAGCACATTATTGAGAAATTAGAAGGTGGTGCAACTGCAATTGCCTATTACTATGTCGAGTTCATCGTAATGTTCTTCTAACAGACAAATGATGATGTACACATGAAAAACATAAATAATTGAAGCCAACGAGTAAAAATAAGTTTTTTTGTAACAATTAAAAGGGAAAAAATGGCTAACCGAATAATCATTAAACAATATTATAGCCCTCTGATTGGGCTAGTTTATAGTTGCTATGATGTGCTTATTTTCTAAAGCTACTTGTGGGAAAACAATTCGGAAAATCGTATCCTTTTGGTAGATCATATCGAACACATTTTGTTATCTAATAGTTGATCGTGTGTATTTCCTCTCACATGGATTTTTAGTTAACCACTTCAATATTTTCATCCCACCAAAAGACAATGAGCGGAAAACAAACAAGAGAACAATTCACAGATGATTATATCATCCATTCAAATGATACATTCCAGCACTGCAGCACTACAAAGCACCTGAGATTATATCTTTCAACAAGTTTGGATATGAGCATTATATCTTCTGAGGTCACTAGCATTATCCATGATATGGAACAATTATAGGATGATTGTTTGCCACACATCAAGATCGCAGCCTTCTCACCAGTGAGATCGCCAACATAATTAGCAAGCACAAAGAGTGTGGACAAGGGGAAAAAAGTTTGTGCGCAAACTATACCGCAAAGCACAATAGGAAGGAGTCACATTCACATTCTCTCATGGATGATATCGATATCACTGCACAACAATTCAAGTCAATCTCTTTCTTCCGAGGTGCAAGGCTGCTCATTTGTTTACCTTTTATGATTTCTTCCGAGGTGCAAGACAATGCGGTGACGGTGGGGAGGCGGCGTCGGTGGGGAGGCGGCGTCGGTGTGAGGAGGAGGCGGTGGGGAGGAGATGGGAGGCGCCGGTGGGGAGGGTCACGATGGGAGGCGGCCCAGTGGGGAGGCGGCGGGTGGGGAGGGCCGCTAATGGGAGGCGGCGGTGACGGTGGGGGAGGGGCACTGATGGGAGGTGGCGGCAATGGGGGCGAGAGAGGGGAGGCGGCGGCGGTTGGGGCAGTAGAGGGGAGGGGAGGGGAGGGGAGGCGGAGGTGGGAGGCGGCGGGCGGAGCGAACGGGAGGGGAGGGGAGGCGGAGGTGGGAGGCGGCGGGCGGGCGGAGCGAACGGGAGGGGATGGATCTGGAGGGGAGGCGAAAATGAGCGAGCGATCGGTATTCCGAGGGGAAAAAAAAGGAGGACGTGTATGTTTATATATGCATGGCATTTTAAGGGTAATTTTAACGAAGTTCAGTGGCAAATAGATATTTCGTTCCGCAAAAGCTAAAAAAAGCACCTAGGCCATGGCTTATGGCTTTTTGGCTTAAAATGGCTTAAGCTTTTTATAAGCTATACATAAAAGTCACCCCTTTGTTTAGGCTTAGGCTTTTTTGCTTATAAGCCAGGTAAAAAGCCTAAACAAACAGGCCCTAAAGCCAGCTTTTTGGCTTAATTGGCTTATAAGCCCTCCAGCTTTTAAGCCAAGCTTTGGTGTTTGGTAATCTGGCTTTTTATAGGATGTTGGCTTATTGAGTTGTGTGTGAAGGATAAAAAGTCTGAATTGCCCTTGAGGGTTTGAAGGATGTTTTTAAGGATGAATTTAAACTTATTTTTTCATGGGATTTGTAACTATGACGATACGTGCAAGTGTACATATAAAACAAAAAAAAGTTTTGCTTGTTCGTGCATATATTAATTATGGACATTGCGTAATGAAAGAAATTAATATAGAAAGACATTTTAGCCAACGAAACAAAATAATATCCGATCATATCATAATAAAGTATCGCTTGGGTCATAATCTTCATTAAGATCACATCTCTCGAAAATCTCATCACGTAAAGCACTATCTCGGATAAAATTGTGTAGTGACATAAATGCAATTATCATTTTTGTTTGAATCTTAATTTTATAACTTGGCAAAGCCAACAAGATTCTCCATTTCATCTTCAACACGCCAAAGGAACGCTCAATCTTCACATGTACGAGCCCGGGTACTCGAACGCATGGATCATTCTGTAGTTCAGCAAGCTGGCTAGACGCGGTCACACACTCCGACGAACAATGACTCGTCGTCTTGATTCCCGGTCGCGAAGGTGCACCCGTCGGTGCCATGCAAGCGTATGAGTAGTCCGGATGGCCAACCAAGATACCTTTTCAATATAGTCATAGATATAATTAAGGTGCTAAATCTCACTATTAGTAGACAATGATGAATTGCATCAATGTAATAACAATAGTCGAGATCCCTAAAAACAATAGCCGAGAACAAACATATACTAGCCAAATACCTTCCCATTTACAAATTGTCTGCATCTCTATTTTATAGCTCTATTTTCGTGGTGTTTTCTAGTATTGTTATTACTCTTTCTTGAACAGCTGAACATTTTATGGCTCATGCAAAACTCAGGACTGTTTCAATTCTACGAGAAATTTGAAGAACATACGTCAATCTGGAAACTCGGTCTCACATTTTTCTTGCGCTTCTACCACAAAAAAAACTACACTTCCAAAACACACTTTGTAACTATATTAACACCAAGGTTTCACGCGAAATTACAATTTACATCTCGGTTATAATCGCCTGTGCCTTTTCTCCCTCTTGTATTCCTCTTACATTTTTGTCACCCTGGCGCGCCGGTGGCGAGGCGGCGCGCTGGAGCCGCACTGGTGGGAGGCGGCTGCTTGGTGGGCCGGCTTGGCTGAAGGGAGGAAGAAAGAGAAGGGAGAAGAAGGAACGGGTCAAAGAAGGAAGGAGCAGGCTGTCGGCTAGGGAAGGAGAAGAGGGAGAAAAAGAGAAAGGAAAGGAAAAAAGAAAATGGCAGGGAGAAAGGAAAAAAGAAGAGGAAAAAAGTGGATGCCCAAATCCGGCGACGACATTGGCGGTTGCAAATGAGTGGCCGAGAAGATGACGTCTAGCGGAGTTTCGCACGTCGAGTGTTTGCGGAAACGAGAAGAGCATCAAAAATAGGAACCGACGTCAAACTAGACCTTGTGCACTCAGGCAAACCGTCTTTGATCATTTTGGTAGATGTATTTCTGTACAAATTATTTTATATTGTAATTATATTTTCTACCTGCATAAATTGTTTTCTAATTAAAATAAGCGACCATGTGGATATTCACTGATGTGTGCGTTTAGTGGTCGGTTGATGGAGCAGTCGACCATAGAAGATTAGTAGGTAGGTAGAGGGTGCACTGGTAGTGCTCTGGTTGGGTCTGATGGTGAGTGTGAGCCCTCTACATACATATAATATTTAAAACGAAACCACTCTCACTCACGTTAGTGAGCTGTAATACCCGTGTCGATCATGGATCCGTTAAGATGGGATGGGCCTAGTATCCTATCAAGTATCAATACCTCCACATAGGAACCTACTATTGTATTTTCTTTCTTGTTTTAGCGTGGAGGGAGCTGGTGCTGCATATCGGCCCAGTAATGCTATATTGCGCTGATGGAGTAGAGGGTGCTAGCCGACTACAAAAGTTTAGGGAAATCAAGCTTGGTGGAGGTATTAGATACGGACATCGAGAAAAACTTTGGACTATGACCTAGGTACAAATTAAATACAGTTCTAACTATTTCTCTTCTGCTGTAACACTCTGATTAGTTTCATTACTCGAAAAAGTATAGCTTTGTTGACTAATAATCTTTAAGTCGGTGCAATCACCAAAGGTGTAATGGCACTGGGCGTCGCAGAGGGCTTCTGTGACGACGACGACCTTGTGTTTGTCGCACCGTGTCGCTGCATTACGACGTGTTCTTAATCCCCTACGTTTTGCGCAATTATGAAGTAGACCCTGCAATAGAGGAGTCGGAATGTCCTCCGTCGCCGTGTCTTGCGTGTCTTCTCATCAAGAATAGGACGGTGGGAGGAGAGACCATTTTATCCGGGAAGGGAGGCTGCGGGGACCATTGCCGACACGCTTTCGGCTTTGGAACCTGGGCACCGCAATACTGTCTAGTGTCTACTGCCGGGGGCTCGATACATACCTACATACATTGCCAAAATCATTTTGTTACGCCTTAAATGCCATCATTTGATTTTGATTTTGATTTTTCCTAAACAATGTCATTTAATTCTACATGCTATTAACTTTGAAAATTTATTCGATTTTTACGGAATAAACTTTTTTTCGAATGAAAACAGTAGGAAATAATCCTACTATTATGCTCAGCCGAGCTGATTGCGCGACCCACGTACCACCACCTAATCGTGACAGACCTTCTGCCTGAGCAGACTATTTTGACGTACTAACCCACGATCCCCGAGCGTCACGCACACGCTGGTAGAGCTCTGTCTGGTCTTCTCCCTTGTGGAGCTCTAACGCTTCTAGCTAATTAGTCCGTTCCTAAATGTACTAGTCATTTGCGGTTCATATCGCAAGCGTTTCTTGCTTGACTGTATGGAGTGTCGTACATGCGCTTTCGATCGATCAGTTGATGGCTAGCTTGATGCTGAACAAGATTTAGCCATTAGTGACAAGCATACGCGTGACTCCGGGTCTTTTTTGTTTTGGGCTGAATGCAACACATTTCTAGCATAGAGAGGAGATAAGACAGAAACTGGTCATTATGCCTTGTGTTGAGCATTTGAACAGTACTAGTGCTTTAAAATGATCACAGATGTATATAGATATCAAAAGAAGCAACCAAATGGAGTACATGCAATTGCAGAGCTCAACAAGTCTTTCATCGCACTTACGAAAGAAGCCGCGGTGCAAACCTAAGACTCAACCTTGCAGGTCAACAGGACCGGTGCTCTGGTCTGTTTAATTCCCATGTGCACCAACCACAACCACAAAAACTAGATTAGTTAGGCACCAGTGTCCTAATTCTGGAATAGATGAACAGCTCCTTGATCGCAAAATCCAATACTAACAGAAAGAGAATCAACCCCCAAAGATACCTAGAAAATCTTTTCAGTTTTTTCAACTAATCAGTACTGAACAACTATCCCCAGATCATGGTCTGATCTAAAGAACACTAACATGCAATTGATTCCAAGTTGCAACCCATGCATGATGCATCATGGTAGTAACAAGTCAGATCAACCAACAAGGTACGCATCCACGAAAAAGTAGTGCATCATTCAAAGCATCGAGGTAACAACAGCAGCAGCAGCGAGTTCGACCATGGTTTCAGTATTTATCCATGGGATCAAAGAACACAGTAGCACGTGCCATGGCAAACACAACCGATCAAGCAAACAGGGTCCACGAGAACTAGGTCAAGAGTTCAGAGATGAACAATGTACTTAATCCTTTTGTAAAAGAACAATAAAGTAATATGAAGGTTGCAGTAAATATATTTTAGTGGTGCAGTAAATCCCTTCTAGTGAATGCACTGAGAGATTTTATTTTGTGAGACTTATATTATTCTGTTACTCTCATCGTCACCAAGCCACTGGTGAAAACCACTCGTGAATCAAAGCTTTCAATTAAAAATTATGGCTAACACAAGGAAAAAAACATTGATGTACTAACAAGGAACCGATTTTTATAATTGTTTGTTTATGTGTCTGTACGAGTTAGCTAAGATGGCAGTAAAGTCATATGGAGGTTACATTAAATCTCTTTTAGTGATATAATAAATCTCTTTTAGTAAACACACATAAAGATTTTTATTTACGAGACTTATATCATTCTGTCACTCTCGTCGTCACCAAGATACCGTGAAAACCGTTTGTGAATCGGAGCTACCAATCAAAAGTTATTACTAAAATAAGAAAAGAAACATTCATGTACTAACAAGGAACCGATTTTTGTTAGTTGGTTGTCTACGTATCCGTACTAGTTGGCTAAGATGGCAATAAAGTCATATAGAAGATGCAGTAAATCTATTTTAGTAAACACATTGAGAGGTTTTATTGGCAAAACTTATATCATTATGTTACTCTCGTCGCCACTAAGCTACCAAAAAATATTGTTTGTGAATCGGAGCTTCCAATCAATAGTTATGGCTAAATCAAGAAAAAACATTCTAGTACTAACAAGAAGCCCATGTTTATTTGTTGGTTGGCTAAGTGTTTGTACTAGTTGGCTAAGATGATAGTAAATTACATCAAAAAAAGGTTGCAGTAAACCCCTTGTAGTGTTGTAGTAAAAGCACATGGAGGTGGCCGTAAATCTGTTGTACACGTTTATTAAAGACATAATGAAGTCGAAGTAAATCTTTGTAAGGTGCAATAAAGTCATGTAGAGGTTGCAGTTGATGTCTTTTTTTGATAAAGTACATCTATTTTAGCAAACACATATAAAAGTTTTATTGGCGAGACATATCATTTTGTTACTCTTGTTGTCACTGAGCTACCAATAAATACCATTCGAGAATCGGAGCTGCCAATCAAAAGTTATGGCTAAAACAAGCAAAAAACATTCTAGTACTAACACGGGGCCCATGTTTTTAGTTGCTTGGTCCTCGTACCAAGCAGGTGCACATTGATATCGCAATAAATCTCTTATAGTACTGCAGTAAACGGTTGTGTGAGACGCTCACGGCTTTACTGTCGGTTGTGTGGGGCATGTGGGGCCGTCGGGAACGTGGTTATGGCACATGGGGGGTTACAGTCAGAGCGTAGAATAAGCTATTCTACACTCAGGCGCTGAATAGCGCTACCATGTGTGTGTGTGTGGGGAATGGTATAGTACTCCTGGGAGTACGTACTCTCACCTCTCATATACCATTTAAATCGTTTGTATGATGATACATCTTTATCGATTTGAGTATATTCCAATAATGATTATAAGATACCTCAAAATGAGTTCCATAGAATATTTCATGAAAATCCACTTTTTATACAAAAATCAGTGTATATACTTCTTTTATATATGAAAAGGGTATATAGCCAAAATAAATGGCTCCAATGTAAATTTTTCAATTAAGTCGCATTGAAAGATCTTATAATCGGTATATAAGTATACTGAAAGTAGTAAAGAAGTATAATATATTCGTTATTGAAAGATCTTATAATCGGTATATAAGTATACTAAAAATGATAAAGAAGTATAATATATTCATTTAAATGGTATATTGAAAGTGGAAGTATGCACTCCTAGGAGTTAGGAGTACGAGACGGGTGCCTTATATATATATATAATCTGCACCTGAGCGTAGAATTAGTTATTCTACACTCAGGCCAGCTCACCCCGCACTGACCGATCCGCTCTTACGGAGCACCGAATATGCCATTTTGGCCAACTAACCCACGATCCTCCACGCGTGACGTCACGCGTCTAGTGCGCACTATGACGAGGCTGAAAGTAATTGTGAAAGCAATTTTACTACCGCATGTACCATCGTGTTTATATTTTTTTTTACGATTATTTTATACGCCCATGGCTGGATATGCCAATAAACTACAAGCGGAGTCCAATAATTTTTTTTTGCAACAGAGCAGTAAAGTCGTGTGGAGGTTGTAGTAACTCTCTTTTAGCGATACAATAAATATTTTTTAGTAAACACACAGAGAGATTTTTATTTACGAGATTTATATCATTCTGTTACCCTCGTAGTCACCAAGCTGCCAATGAAAACCGTTTGTGAATCGGAGCTTTCAATAAAAAATATTGCAAAAAAAGAAAAGAAACATTCATGTACAAAACAAGCTATCGATTGTTTGCTAATTGGCTGTCTACTTGTCAGGACTAGTTGGCTGAGATGGCAATAAAGTTATGTGGAGGTTGCAATCAATCTTTTTATAACAGAGCAGTAAAGTCATGTGGAGATTGTAGTAATTTTTTTTGTAACAGAGCGGTAAGCACATGTGGAGGTTGCAGTAAATCTTTTTTGCAATAGAGCAGTAAAGTCACGTGGAGACTGTAGTAAATCTCTTTTAGCGAAGCAGTAAATCTTTTTTTAGTAAACACACAAAGAGATTTTTATTTGCGGGACTTATATCATTCTGTTACCCTCGTCGTCACCAAGCTACCGGTGAAAACCATTTGTGGATCGGAGCTTTCGATCAAAAGTTATTATGAAAACAAGAAACAAAATATTTAAAACAAAGAACTGATTGTTTGTTAGTTAGTTATCTACTTGTTTATACTAATTGGCTAAGATAACAGTAAAGTCATGCGAAAATTATAGTAACTCTCCTTTAGGCGATGCAGTAAATCATTTTTAGGAAACATACGGAGAGATTTTTATTTGCAAGACTAATATCATTCTGTTACTCTCATCGTCACCAAGCTACCGGTGAAAATCGTTCATGAATCATATATTTCAATACAAAATTATTGCAAAAATAAGAAAAGAAACATTCGTGTACAAAACAAGCTATCGATTGTTTGCTAATTGGTTGTCTACTTATCTGAACTAGCTGGCTAAGATGGCAATAAATTCATGTGGAGGTTGCAATAAATTTGTTTATAACGGAGAAATAAAGTCATGTGGAGGTTGCAGTAAATCTTTTTTTTGTAACAAAGCGGTAAACTCATGTGGATGTTGCAGTAAATCTTTTTATAACAGAGTAGTAAAGTCATATGGAGGTTGTAGTAAATCTCTTTTAGCGAAGCGATAAATCTTTTCTAGTAAACACACAAAGAAGTTTTTATTTGCGAGACTTATATCGTTCAGTACCCTCGTCATCACCAAGCTACCAACAAAAATCGTCCATGAATCGGAGATTCCAATCAAAAGTTATTGCAAAAACACAAAAATAAACATTCATGTACAAAATAATGAACTGATTGTTTGCTAGTTAGTTGTCTACTTGTATGTACTAGTTGGCTAAAATAGCAGTAAAGTCATATTGAAGATGTATTAAATATATTTTAGCAATGCAGTAAATCTTTTTAGTAAATGCACAAAGATGTTTTTATTTATGAGACTTATATCATTCTGTTACTCTCATCGTCACCAAACTATAGGTGTAAATCGTTCATGAATTGGAGCTTCCAATCAAAGGTTATTGCTAAAACAAGAGGAAGACACATTCGCGTACAAAACAATGATCCATGAGGGTTTTACTACCAGATCACGCCAGCCCACGCTCCCCCTGCGCTACGCGAGGCACGCCAGCTCACGCGCTTCACGCGGGTAAAACACACGCGCACATGTTGTGATTGGCGGTAAAAGTCTCGGTATCGTCTAATCTGATAGTAAAAACCAATATAAAAAAGATCACGTGTCACCTAAATCGGCAAAAAACACTGTTACTCCTGGAATCGATGGTAAAACCAAAATCACTACTACGTCGCAGATCGGACAGTAGTTGATAGTAAAGTTACTCCCCAAGGGCACTGGTACGGTGGTAACAAAACTACCGGTAGGCACATGTGTACCCATCCTATTTTTACTGCCGACTAACCTGGTGTTTACTGTTCTCTCACTTATTTACTGTGTGCATTGTGGTTTACAGTTTTTTTGAGTTGTATTACTGTAAGTGACATGAAATGTTGTTGCCACAGATATGTATCTAATTACTTATCCTATTGGCGCATTTTACTTGACTCCAAAATTAGTTTTACTTTACAACAAACTTGTCGATATGACCACTCGATCACTGTTTGTTCGGGCAAAAAAAACACTCCCGCATGTCCTCCTGCGATGCTAACAATAAAAAAGGTGGGCAATCCCAAGCATCCCACTAAATGCGCTCCCCACATAACCGATCATAAAATCGAACCACCTCCCCCTCCCCACATTCGCCCCTGATCATTATCGCTCCCCCCGCCACCCCCACCATCGTCTCCGTGCGACGACTCCCTTCCGACGAATCGCATCGATAATGACTACTAGACATCCCCCTCCCTGTGGGTGCACAGGAACCCAAACCAGCGGTGCTCGTTCTCCATTGTCAGTATTAGTCAGATCTTCCTCCAGCGCGTGCAGATTCCCCACAACGTTTAGTGCAATGCCCAGCAGAATGGCAGACCACACAGGTTTATCAACGCAGATGGCTACGCCACCGGTAAATGTTGTATCCATGGCTCTAAGCCCCCCCCCCCCGACAATCAGGATCCTCTCCTCCACACCTCGGTCCTCACGCCACCCCCCGTTGTTTCTCCAAGCGAGATGAAGACACCCGACGCCGATCGGACGTACACCCACGTATGTGTGTTTTACGAGTCTTTGCACATGTTTTTTTACTACCAGACTGATGTCCATTTACTATTTTACACTCTTCAATAATTTACTATTATATCTAGTGTCATTTAGTTGTTTTCTGTTGTATATTACTGTGTTAACTGTGTTTTACTAATGTTAGGACGATGTAAGATCGAGGAGGCCGACTAGAGGGGTGAATAAACTGTTTTAAAAATCTCTTTGGCTAAAACCTATTTTTAATACAAAAGCTAATAACAATTTGATTTTGTACAATTAAAGCCTAAATCAACTAGTCTTTACTAAGTGCACCAACAATATACAACAAATGAAGACTAGCAAGCATACAAAGATAAATACACAATTAATGCAAGTAATGTAAATTGCTCAAAGTAAAGCACAAGAACAAACCACAATAACACGATGATGTTTTATCGTGGTGTTCAGAGACTTACCGATCTCCCCTAATCCATGTTGAGGTAAGCCCAACCGCGTTGGACCGACTCCTCAATTGAGCCAACACCTCCGAGGTAAGTCCAACCACTTGGACCGGTTCTCACAACACGAATCAACACCTCGATCCACTCGGTTTGCTCTTCCTCCACTCCGGAGATGGCGAGCACCAACCACTCACAACCATGCCGGGCCTTCTCATAAGTTTCTTGATAAGATCACCGATCCACGACGCCTCCACGCCATCTAGGTATCGGCAAACACCAAGAGTAGCAAGATTCAACTCTCACTTGAACTAATCAAGTGTCTAAGCTCAATGGATACACAATCCACTACCTAAGGCAACACATGCACTTAGTGTTTGCTCTCCAAGCTCAATAAGTGCAACACATGCACAAAAGACATGAAATAATTTGCTCTTTGCTCAAGGAATGAATAATGGCACCAGCAACCTTCCCAAGGCCGGCCAAGGTGGGTATTTATAGCTCACACATAAAAACTAGCCGTTAGGGAAAGATTCTGCTTAAAAACAAAGAAGGTCGGCCTGATCGTAGGCATGTGGCCAGTCAGACCGTGCCTCCTCCAACGGCTATAAAACTAGACGTTGGACACATCCGGTCGGACCGCCAAGCCATGGCCGGTCCAGTGAAAAGATTTCGCCAAGATTTCGGCGGTTACCAGCGGTAACCGGCACTGGTTACCACCGGTAAAATTCAAACTAACTCCGAAAATTTCGATTTTGATGAATTTTGTCCCAAAAAATTGAATTTGTTTGAATTTTATTCAAAATTATTATTATTTATTTAAAATCCGAAAATTTGAGGTTTTTTTTGAAAATTTTGGCCGAAATTTTCGGTTACCGACGGTAACCGGTGTTACCGGTACCCTTTGAAATTTTTTCCATCCAACAAAGTTTTCATTGGGCCGGTCAAACCGATCAAGCTGGTCAGTCCGAGTAACACATGTCGGTCAGATCGCTTCAATGAAAATTAGAGAAACACACTATCTGCAAAAAGCTGACTGGGTCAACGACCCGGGGGTCCGGTCGTCTGGCCTTATAACTACGGTAAGACCGCGCCAACAAATCCAGAAAATTATACTCTCTGGAAAAAGCTGACCACGCGATCCTGACCGGGACCCCGGTCAGACCGGCCAACACATGGAGGTCATATCGGCCAACACATGGATGTCAGACCGGCCAACATATGGCGGTCAGTCCGGGATTTCAACTACGGTCAGTCCGGCCCTAAATTTCAGCAGAGGCGACACTCGGAAAAACGATCGTAAATTTTGACTCGATGTCGAATTGAGTGATCTTGGACTCTATGGAAAGATTATTCAGAGGGTTACACAACTCATCTGTTTGATTGATCTCAAACACATTTGATTAAATCAAAAAGCTAACACATAGTCTAAGTCCAAAAAACGAGCAATGAGCAATCTCATGCTAAGAAATGATGCATGAACTTCAACAATTTGAAAAATACATTTGTAAACTTAAGTATCATACCACAAGGAGTAGGTACATGGACTTCAACTATTTCTAAAATATATTTGCAAAGTATAGTCATATGCTACAAGGTTTTGATGCATGAGAATCAACTATTTGCAAAACACGTTCTCAAACAATAGCATCATGCCACAAGGCTAAGGTGCATGGACTTCAATTATTTGCAAAACACATTTGCAAATTATAGTCTCATGCTACAAAGATTAAATGCATGAGCCTCGGCTATTTGCAAAACACATTCGCAAATAATAACACCATGCATTGATGAGCTAGAGCAAACACAATGAGCTATCAACACATGACTAACTCATGATACTATTCAAGACTCCTCTTAATAGTACGGCAACCTATACTAGCAATCCGGTCTTCCAACCAAACACCAAGACCACTAAAAGACTAGGAACACATCCTTAGCCATAGCTAGTCATACCTTTACCTTAAGCAACTTCTTGAAGCTTGATGACGCACATCTTCACTTCAAGTCCGGGCCCTTGACTATGATAATCATCAACACATGATGATTTATTTTACTTCGGGATCTTGACTCGATGCTCATCAACTCATGATGACATCCTTCATCGCGAGTCTTGATATACATAACACATGATGCATCCTTTACTTAACCTCCATCAATACATGATGGGTCTTCTCTTGACTTGGTGATCAACCCATGATCATCTCCTCTTCTTGAATCATCATCGACGCACGGTGATTTCATTTTTCTTCAAGCTCTTCATATGCATCAACACATGATGCATCCTTTACTTGAACCTTGACTTGATGACGATCAACTCATGATGTCATCCTAAGTCTTCATCACCCTAGAACATAACTTATTCATCCAACTCATGAAAAATGTTAGTTCCACAATATGATTATCATTAATTACCACATCATATCATTAACTCATAATGGTGGGACAAGATACTTCAATCTTTCCCTCTTTGGTAATTGATGATAATCACTTCAATTTCACATAGTTGAATGTAGATAAATGAGAGAACAAATGAGTATATATGAACTACACAAGTTTTATATACTCAAGGATATGTTTCAAAGTAGAGATCCCAAATATATGTGGAGAACGGAATATGGATCAATACTAATGAAACCACAAAATATAAAATGAACTCTCCCTAAATGTGTGCATACACGAATGTGTAATAAGAACATATGCACATATTCATGTTATACTTATGGTGGAGTTCAACCTATATTTTGGATCCGAGGAATGCAACAATATAAAAGAATATAAAGTCGAATGCATACCTCCATGGTTTTCACCTTAGACTAGACAAGAGTGTTAGTCTCACAAATAGATTTGTCATTAATCAATGAAAGGTGTTTGTCTCATATTTAGATTTGTCATTAATCACCAAAATACTCCATTAACACATATGACGGGTCTAGATTCTTCAGATGAGGACGTTCCCAACCATATGGTGCCCAAGGTCTGAATGAAGTTCGATAATGAGGGTGTTGCTTACCAGTTCTACTGTCGGTACACGCGACATGTTGGTTTTGGCACGAGGAGTGGGAAAACAATCAAAGAGTTATGTTGCAATCTGGAGGAGAAACATGACTTCTACATGTTGGAGAAGGAGCGTGAACATAGCAAAACCTCCAAGAGGATTGGGTGAAGGGAGTTCGTCACATATACCGTCTTGCGTGTTCTCAGAGCCAACCGGTGAGAGCTACTATGTTCCCGTTCGAGGAGCTGGGCAGGGTGTACATGCCTGCGGTGTTCAAAGAGTACAAGGAGACCTACTTCTCCAGTACAACCTTCCGTATAAGGGCTGACACAACCCTAAATGGCATATTCCTCGTGTCTCACGGGAAACAGCACGACGTTAGCGTGGCCGCAACACAATTTCAAGGTGGTGGCCGAAGAGGAAACAAGTACATACAGTTGTGATTACAAACATTGGGAGCACAATGGTACTTTTACTATCTCTCGGCTAGTAGTTATTGTTCCATCTATTATACTTTTATTGTCAAGTGCATGTAGTCATTTTATTGTCATCGATAGCTTATTTTACTATTAATCCATCTTCCGTTTACCGCTCGTAGGGCTGTTCTGCATGCACCGGGTGCAGGTGTTCACCCACTTGTAGGTTGAGAGCACCCCCAGCCGCTACGTGCTCCGTAGGTTCACAAAAATTTAGGGTGGATGCGTCGTACGACACACATGACCTAATGCAGGTCGGAACCAATGGGACGACTGAGATGTATCAGCACACCACCTTACTAACATAGGCTATGGGTGTGACGAGGTTAGGGTGCAGATCGAGTCTTGTGTACGATAAAGCCATGGAGGTCCTTAAGGCGCTTTGGATGCAGCTTGATACCGTACACAACGACATTAACCCGGTGGTTGACGAGACCACTGAGCCCGATGAAGCCAACGACGATACGATAAATCCATCAGTGCCTCCTCTGTCACAAACCAAAGGTCGCAAATGAGCCGATGACGAACCATAGCAAATTTCTGCACCGGTGGGGAAGAAGATGACGAGGGTGTGCAACATATGTGGCCTGAAAGCCGGCCACAACAGTGCTACCTGTCGAATGTTACCCCAAAACTCCTCATCCAAAGGGCGAGGGGGCAACAGTGGCAAGGGCAGGGGGAGGGGGAGAGTGTTGGGATCCAAATATGCAAATCTGAACCCTCTGTGTATACTGCACTAGTCCAGGATCACGCTAGTACACACAGTGGCAACATCGATGAACTATCATTTCCATATGCAAAGTTGACTAATAAATAGACAAATAGCAATAATTATCGAGTAATGACCTTAAAGTCAAAGCTTACAGTTAATACCTCAGAAGGCGAATAGCTCAATAAAGCTACAGCGGAGCGTAACATAATAACTTCAGTGAAGCCCATCCATATACCTACAGGCAATCGACTGTGATAAAGCGACCTAGTTCTCCACGATCCTTGAAGTAGACCTTGTTAGCTGATGATTTCTCCACTTCTATTGATTGATTATAGCAAGCATGAGTACACAACCGTACTCGCAAGTCATACCACATAATGCAATTTATAGATGACGACTTGTTCCAAAGGAATGGCTTCGTGATTCTTTTGCATAAATGCAACATTTGCAATTGAATACAAATAATAGATTGAAAACATAATTCAAAACAAATAAACAGTAATAGTTTAGCATTTGTTTTCACGAAGGACACACAGCCTAATCAAGTTATTCACACAGCCACATGACTTAGATCACGCAGCTCCCTTCCTAAAGGTTTTATGGAAATATACCCTCGTGTGAAATCCCCAAGCATGTCCATGACCATAGACGCGGCTATTCGAATAGATTGATTTAAAAACTCTGTAGAGGTTGTATATTTTACCCACAAGATACAATCAGTGTAGATAGCACTGACTATAACAGAACCTTTCAGAAACTTCATCTCAAACATTGACACTCTCGATGTGCTTTACTGTCATCCAACCGATATATACAACGTTTGGTACGACACACACCGTTGGACAGGGATGCGACGAACCGTCCCGTGATGTGATAAACACACCTCCATCCCATCACACAACCTAGCCTACAACCTGAGTTGTCAATGGCAAGATTCCATAACTTATTAAGTTAGTCTCGTCCCATACCAGGCATGTGGTCGTACAGTAAGGCTCAGTTCAATGGCATACAAAGTTAAGTCCTTAATTGACCAAGGCAAGACTTCTAATTTCTAACTAAGTCACACAATTTATCATTCCCAGCACACAGCTCCACCAATCACACAGAATCCACCACTTGCCTCAGTCTAAATCTTTTCCCACCATGTTGATTAAGTGCAACACATGCCATCAACGAGTAATAGCACACATCACACACAGTTTTATCACACAGTTCCATAATCACTTAGTCAAGTTTATATTTGCAACTCACATGAGATGATGACTCGTAGCATGGCTAAGCAATCTACTCGTATCTAACCAACCCACATTGGTGCTACAATAATACCAACTAGTAATGAACCAACATAGGGTGACAAAAGATCATGGTATAACAATAGACAAGGTGGATGTAACAAATTAGATTAATAACTAAACCCAAAAGCATTTAAATAAATACTTGAAATAAAATACAATAATTTGAAACAAAGTATTTTGAAAACTGGGTTCAATACAATCAAATGTATAACTTGTCTTGCTATAACAATGATGGTCTTATTTATCATCAATCTTCTACTTCTTTGAACTTCAGCTCCTTCACACGATTCGGGACTTCAACGTCTAACGATAAAGAAAGCGCAAAATAAACAAAATTCAAAAAGACAAATCAAATAAACTCCAAATTGAAATTGAATGGTACGGGAAGATAGACATTGAATTTATATGAATTTATAAACTTTAATGGGTTCAAGCGGAGTTCGGACAAAGAAGATATGGAATTTGGAAGTTTGGAATTCACATAAAATGATTGAAAATAAAAAGAGAGAGAAATTACAAGTGGGTCTACGAAATATTTTAGAATATTCTATTCCAAAAATATTAGGAATTGGATGAGTGTATGGCATGTGGGACCGATTGATATTTATGAATTTCTAGAATTAAAATAATTCAAGAAATAAAGTAGAGAGAGCAACATGTGGGACCAACGATAAATGATTTTTCAAGAATTAAATTAATTCTCAAAAATAAGATTAGAGATTGACATGTGGGCTATTGGTCTATGGATCAGGTTCACGGAGATATGCTAGTCCATGGTGGACCAAGCTCAAGAACTAGGGTTTGACCAAAGTTGACTGAAATGCGGGACCCGCATGTAAGAGGATAAATAATTAGAGTTTTTATTTGGGAGAATGACACGTGGGGTCAACATGTAAGAGAGGGAATTTAATTGTATGGATGGCAAAGGGCCCACGTACAAGGGAAAGAAAGGGTACTAGATAAGAATCAATGAGGCTGGCAACAGAGAGCACCCAACCGATTCAACAGACAAGAGAACGAAGACAATAGAAAAGGTAGAGAGCTGCCGGTTGGTTCTGGTGCTTGATAGCATATAATTTGTAGCAAGGGAATTAGCATAGAAGGATTAGCAAAGTACAATCAACAGAGAATGACTAGCAGAGCAGTCGAACATGTACAAGTGAAGAAAACGACACGGAACCGAATACACAGAACAGGACAGAGGGGGCACAGTCGATTCATGCCCACGGGATGGACGGCGGACGACGGCGACACGGCGGCGGCGAAGGGGCAAAACGGAAAGGAAACGACGAGCCGGACGTGATGATGCGGTCGGATTTTGAAAAACTCACCGAGAAAGCGAGGAATGCGATGAATACACTTCGACTGTAATGGCCGACGGTGCTCCGGCGATCTTCACGCGAAGGGGATGGCACCATAACGTAGAGCACGACGCCATGAACCCAACGCCGTAGACGGTTCGACCGGAGAACGTTGGATAAAGGAGAAACTCGCCGGAGAAGACCTTTGGTTGGAACTCGGTATTTTGCAGATGGCGACGAAAATAGATTGATTCGGAGAAAACCAATTCAAGGGATTGAAAAAGGAGATCAAGATGGACGTCTGAGCGCAAACGGTTTGGTTTTATATGCACCAAGGAGAAAAGTATCAATTTTGGAAGTTTTGGATGGAATACGTACGAAAGTTGTTCGGTTGAAAACCGATGCGAACAGTAATTGCATGGTACTGTAGAAGTCAAGAGGAGAGAGAAAATGAATGATTTTGGAATTAAATAAAAGACCAAAAAACAAAGAGATCAAATAAATAGTATAAACAAATCCAGAAAAAACTCATAAAATACCATAAAATTCCTTGAAACACAAGGAAACCAAATAACATAGTTTTTTATTTAATTAATATTTATATTAGTCAAATTAAATATTTTTAATTTAGAAAAATCATAATTAAGCTTTATTAATTCAAATAAATTTGGTAAAATTTTCAGGGACCTAAACTACTCAATAGATTTTTGAAAAGTCAAATTTTAGGATGTTACAAAGAGGGAGGGGAAGTAGAGGGCGAGGGACAGGAAGGTACGGTACACGCCGCCAACTGATTCATGATGACAAATCGGAAGAGGATGACACTGAATACAGTCTCAACGCAGGGTTGGATGACAACAATACGTTTTGACTATCCATGTTTTTTTACTTCAATATAGTAGCACATTTACTACCTTGTCTTATGTATAATACTGTGTTGCATCTGCCTACTGGAAATCGAGCGCGCTATTCGGCTCATGTTGCATGTTTTTACTGTTTGCACTATAATATCACATTGTATTACTACTTGTTTTTTTACTAAGTTCATAGTAGCCTATTAGTGTCTTCGCATAGCAGTTACTTTTGTTTATTTGGTTGGATAAAGAATGCAACAATCAGTGGCGTCGTCTTCATGTACTGCTATGTTGCATATGTTTTACTATATAATAGTAAATAACATTACTGACATTTGTTTTTGTTTGGAGTTACTGTGTGTGTGAAAAGAAATTACTTTTAAAATATAACACTGCCGCTCCGTCTCCCTATGCATCCTTTCGTCTCCCCCCAAACGACTTATAGATATGTACATTAGCTTGCGAAGGTTTAAATTCACACAAACCCGAACCTTCCCCCACTGAAAAACTCCAAAACACACACTCAAACTCAAAAACACAACACACAAAAAAAAAAATGCCTTCAAACTCTTCTTCTGGTCCCTTGCAAATGATGGTTCTATCCTACCTATCAATCATATACGAGCAACTATCTGCGTGGAGCCTGATCAAGGCTATGGACCATGATTATGTCTGCGACCACCTCTGTGCTCCACCCCCGTGTCTACCGGAGAGGGTAGCTGCCATCATCCACACGTTGTGTCTCCTACTCAGTTGGAGCAATGTCCTTGTGTCCAACGTCTCAGCAAAGCAACCTCATCCTAGAGATAGTGCTATCGAGCTACGTGGATCGTGTCAAAGCGTAGATCCAAAGGCTCGATGACTACATCGACAGGCAAAACACAAAAAAACGACCTCGCCGAGGCCGTGGAAGAGAGGAGCCACCTCATTTGGACTATCATCCACAGGCTTCCTTCGCGCGATCGGCGCGAAGCTTGACTCGCTGTCGCGAAGGAGCAAGTGGAGGTGTTTATCCGCATATTCCCTGATCCAGCACCCGTGAAGTCCACGAGTGAGCTTACAAACGCTCAAGAGATGTGATAGAGTCCTGCCTTGGCTAGTAGGGCCTCTTTCTACTTTACCTTTTTCCCCTTCTTTTCTTATTATAATGCAATGTAAAAAAATGCGACCAACCACGCTATTTGGTTGAACCCCTCAAAATATATTTCAGAAGTTTCATCTTCACTTGTTGCTATTATGTATATATACAATTATTGTAGTATTTGCTTTGTTTTACTGTCTAAAATATAAAGAGATAAAGAAAAAAAACACATTTATTGTTTGTACTATCTATTTTACCGTTTCATGTCTATGCTTTTGCTGTCAAACTAACATCGTTGTATTACCCGTTGAACATCACTCTAAGATAGTATGTGAGAGCCCTTTTATTGCAAGATGCGCATGAAAATACTGACCTCTATTTTGTTTGAAATTATTGTATCTATAACGTAAATTTACGGTAGCGTGCTTATAGTTTACTGCGTGTGAAAAAAGTCGCTAAGCATTCATTTTATTAATCGTATGTGGTGCATTTTATTAATGTCTGATGTGACATCTTGCATCTTCGGCGGGGATGTATCAAGAGTCTTTGCCACAAACTACACACAAAGTCTGTTATGACATGATGATGATGCTTGAAAAGTAAAACACATCACAACTTTACTATTTTATCCGTTATGTTTTACTATCAAACACACGCGCTCAAAAAAAAGCATATGCCGCAAATAGACAGTAAAAATGATTCACGAATTACTGTCACGTCTCATATTAATTACCATTGAATAAAGTCCCACGTGCGTGTGAACGTTTCTGGCCCGCCGACTGTAGTTGATGGGCCGGCCATATGGGAATTGTGCGCGCACATCATACCTAGCCTGGGTCACGCGTGGTGGGCTGGCTAGGCATAGAACAACTATTCTACGCTTAGCGCATATATATATATAATAAAAGGAGTACAAAAACATATTTACAAGAATTCAAAGAAGGAAACTCACGAAAGACTACTTAGCTAATCTTCTCTATGAAAGGAAAATAACTCTGTTTTGCCCCTTCGATAACCATGGCAAAATCATGCTCGAAAGTTCCTCTGTACTCTGTACTCTTCCTTGGGTAATTCAATTGCTTGAAAAAACTTTTGTATTCCTCATAATCCATAAAATCCAGTATACCAAGATGATTATCTTCATATAAAACGACTGTTGAAGATGAAGCTTAAAGCCTTGAACTAGTTCCTGTACTGACAGATTATGGGTTCTTGAAGGGCATATATAATCCCAAGAGTCTTGCGAGAAAGGATATCCAAAAAACAGATGATTAAGTGTTTCTTCAGTACTAGTTCGGCAGAGCACACGTGTAATCCTCCATATGAAAATGTGTACTTGCAGAATAAACTTGTCAAATGATAAGTACCAAGTAATTAAATTGCCGAAAGGTATTGAAGTGAGCAAATATCCTGAGCCTTATCTTGGAAAATCGGAGAAGGGGTCTGCTGTGCATTAGTTTATGAACGATGCCGACTTCAGGTTTGATTCCTTAATGAATCGTGTGGTCAAATGGAGTGGATGTTGAAGCATGACACCAACCTTTAGCCTGTGCTGGCAAATTTCCCTCGGAGCTATTATGACAAACACTGATTCGTACAGGATGTTAACTGTGATGAAGATGACAACAACGAAGCACTAGTGGAAGATAATTCTGAATGGGACTCTGACAATGATCCTTACAAAGACATTGACTTTTTGCATGTATCAAACACAAGAGTGCTGGCATATCGTTTGAATAGCTTGAAGGTTCGAGACCTAGGCAGTATATGCCTACATAGTGGTGAATGGTGATTACATAAAAACTTCGTTTCCATACACGCCCTGTTGGATGGGAGAGTTATGTGAAAACAATTAATGTAGAAGCTAATATCAAAGATGAACATATATCGTTTGCAACAAGTGGTCTACTCATGTTGGATTCCCAGGCCTTTTAATTTATTTATATAAAGATTGATTTCTATTGGGAAATAAGCTGGGCGACTTACCTCCAATTTTATTCTTCTTTTCGTCTTATTATTATTATGATGGTGTTGTGTATTTCTACGTATCCATGACGACGCAGGACCACGGCTTAATCATGCTGCATCTGACATGTAATACAATTCACTTTCAAGATACTCCATGGTGAAGAGGCTCAAAATCTCGTGCTAAAGAGCGTGGAGTGCTAATGGGCGTCGTTCCAAACTTCCAATGCAGCTAGACTTTGCAGTGGATCGTGGTGTTGGAATCTTGATCTAATCCAAATCCAAATCCAAATCCAAATCCAGTGGTGTGGTTAGGAGAGAACTTGGAGCGTGTAAATTTCATCGCCGGACGTACATGTGGCATTACCCTAGTAAGAGATGCAATCTAACGCAGCATCGTCCGGTTTTCCTGTGTCACCGCCTTGATTCCAAGTCTCCAACCCTCGCCCCAATCCAATCCAATCCAATCCAATCCGATTCCAAAGATTAACAGTCAGTCCCATCCTTAATAAATTCGATGTTTCTTTTCCTTCATTCATACGTTCTCAAGTTTGCAGTAGCTAGGAATGAGTGTTGGGACACCGGCGTCTCCTGTGTTGGCCACAGCGACGACGATCCCCACTCCAGCGAGCCACCTGGTCGGCATTTGTTGAACAGGACAACATGAGTACATCTATAGCTCAAAACGAGCTCGAGATTGTCCAAATTGCGAGGAATTCTATTTAAAAAAAGTACATGAATGAAGCTTGAAGAATAATCTTACACATTTGGGAGTGGCTCCTTAATACATGCCTCAATGCATAGCGATTATGTTTTTAAAAAAACGAGAACTGTTTTACATGGGAATATGGGCTTAGGATTTTGTTTTCTTAGTGTTGAAAAAAGGTATGGAAAAAAGGCCTCTTATTTAACTTACAAGGCCATACAATTACGGCTACATCTGAAATTTTTTTATGCCGCCCCTAATTGCTGACTAGACACGCAATACAATTACAAAATCCTCCACTGTCTCCACCACCCTACTATATACAACGGGGAGTTTTCCAAGAGCTGATCCCAAGACTATGCACCTCAATAGCTGCTTGATAGCTGGAAGGAGTAGGACTATACATCAACGAGCAAAGAGCACCATCAATATTGCCTCCATTCCACAAAAAGGACGTTCGAATGGTTACATTACATCTTACCCACCAAATGCAGGAGTTGACAACAGTTGGCATCTCCTTGACTGTTGAGTAAAAATCATGATCTATCTGCGACGCTTTTCTATTCATGGAAGTCCTCGTAAGATGACTCTGACGAATCACTTTGATAAGGTGTTGTCTCACGTGGACTAGATGGGAGCGAATCTTGCAATGTCAGTCCTACAGCAAAAACGAAATTATGTCAGAGGCAGAGGAAAATTTCTAACACAGTAGTCAGCGTAGCATTGGCGCTCGGGAAGTGAAACTGAAGTTTCAACATGGAAGGAATACCTGTGTTCTTCTGCCCCCTTGGACGGAACTTCTTCGTATGTCTTCGTAGGAGCTTCTTAGCCTTTGTAATTGTAAGCTGCCTGGCGAAAGGGTACTCGCCATCACTCTCACTCCATTCGTCATGGTATTCATTATCTCCATCACCTCGCACTGTCCTCATCACAAATGCCTTTGCTTTACGGCGTTGCGAATTGAATAGCCCTCTAATTGATGTGACAAATCCATCACCTGCACCATCACCCGGCCTCTTCAACCATGATACAGGGAACTGATCAGGCTTGCCATGATGACCACCATCACTGTCGCTGAAATTAAGATCATTTTCAGGAACAATACCATCATGTGTTTCCCTCTGGTTATGGGCCTTAAACTTCTTCCCCTGCTCAAGATCAGTCCATTAGTAACCAATTTCCTTGTTGACATCAAATAATAAGGGGAAGATATTTTCCAAAGCTTGTGGATGCTGGTGTTATAAGTCGAAGAACATAATTTCCCTTGATCTGTGATCTAACAATTAACCAAAACTACCCCCAATAGACTATAATAATATAATCATGAAAAGTGGCTACCATTTCAGCAGCAGAGGTCAGATGCTAGTACGAAAAGCCAGTATAACCATTTCATAGTTGTAGGGGCAAGGGCGATTTGTCATAGAAGCAGGTTAGTATTGTCGGAGGCATAGAGGACACCCACAGTCCCACACAATAATTAGTTGTCATGGGAGTTGAACCATACACTCGGTCAGGAGAAACATAAGTTCGAAGCTAAATTCATGTGAGAAAATGTGATGAATATAGCAAGTACAGAACTGCAAAGGGTATCAATGCATGGATGTGCTGTTGATAAGAGTATCAGACTCAGAAAGTAGATCACAATAGCCAAAACCTAACGGAACACTACTAGTTAGAGGTCCCAAAAGCTAAAGGTTGTTTTTTAACAATAAAATATGCATAAAGTGATGAATATGTGAATCTAGAATTTGCAACGGCTAATCACTGTTAGTATAGTTTTTGTAAGAAGGAATGAATGCCCACTGTACTTGCCTGCATTCCAGTCACCGACTTCAAAACACCCCAGATGATATGCTTTTTGACTCTTGAGAACAGTCTCCTCCATGTGCCAGTAAATTCTACACGGTGGAAAGTATCCATAAGCAGCCTTAGGTCATTAATTGCAAGCCTTGATCCCTCGTATGTAACAAGAAGTTCAACCTACAATGTCAGCAACTTTTAAGGCAATTTTAAACTGAAATAATTGCTAAATACATCTACAGATGCAATTATTCAGAAATACATTAACCTGGCTAATCTTGATATTATGAAATTCCATCAATTTCCGAGCTCTTGTCCGTTTTTCATCATGGGATTTCCCTATTTTCTTTTCCTCGTGGGATAAACGACCAGATTTGATGGGCTTAGAATCTTTAGTTTTACTCCTCAACATCTCAGCAGCTGCAACAGGGTTCTCTGCCATAGAATTGTTGGTGTCTCCTTTTGAAGAAATATTCGAAGAATTCACCATTGATACCACATCATTGTTTGTGATATTTTCTACAGTACTTTCCTCCCAAGTCCTTTCAAATGAAGTTGTCCGCCGCAACTCTGGATGTGAACCACATACCATATTGGCCTTTAGATACTGCAATTTGGATACCTGCGTGTAGTAAGTATTTAGCCAGTTTGTACACATTTCTGAGTACATACCAACATTAACAGCAAATTCCGTCTGACAGGGCCTATTACCCCAGTACAGGTTTGTAAATAACATTTCAATTGAAGCTATAGTTAATATAGCCACTTTCCACATTCAATTTTTAAATTGTAAATTCAAGTTTTGAGTTAAAAATATTGAGCAGAATTCCATATCCCCATCCACACCAGGAAACCCGCTCAGGTCCCAACAAGAACCCCAAAGCCTAAGTGGGCCAGTGAATACATATTAATGTCGTAGATGAAATATCGTAAAAAAAAATATTAAGTCACTCACCTGCGAATTGTCGCTGTGTAAGCCTTGCCAACTTAAGATATTTGTTGAAGTGGATACGGTTGTACTACCTGATCTCCCAGGAAGCTCATTCTCTCGGACAGAATAGCTGGTAGAAGCAACAACATCAGCACCAGAAGATATTCTTCTGGTCCTCCTAGATCCAGTTGATGTTGAAACTCTAAAAACTTCCTTTTCTCCCAACCAAACCAAACATATCAGAAGTGAAAATTGTATCAAGGCATAACTAAGAGAACAAAGTGCAGAAAGCAGAAACATAGGGAATGTGATGAAGCATGATTTACGGCTTACCTGACGTCTTTGTGAATCATCTTCCTCAGGAAAGAAATAATCCCACATCATTCTATACATTGTTTCAGGCAAATATATTTTCAGTGGGTAGATCTCCACCTGCAAAGCTCAAGAGCGAACAAAAACACACAGCCAGTAAAGTACCAGTATAGATCATATTTACAATGCCACCTAGTTTTCAGTAGAATAATGAAATGAGCTTGTAACTGAGTGACAGCAAGGCAGTCAACTACCCCTTTACTAAATACTCCCTCCAGACAAAAAAAAAATGTCACCGTGGGAAGCATGTAGTCAACCATTTTAATTTTCACCAGTAACATCTTGGGACTTAAAATCGTTGAGAATATTTAGACGGGTTGTATAAAAATGATGAGTAGACTTGTTTCGAATATTTTAACTTCATTAGGTTTTACAAATACATTGATGTAAAAAAGGATGTTCAAAGTTGCATTTTGGAGATCCTACCAATATCCAAAACAACACTTTTTTTGCCATACGATGAACAAATGTCATTGCAGACATCAAACAGTCTCCAATATGTACTTTCGACCATTAAATTTCCTACTGACTACCTCGGTTCATTTTTCCAAGGCATATTAGTTTTCCAAACTTGTTCAGCATTATAAGGCATGCAATGCTCCCTTATTCATTTCATTCCCTCTCGTACGAATTAATGCATGACTACTAACACAAATCATCATCTCTTGATCTTTCCAAAGCACTTATGGAAAAAAAAACTAGGGAAACAAGGGTTAGCGATAAGGCAATGACTTTTGAATTTTGACTTTTGAGGGGGTTTATTTTCCCAGCACTTAATGGAAGGGTTAGGGTCAAGGATCCAAAAACCACTACCGGTTGAAATCCCGATGGCGTGATCGGTATGATGAATCGCTACATCTTCTTCGAAATCCCGGAAAAAACCGACGAATTTCAAAAGCTGATATTTGAATTGCCGATTTAGAAAACCGGTTTTGAAAAAACCGGTCAAAAAACCGAAAAAACCGGTGAGCTCAAGCTTAGTATTGTCATGAACGAAGAGAAATAACTTGGTCATGCACCTGCGATCTCATGAACGAAGCATCTACTTCAAATATGCTTGGTGAGCTCAAGCTTAGTATTGTCTAATAAGAGAGGAGTCGGTGCAGAAGCTGAAACATCGAAATTCTCAAGTAGCCACCGAAGCCAAGTGATCTCAGTTGTCAATGCCACCATGGCTTGCAACTCAGCCTCGGCGCTCGAATGGGAAACATCAGCCTGCTTCTTGGTCTTCCAGGCAATCAGAGGAGCCAAGAAAAACACAATAGGCAGAAAGAGACAGTGATCAGAAGAATCACTAGCTTAGGTCGCATCAGAGGACGCCTGCAACTGCAAAGGGCTGGAACGAGGAAAGAAAAGACGACGACTAATGGTCCCACGAAGATACCACGGAATACGAAGAATGTGACTATTGTGGAGCTGAGTAGGAGTAGAAACAAACTGACTCAGAATGTGGACAGGGTAAGAAATGTCAGATCGAGTAATCTCATGGTAGACAAGGTTGCCGACAAGATGTCGATAGGGAGTGGGATCCTCAAGAGGCTCCCCATCAGTGAGCCAAAGGTGAATACTAAGCTCCATAGGAGTGTCCATCATGCGCTGATCAGTGAGACAAGCATGAGCAAGGATATCCTGGATGTACTCCAGGGAGAGGTAGTAGCCCTCAGGCGTACAAGTGACCTCAATCCCAAGGAAGTGACGAAGAGGACCCAAATCAGACATCAAGAACTGCTCACTGAGACGCTCCTTCACAAATCAATGTAATGAGAGTCATCCCCCATAATGATCATATCATCCACATATAGAAGGAGCAGTGTCCGACCCCAACAGGTGTGTACAAAGACGACAGGGTTGTGATCACTGGCGGCGAAGCCGACAACAGTGACAACAGAGAAGAAGCGGTCAAGCCAAGCACGAGGAGCTTGCTTGAGCCCATAGAGAACAGCGAAGGAGACAAATCATACCAACAGAGACAGAATACCCGGCGGCTGCATGTAGACCTCACGCATTTCGCCATTGACAAAGACATTCTTGACGTCCGGCTAAGAGATGGACCACTGTCGAACAGAGGCCACAGCAAGAAGAGTGCAAACAGTGGTCATGTAAGCGACAGGAGTGAAGGTCTCATCATAGTCACGACCATGCTCCTGCTGAAAACAACACGCCACAAGACGAGCCTTGTAGCGCTCAAGAGAATCATCCGACCGGGTCTTGATCTAGCACACCCACTTGCACGTGATGGGAGTGACGCGCAGGTAAAGGCACAAGATCCCAAGTGCCAGTACGCTCCAAAGCAGCAATCTCCTCAGACATCACATCGCAAGCTGCCACTCAGGGTGAGAAGCAGCCTCATGATAGGTCGTAGGCTCAGAAAGAGCAGCGGCTGCGAAGCCGTAGCGCTCAGGAGACCTGAAAGTGCGGCAATCACGATGATCGTGTCTGGGAGAAGGCAGAGCCGAACCCAGAAATGACGGAGGAGAGCTGGGAATTGGGTCCAACAAAAACGAAGGCTCAACTGGAGTAGGCCAACGACGGCGAGAGTAACGCAGGGGAAAGGGCAGAATCTCAACAAAAGAGCTAGAAGGAAACACCGGCGGAGGGGGAACAGGTGGAGCCGGAGGAGGGAAGCAAACGTGGAGGCGATAGCGAAACAGAAGAGGAAAGCTGAGTGTCAGAAAAAGTTTGAAAGGAGATCAACTCCACAAGAGACTCTGAGCTAACAGTAGAGGGACGAGAGTAGTAAGGCCGAAACTCATCGAAGGTGGCGTCCCGAGAGATCCTCATTCGACGAGAAACAAGGTTATCGTTGTTATGAATATTGTGTGTATATTGAAGAGCTCCAATGGGCAATATATATAGTACAAGAGGTGTATGCCATATACAGATAAGGCAATACAAAAGACAGATAAGGAAATACAAAATAGATAAGGCAATACAAAATTTGGAAAGGGTTGATAAGGAAATACAAAAGAGTCACAATTCTAACTCCTATTCTAACACCCCTCAAATGCAAGGCATATACAATAGCATTGCATGACAACAAGGCGAAAAAGAAGAGCGGCGGCCTTAGAAGCTTCGGCGGCAGCCTAAGAAAGCTAAGCAGCATCATAACGATTTCTACGATCCGCACGCGGCTCGGAAAAAAAAAGAGGGAGTCATGGTACACGCCATGCATAAGGCAATTTCTATGCTTCTATGACTAACAATAAATTTATGGACTCGCATAGCTTAGACGAACTAAAAGATTTGAGTGATACGGACTTAGATGGACGCAGCGGAAGAACCGACACCAAGAAAGAAAAATCTAAGAATAACTAGCAGTGGATACTACCAGTAGCAGAATAGCAGCAACAGAAGACTCATCTCCTCCTCCAACATTTTCTCAACTCCACCATTGGAAGCGGGCAGTAGTCGCTCACGCTGTCCCTCGCCGCTTTAGGCGCAGAGAGGCCCAAGCCTTCTCCTGAACCCCACTGCCCACTACGCAACTTGCAACGGGCGGGCTGCACGAATACTTCCCACACCCAGGCTGCAACAGGCGCAGAGAGGCAGTCCGGCGAGGGAAGCGCGGCACCGCATGAACGGCGAGGAGCTCCAAGGCCGGACCACCTTCTCCCTCCTCTCGCTCCCCTCTTCCTCCCCGCTCAGCAACGGCGGCGTAGATTTGGGAGCCGAGCTCGAGCAGAGGAGCTTGGGCCTGGGGCGAGCGCGGCGGCGAGGGGGCTTGGCGGCCGGCACCGCTGTCGGGAAGAGCACCAAACAAAGGCGTTCGGCAATTTCTCACCTCGTCGCCGTCGAAGATTTCGACGCGGGCGGGTAGGCGGCCCCGACGACCGACGACCGATCGGGTTCTTGGCCTTGATGGTGAAGACCACATCGGAGGCCAAAGCGGGCGCGATAGATGTGGAACGACTCGTACCGGCAAGGGTTGGCCGTCTGGTGGGTCGGCCCCGCGCGCAACCGACGTGGGCTTTTCCTGCAGCCGACGGTGGCGTAGATCTTGCTCGTGCCCTTGCCGACGCCCACCGTGTCCTCGATCCCCTCAACGAGCTTCCGGAGGAACAAGGGTGCTTGGCTGAGGCTGTTGCAGGCGAGGTGGTGCGTGTTGTGGTTGCACTTCCACCACGCGATGCTGAGATCGATGAGGCAGATGAGGTGCAACAGCCACCGAAGGTGCACAGGCGACGAGAGGCCGCCCCTGGGAGCAAAGATCGGTCCTCCCGGGGGCAGCGGTAGCAGAGAACGGGTAGAGGCTAGGAGGTGGCGGCCACTACGGTAAACCCTAATCTAGGCGCTAATACCATGTTATGAATATTGTGTGTATATTGAAGAGCCCCAATGGGCAATATATATAGGAGTACAAGAGGTGTAAGCCATATACAGATAAGGCAATACAAAAGACATAAGGAAATACAAAATAGTCCCTATTCTAACTCCTATTCTAACAGTAGCAACGATAACCCTTATGCTCAAGACTGTAGCCAAGAAAAACACATTCAACTGACTGAGCAGTCAGTTTGGTGCGCTCACAAGGTCGAAGGGGAACGAAGCAGACACAACCGAAACAGCGAAGGTGACTGTACTCAGGAGTCCGACCGTAGAGATGCTCGACAGGAGTAGAACCCTGAAGAGCGGTGGGAGGCTGCATGTTGATCAGGAAAGAAGCAGTGAGGTGGAACAGAAGAGGCAAGCATGAGAACGCGAGCAGTCTCAAGCAAGTGACGATGCTTACACACAGAAACCGTTCTGAGTGTGAGCACCAGGACAAGAGTACTTGGGCAGAGTACCCTGCTTGGTGAGAAAGCGACGTAAAGCAGCAAATAGGTACTCGGCAGTAAAATTAGCACAAAAAACACGAATGACCCAATCAAACTGAGTGTGAACCATGGTGGCAAAACTCCGGTAAATAGAGAGAACCTGACTGCGAGAAGTTATGAAGTAGATCAAAGTATGATGAGAGTAATAATTAATAAAGATCACCTAGTATCGATGGCTCTCTTTCGAAACGAAGGAAGCCGGACCCCAAACATCGAAGAGAACAGGATCAAAAGGACGAGTCGAGACAGAATCACTAGAGTGGTAGGGGAGCTGCAGCTACTTGCCAAGCTTGCAACCCATACAAAGTAAAGAGGTGTCACCAGAGACAGACCCAAGTAGACCATGACCTGCTAGAAAAGACAACCGCGATCCACAGAGATGACCCAAATGATAGTGGCACTAAGCAAAGGAAGCAGTAGAGGACACGACAAAAACAGAGGCATGTGTAGTGACTGACTGTCTGGTGGAAACAGCGGAAGGAAGGTGCAATCAATCGAGCTCCCAAAGACACTACAAATCACGGCGCCAAGGGCCAACACCAAGCAGAGTCCCCGTGCAGTGGTCCTAGACGCAACAAGAGTCGAAGTCAAGAATAACACGACAGTCGTGATTAGTGATCTGATTGGCCGACATAAGCTGCATAGTAAGCTTAGGAACATGAGAGACAGCAGGAATATCAAAGGAAGAAGTGGAAAGGGTGCCTCAGCCTACAACAGGAAGAAAGGTACCATTTGCAGTCTAAACAGTGAAAGGAAGAGTTGTGGGGCCCACAGAAGTGAGGCGAATAGAATCTGTTGTCATGTGAAAAGAACCACCAGAGTTCAAGATCCACGGAGACAAAATACCGGACGAGGAAGGTGGTGGAGGTGAGGATTGCTTCAAAGTAAGAGCTGGAAGAGTAAACCCCGAGGCAGGGGCGGCGGCGACAGTTGGCCGAGGCGACGGCCTGAGGCAGGGGCAACGACGGCGCCTAAGGCAGGAGCGGTGTGCTCAATGGAGTAGCTCACGAGACAAGCTCCGGCGGCGGTGCTCAGGGGCGGCTCCGAAGCAGCGACGGTTTGGGCGAGAGGCCAGGCTAGGGACCCCTGTAACCCACCCATGGTCGCAGGTGGCGAAGCCCCGAACGGCGCCGCAGGGGAAGCAGACGCCTGCGTTGGCAGCATGCCCTGCTGCGACGATGGTGTCAAGCTTGCTCTTAGAGCAGTAGGAGCAACCGTGATCATGTTGCACGTCGCTCTCCAGGAGCGGAACATACTCCATGTCCGGCTCGGCGGCGAATGGATCGCAGGTGAGGCGGCCCACAGCGAAATTCACCCACCAGAGCATGCCACCGTGGGAGACCACTCAAGCTTCCACGCCGCTTTCCCCGAATCGGCCAACATCTGCATAGAGACCTTGGGACTCGGGGCATAGGAGGAGGCGACTTCGAGCAGCAGAGCCGCGGTGGGTGCACTAAGCGATCCACCCACGGAGCCACACATCATGTTGTTCCGCCGCCCGCTCAACTACCAGCAGCAGTAGAGGCGGCGGCTCCGCGAGCAGTGGAGGTGGCGCTTGGGGAGTCAGGCGACGCTCGGTGGAGGCAAAGGTGGGCAGCTCTGTGGAGGATGGCAACCTCCGGGCAGAGGAGGTGGCAACCCCAAGCGACAGAGGACCACAGCGTCGAGGTGGCAGGATCCCATCAGCGGCTACATCGGGGTGGCAGGATCCGACGGCGGCGAGAGCAGGGGCAGATCCGGCGACGCGTCGGGGCGGTGCAAGCAAAGGCGTAGGAGCTCAAGCACGGCGGCTTGATCCAAAGCCGGCGGGAGCTCAAAGCGTCGATCCGGCGACGGGAGGGCTCGGATCCGGGCGGGGAGGGGCAGCAGCCGGCGGAGACCGGAGGACGGCGGCCACTCGGGATGAAACAAAGCTTCCTCTGTTTTCCCGAAAAACAGAGGCTGAGAGGAGGCGACAACAGCGACAGTGAATAGTAACTAGGTTTTTGGGGAGAGAGGGCATGGCTCTGATACCATGTTAGAATGAACTCTCATCTATTCTACTGGAGCTAAAAGCCAGCTTATACAAGTTACATGTGTATGAATATATACAAAGAACACCCTATACAAGTCATCTAACACTTATGATGACAAATGTACTAATATTATTTTCATGTGGACCGCCTTGAATACTGTCGCACGCACCAACAACAGTAGACATGTTTGGTTTGCTACCACACATTGCCACACCTAGTTGTGGCAAAGCGTGGCAACTAGCAAGCTAGACTTTTTGTGGCCAACAAATTGATGGCCACACCTTAGGCAAGATTTGGCAAAGATACAAGTCTATGACAGGTGGGCTCCAGGGCTAGAAAACTGTGGCAAAGAACCAAACAACAACTACAAAAAGTTTGGCAAAATGTGGTAGTGAACCAAACATGCGCTTAATTTGATTAGGAAGTTATCCTTAAGAGTTCGAGTTAGATTGGATTGTTAGGGGAGAAATCGAGTCAGCCCTGTAAAAGGCTACACATTGTAGCTTGTGAAATCGAGCAAGAAGAAATAATTAATGTGGCTAAGCTGCTAAAAGAGATGGTAACATTCTAAAGTTCAGTTTATAGGTGACATATCGTGTGCACATACATCATTTTGTGGACATATGCACATGAGACATCTGAGCCGTCCATGCAGCGATCCATGGCCGTCCTCGCACCCACCTTCCACTTACGTCACATTTGCGAAAACCCCCTCAGGTGCATATGTCCTCAAGAGGGGGTTTTCGTAAATGTAACGTAAGTGGGAGGTGGGTGCGAGGACGGCCGTGGATCGCTACATGGACGGCTCAGATGTCTTATGTGCATATGTCCACGAAATGATGTATGTGCATACAATATGTACTCTAGTTTATAAACAACAAAAGTGAAATGGATATTACAAGCTTTAAACAGGTAATTGCTGATTATAGCTCACACACACACACACAAAAAGGACAATTAGTCCACATGTTTTTCAAGTTTAACAAACTTCAATAGATGTTACCAGGGTCCAACAATTAATTGTATGAAATGCGTGAAGCCATAAATGGACCAAATGCAAGGAAAACCAACCTGAAAGAGCTCAAGCGGAGAATTTCCATCCTTCGGAGCACCTTGCTTCGCGTCCACACGGAGCATGACACCTCTGTAATAGAATCCAGTTCACAGTCATTCGCTGGAATCCCATTTTTCACGAATTCATTGTGAACCTTTAAGAAGTTACAAAGAAATTAAAAAGAACAATGCTGCCCACAAATGTGACATTGCATTAAAAATTGTACCAAATGTGAGATGCTCACAAGTTTAGAATACATATACGCCAATAAAGCAATATGAAGAGTATCCGATGATAGGAATAAAGCCAAAATTAGTCCTTACTTTTCCGGAGGTGCATTCCAGGCAGACAACAATGTATCACATTTGGCATTGGCCATGCAATTCCTCACAACAAAGTACTTAGTTGTAAACCGAGCAACACCAATGTCTTTGTAGTCCCGATCAAAATCATATACCTGCAAAATATTTTTAAGATTATGACTGAACAACAAGAATAGTTATTCAATCAAAAGAATTCTAAATCACTATGGGAAAAGGTAGTTCTAGAGGCACGTTCATCCTCAAATGATGAAACATCAATGACAGCCAAAAGAAAAGGTAAACTTGCAGTAAACTAAAACGTTGAACTGTTGAAGCAGGCACATATTACAGAGAAAAAGAGAGTAAAAAATTTGCAAAAAAGATTTTTTCCACCAAAGGTTGAACACGCACCATATCACTGATCTCAGCTTCAGCAAAAGTGTTTCCATCTGCAAGCATGCTCCATACAACCTTGCTAATTTTCATAGAAATACGCATGGCGCAAGAAGGGGTTTTGTTCTTTTCTTTCTCCATCAAGCGTAACTGTGCAGCTTTCTGCAGTGCTTTCCGTAATGCAGAAGATGCAGACTTTCGAGACTTCTGGAGGTTTACAAGGTCTCTCTTCAGTCCTTCCACCTGATTACAGTATAATATCAATCAAACATTGTACGGGAACAATTCTACACTCCAATAAGGGGAAGTTTCACTCTTTTATGTGGAAGCTGATATAAACCAAGCAAAATTCACTAGAATGGCAAAATGTTACTGATATTTCAACCTAATATATTCATGGTAAGAGGGACAAATACTTGATTCTAACAACAAACATTACCAAACCATTATTTACCTAAATAGAATCTGACAACATGTATGAATGACATTATTTATGCTTCTTGTTTGTAAGAAGTACACTATTCCCTTCGTATCCAAAAGAACAATGTAAGGGGGGTGTAGGCAAACTGTTTCAATTTAAATCACTAGTGTATCCAAAGTATCTATGTTGGTCACATGAAAATTATTGAGTAAATTTCACAAAACTACACATATATTGGCATAACTATCAAAGAACTACAAATTTAAGAAACTATTTCAAGGAACTACAGATTTTGAGCTCGTTTGTTTCACCAAGCTACAGATTTAATAATTCTGAGTTCTGACAGACCTGGCCCACCAACATACATCTCATTGCCCTCCTGACAGCTTCACATACATTTCATTGCCTGATGGCTAGGGTTTTGAACTCTAGAAAAGACGTCGCTGTTTTCTGGGTGTGGTACGACCAGGGATCGAAAAACCAGATCCGGTGGAATCGGCATTACGGCGTCTCATCGTAAATCAAATGCTATTCTGGAAAAACCGGAAAAATACAAGTCAAATTTTAAAATTCAAATTTTCAATTGAAGTTTTCCCGGACCCGGTAACCGGTCTGGTTGCCGGCCGGGAACCAAAAAAACCGGTTGAAATAACGGAAAAACCCGGAAAATAGAGAAAATTGTAATTAGCAATTTGGAATTTGGAATAATGCAATTTTAAAAGTCCTAAATATACTAAAAACTAATGTTTCAATACATAATCTAGCATAACAATGCCAAAACCAACTAACGAAGGACATTATAGAGTCAAAAATTCAAATTTGAATTTAAATATCCCGACCGGTTTTTTTACCGAACCATTTGGGAAAACCGTGAATGGCGGTTTTTTACCTATGGCGCGACGAGTTAGAAAACCCGGCGGAATCACGATTATCGCCGCCATTCGATTTATTTGTTCGGGCCGAGAGGAAAAAACCTAATTTTTTTTTTTTTTTGATTCCTTTGCATGTGCGTGAGCCCCTAATGCACCTTTATTCCTTTGGCTGCTCCCCACTTCAGTTTGTCTTCATTTTGCTTAATGATTGCCTCCTCTTCCCTTCCTCTCTCCCTCCATTACTTCATTTGCACAACCAGGGCAGCAAGCCTTCTCTTCCCTTCCTCTCTCCCTCCATTACTTCATTTGCACAACAAGGGCAGCAAGCCTCCCTCCTCTCCTCCATTAATTTGGTTCCACACACCCAAAGAGCAAAGAAGACAAGCACAAGCAAGGTGAGCAAAGAGGTTTGAAACTTTTTTCTTCTACTTGTGGAGTTTTTGAGTTCATTGTTTGTAGGGACGAAAGAGAGATCGTAGTGTAGGAAACCATCTTGAATGCATTTGTAGAGGGTTGCACATTTGGACCAAGGGTGAAATACTAGAGTAATTATAGTCAAATACAATGAACCAAGGGTACAGAATCATTTGTTGTAACATGTTCTTTGTAAAGTATGGATAAAATGTACTACAAAAACAGCATAGCAAACCAGAACCTAGAGTAGGAGGTGAGGACATGACGCAAGATGCACTAACAATTTTCATCTTGTATGGATTATTGTAGGTGATGGCTTCTAAATCCATCAATGTTTGGGACCATGGAGAGAGACTAGGAGGTCTTTGGTTGGAAGTGCAGATATTGTAATCTAACAAAATCAAAGTGAGGTGTCACTCACTAAAACAACATCTTGCCGGAGACACGGAGATGTTGTTGCTTGCAATGGGGTTCCATGAAGTCCAAGGCTCATGCTGGCAAGTCTTGAAGAAGCGAAGGCAAGAAAGAAATCTCTTCAAGATGAACGACTGCGAATGGAGGAAGCCGCAAGAGAGCCTGTAGCTCGTGGTCCTTCATATGAAGATACCTTTGATGATAACGAGGAAATGCAAATGGAATGGGCTCGTCGGAGTCGGAGAGTTACATCGGATGCAACAAAGAGCTAGAGCCGAAGTGCGACGCTTGAATATGGTGGTGGTAGTGGAAGTGGTACGGAAGTGGGAGTGGAAAGGAAGTGGAAGTGGCAGAGGTAGTGGTACAGAAGCAATGCTTTTTCAAGGATGTTTGGCAGTCACATCCATGAGAGTTGATCCCGATATTTTGCGCGATCGGGCACCGCCCAACCCGCATTGATACAACACTTGCGGAGAAGCAAAGTCAAAACTTGGGAAAATTTGGTCAAAGTGGTTCCATAGTAATGACATTGCTGGAGTTAAGGCTGAGTGTCCTTATTTTCGTGCCGCCATCAAAGAGACACAAGAACTTGGCCAAGGGTTCCGTCACCAAGAGGGCATGAAATCGATGGGACATATCTTGATGCCAACGAACAAGAGGTCAAGGAGTACGTATCACGGTTCAAAGAAGATCGATATATATGGAGTCTCTATTATGTGTGATTCTTGGTGAGCCTACACAAATGAGTATCGTTAACTTTATGTTGTACTCGCAATGGAAGAATGTTTTCCATAAGTCGATGAATGCAATCGTGACATACAAAATCTTGACTTTTTGTATCGTGAGATTCGTAGAGTTGTGGAAGAAGTTGGAGTTAAACATGTCATGCAGATTGTGACCGACAATGGTGCGAACTATAAGAAAGCATGCCAACCGGTAATTGAAGAGTACCCAACTTTAGTCTGCGACCATGTGCGGCGCACACCGTCAACCTCATGTTGAAGGATATTGGTCGATTCGAGGAGGTTGATGCGATTGTCAAGGCGGCTAAGAGGATTTGTTTGCCTTATACAACCACGATGCGCTCCATAATGAAATGCGCCAACAAATTGGAGGGAGATAGTTCGTCCAAACGCCACAAGGTTTGGAACCACATTCATTTTCTTGAAAAGTTTTAGGGATAGAAAAGCAAAGTTCACGAAGTGGATGGTGTCGATGTATGGAGCTCCAACCATTTGAGCACTAATCGAGGAAGGAGAATATATGTATTCTTGCTTCACAAGTAGACAATGGTGGTCCAAGATGGATTGGGTCATAAAATTGGTAGAACCAATTTACCGACTACTCGGATATGTCGACCAATGTAAACTCGCAATGCAAGCGTGAATGGTTGAAAAGACGCACGAACTCAATTTGAACTTCAAGACGTCATCGAAGAAGATGATGCCACTTATTGTCGTGTCATAAAGATTGTTAATAGGAGAATTGCAATGATGAAGGACCGCATTACATAGTTCGAGCAAGTTCATAGTTTCCTAAATCCAAATAAATATCACATATTTGTTGTATTTTTTCTAACTCTCTAAGTGTGTTTGTTTGCACAAAGATCGTTCTTGAACCCGAGACCGCTTCTATAATGTGGGAAGAATCCACTCGTCGCTTCTCGACAATGGCGATTCAAAGACTAGCCGATACACCCGAGGACGCAGTGCAGGGCTCTAGGCGAGCTAGAACAATACCGTAATCGACGAGGTTTATTTGCTTCCAATGAGGCTCACATGAGTGCTAGTCGTCATTCTGCAGGTAGGTTGTTATGAACATACATATACATGGAAAATGACCCATCACTATTAGTTTAACACAAATTTTATGTTACTTGTAGCTACATGGTGGATGACGTTTGGAGCGCAGACACCGACATTAACAAAATATGCCTTGCGGATTGTCTCGCAATGTGTTTCGTCCAGTGGATGTGAACGAAATTGGAGCACATTTGCATTGGTACATACACAATTGAGGAACCGTCTTGGATACAAGAAACTACATAAACTCGTGTATGTCCACTACAATCTGAGGCTCCGCTTGCAAGAGCATGAGACTAGAAATGAAGATAGGGATGTAGATCCTTTTGGCGATCTAATCAATGCCACTCTGTACGACAGAGAGAACCCAATCCACGAGTGGCTTGATAGCTCCATGATACAATCAGAGCCCCTACTAGACGAGGAAGGTGAGCCCCCCATGCCATCTACAGTTGTAGTTGATGCTATCCCCCGAAAGGAATTGAATAAAGCACTAGATGATGAACCATTGAAGCAGTGGGCAAAGAAAAATATTGGCAAGAGTCATCTTGGGAAAAGGAAATATTGTAGCCAACCAACTGAAAAATTGGCTGAAGACTTTGCCTCACTTACACAAACAGGGAAACAAGTGCCTGATGGAAGAAGAAAAAGGCCATTGAGGAGGATATTGTGGCAAGCGACGAAGAAACAGAAAGTCCGCCATCTGATGAAGTCCAGTACCAAGAGTCTGGTGATAGTAGCTCTCCGTCGTCCGATGATGGTGCTGATGGTGGGACTGCTCATGATGCAGGGCAAGACCAACCATTGGAATTCACATGCGAGCAAAACTTCACGCATGCTACTCAGGATGAAGACCACGGTTGTCATGCTTCAAAACAATATCATAAGACCTACACGAGGGTAAGGGTCGCCAAAAGATCAATCTCACCACATGACTCTTCTTCCTATAAATCGCATGCTAGCTCAAGATCCACTCGGACTTATGGACGTCGAGATGTCAATCTATTGCCTTCGGAGATGATTCTCATTTGTCGGACGTCTCTTCCGATCCTAGTTTCCATTACGGCCTTGTGTCCTTCAATACCAATGCGAACGTTTACGATGGGTCGAACCCACATATTACCAACAACTTTACAATCATTGGTTACAATATGCACACGAAACACACACTTGGGATCAATACAAGGCTCACCTAGCACAATTTGAAGGACTTATACTCTATGATAACAACGACTACATTGCACAACCTTCGCTTTCGACAATGTATTGGTATGAATTACTTCTCATTATTGTTTTTGTATGCTAGTCAAGCTATCGTTCATTATCATTAGCTTATGTTTTTATTGTGTTACATGCTTTAGAATACTTGGACGAGAGGATCGCTCTGGAGAGTGAAGCAACCAAGGATGACTTTTATGTACATCTTGAAACATTTTCCCATTAATATTTGCATTATTCTAAATTTAAATTTCATAATTACCATTTTCCCCAATTTCCTGGTTTTAGGTTTTCCCGATTCGATAGGTTACCGTGCGATAGAAGGTCCAGATTCTGGCACAGAAATTTGGAGTTCAAAAATCAAAATTTGAATTTGGCGGTTTTTGAAATTTCGATCCCACGACGACCTACGTGGATTCTGATCGCTTCGGCCGGATTTCAACCGTAGGCTTAGATTTCAATCCCTGGGCGCGACCATAGGCACCATCGAGACCTTTTCAGCTGCTCTATGTTGGAATTAACCTTGATTTATTCCAATAGACTAAAAGGCCAATATATCAAGTACAGGTCAGTCATTATGCAAAGAACACCCTAAGCTATATACATATCTAACACCCCCTCAAACTCATGGTGAATCAACAACCTGAATTTGGAGAAGTAGAAACTATGCAGAACTCTAGTCTGTGCCTTGGTGAAGAAATATGCTAACTGAAACTCCGAAGGCACATACTGAAGATCAATAACTTGGTTTTGCACCTACGATCTCATGTACGAAGCATCTACCCCAATGTACTTGATGAGCTCATGCTTCACAGGATCTCGAGCAATGCTGATTGCACCAGTACTATCTAATCATCAAATAGCCACCGAAGCCAGGTGATCTCAGCTGCAATCGACGTCATGGCTCTCAACTCAGCCTAAGCACTCGAACGGGAAACAACAGTCTACTTGGTCTTCCAACCAATCAGAGAGGAAACAAGGAAACACACGAGCCAGAAAGAGATCGACGATCAGAATAATCGCTGGCCCAGGTCGCATCAGAGTACGTCTGAAGCTGCAGAGGATTGGAGCGAGGAAAGAAAAGGCGATGAGTGATGGTCCCGCTAAGATATCGCAGAACACGAAGGTGATTGTAGTGGAGTTGAGTGAGAGTAGAGACGAACTGACTCAGGATGTGAACTGGGTGAGTACTGTCAAGTCGAGTGATCCCAAGGTAGACGAGGCTCCCGACAAGATGACAGTAGCGAGTGGGGTCCTTAAGAGGCTCACCATCAGTAAGCCGAAGGTGAATACCAAGCTCCATAGGAGCTCGGATACCATGATACTTCCGAAATTTGTCGTTCCCGTACACGATACAGCACCGATACGGCGATACGACGCGATACAGTATCGTGGAGCATCGGTGGAATTTAGGTTCAAAAATAAATAAATAAAATTAAAGATACATCATCGATACTCCGCGATACATTTCCGATACACATAGCCCAAAATATTCATTTGAAAGCCCAAAGAAAAACTCATTCCAAAAGCCCAACCTAACGTCCATTCTAAAGTAACTGAACCATGGCCCCCTACACACACACCCTACTGCGTAGCGCTACCAGGAGTCCTCTTGTTGCCCCTCAACCTTCTACCACGGCCGCCAAGAGTCCTGCTGCCGCCCCTCAACCCTCTACCACCGCCGCCAGGAGTCCCCCCACCGCCCCTCCTCCCGCCTTTGCCGCCCCTCCTGCCTGCACCGCCCCTCCTCCCTGCGCCACCGCTCCTCCGTCCGCCGCCTCCCTCCTCCCGCCGTTGCTCATCTTCCTCTCTGCCGCTGTAGTCACCCGACACGCCCCTCCTTCCTCCCACCGCGCGAAGCCCTCGCCCGACATAAGGTGACCACCAGGAGGCAGGAGCTCCTCCTTCCTGACGCCCCTCATCCTTTCAAAAGCCCTCTCTGCCGCTGCTCCTTCCCGACGCCTAAAGCCTTCTCTATCGCTGCCACCACTCACCTGACACCTTCACCGAGCAAAGCATTCCTCTCGATCCTGGTACGTCAGGCCGTTAGCAAGGAAAAGAATGTTGTGTTGAAGGTTATTGTGTAGGAAGAGCATTCACTGAGCAAAGCATTCCTCTCGATCCACACTCGCTCCACACCGAGCAAATCTATTATCTTATTTCTTAGTGGTAATGTTGTGTTGAAGGTTATTGTCTAGTGTGTACCCATCAAGGATTCATTCAAGGATATGAGGTCAAGTCACATTTTGACATTTTGTTGGGTAAGTCATTCTTTCTTTATTCAGAATTTCGTCACATTTTGACATTTTGTTGGGTAAGTCATTCTTTCTTTATTCAGAATTTCTCATATAGCCTACAACTGCAAATCTGCAAGTTAATGATTAATAACAATATTGTCTACAAAACTTACTTGCATGGACTGGAGAGGAATTGAGGGGCCCGACCGACCCAAAAAAATGGCTATTGGAAAGGAAAACATTGTTTTCATCTAGGTAATCTCATTGTCTCAATCCCTTGTAGCCTATATACATTTTCTAACTTTTAAATACATATATACTTGTATCAACGTATCCTTGTTTTTAGGAAATTGCGTATCGTCGTACCGGTATCGCATATCGGTGCAACATAGCATAGGAGTATCCACCATGCGCTGATCTATGAGATAAGCGCGAGCAAAGATATCCTGAATATACTTCTCATGGGAGATGTAGTAGCCCTTAGGAGTATAAGTGGCCTCAATCCAAAATAAGTAACGAACAGGACCCAAATTAGATATCAAGAACTGCTCACTGAGACGCTCCTTCACAAATCAATGCACTGAGAGTCGTCCCCCGTAATGATCATATCATCCACAGAGGAGCGTTCGACCTCGAGAGGTGTGTACAAAGAGGGCAGGGTCGTGATCACTGGCGGAGAAGCCGGCAGCAGTGACAACAGAGGAGAAGCGGTTAAGCCAAGCATGAGGGCTTGCTTGAGCCCACAGAGAGAACGGCACAGGCGACAAACCATATCAGCAGAAACAGAATACCCAGGGTGCGGCTGCATGTAGACCTCACGCAGCACGCCAATGAGAAAGGCATTCTTGGCTTCCAGCTGAGAGATGGGCCTCTGTCGAATAGAGGCCACAGCAAAAGGAGTGCGAACAGGGGTAATAGGAGCGAAGGTCTCAACGTAGTCACGACCATGCTCTGCTAAAAACCCCGCGCCACAAGACGAGCCTTATAGAGCTCAAGGGAACCATCTGACCGAGTCTTGATCTTGTACGCCCACTTGCACGTGATAGGTGTAACACACGTAGGTAAGGGTACAAGATCCCAAGTGCCAGTACGCTCCAAAGCAGCAATCTCTTCGGACATCGCAACAAGGCACTCAGGGTGAGCAGCAGCCTCACGGTAGGTCGTAGACTCAGAAAGTGCAGTGATGGCGCTCAGAAGGCCTGACAATGCGACGATCACAAAGATTGTATCTGGGAGGTGGAGCAAGACCCAGCAAGAATGGAGAAGAAGAACTAGGAACAGGGCCCAACAAAGAGGGAGGCTCAACTGGAGTAGGCCGAGGACGGCGAGAGTAGTGTAGGGGAAAAGATGGAATCTCAACAAAGGAGCTGGAAGGAAACTTCGGAGGAGAGGGAACAGGTGGAGCCGAAGGAGCCAGAGGAGAGGGAAGCGAGGTAGGTGGAGGCGGAAGCGCAAGCAAAACATAAGTGAAAATCTGAGTATCAGGAAAGGTCAGAAGGGTAATCTGGGCTAACATTAGAGGGGCGAGGGTAGTAAGGTCGGGACTCATCGAATGTGACATTCCGAGAGATCCTCATCCGACGAGCAACAGGGTCATAGCAGCGATAACCCTTATACTCAAGACAGTAGTGACTAACTAGCTGGTGGAGACAGTGGAAGGAAGGTGCAGCCAGTCGAGCTCCCAAAGGCGCTGCGAATCACGACGCCGAGGACCAGCACCAAGTAGTCCCCGTGTGGTGGTCCTGAACACAACAAGAGTCGGACTCGAGAATAACACAACAGTCGTGATCAGTGGTCTGACCGACCGACATAAGTTGTATGGTAAGCTTGGGAACATGAGAGATGACAGGAACATGAAAAGAAGTGGAAAGGATACCTTGACCTACAATGGGAAGATGTATCATTTGCATTCTGAACAGTGGAAGGAAGAGTTGTGAGACTCATAGAAGTGATACGAGTAGAATCTGGTATCATGTAAAAAGAAGTATCAGAGTCCAAGATCCACAGAGACAAAATACCGAACGAGGGAGGTGGCGAATGCGAGGACTGCTGAGAAGCAAGAGCCAGACGAGCAAAGCCCGACGCAAGGGCGGCAGCAGTGGTCCAGAGAAGGGGCGATGGCAGCGGCCAGAAGCAGGGGCAACGGCGACTACCTGAGGCAACGGCGGCGGCATGAAGCAAGGAGCGGCAGCAGTCCCGAGACCGAGGCGGTGGCCCGAGGCGCGGCGGCGGCGTCCCGAGACAGGGGCGACGCGGCATCCCGAGGCGAGTCGGCGACAACGGCCCGAGGCAGTAGCGACGGCGGCGGCGCTAGCCAGGAACAGGGGCAGCATGAAGGTCTGGAGCGCGGCATGGTTTGTCCCGTGTGGGGGCGGGCGGAAGAAGACCAATGCGCAAGCATCGGGGCCACCGACCGCCACCGCGTGGTAGTGGAAGCTGCGGTGCCAACCGCACGCGGCGCACATGAGCGAGTCCTCTTCCCAATCCCCCATAGCAGGGAGCAAGTGACTGCGTCGGGGATCAGCGGGATCCAACGCGACGTTGCGGCGGCCTCGGGACAAGCTCAGGGCATCCGGATCTGGAGTCGGTAGGCGACGACACTCGGGAGCAGAAGCCCTAGGCAGTGGCTCCATCTAGATCGGGAACCAAAGAGAAGCCGGAGCCGGTGAAAAGCCGAAGCTAGAGAGGCCGGTGAAGCCGGGCCGAGAGCCGGAGTGAAGCCGAGGCTGTCGACTCCACGTAGATCAATGGAGCCGGAGTGAAGCCAAAGCCGTCGGCTCCACGTAGATCGAACAGAGCACAACAGCCAGAATCGGCGGCATCAATGGCGACGGCCGGTGGTGGGGATGGAGGTCCCAAGCAGCGGTGCTCGGGTCAGAGGCGGGCCGGTGCGGAAACGGCGGCAGGGAGGAGCGGTGGCGGCGGCTCTCGCGGAAGCAAAACATAGTCGGTAGGGAGGAGCTCTGCTCGCGGCACCGGATTTGAAACAGAGCAAAGAAGCTCGCGGGGAGAAGGGTGTAGGGATGGCGGCTGCGGTGGCCGGCGGTCACGTGAGGAACCTTAACCCTAGCTCTGATACCATGTTGGAATGAACCTTGATCTATTCCAATGGGCCAAAAGACCAATATATCATGTACACGGTCAATATGTAAAGAACACCCTAAGCTATATACATATCTAACACTATATGCCCAAAACCCAATGCAACGTGCATATTCACATCACCAGGGCACCACACGTGCAGCATCCAACATGTCCAAAATTTGGGCAGGCCAATGAGAAATTAAACGCTGTTAAGTGGACCCAGTTGGCCGATACCTGTTTCATGTAGCAGTTCTTAATTCTGCAGTTTTGCGCAAAACTTTACAACTAAATCTGTAGTTCTATGATATTGATTCTAAAATCTGTAGTTCCTTGATAGTTATGCCAATGTACTTGTACTTCTGTTGAATTTACTCAATTATATGAGTAGATTTGCTGTCAAAAGTATTTTTATGTTATTATAATATTATAACCTTTACTAACATTGTTGTATAAATTAATGCTCAAAGTAGTTTACGGAACACTGAAAATTAGAAGACAAAAAAAAACACCATTTATTTAGATATAGCCCGTACAAAGTTAAAATGTTTACCAGTAAAGTTTTCTCACTGTTGATCATCCATAAACAATCATCCTTTTCTGCAGAAAGACAGTGATCAGTATGATTATCACCAATTCCGGTGAGGGACCTTATATCATCAAGCAGTAACTTCCTCTCCCTTTCCCTCTGTTCAAGGTTAATTTTTGCAAGCTCCACCTCTTCTACTCCATCAGGAACCACCTCGTCAGCCTCTTCTTCAACATCTTCATCGTCTGATGGATATTGGAGACTGTTTTTTCGAGGCCTGTACCAGGAAGATTAATGAGGGATGGAGGATGAATTTTCGGATACTACTAAGTACTAACTACTTCAATAGGTTCCGGTTTAAATGATTATGTGAGAACCTTACCATTTTAAAGGCACAAACCCTTTAAACAAAAGGAGAATGATAAGAGATACCTTACCTACATGACATATTAACCAAAAAAAATATGTTGTGCTAACAACTTACAACCTTAAATGAGTAGATCCCAGGTGCAAAACAATTATAATTTAAGCATACAGTGTTAAGGCATCTATCCACAAGATACCAACATTTACTTGACTAAGGGTCAGCCCTCATGTAATAATAAAAACAGTGATTTATCCTAAATTCACACCTAGACGTTGTAATACGACGAACAGTTCAAAATTAAGTGTACAAAAGCAAATGTACTTTGTTTTCAGAAAAGGCTTTTAGTTGATGTAAGCAACCAATGTCACACTCTAATTCATAGTCATGTAGCGGTACTGAAACTAAACAAAACTTTGCAAGAGATCAAATGCTCAACTTTGATGAAACTAATGAATGGCAGTTCAAATTCAGTGATAAATTTACAAATGCTTGTGCAAATTCAAGGAATCAGTTAATTACAGGTTCAGTTGGAACCAATCTTTTCTAGTTTACCAACAAATCTACTACTGCACGTACCGACGTACGAACGAAAAATGAACCACGCAAATTTCACTTTTTAAAATAATAAAAAAAAATGACAAAATTTCAAATAATGCATGTACAAAATGTGTTGATTCCAAAGCAGAACTAGTGTTAACTCTAGTAAGTAATAGAATGTTGTTTTAGCACATGTGCATGGTACCCCATGCACTATCTCCACCATTGAAGTGCTCCAAGATTCCTACTTTTTTTTTTGCAAAATCCCCCAAGTATCTCTCCCTTCCCCTCTTTCTCCCCGCCGGCCGCCCACCTCGCCTTGCTGCCGCCCGCCATTGCCGGAAACCCTGCACCGCAGCAGGAAACCTCGCCAAACCTCAGGGTTTCATGCAGCGGGGGTCCGGGATTAGCGGCGGGGTTTGGAGAAAGATGGGGAGAAAGAGGGGGAGGAAAGGGAGGGGGTTTTTTTTTGCGAAAGCGTAGCACAAATCTTGGAGCAGTTTAAGAGAGTGCATGTGGTACCACGTACATATGGCTTTGATTTATCCGTAAGTAATATCCCTATAATGGTAAATATCAATGATCAAGCTGGAACAGTAAACTTCACAAATCCTTGGACCAAGCTCAAGGACCATATAGTGAAGGCAACAAACATGAGTGGCTCGAAATAAGAAAGAAAGAAAAAAGAATTCAAGAACCTTAAAAGGAATCTCACTTGGGAAGTCTTGCGAACAGGAGATTGCTAAGCACATCCAACATAACTTGAAACTGGCGTGAAGTCATTGTTGCAGTAATGTTTGGAGAATTAAAACGTAGCTCCTTTAACGGCTTAACCTGGGGCATACAATACAATATTGCTTAATCATCATAAGAAAAATGCTTCATGTATTTAGTTTTCTAGACTGCAGCCAGTCCAAACTCGTAGCCATTGGGATTGGCCTGTATGCTTGAACATATCTTGTTAGCTTTACCTTCAAATCTGCAGTTCCACCCTTGTGCCTAGTGTAACGGAAGTACATCTGGCAAGGCATAAATACTCTCTCTAACAAGGCCCCTGTCCGCTTCAATTTCTCAGAGCTACCAAGGATACGAGGAAGCCACTGCAGGCCAGCACCAGGGTCCACATCAGTCGGTGCAACATGAGCTTGAACATCTTCAAGAATCACTGAGAGATCAGCCTTTTTCCAGGTCATTTCAGGTTGTAACTCGGGAATGTGTACACTGCTTGTCCCCAGGGCTTGCTCTAGCATCTCTTTCCCAACATGAACAACTGAATGAAATGAACGAGCCAACACACGCCCACTGGCTGCAGCAAGTAAAAACCTACCCTGGTACATATAGCAAATAGCTTTAGTTCCATACCAGAAAGGCATATACATATTGCAACAAAATCATTATCTACATGGCCCTGATGCGTAAACACCAATTTCACAACCCCTTCAGCTTGGGTTATTTTTGTTTTCGGAAATTGCTGGATCAGTCAAGAGAGAGAAAATACATTTTTTTCTTTTGAGAAAAATAGCACAATGACTTCGAAGTGAAATTAGAGGGGGGAAGCATAGCAAGCACTATTTACTTATGGCAAATAACACTTCTATGGACAAAATTATGTTTTTGCCCTCATGGTGTTTTGGAGGTAACTGGAGGATGCAACGAAGGAGATCACAGCGACAGCAGAGCTTATGTCAGCAGTGGAGAGGCTCGCGGCAGTGACTATATGGGCAAACTGGCAACAGTTGGAGTTGGGGGAGGAAGAGATAAGATGAGGGTATTTGTATCATTTTAAAACATTCTGAAAGGAACACTCAAAGTCTCCATGGCAACGTTATTTTACATAATAAATGGTGATGCAATGTCATTTAGCAAGTCTAAGCTCCTTTGCGATGTTACTGAGCAAATTTCCTCTTTGGTCATACCCAACTATTCAAAACATGAACTTAAAGTGGATAATTTTTCTTATCTATACCAACTATTGGACCTTGTTGCCCTGGTATTACTGTTAGAAAAACAGAAAATGTAACATGAAATTGCATGGAGTAACCAATGAGCATATGCAATCAACAGTTTTGAAAGATGCACATATGTGAATGCACCAAAGGAAAACATAAGGATAGAGTAAAAACCCTGTGAAAAGACAAGAACTAACAGTGTCGAGACTCGAGACAATTGCAATGTCGGTCAGCAAAATTGAGCAGTGGTGCCACTTACGCCCCTAAAGTTCATAATCATCTTAGCAGGTCCCAAAACTGGAATATTCATGTCACTTGAGTTGTTACAGGTGTTCTAATGAGGAAATTTGCTGATGTGACAGGGATTGGTGTGAGTCACATGAAACACAAGTTTTCTGGGGTCATATGCCCCTACCTCACTAATTTCTGCTTTCATGTCATGCTCACACCAACCCCCTACCACATCAGTAAAGTAAATCATTAAAACACCCACAATGCCTACATGACAAAAAAAAATCAAGTTTGCAACCGGCCCAGATAGTTTTGAAGTTTAGGGAAGTGCACCACCACTCAGATTTAGGGAATTTAACCATTCTCCAATGTGAAATACCAATGAAGTATTAACAAGTACTTGCAGCATATCGGCATCAAGAAACTGACTGTAGGCAAAATTTTAATCTTAAAATGCAGTGGGTTAAATGGAAGGGCGTGTGCTGTGGATTAGCCTCAAATTGGTAAAAATTGTTACATTCAAAAGCTTTCAACAAAATAAACGATATAATTCTTTATCACTAGCTACATGAAATAATAATTTACAATTGAAACTCATCAAATGAGAACAGAAGAAAAACACATTTCTTCTAATCACTTACATTGGCTTCTTCAGAATGTAGGTTGAACTGGGGTTTAATAACATTAACCATAAAATGGAGGTTCCCTCCTTTATCTGAATCATCAAAAATACCATGCTTCACTGCAACATTGACAAGACAAAGTCGGAATGACTCCAAACAGTCACTTGTAATAATTTCAATAACTTCTAGCTTTCAACTGACTCAAGTGCACAAGGAAAATAAATGAAGCATGCAACTTTTGGTACAGCATGAGACATCTAGCAAAGATAAGCATACCGGCCATATCAGAGGAGCGGTTGGCTTTACTATGTAATGGCGAAGTAGAGCCCACAGCCTCAACATGTTGCACCGAAGGAGAACCAACATGGATAGAACAGGTAGCATCTTGGGTTAATCTAGAGCCCTCAGCATTCTGCCTTTCCTCAATCATCTTTCTTTGTGCATATTGCCGCGAAGGAGAGGGTTTCGGAGGTTCGAATGCTTTGGAAATTCCACCAACCCATGACCAAACTGCATCTCTGTTCTCAATAGTCCATAAAAGCCTAAGACCGTAGACGAATACCCGTTGGCAATTGTCCGCCAGCACCACATTGAAACCATCGTCATCATCACTAGGCTCAGATAGAGTATGGTCACTTTCACTACCATTCTCAAACTCAGACGTAACATATGTTATCTCAAGATTCCTACCAGCATCCTGCCAATCCATAAGTCTTGCAGGATCTACCTTAGGAGCTTGTCTTCTTATTGTGAAATAATCAGAAGACAAGAGGAAACCATCCTCATGTTTTTCTTGGAAATTGCCCATGTTGCATTTGTCATTAGCAACTTTGCCCAGCGACTGCTGGCTAGTAGTCTTAAATTTGGATGCATTCTCGGCTGAAGACAAGTTAACATCTCGCACTAGATAAACCTCTGGCCTGTAAAGGTCAAGACCACGATAAACAAGATCCAGAGATTCACGCTTACAATCAAATGTGTATTTCTGTTTACCTCGACTGTAACACAACTCATACTTCAAACTTGACATTTTAAAGGTCAAGCCACTTGCAGGATCATCCTCAGTTAAAGTTGCATGTCTTATGCAACAGGGAGTAGCATCAACCCGGAAAAAGAACTCAACCAAAACTTTATCCAGTGAAAGGTTACCAGATCTAGCAGCTCGAGGAATTTTATAACGAGGCCATCTAGAGAAAGAACGCAGTTTGTGAGGGGGGCTATAATTTAAACTCCACCATTTGAAAACCCAAGCAAGGTCATGGGCTCCCAGGTTCATGGTGGGGAATTCAGCGTCAGCCATTTTGGAGCAATTGCCAGAGATGGTTCCACGTAGCATTGAACTGTTTCCATAACAGGAAGATGATGCACCATTATCACACTGTACTTGCAAAGGTCTAAGGGAGAAGGTCCACCTAAGAGAGAGATATGTAGATCGAAATGGATCATAAACTTTCTTCCTTGGCTCACCCTCAACAGGGAGCGCATGCAAATAATGATTCAATGGGCTGCCAGATTCACACTGCCAATCAATAATCACATTAAGGGAGAACAAAGGGGCATAAATAAAAGGTCTGGGCATGCCAGATGGAACTTTTAAACTGCAATTCTTCATCATACTCTCTAAGCTGCTGATATACATCCTGAATTCCTTTGCAGAAATATCCACATGCCCATCCGTTTGCTGAATCTCCATGTATTCAGAAACAATTTGGAGTCTGTCTACCTTCTCATAAGGATTAGTTGTTGCCAGAAACTTCCATGTGGTCTCATCGAAATACAAAACTATCTTTCCATGGATATAGTATCTCATGTCATCCCACCATGGCAAGCTGCGCTCCTTTTTAAGTGGTTGGTTTGCTGGACCAGAATTTCTACCTCTGGTGCTAAGATTAACTTTCCGTAGGGCTACTTGAAATGCATAACTTATATCAGCAAAAGATGGCTCATAACCAACTCCAAAAGAAATATCTCCCCTCTGGAAATAAATAGGTAAATTAGAGTACATTTTTATTGCTGGTGTGGTACCACTGGCAGAACGTAGCATCGTGACCTTGTGCCATCTTCCAATATATACATCTTGGTGTATTTGGGGTTGAAAACATGTTGCCTACAAGTAGACACAATGAGATTTAAAAAAACTGTGAAGAGACTAGCATCCAAATATGTAACAACCAGATCTAAATTTTCCAACAACTACTCGTATCTTGTATGCATTTGCAGAGTTAAAGCTATCAGTGGTGGGCTCGATTTGTCTTTGTATAAAAATCAGAAATGCAGTCAGATCATGAATCTTCATCCAACCAGCTAATGTTCTAAATCAGTGTCCTAGAAGAAATGGAGCTAATGCGATGAATTATCTCAGTCATACAGTTCTCAGATGTGAGATAGGGCAAATGGGTTGCTGATTCCCAAATTCCCAAAGAGCCAAATAAAGATAATACTAAAATAAAATAAATAGAGTGATCCAATGATTACTGTAAACAAGTTTCATCAGGTCTGTTAGATCCAGGGTTTAAAAAACCGGTACCGGCCCGATTACCGGCCGGCGGCCGGTACCCGGTTTTTCCCGGTTGAATTTCGTTAAATTTTGCTTAAAATTCAATCGAAATTCGTAATTCGAAATTTGAATTTGCAAACTCCGGAAAAACCGGCCGGGATTTCAAATCCCGGCCCCCACCGGTAAACCGGTTACCGGCCGGTAACCGGCCGGTATTTCAATCCATGGTTAGATCACAATGCAGAAGCCAACTACGGGTCAACATGCACAGTAAAGGGCTACAAATAGATAATATAGAAATAGAAAAGAAACAACAGATCCACAGATCATCGAATTTACCATCAGGGTTCAAAATCCCACTGGATAACCAGCCGGTTACAAGAAATCCCAGGAGGGACCCGGATTTTAAAAACCACTTGGCTTTTATTTAATTCATATTTGAATTATTAAATTCAGACTTCAAATTTCTGTTTCCACTGTAACCGGCGCTGATCCAGAACCAGCTTTTGATTGAAATTGCAATTGAATTTGAGTTAGCAAACCATTCGGGTTTTCTCAATTCCTGGAGAGAACTAGTACAGATCTAGGTCCAGAATTTGTCTCAGTACATGGTATTTTCAACCTTCTGTGTGTGATACAATACTCAGTAAATTTCTTATTGCAAACTGACATCAATACTACCTAACATCATCTCCCTCGTATAGAAAGCAGCCAAACCGAGTATAAAGCTTCACCATTCCATCATCACAAGTTTGATGGTCCATTAATTATATATACTAGCTGAATGCCCGTGCTTTGCTACAGGAAAAAATGCCATAAAGCCTTAGCACGTTAAGTCGACGTTGTCGGGAATGGCCTTCCACCCCTAGGATACCCCGATACTCCACAATTTCGTCGTTCCCGTACACGATACGGCAGGATACTGTGTGATACGGTCTCACAAAGTATCGGTGGAATTTAGGTTCGAAAAAAAATCCCGATACATCGTCAATATGCCGCGATACGTTTCATTGGAAACGAAGCCCAACACCATTCATTTGAATGCCCAACAAAAGCCCAGTCCAAAAAAGCCCAGCCCAACATCAAAACTCACAACTGAAGGGGACTAATCCTAGCCCCTCCTGGCCTCCTCCATACGCACAGCCGCCTTTGCACCTCCAAGCCATCTGTTGCCGCCGCCCCTGCGCATCCAAGCCATATGCCGCCGCTGCCCCTCCTCCCTCCGTCGCTGCTCCTCCCTCACCGCACCCCCCCCCTACAAGCCATCCTGCCGGCCGCCCCTCCCTTCGTCGCTCCTCTCTACCGCTGCCGCCACTCTCGCCCGATGCCTCCTGGAGTGCATTCCTCCTCTAGTCCTCCCTCTCGATCCAGGTATGTGATTGACTAATTGTATCACTTTCTGCAGTTAGTTCTTTAGCAGTAGTCACCAATGATCGAAAAACCGTTTCCGGCAGAGATCCGGTTTTCCCGGAAAAAAACCCGGTTGAATTTCGCATGAATTCGCTTAAAAACCATCCAAAAATCGAAATTTATGATTAGTAACAATATTGTCTACATGATTTATTTGCATGGACTGAGAAGGAATTGAGGAGCTTGACCGACCCGAAAAATGGCTGTTGGCAAGGAATATATTGTTTTCATCAAGGTAATCTCATTGTCTCAATCTCTCGTAGCCTCTATACATTTTTCTAATTTTTAAATACATATATAATCGACGTATCAACGTAACCTTGTTTTTAGGAAATTGTGTATCACAGTAGCGCCGTACCGGTATCACGTATCAGGGCAACATAGCTCCACGTCCTCAGCTCCAGTTCAGCACTCGGTCAAGCTCCGACAAAGCTGGCGTCGCGCCTCCGTCGACATGCCCGGCCTATATCGTGCCCTCAACTTCACCTCCGCACCCAGTCACATGTTGCAATTTGTATTGAAGTTAATTTGTTTGTTGGGGATGGTTTTTTTGTTAGAGATTTTTTAGGGAGGTGGAATTTGTTTGCTGGGGAGGTGCTTATTTTTGTTTTTTCTGTTGGGAGATTTTTTAGGGGGTGAAAAGGGAGATGGAAGGGATGACATACCATCATCGCCAGTCACCAATATGTTCTTTTTAAGTAGTAAAGATCTTCAGTCCCATCTGACAAAGACGGAACGACAGTCTGTTTCCATCAACTGTACATTTTAGGCAGGTTGGTAACCAAGGACCAGAATTCTGGTGCCGGACTGGTTACTATTGGGTAGCCAGTACTAGTTGCTAATTATAGCAGTAACCAGTCCTCTGCCAGCTGTGTCACTGTCGCAAGAGAGGGAGCCCACATGTAGCAACTGGATTGATATGCGTAATAATACGTGTAAGTGAAGATATATAGAAAAATCTGGTTCAAATCATGTGCCTGTGGTATGCATTAACATAGAGTAATTGTGTTGTGGTAGGCTGACAGAAATACAAGGTACCGACCCTACCTGCGATGCTTAGTTACGTCTGTGTTACACTGCCAGTTACCATGAGTTTTCGGAACACGCGTACTCATAGTCCTCTCAATGTACTACATATATTTAACAACTCATAATTCTATGTTTCAACATACATTGAAAAATTAACAAAAATTAACGGGAAGCACAAAAAGGAGGGAAAGAATCATGAGTTACACCCTTACAGGAAAGGAAAGGAAATGAGCACAAAAACCAGATATGAGATAACAAGCTATAAGCATGGATACACAACCTTGGAATACGCATGTGCAACACAAAAGAAAGAATTTGATGGACCTGACCTGCTGGGCAAGCACAACACGACCTTGACATTTCCCACTGGTTGCAGAAAAGAGCGGAGAAGTATAGTCTCTCAGTTGTATGACCAAGGACCCTGCAATGACAGAAATATCACTCCCATATAGACGAGAGAATGGTATGTCTTTCTCCTGACAAACAGGGTCAACACCCTTTATAAATTCAACCATTTCTATCTCTCCACCATCTATCCTGCTCAAAGTAACATCCAGTTCAGAAGCAGAAAGTGAAAGAAGTGAAGCTCTTCGTGAACTTGGTTTGAATCCAACTTGAAAACCTTTTGAACATGCTCCTGACCCTTCTGCAAACACCATTTTCTGACAAGCCATATAATACGATCGAAATGCTTGCTTATGGATTTCTTCCTGCAACCTTTGAAGAGCTGCAGTGTCATGCATGTCAACCTCAATGCCATCATAGAGAACTTTCCTCTCGGAGCTGCAATGGTTAGGATCTACACTTCCTGATATAGCCTCATCAAGAAATTTCAACCTAACTCCCAATTCACAAACTTTGTTCCTCATCAAATGATAATGTTCATCGAGCCAGCCCTGTATGGGCTCCTCCTCTATTTCTGCTGTCAGTTTACGTAACACAAACTTTACAGATCCAAAATTAGCGGTCCCAGACTTAACCTTTTTCAAGTTCTCTTTCCGTCAGGAAACAATATACTTTTTTTGGCAGCAGAGACAAGCTTTAGGGCACGAATCATATCTTCAACAGCATCCTCTATGGCACGCAACGGCAACCTGTATGGCATGCAAATATGGACATCTAGCCCTTGAACGACCCAATCTCTTTTGGATGATGGCTCAACCTTTGCATCGAGCAAACTTCCAGTTCCAAAAGGTATACAGGAGATCTGTATGCGTGTGCTCTTCAGAACTCTGGCACCATTAAGACTGAGAGAAAGGCCCTCGGCCAGTACACCTATCTTGGCATTTTCAGTAAAGATAGATTGTACATGCATGTTTGCTTCAACACCATCTGCAAGCTCAGCGGATATTCTCAACACCTCCACATCAACAGCAAAAATTGACCCTCTTCTATCAGACTTCTGAAGTTTAACTGAACCAGCAGTTATTTTGCCATGTTCATTCTCTTTGATATTACCAACTTCAGGATTGATCAGCTTCTCAGAACTCTGGAACTTGTTATGATGTAGGAAATACTTAAAGCGGATCATGGTCTCAAATAGTGCTAAATGAGCATCAGGTTCCCATCTGAGATTAATGTCTGTTGCACTAAAGAGGGAACAAACAGTAACATCTGTAAGGCCACCGGATCGACGAACAATTTTAGCAGTCTGCATATCTAGTAAAGTTACTTTGACACCAGAGCTATGATCCTCCTCGTAGATTGTCTTCACCCGTTCCAATTCTGCTTGTGTTGACTTTTTCTCCTTGTCTACACACACAGAGAGATGAGAGATGACTAAAGATGCAGAGAATCTCAAGTTGCGGCCACTTCCTGGTAGTTCCGAAGTTATACTTGCCCTACGTGGTGTGCCATCAGCAGAGACACTAACAATTACTTGACCGCCTTGAGAGCCATAGTTCACACGCTTTGGATCAGCAATTGGCATATTTACTATATTTACATCACCGCAGTAAGTAATAGAAAATTTCTGTAGGCTTAATTTCAATATTTCCACTCCTTTTGTTTTCTTTTTCCCTTTATGCTCCAAATTCTTTTCTTTAGCCCTTTCGTGAGACGATGGAAGATTCTTAAATAGAGTCCTAAAGGACATCAAATTGAGCACAAGAGATTCCAAATGTTTGAAGCCAAATTTTACTCCTATGCCACTGATATCGATGGAAAATACAAGAGCAAGTCTACTAGTTTCAACCACATCTTGGACCTCAGTTTCCCTGTATCCCCAATCAAGGCTCACCCGACCAATGTGCATTAGGGAACCAGAGTAAGTATCAACACCAAATATGTTTTCCTTTAAGAATTCTCTATATTCATCTTCCATGTGCACCAGCAATTCACCAAGTTCTGTGTGTATATGAATCCCTTTGCTTGCAATGTTATTTGCAAACAAATGTGATGACTGGGAACAGGCCTGCAAAATGAAAGAAACATATCAAATCAAATGTAAGTTAATGCTTAGACCCATCAGTAAAGGCTTACAGCATGTGTAAACAACAACCTTAAAAACGATACCACTAAATTACTTTAGCAAGTGATAGTTCCGATGAACTTGCATCCTATTGTGAAAACAGTAAGTACTATTCAGACATGAAAAGTAAAAGATAAAAAGAAACTGGTAACTAGACCGTATATGTTGACGACCCATAATGAGAGGTCGGCCACAATACCCACACTAGCCTGCATAGACACACCTCGACCAACTTTTTCAAAACAAAATCCCATGGCAGACCTCAAATACAAGTATCTATAACGAACTAGGTGTCAGCATCTACACACCAAAGTCTATAAACTTTTGCCGGTATGATTAATTCTTTTTTTAACTTCAGTATGAGAACACGCAGCAACATTCAGTGTTTCAACAAAGAAATGATGTTTGTAACCCACAAAAGTCATCTACATAAAACAAGTGTCTGCTGGGACATGTCAACTCCCACACACTACCGTTGCTAAACAGAACAGACCTTACTCTTATGTTGAATTGAGAGAACTTACGTGGTACAATACCAATCCATTAGGACTATAAAGCATGACAGTCATTTCCGGGGCAGAGACCGTGCAAGTCCACATAATTGCCTTGATCTCCTTTGTTTGAGAAATATCTTGATGAGAGTTCCCTTGGAAAGCTTCGTTCCTTTGGTTTTCAAAGAACGAAGGCGCATCCATGGCATCAATCTGCTCAACATAAGATTGCATTGCGTACCACCAAGTTTGGCATCGATCTCAGCTCTGATTGGAAGAAATGGCTGGAAGAAAGCCATATTTTAGAGCTCTAAAAGGTGGTTGCAAAAAAATCAACCAGCTAAAGTAGGAGGATGCTTACGTCCAAAGGAATATCCAAAGAAGCTACTGCAGCAACTTTAAGAACTTCCAATAGAGAGCTAGAGCCTTCTCTTACTAACTGAAAGGCAACAAAGTAAACACTGCTGATGAAGAATAGCTACTGATAAGTATAACAAGTGTTTTAGATAAAGCAATAGAGATTTACATGAATTTCACTAAGATCAATTTGCACATCGAAGTGTGACGTAGCTTCCTCTAAATCATCCTGTGGCAGGGACTTTGAACTAGTAAAGTGGATCCCCATAACATTGTTATCAACACTAAGCCCTTCACCCAGGTGTGTGAACTTCACATCAAGCTTCCGCACACTGAAGCTAACCTTCCAAAGAACAAATACAATATTTAGCAATACTTTTCAGGCATTGCCAAAATATTAATTAGAGAAACAACATAAGTGGGTACAAAAATATAATTTCCAACTGCCTAAAGAAGGATAGTCCATTCAATGATTTTTAACTGCCATCAGAAGGATTGTAAATTTTAGTTTCACGTGTTAGAGAACATCAGAAACCAACAAAGTTGTCGCAAATTCATAATAGATATAAACAACGTACACCGCATGACCCATTTTTTTTCTGACAATTAACAAACTTGAGGACCCCCTGCCTAGTCTTCACTTGCACCTCCAAAAATCAGCAAGACATGCATATCAATACTTGTTATCTCAAGCCTGCTTAATTTGACAAGAGAGAAGTTAAACCAATGTGTCTTTGCCATGCTTGCTATAGTCCTAATCAACTATAAAGTAGGCCAAGCTTTTAGTTCTGGAACCATGTATCAATCCTAGTCATGCAATGAGAAACATGGCAAAATCCAACTCCAACTGTGTTGTGGATTCAAATAGATGGTTACCACCAATAATGAAAGTCTGCAAGTGCTAAGACTAACTATCCACACAAGCAGGAATTCCAGCAATTTTTAAAAGTAGCACGGCAAAATACACAAGGCAGTTCTACCTGGACATCTAGCATCAAGTGACTTGCATCAAATGCACGTAATAGTGTTTAGGTGAGCAGTTGGCAAGCAAATCAGGTATTCAGAAATTTAGAATACTATGTATACAGTTCAGACTACAGGAGTCGTGTTAATGTTTCCAAGCCCTCCATTTTCCTGGTGACATATTGCTCATACTGCAAATATTAAGCACTGATTTCAACAAAATTTTCTTTTTAAGAGACTAAAATACTAGCTACGCAAACGAGACTGGAGAAGTTTTACAAAGAAAAGCAGGATTATGAATTTGAGTTGAGACCAAAGCTGGACATACTAATGATATCTAACAGAAGCACAAATCAAATTAAGTTTATGCAACAAATGAACTAAAAGTTTGTTACACAGATCAACAAAATATCCACACTTCAAAATTTTAGTGCTAACAAACCTTATCCGGAAATGAAAGCATGTGATTCTTCAATGCTGGTAGAATGGATTTGCTTTTTGACAACTGTTTGGTTGATGGAGTACCCAGGTTAGCATCTCCTGCATTCTCAGAGCCACTATTATTCTCTGCCTTTGTATGTTTCTTGTAAAAGAGCCTTTCATCAATGTTGGCAGTAGCATCCCCACATTTCAATTCAAGGTTAACAATTTTAACACCTCTCTCCCTGACAAAAACTAACAATTTGTAAATACAAACAGGAAAAGTTAAATACTATTGAAACTTCAAATATGATAACGATACAAAACATTTCTTGGGAAATTGAAACACGTTTTTGTCTCTCGTCTGTAATCTCTAGATTGGGCAGAATTTTCTCACTGCTTTGAACCGATAAAAAATTAAACAACAGAAATTAATTCAAGAATAATCAAGAACATCTCAGAATGCTTTTCATGAGTCATGACTTTTACAATTAGTAGTAATTTATATGTTTTATTCTGAATTTGCAATCTAATAATATCAGCAACATTAGGTGCACCAAATATACAGTTACCAAGAGCAAAACAACTCACTTTTCATGACCAAAGTCACAAGTAACCAACAAATCTTCACAAACAAATGGAGCCAAAATTTTCTCTGAATGAGCTAGAGAAGCTTGATCAGACTGGAAAGCATCAAGCTGATTACAGCTGCCCATCGGATCAGCAGCCAACCCCAAATCTCCAAAGTGTACATTCAAAGGTAAAAGATGCAACTTGACGCCAAGAATATGATTAGGTCCAGCTATTTTAAATGTATCCGCCTTTATCTCTTTAATGTCAACAGAACAATTTGGTACCTACATCATTGGTGTCAAAATAACAATACAAAAACATAAGTAGCAGCATGGACCAGTACACATTCAAGAAAATGCATCATTTTCAAATGTAAGGTGCTTCGGGTCAGCAAAAAGTAATCCAGCACATCTCTATGTTTGGGTGATGCCTTCAGCCGATATGCTTTTCAGGATAAGAATTTTACATATAGAAGATAGATCACCAATAATAAGGAATAGTAGAAAAAGGTAAAATTTTCTATTGCATGTAAATCCCCATCGTACTAGGCAACTCAGTGGTGTGGTAACTAAGCTTTCTATCGTTCCCTTGTAATAGAATTACCAATTTGAACTAAATTTGAAAGTAAAAGGGGCTAATTTGCATGATTCGAATGCAGAGGACCAAATTGAATGTGCAAACAAACTAGAGCAACAAAAGGGCATTTTAACCTTTGATCTAGCCAGTGTTATTCCTCAACAAATTTAACCACACTAAACATGTTAGTGTGGTACAGAAATTAGAAGCGGCGAACTGCGTGTGCAAATCAGATTTTGGATGATAAGAAATTATCAGGACAAAAAAAGTTACCTTGATCATCAGATCTGTGACAGAAACTGATAAAAGTCTAGCCATACTTGATGTTACCAACCATTTCCCTTTTCCTGTGGAGCGAGGCCTTGCTGACTTGGTTATTTGTTTGCTTTGTGAAGATGATCGAGTTACAATTTCAATATCATTTATTAGCAATTGCAGCTTTGGGTCCTTGGAGATGACACCGAAACTTAGTTTGACCAGTGACTTGCGGAAGCTTAGTTTTATTTCACCAATTGAAACAGATTCAAGAGAACCCTGAGAAGAAGTGGGATAATGTGAACACATGAATTAACAAGGAATAAAAATTTCAGAGAAACATAAATAAAATACATATTGTTCAACAAATTTTAAATGATTTTTACATTTAAGCACATAAATATTTCATAACAGAAAAGATATTATGGCACAATACTCAGCTACAAAACAGGTGGTTTTTTAGCAAAACTTCAAACTTTTTTTTGTTACAAAATAAATATTCTACAATTTCAAGGTAATATAGGCGCCCATCTTCCTAATCTCCTTGCTGTTGTTTTATGCATGGAGCTCCTAGGATAGAGTAAATTGGCAAAGTTGTGTCACTACTTAATCTGTGTTGACAATTGCTGATCAGTTATTTTGCATCAGGGTATGCAACATCAGCAAGTCAAATGATAGTAAGCAATCGAGCCACAATGCAAGAAAACATATTTTTTCTAACTATTCACAGCACAAATGTGGAAAGTATTAGATAATGATAGTTGCTTGTAAAGTGCTGTAGAGCATGACAATTGACAAAGCCTCAACAGAGTAGCAAAAGGAATAGCACCAGATTGCATGCAAAAAAGATGTAAAAGACAACAAAGCAAGATGTTCCAAACTAAAATGAACTAACAAACAAAGGGTAGACAATCATGAAATTCTAAACTCAAGCAACTTGGCAGCATGAGATCAAAGACAAACCTTACTGAACTTTATTGTTACATCGCGCAAGCAATTGAACCCAGCAACTCGAAACACAACAGAAGCATGTAGTACACGGCTCAAGAACCAAGCTAACAATCTCGCAGCAAATCTGCAAAGAATGCAAAAACAGATCAATGCTGCACAGACACTTCACTACAGAAATTTATATAGCTAAACAACAAAGTATGCAAATATGGAATGACATCATCTTAGAAGCCAGGAAAAACAGGTTTTGATGACATATTTCTCTCCTTTTGTCTTTGAATTAATATTTTGTGTGATGTTGGTGCTAAATCAGTAGGCTTGAAAAGGCTTGAATGAGATTTGAACAGTCAAAATGAGTTAAATCTGTTTCATGACCGGTCACTTGTTCTTTCCATTATAAAGTAGTAGTGGAAATATAAAACTCAAAACCAACAGGAATAAATCATTAACCACTCCAAAATCAAAAGCCTCAGATTTACCACTACAAGTTTAACCACGCTTTGACATCAGAATAGCATGTAAATAGGAATGTGAACTGAATCGGTTAGAATTTAGAAATGTTTCAATCATTAAGAAACTGGGGCTGTGAGACAAAGTATAGCCACGGTCAGCATACTGAATCTTGAACATACCACTATAATTCACTGTACAACATACAAAAGCAAGAAAACTAAGCTGCTCCACAGTCTTGCAATACAAATCAACCAGCAGTGTGATTTTAACTATGGCCACCAACACCTCGTGCCCAAATTTACCGTTACACCATCCACCAAACAGCCAGAGAACTGACTATAGAACCAACCAGAACATCTTTCAACAACCGACTGTCAACTAGTTGCAATTGGCCAGTTCCAAATGGAACAATGACTAGATCAAAGCACATAACAAGTATGATTGAAGTAATTCCCACAGCATGTTAGTTATTACCACCACTAACAATTTCACTCTATGATTCAACCAACTGGTAATTCAATTTTTGCCCCACCTGCAAAACCTATTTCCATACCGAAGCATCTCCTATGCAACCAAGCACAAAAGCAACTAGGCAAGGTTATGCTCCCACTACGCAACCCACTTCTACAATAGATCAAATGAGCATTCCAGGGACCCCCACAAACGCTTAACCTACCATTAGAAAACTCAATTATCACGCCACAGACACCACCAATCTCACTGAGATCTTACTAAGCACCCCCTGCTGCTTCGACCAAATGGCTACGCCTACACCCTTAAACACACAAAAAACCCTCAAACTTAACACTGCAAAGGCCCAAACCCATGCCACGAACAGCTCCGAACCAAACCAACCCCCACGAGACACTGCTGCTGCTCCTTCTAGTAGAGTAGTAGTAGTTAATCAACTCGAGCCTTGCAGTTTGTAAACACAAATGGGTATGATCCTACTGCCGACAAGCAGCACTAAGCAACCGGCGGCCTCGCGATGCTCGAATCGGAATGCCGGATCCCTAGGCCCCAATTCCCCCACCCGCGAAGCCTAAAAACCAGCTCCGCGGGATCCTACACCCGACTCCTATCGGTTCCAGCGTGGAGAATGGCTTACGTGAAGACGACCCAACCGACGACGGAGACGGCGAGGAAGACCGAGAAGAACTTGACCGGCGAGGACGCCATGGCCGCCCCGGCGGCCGGCGGGGAGCCCTCCGATTGCCTCCGGATCCGCGTCAGGCCACCCGGATCCGGGCCGACGCGGGCACCGCCATGGCCTTCACCGACGCGGCCGACGGGATCGGAAACCCTAGCTCCGGGGCGGAGGCGGGACGGGGACTGCTCGGTCGCGCCGCGGGGGGGGGTTGCGGGAGTGATCTCTCGTCGGGAGTCGCGTCGAGGAGATGCTGCGCTGTTGCCTTGGGGGATATGTCAGAGAGTCAGAGGAGGGCTTTGGACTTTTCGTCTTCGAGACTTTCGAAGACGGGCAAAGAAGAGCAACGGTCCAAGAATTTATTTAGCAGGACGAAAATGGAGCACGTTGGTTTTCTATAAGAAGATTAAAAAAAGGCAAATCGCGATCCTGTGATGATCGGAGGTAGGAAAAACGCTATCAAGAAAGAGATCGTGATCATCGCTTCGGTAGCGCCGTAGCCGCATGTAGATAAGATGTGTATGCGGTAGGGTAGCAAAGGTCGAGATCAATAATTTCATTGTTTTTGTCTCATCGTTTTCCGATATAGCAAAAGATTTATTGTTGCTGTAATATTTGCTATGATATTATTGTGTTATACTATTTGCACAGTAAACCACTGCAGTAATACAAATGATCCAGATTCATACGGTAGTGTCATGATTTAGTACTCGACAATTCATTATCCGTACATCAGATTACATCTAGAAACACATGTAAATCTTGACGATGATTTAAACCTCTATGTATTACTTTAATACATAAGAAATGAACATACATCTTCGTGGTCGTAACCTTTAAGACTAACGACCTCACGGGTCGTAAGAATTCCAGAGTCTCGTACCTAGTCCCCGACCAGTTAACTGCTCGTAAAACTATGAATTGATATCTGGATCCAAATCCAGGTATATCCTTTACGTGCGATGAATGAAACACGTGTTGTATACTCCATACCATACGACGTTACATAATCCTAAGATACTGACTAATGGTTGTGTAACACCCCAGCCCAACATGAGCCTAAGATGCTACTAAAATAACAATATCACAAATACAAATCCAAGACACTACAAAAAAATTCGGTAGAACCTCCTTTGTATAACTAAGTTTACCGGAGATTCCAATAGATGCTTATAAAATTATCACTATTTCAACATCCAAAGTTCATCGAAGTATTCATAAGTAATCTACTCAGCTAAACATAAGCAAGCATAATTAAAATTTACCACTCTCATTATTACAAATAAACCAATGCATTCAAGTATAGCCAAAGTTAATCCCTAAGCAGTTTGCTTGTTATAAAGGTACGGTCTAAATGATAATTATCTTTTCAAGAATATGTGGTAGTGAGTGCAACCAAAGCAACCCTACTCCTCCCATGCATGCCAGTCATAAACGAGATACCTAAAAACACAACATCAGAAGAGTGAGTCCAAGACTCAAAGAAAGTACAAATAGTAAGACAATAGCCAACACAATCTGTAATTAATAAGCATCCATCCACGTAACCCAATAAGAAATATGTCTCATGCTTATGCGATGCAAACTGTTCAAATGCACTTTTCTTTCTCTCTTTTGCATATCACAGGTATTGCGGGTGTGCATCCGTCGATGCACACCCATGCTGTGTGCCTTCTAGCACAGGGACCTTAGCCCATACTCCACAAGTATGGGGACCCAAAAGCCCATCATATTCATGACGGGGACCTCAATTAATGCTTGGTCACCACGTGACCATGCCTCCAATATGATATCATGATGCACATGGTCAATACTTTAAATCATCATGCATACATGAAACTTACGCATACTTCAAGCATTTACGGGTATTAATGTCCATAACATTCGAGCATCCATGAATAACATAGTATACTCATAACATAGTACACATGAACAAATGATCACACACAATTTACCACTACTGTACTTGTCTTAACCACGAGAGAACGAGGGATGTACAGAATGAGCTACTCCCTGCACCGGTCCACCACTTGAATAACAGTTATAACACATGCTAAGACACAGCAACGGATCAAAACAACCTATATAACAACAACCATAGACTTGCAAAACTCCTAACTCGATCCCGACCCCAAACTCCTAAACGTCGATCTGTCCCCTCGGTGGACAGTCAACTTCAAAAATCCATATCTATTAGTACAGGGGTCCAAATAAGATGTTCTTAGACTTTCTGGAAAGATAATTAAATTCTCCAACTAAGTCTAGTTAGTGAGCCTTGCTGAATCGGCGAAATAATATCCCTACCAGGCCAATTAAAAAAAACATCAACTTCATGTTGGATTTTCTGGATAGACTACTAAAACCACCATAACTTTTGCTACACAACTCGGAATGGAGTGATCTTGGACTCTCTGGAATCATGACAAAACCAGCTACAATAGTCTAGTTGGACAAGTCTCCTGATTCGGCCTCCTACTAATTCTTATATTCAGGTAAAGTTTTTCTAAGTTTTACATCTCGCAATCGACGATTAGCAAAACAGCGACGGTAAAAAATTCATAACTTTTGATTTCCAACTCTAAAAAATATGTTATTTCTCAATCCTGAAAGATTACTGGAATGGCTACAACTTTCGTGTTGGATGACCCTTCAGATTCGGCCTCAAAAAAATACAAATTGGCTATACATGCAGACTGCCAAATCTCGTCAACTTTCCTGTACAGTCGTAGCAAAACGGTCATAACTCCTAAACCATGACTCCAAATCAAGTGATCTCAGCGCTAAATGAAAGATAAAACCGAGATCTACAACTTTCTAAGAGGTGATCAGGTCAGAAAATGAATATAACGTACCCAAATCTGGCGAGGCAGGCGCCGCAGGAGAGGTGGGGAGAGGCGGCTCAAAGTGGGGAGGAGGAGGAGAGTGGGAGTTTAGGGTTTGGGGTAGGAACCCCCTTTGGCCGGCCACCACATGGGCCCCTCTGGTGCGGCCCGAGCCCAGTTGTCGAGATTTCTGAAAAATCCCTTCTCTTTTCAGGAATTTCTACTCATTTATTATCTTTTCTCCTCCCGGCTATTTTCTAATTACCCGATTCAATTCCGGGGTATTACAGGTTGAATGTCTCACCAACATTTAACCGCACAACGGTTGATACTTTAATCAACCGTCACCTCCCTTCGACTAGGCGCAACGCTTCGCACAGCTGTCTTCTCCATAAACAACTGTCACCTCTTCAGAAACTATTTAAAGATGGAGCATGGAAGGAGGAGAGGGGGAAAAAGCGAGGCACACAATAAAACTCTGTGAGGCAAAGAAGACAAGAGCATAGCCAACATCATACTCAGTGTAATTAGAATTAGTCATTTGTCTGATAGTAGGTGTTGGACCGAAAAGGCGACTAGAGGGGGGTGAATAGGAGCACGCTCACTTTTTCACAAATAATTGATTCAATAAAACTTTACTCCAGTAGCTATAGAAGCTATGAAGATCAGTATATCAGTACAGCGGAAGACTAATATTGAATCCAATTCAAACCCCTAAGCAATACGACAAAATCAACAAAGATTGAAACAGTTCAATACACTGGCGGTCTGACCTCTAGCCTTTGGCGGTCTGACCGATTCCCTGGCGGTCTGACCTCTGGCCTTGGGCAGTCTGACCGCTGGCCTCCAAAACATATCAAAACAGCCCGATGACGAAGTTCCCATATTTATTGGAAGAATAAAGATCCTTTTCCGTTTGATCAAAGAAGGGTTTAAAACCGGGTCAAAATAAAAACTAGGTCAAAACTCTTGCTCGTGGGTGATTGTTGATCAAGATGATCCTAGATAGATTCCCACACGTCACAGCATGCTAGATCATGTGAAGAAACCAAGCAAAAACCCACGGATCAAAGAAAGACCCAAAATCATCAAATAGAGATAAAGAACGCAATGAGACAATATATTGATCAAACTTTCCTTTGATTGATTGATATGATATGGGCTTACAGTCTCTCTATCAATGGAGGACAATGCTCAATCCAAGAGCACGAAAATCACATCAAACTATCAAGAACCCTAGCCTCCACAAAATCTCTCCCTAAGAAAATTAGGGTTTACAAAAATAGCAAAAGAGGGGAAGAGGAGGTGCAGCCACCCCCTCTCCTATTTATAATGGAGGCTTAGACCTTCTAGAAGTTTGACTCAATTGGGCTCCCATTAAGGCCCAAAACAAACGGGACACTTACGCACGTATTTTAATGTGTCGTCTTTATCTTCCCTTGACCTAATTAGCTACACCTTGCGCCATCTTGCGCCTCGGATTTGCCAATAGGTCACCCTTGTCCATCTTGTACCACCCTTGAGTACATTGACCTTACCCGGCATCGTCGATCGTTCTGGACCTCAGCTCTCCAAGCCTAGTCCCGATCATCCTCGTCATTGACCACCAAGCAACCTGCACAACAATAGACAAGTAAGCCGAATTTGGAAACAAGTTCTTCACAACTTGACCCATATTAGTCAAAATATGTATCATGCAACATATATGCACTAAAACTCATAACTTTGACCTAACAACCGAATATCGCCGCCACGACGCGCGACGAACCAAGTGAAAACCGGTCAGACCACCCCTAGGTCCAGTCTGACCGCCCACCCTGGCCGGTCTGACCACCAGCTATTGGACGGTCAGACCGCCAATAATGACTTAGCCGATTTTCAATCTGTGAAAACCGAAATCTACTGAAAATTTCAAACCAATAGAACTTTTGACTGGGGACTCCAAAAATTATGGGACCAAGTGCAATAGAATCTCCTCTCTTGCCTACACCCTCTATTTTTGGCCAAGCTCAATTCAACACTTTTGAAGTTGGCCGGTCCGACTGCCACCAGGGCCGGTCAGACCGCCACATGGACCGGTATGACCGCCGCACCTGGCCGATCAGACCAGTTATGGCATGACAGCACTGAAATTTGCCGAAAGCACGTGAAACGACAACCCGTAAACGTCATTGCCAATTGTCACATCATCCTAAGATCTGGAGCATATCCCCATGATATCCATAGTAAGTATTCCTTGTAAACAGCCAGTTCGTAGTAATAAAGAGCGACCCCATTCTCTTCCAGGAGATATGCATAATTTTTCTCTATTTTTATATTTTTTGATAAGATCGGCGATTTGATCGTCGACAGCTGGCGCCGTCCGTGGGGAATAAGTTGCAAATTTCCTGAAGAAATTCTTCGCTCATCGAATCCTCACCCGTTCCTCATAATCGCTCATGCGACTATGGCAGAGAGTTGGGACGAGGAGAACCCAACCTCGACACGGAGGAATGCATCCACGCCATGGATGAGAACGGTATGTTGTCATCATCCTCCTCCGCAGATTCGCATGTCGCGGACATCAGCAAAATCGTACGGATGGATGAAGATGCACTACCACAACAAGTGGTGCTTCCAGAGGGACATGTTCTTCTGACCAGTTCGGAATGTCCAAAGATCTCTCCAAGCCCGGTCCTATGATCGGCGAAAAAGGTGACAAAACTTCAGCCCCGTAATCCGAGAATCAGTATATTCTCGATCCGATCATGGTTGACAGGTATTCACCAACAGCTTCTGAAAATTCCAAGAGCCAACCGGCATCTGATAACGGTGTCGATGAAACCTCCACTGGCTATAGGCCAAGTGAGGATGATAAGACTCAGCATACGATCGGCTATTCACCGGATCAGGTTGAGTCCGCCCCAAAGGCCTCAGGAGGTGCTAATTTTCGACCGATCTCCATCGTGGAAACTTCTGGTAGATGTACTGGAGGGCTCTTCACTGGTTACAGTGGAAGCTCTTCGGAAGATCGCTGTTGGAAGCACGTGGTCATATGCTTAAGATTATGAAGATTATATTCATTCATTTCAAAATTCCGTTCTACTCCGTTTGGCTACTGGTCGGGATACAGAAAGCCTTCTAGTCGAAGTCTCTCCTTCTCCGCACGAGGTCCTGCCCATAGAAGGAGCTTCCTAGCGACGAACCTTTTACTACGATCCTCGTTGCCAGTCGGACCAGAGCATGAGCACTAATTGTGAAATATGTGTTATATCTTCATTTCTTAGCAGTCCTTCCGACCAATGTTGGTTACTATATATAAATAAAACCATTTATCGTTTATTGTACACTCTCTTTTTTTGCATATTTTCTTTCTCATCAAAGAAAGTCTTTTTCTTCCGGCCATATATTGTTTTAGTAGGTACTTTGATTATGAAAAACAGATTTACAACTAGTCAAAATCTAACATTGGTTCCGACCAAAAAGATTTTCTAGTATTGCTACGATCAGTTTTTCAAACAATTAGTACGTACTTTCAAACAATAGTTGAGACTTAAGTTCATATTCTTAGCCTACTACTTATATAGTGAAGATCTTCTACTATAAAACAGTCGGGGGATAGGTAATATATGAATAATTCGTAAGTCGACCGGATGAATAAAAGATTTCATTGATGAAAGAAATGTAAGTTTTACATTTTCACAAATCTTACATGATAATTTTCTACTTATACGAGATCTTTCGGCTAATCGCTGCTTGGCGGAAATCCGACCTCCATTTCCTCTGCAACCTTATCTCTAAAAGTTCTTACTTCCTTGATAAACTTGGTCGCCTCTTCAGGCAAGCAGTTGAAATCATCTTCAACAGCTTGAAGATCGGTGGATGGGCCAGAAACCTCCAGTTTTGCCAAATCAAAACTAACTCCAGTCGCTATAGATTCTTTCATTGACCGGGAGTAATTTTCTCTAGTAGTTTTGAGCAAACTATTGAGATCCTCCAGAAGTTGTCCCAGGTAGTTCATCTTCTCCATTGGATCTCTCAAGGTAGGCAAGCTCGATCCTGATCACATATCAGAGATCATCTTATTAAGTGAAGTAATCTTTTGATCAAGAGTACACACAAGAGTTGTCTCCTTGTCTTGCTCAAGTTCCAGAGCATTTTTCGCTCTAGTAAGTGCTTGATTTGGTTCTACATAAGTAAAACAAGTGTTAAATAAGAATGATTAAAAGAGGCAAAATACTAAGTCAAGTCTACGACTAGTTACCTTCAATCTTCTTTTCACAAGTTTCCAAAATATCTTTGTGCCTAGTTGTCATGAATGCGATCGACCGGTCTTTAGCTTGATATTCTTCTTCAAGCTTGGTTATTTTGACTTCTTTAGCCACAACTTTTTCTTTTATTTTCTCCAAATATATCAAATATGATAAGGGAGAATGGAACACGTGTTGTATACTCCATACCACACGACGTTACATAATCCTAAGACACTAACTAATGGTTGAATGTCTCATCGACATTTAACCGCACAGCGGTTGATATTTTAATCAACTGCCACCTCCTTCCGACCAGACGTAATGCTTCGCACAGCCGCCTTCTCCAGAAACAACCGCCACCTTTTCGAAATCTATTTAAAGATGAAGCATGGAAGGAGGACAGGGGAAAAAGCGAGACAGACAATAAGACTCTGGGAGGTAAAAAAGAGAAGAGCATAGCCAACATCATACTCAGTGTAATTAGGATTAGTCCTTTGCCTGATCGTATGTATTCTTTGTAAACATGCAATTCATGGTAATAAAGAGCGACTCCATTATCTTCAGGAGATACGCATCATTTTCCTCTATTTTTATTTACTTTCATAAGATCACTAAACCCTTTTCATAAGATGTGTATGTGGTAGGGTAGCAAAGGTCGAGATCAATAATTTCAGTGTTTTTGTTTCATCGTTTTCCGATATAGCAATAGATTTATTGTTGCGGTAATATTTGCTATGGTATTATTGTGTTATACTGTTTGCACAGTAAATCACTGTAGTAATATAGATGATCCAAATTTATACGGTAGTGTCATGATTTTGTACTCGGCAATTCATTTTCCGTACATCAAATTACATCTAGAAACACATGTACCCCTATACTTGTGTGCCAACAGATTGAACACCTTATTAGTATTACATTTCGGTCAACGAGTGCTGTGGGTTCAACCGAAATGTCGAGTTCTAATCTCAAGCATTGTAGGTTGGTACGTGGCTCGGTTACACACATAGTTAAAATAATTGCAATATTGATCTAGGACTTATAGCAAAGTGCCAAACAGATCTGTACTTCAAATAATCTAGTAAGTCCCAAAACTTGTAGGAATTATATCACATTGGAGAACGAGACCTTTTACTTAGTTAAAAGTGCTTAACTTGAAATGGGTCCTTTAATCACCACGCATTCTGAGCCGGTGAGGAGAAATTGAGGGATTTTTTTTTTGCTAGAATAGTAATATTTGCGCACACAATAGTCAAAACAGCCTTCTTGGAGATCAATACAAAAAATAACACCGTGGAGTGGAGCTGCCGATGAACAATATGTCGTCGAGTCCGTGCCCCTAACGCCCGGAGCCACTCGTCCACACGCCCCACTCACGGAGCCGCCGAGTCATGCGCCAGGGGTACGGACACGCCTAGTTCGTGCGCTCAGGGCATTGACTCGCCTTAGTGTCGCGTCACTAGCCTGCCTCGCGTCCGTGCCCCGGACACACGAACAAGAAGGCTCTGTGCTTGGGGCGCACGGATGAGGGGCTCTGGGCACCAGGGTCACGGACTCAGCGATGTGTTACCTACAGTGGTTCATTTTTCATTTTGATTTCGGGAGGGTGCCAAACGGAGGGATCACAAATAGGTCCTTCAATCATCACACGGATCAAAAAAATCATAATAATTGACCTAAAAGTAGCACCAATCGGTAATGATGAATCTTCTTGTGGACAATGATTAAGGGATCGACTAGTAGCTAGAGCAAGTAGCGATGATGATGACCGGATCAGTACACAGACGAGGCCCAAGGACAAAACTAGCTAGTATTGTGGTTTAGGGATGTCAATTGTGCCCGATTACCCATGTACCCGAGGCGAATACCGTAATGAAGGCGAATATGGACGGCTTTCTTTGCCTACGGATATAAAAACAGGCACAATTCCTTGACCATCGGGTAAACGGGCATGGGAATGGGTAAGCTCTACCCGTACCCTCTTCGCCTAATTATCCGTAACCTACCCGCATGTGTAAAGAACTATGTCAGTTTGTATTTGTATTTTATTTGTTGAACTTGATTAGTTGTCTTGTCGAACATGATATGTGAATTGTGATAAACTTTATTAGTTGTTGAATGCGTGATGCACCATTAATGTGTGAATTATGATGAACTTGATGTATGCATTGCTCGCGGGTAACAAGCATGTCTGCGGGCGATGGGTACCCACAGGCGACGATGCATTATTTGCAGGTAAACGGGCATGCCCGCAGGCGACGAGTACCCGCGGACGATGGGCATGGGCGAGGTTTTTTGCCCGTCGTCCTTCACGGGTATGCCCGTGGGGGGAATTCGGAGTCATGGGTATGGGCGAGCACTACCCGTACCCGCCGCGCCCGATTGCCATTCCTATTGTGGTTTTTTTATTCCTGCTCCCGCGTTACTTCTACAGTATGGATAGATCAATCTATCCGTTGCTTCGCCACTCTTTCCGTTACGCGATGATCTAGCTTTAAAAAACAAAAAAACATTGTCATCAAGTTTTCCGCGGGAGGGGGTGATTGCCAAACCCTAGTTGCTGCAGACACCACCAATATTTAGTAAAATTAGTATGGTGTTTGTGCGTTGCAATAAAGTTTTAAAAGAGGATGATGTGTAGAGCGAAAACGGGATCAGTACTCGAGCCATTGCTGATGCGGGTCGGCACGACAGGCCTCTCCACCTCTCCTCCATCTCCCTTCTCCGCTAGTGCCTCCGCGTGTTGATGTCAGTAGGGGTGCTGGGCGAGGGACTCGCGAGCAGTTCGGGTTTGTTGATTTTTTCCGTATGACGGGGTGGATTGATCATCTCGCTACGCAGAGGTAAACCCCTTCTTTTATTAGTTAAGACTAGTAATCGTGCACATGCAAATATTGCAAGAGGAAGAATCTTTTCTTAAACCATATTTATCTTAGTTTAGTATCATCAAAATTTAAGAACATACTTTTTAGAAACTTCTAGTAAAACAAATAATAAACCATCGTTAATCTACGCAATATGAAACTCCCATGTTTCAAAAAAATCTCCAATGTCCAACACCATATATATAGAATAATATCAATCATTCACGACCTTTGATTGATTGTAGTAAGAGCACTTGATTGATTGTTAATTGCCTTGCTAGTTTCACCCGGGCGACAGGTTGGGTGCTAGGCTGCTAGGGCGAGCTGCGAAATACTTGGTTGATCCGAAGCCTAAAGGGATAAAAGTAATCCGAAGGTGCAAAAGTTACACAAGGATACACCTAGTTCTTGTCGTGCTTTGCCCTGCTTTGCTGAACACTAAATCCAAGTTTTAAACTCTAGAAGCTAAGCACGAGTCGAAATAACATGCAGCTGGAACCAAGCCAAATGGAGGGTATGATTGGCATGGCTATAACTTTTCTAAGAATTAGCTTTCGGCCGGGCTTAATGGTTGAAGGGCTAGACGGCTTTGCTGAAGACGTTTGATGTTTGACAGTTTGACTTTTACGTCAACTAGCTGGTATATCTAAGTTGGAAAATGTCTCAAATGCCCCTGAGACAAATGACGAAAATTAACAACAACTAACGATAATTAATTACAACTAATGACAATTTGCACACACGTAAATCTTAACGACAATTGACAACAATTAATGGTGGCATTTAGACGAGGTCGGGGCGACGCTGAGGGAGAAGGAGTGAGGCCGGGGCTGCGTAGCCGACGGAGGAGACGGAAGCGGGGGCAGCACTCACGAAGGAGGAGGGAGTCGGTTGGGGGTAGCGCCGGTCGGATGTGGGGGTAGGCAGTCGGTTGAGGAGGACGGAGGTGGCATCGGTGACAAGAAGGGCAGAGGGAGAGATGTGGATGGCGTCAGCGTTAGAGACCAAGGTTGAAAGCATCTAGGCCCTTAAAAATATGTTTTGGTAATTAATGACATTATGTAAATATGTGACTAATATGTTTGTTGAAGTGATTACAAGGTTTAGTCCTAAATGACAAAGTCAAATCAAGGAGCTGCATGTCAAAAATTGTCAAGAAGATGGAGTTTGTCTCAAGGGCAAGGTACAAATAGACTATGACCCCTTTTGAATTTTACTGGTCATTGGAGTATGGTGGAAGACCAGATTTTAGGATAAATACTGTACTATTAAGGGGGGGCTTGTCTAGTAGCTTGAAAGCACTTCATTATGCCTTTGGATCAACTTAGGATCATGCATACTCTCTTGGTCTGGTTTTAAATTCAAAATCATCTTTTCAGTACGTAATCGGAAGTTCCGTCATTATATCTATGGAACTTCCGTTGGGTGGATCTTCCGAAATATTCGCAGAACGTTTTTTCCAGAGAGTACCCTTTTTGGGGACTTAGTCATTTTTCGCAAGTGCGGTAGTTCCGCCATGATACGAGCGGAAGTTCCGATTATCGGTTGCTCTGAAATTCTTGCGGAGTGTTTTTTTTCCAGAGAGTACCCTTTTTGGGGACTTAGCCATTTTTCGCAAGTGCGGTAGTTCCGCCATGATAAGAGCGGAGCTTCCGATTATCGGACGAACCGAACTTTAGTTGGCGGAAGTTTCGCACATAAATCCAACAGCAATAATCAGAGCATTTAATGCCACTGTAATGAACGTTACAGTACACTCAATGCAAGGGCGGAAGTTCCGCATGTTACATGGCAGAAGTTCCGATTTCCCTGAATTTTTCTGGATTCTTCGTGTAACGGTCATATTTGGTTGTGGTGGGTATAAATGCACTCCCACCAGCTAAAGGTTATGTTGCTGAGTATTCATTCAATACATTTGAGCTTTGAGCACTCTCCCCACTCCTCATTTACTCTCTTTGTACAAATTTATGAGGTTGTGAGGAAAACTGAGAGCATTGTATTCTAGTTGATCATTTGGCTCTTGGTTGCCGTCATGCGAAGGTCAAGGTCTATACTCTTGGTGCTTGTCGGCACCTAGACGGCTTGGCGGTGGTTGCGTGGTGATCTCTTCAAGAAGTTTGTGAAGATGCCCGACGTCAGTTGTGATTGGTCGGTGTTCACCAACTCCGGAGAGGAAGAAGAACAATCAAGTGATCACGAGGGAATGCTTAATTTGTGGCCGGCTTGATCGAGTTAAGGTTTCTCAACGTGGACTAGTGACCTATTGCAATTATTTCTTATCTTTACTTATTTCAATCAATCTTGTATCATATATCTTGTGATAGATAGCTTTGTTTAGTTCATCTTGCTAAATTGTTTTATTTGAACTAGAATTTTTAGAAACCTCCTATTCACCCCCCCTCTAGTCGGTTATCCTTGATCCTACAATTGGTATCAGAGCTTGGTCTCTCTAATTTTAGACTTAACCGTCTAGGAGGGAAATGATGACTAGTGAGGGCATGTCAATAGGCAAGGCTCATTTATTTGATAGATCAAATTATGCATATTGAAAAATTAGAATGTCCATTTATTTAAAGGCCATGAGCCCAAGCATACGGAGAATTGTGAGTGAAGGTTTCGTTATGGCACTTGATCCCACACACCCCACGGATCAAGACGAACGGAACTCTCACCTCAATGCTCAAGCGATGAACGCTCTTTTTGGAGCTTTAAACACGGATGAGTTCAATCGAGTGAGCAACCTTAAAACCGCTCATGAGATATGGACTACGCTCTCCGAAATTCATGAGGGCACATCCACGGTTAAAGAAGCCAAATTGCATAGGCTTAGGATCAAATATGAGATATTTACAATGTGGCTTCAAGAAAACATCACCGAGATGTATTCTAGACTTAACAACATTGTAAATGAGCTGAAAGGTCTTGGTACTAGTTTGCTTCACATTGATGTTGTGCGCAAGATGCTTAGGGCTCTTCCCGACAAGTACGAAATATTGGTGATATTGTTTCTCAACTCTCAGAGTTTGAGAATGACACCATAGGGCTTTGGAAAATCTCATCACAAATGAGCTTTACAAGAAAAACAAAGAAGAGCTCATGGATCAACTTCTTCAAGGAGGAAAGTTGCCGCTTTTAAGGAAAAAGCAGAATCAAGTGATGAAAAAGATGAAGATGAAGATTCCGAAGGGGATTTGCTCTCCTTGTGAGGAGAATGAAGAAGTTCATGAGGAGGCGTCCTCATCGAAGCTTCAACTTCGATAAGATTGCAAAGGGGCAATCATCAAATGAGAAGAAGCGCTATAGCAACATTCGTTGCTATGAGTGTGATGAGAAGGGGCACATTGTCTCTCATTGCCCCAACAAGAAGGACGACAAGGGCAAGTCGTGAAAGAAGAAAGAATTCAACGACAATAAGAAGTTTTTAAAGAAGCTTCACAAGAATGGCAAGAATGAAGCCTATATCGGAGAATGGGACTCCGACAAGGAGTATTCGGATTCTGACTTCGACTCCGATGTTGAGGGGTCCTCCAAGAAGAGAGGACTTGTCGGTATCGCCATCAAGGAGGCTCCATCGCTATTCTCCACTCCTACTTGCCTTATGGCAAAAGGAGAAAATGTAAGATCTCTTGATGATAAAGAACCCTCCTATGATGAGCTTATGGATATACTTGAAGAACTAAATGAATATCTTGGAAAGGAAAAAGCTAAATTTAGAGTCTTAAAGAAAGAACACATGTCTTTAAAGGATTCTTATGATGAACTAAAAGAAGCTCATAATTTGCTTATCCAAGATAAATCTTGCACTAGCATTGGTATTACTTGTGATATCCAAGAAAAAATACCTAGTGTAAATGTTGCTAGAACTAGCATATGTACTTCTTGCAAAGATTTGCTTGTCATGCCATGTAGCTCAAATGTTGATTCTAAGATTGAAAATACTAAATCTTGTGATAAGCTATTTGTAGAGAATAATGAGCTAAAGGAGCAAGTTACCAAGCTAAGTAAGAGCTTGGAAAGATGTTTGAAGGGAAAAACCACCCTTGATAAGCTTTTGAGTAAGCAAAGATGCTCATTCAATAAGGAAGGACTTGGGTATGTGCCCAAGAAAGGTAAGAAACCGGTAAACAAGCCCGTAGGATTTGTTAAGCAAAATGGTAAGTATTGCCATAAATGTCGGGAAATAGGACATGTGCAACAAATTGTCCTATTGTTAAGGTTTTATCTATTGGCTTGTTTGATTCATGCTATATGCTTAAAAGGGTCAAAGATAGAATAGTAATTGCTAGATTTGTTGGCACTTCAATTTTAGGTGTTAAGAAGAATGTTATTTGGGTACCCAAATCATTGATAACTAACCTTCAATGACCCAAACAAATATGGGTACCTAAAAGAACTTGTTTCCTTTTGTAGGTGAACTATAAGACCGGTGGAAGGCATTGGGTGCTCGATATTGGTTGCACTCAACACATGACCGGAGACCGAAAAATGTCCACCTCATTTGAGAATGGGAGCAAAAATGAAAAGATCACATTTGGTGACAATAGCAAAGTGTCGTAGTGAAAAAGACTAGACAGTGGGTATATACTACCCTTTGTATATGTATTGCTTGTAGGTGTATCGCTTTTGGTGTGAAACAACCCCCTTTTTTACGTGCCCATGGGGCTCAATATATAGGAGGGCAAGAAGGGACATTTACCTTCTTGCCCTCACAATAGAGAGAGAGGGTATTTAGATACATTTGTCCATACTAAACCGTATTGGCTTGTTTTACACGAGTGTGGTATCCCTTACGGTACATGGGTATTCCTGACGACCCGAGGGTGCGGGGCGCCCACTGGTGCCCAGCTACGACAACTCCCTCGTCTGCTTGGTCCGAGGTTGCGAGAACTGATCCCGCGATCCCGAGGGGCGAGCGGACACACTCTCGTTGCCACCGGCCCCTCGGAACTTGGGATACCCCGGAAGGGATCGACACGAATCCTACAAGCGGGCGGCGCGTCCTGGCAGGAACCCGCGAGGGTGAAGTCGACACGGGGCCGCCCCACCGAGGCATGGACTTCGAGGCGGGCAGCGAGCGGCATCGGAACCCATGGGAGCGAAGTCGACGCGGGCCGCCACGCCGAGGCATGGCCTTGAAGCGGGCGGCGGCGGTGAAGTCAACAGGGCCGCCACGCCGAGGCATGCCGCCGAGATGGGCGGCGGCGGTGGAACCGCGGGGCGAAGTCGGCAGCGGCCGCCACACCGAGCATAGCCATCGAGACGGCGGCGGCGCAACGGCGGAACTGCGAGGCGAAGTCGGCGCAGGGCCGCCTGCCGAGCATGGCCTTCGAGCGAGCGTGGCGGCAGCGGAACCCGCGAAGCGAAATCGGCAGGCCGCCACGCCGAGGCATGGCCTTCAGTAGGCGGCGGCGGCGGCGAACCGGAGGCGGCAGCGGCGAGCGTGGCGGAACCGTGAGGCAAAGTCGACGCAGGCCGCCACGCCGAGGCATGGCCTTCGAGCGGGCGGCGATGCTCGGAACTGCGCGAAGCGAAGTCGGCGCGGCCGTCCGCCGAGCATGGCCTTGAGGCAGGCGTGAGCGATGTCGGGCCGTGGGGCGAAGTCAGCGTGGGGCCGCGCCGAGGCATGGTCTTGGAGGGCGGCGGCGGTGGCGAACCCGCGCGGCGAAGTCGACGCAGGGCCTCCACGCGAGCATGGCCTTGAGACGAGGCGGCGGCGGCGGAACCGCGGGCGTTATCGGCAGAGGCCACCACGCCGAGGCATGGCCTTCAAGGCGTCTGTGGCGGCAAGCGGAACTCATGAAGCGAAGTCGGCGACGCGGCCGCCACACCGAGGCATGGCCTTGAGGCAGGCGGCGGCGCGGCGGAACCAGCGGGGCGAAGTCGGCAGTTCCACCACGCCGAGCCGAAGTCGTGGCCCAGGGCGAAGGCAGTCTTCAGACGGCCGAAGGCAAAAAAAGGCGGAGTGGAGCCTTGTATGGATGGATCTAGAAGGTGAATTGCGCTTAGCGGTGGGGTTAGCCGAAGGGTGGAGGCTGTGAAGCGAGCTAGCGAGGTGACCGGAGGGACCCGAGGTGGTTGGGTAGGGACTCGGAGGCGTGTCGGCCGTGAGGTGGCCTTGGAGGGGGCCGCGGGCGTGGTGCCAAGGTGCCCCAATTGGCCTTAAGTTCGGGCTGCGAGGGGTTGGTGGGCTTGGTGAGGTGGCTACGCTGGTGTGTGTCTTGGTGGTGCTCTGGCGGAGATGCAGAAGGAGGTCTTGCCGTGAGGTGGCCTCGGTCGAAGGGGGATGTGGCTGAAGGTGCACCGCGCCGGAGACTTGAGGCCGGGGTGGCTCCGGAGGCGGCCGGAGGTGGTGGGCGCTGGCTCTGGAGAAGGCGGTCGGCGAGGGGTGCGTCGAGGCCCAGCTCGCTCCGGAGGAGGCTTTGCGCGAGGCCGGTGGAAGAAAAACCGCCGGGTGATGATTGGTGGTGGTAGAAGGTGATTTAGACCTCGGGTGATGGCCGAAGGGGATGTCCCTGGTGGGCTTTGGTTGGGTGATGAGCGAGGTGTTTGGGCTCTTTTTTGTGTAGCTTCTTGTTCGATCCCCACGGACGGCGCCAACTGTCGTAGTGAAAAAGACTAGACAGTGGGTATATACTACCCTTTGTATATGTATTGCTTGTAGGTGTATCTCTTTTGGTGTGAAACAGCCCCCTTTTTTACATGCCCATGGGGCTCAATATATAGGAGGGCAAGAAGGGACATTTACCTTCTTGCCCTCACAATAGAGAGAGAGGGTATTTAGATATATTTGTCCGTACTAAACCGTATTGGCTTGTTTTACACGGGTGCGGTATCCCTTACGATACAAGGGTATTCCTGACGACCCGAGGGCGCGGGGCGCCCACTGGTGCTCAGCTACGACACAAAGGAAATATAATTGACTTAGGTAAAATTGTTATCTCAAATGACCTTTTCATTTCAAATGTGTCTTTAGTAGAAACATTAAATTTCAAGTTGCTATCCATTGCTCAATTATGTGATCTTGGATTAACTTTCTCATTCTCTAAAAAGGAAGTTACCATTTTTAAGGAAAAAGAAAAAGAAATGATTTTTAAATGTTTTAGACTTGGCAATCTTTATTTGGTTGATTTCTCCTCAAATGAATCTTGTTTGAAAACTTGTTTGATTGCAAAATCTTCAATGGGTTGGCTATGGCATAGAAGACTAGGTCATGTGGGAATGATTCAACTCAAAAAGCTTTTCAAACATGACTTAGTGGTTGGCTTGAAGGATGTGAAGTTTGAGAAAAATAGACTTTGTAGCGCATGTCAAGCCGGGAAGCAAGTTGCTAACTCTCATCCTTCCAAAAGTATCATGTCAACCTCTAGGCCATTGGAGCTCTTACATATGGATTTGTTCGGGCCAACAACCTATAAGAGCATTGGGGGCAATAGCTATTGTTTAGTCATTGTAGATGATTACTCTAGATATACATGGGTATTCTTCTTATATGACAAGGGTGAAGCCTCCAAGATTTTTAAAAGTTTTGCAAAAAGGGCTCAAAATTAATTTGATTTCAAAATAAAAAAAATCCGTAGTGATAACGATTCCGAGTTCAAAAACACTAATATTGAAGATTATTGTGATGAACTTGGAATAAAGCATGAGCTTTCCACTACATACACTCCGGAGCAAAACGGAGTTGTAGAGAGGAAAAATCGTACATTAATATAAATAGCTAGGACAATGCTTGATGAGTATAATACTTCCGATCGCTTTTGGGCGGAAGCCATCAATACCGCTTATCATGCCATAAACCGTCTTTATTTGTATAGTCTTTTGAAAAAGACTTCCTATGAACTCCTTATTGGAAGAAAATCGAACATCTCTTACTTTAGAGTATTTAGTTGCAAATGCTATATCTTAAGAAAAGGTGTTCGACTTTCTAAATTTGCAAGTCGTTGTGATGTTGGTTTTCTACTTGGTTATTCTTCAAATAGCAAAGCATATCATGTCGTTAACAAAACTAGTGGTATTGTTGAAAAAAAGACACGATGTACAATTTAATGAGACTAACGGCTCTCAAGAAGAGCAAGAAGATTTTGACGATGTAGGTAATGGGGCTCTTATGGAAGCAATGAAGAACATGCAAATTAGAGACATTAAGCCTAAAGAAGATCAAAATGAAATATCATCTTCCACACAAGTCGAACCACCTACCTTGTCCGTGACAAATCAAGTTGATCATAATGAAGAAGATATCAAGGAAGATGATCGAGCATTGAATCTACCTTCAAGAATCCACAACGCAATAGCCAAAGACCATCCAATAGACCAAATATTAGGTGACGTGAGTAAGGGTGTCCAAACTCGCTCTCATATTGCTTCTTTTTGCGAACATTACTCTTTTGTTTGTTCTCTTCAACCAAAACGTATAGATGAATCACTAGAAGATCCGGATTGGGTGAATGCTATGCATGAAGAGCTAAATAACTTCACCCGGAATGATGTTTGGACAATGGTGGAAAGACCCAAGGAGCATAATGTTATTGGCACGAAATGGGTCTTTCGAAACAAACAAGATGAAAATGGAGTTGTGGTAAGAAATAAGGCAAGATTAGTTGCTCATGGATATACTCAAGTCGAGGGTCTAGATTATGATGAAACATTTGCACCCGTATAAGACTTGAGTCTATTTGTATTTTACTTGCTTTTGCATCATGTTTTGATATTAAATTATTCCAAATGGATGTTAAAAGTGCTTTCTTAAATGGTAAAATATCTGAACTTGTTTTTGTTGAACAACCTCCGGGTTTTGAAGATCCCAAAAATCCTAATAATATGTATAAACTCTCAAAGGCGCTATATGGCTTAAAGCAAGTTCCTAGAGCATGGTATGAACACCTTCAAGATTTTCTACTCTCTAAGGGATTCAAAATCGAAAAGGTTGACACAACTTTGTTTACTAAAATTATTGATGGTGATTTATTTGTTTGTCAAATTTATGTTGATGATATAATTTTTGATTCCACTAATCAAGATTTTTGCAAAGAATTTCGTGATAGGATGTCTAGGAAGTTTGAGATGTCAATGATAGGAGAACTTAGTTTCTTCCTTAGACTTCAAATCAAACAACTCAAAGATGAGACCTTCATAAGTCAATCCAAGTATGTGAAGGATTTGCTTAAAAGATTTGACATGGATGACGCAAAGCCTATCAAGACTCATATGGCAACAAATGACCATCTTGATCTAAATGAAGGAAGTAAATCTATTGATTTAAAACTTTATAGTTATATGATTGATAGTTTGCTTTATCTTACCGCATCTAGGCCCGATATTATGTTTAACGTTTGCATGTGTGCACGTTTTCAATAGGCACCAAAAGAATGTCATTTAGTGGTTGTTAAAAGAATATTAAGATATTTAAAACATTCCTCAAGCATTGGCCTTTGGTATCCAAAAGGTGCTAAATTTGATTTGATTGGATATTCAGATTCGGATTATGCAGGTTGTAAAGTGGATAGGAAGAGCACCTCAGGGAGTTGTCAATTCTTAGGTAGATCCTTAGTGTCATGGTCTTCCAAGAAATAAAACTCCATTGCTCTTTGCACCGCCGAAGCTGAATATGTATCCGTAGGTAGTTGTTACGCACAATTGCTTTGGATGAGGCAAACATTGATGGATTATAGAATAACTTTTGGTAAAATACCTCTTTTGTGTGATAATGATAGTGCAGTAAAAATAGCCAACAACCCTGTCCAACATTCAAGAACCAAGCATATAGATATCCGCCATCATTTCCTAAGAGATCATGTGTGCAAAGGAGATATTGAAATTAGCCACATTTGCACCAAAAACCAATTAGCGGATATTTTCACAAAACCTTTAGATGAAAGCTGTTTTCGCTTGCTGAGGAATGAGTTAAATGTCATTGACTATTCAAATATCGCTTGAACTCTTGTCACATGCACTTTGGGCATAAGTTGCATTTTTATCGTTTTTAAGGTGTTATTTCTCAAATTTTTGCTCCAAATGTGATATGTTCGTAAAAATTATTTTCTTAGATAAACATTAGTCTTCTCGTTGCATAATAATCCTGAATGATAATTGGTTGGGTGCAAAACTAAGTATTATTTGCAAAATCTTCAAATTCAGCATTCTTTTCCTGAAGTGTCAGGATAATCAGAACTACCGACCTTTCAGGTCCGGAACTTTCGATTTCTGGAACTTCAGCTGTTGAATTGCGGAACTTCCATTTTTCGGCAGTTGGGAGGCATTAACTTCCCTGCGGTTCCTCCGTTTCTCAGTCTCTCCTGCCGCCGTAGTTCTTCTCCCGAGCCCTCTTCTTCTCTCCCGAAGATCCACCGAAAAACTTGATTTTTCTTCGGCTTTTCTTCAACCCCGTCTAATCATTTGCATCTCCAGGTTTCATTCTCCTCTCTCCTCAAGGTAAAATCTTTCTCCTTCCGGATTTTTCCCTCTCATGAACCCTAGATATGAAATTTTTGGGGAAATGCAAATGTAGATGAATTCTGTGAAAATTTATTGGGCAAATAGGTCTATTCAGTGTTATATGATGTATATGCATCGATTTCATGAACTCAATCCATCAAAAATACTGAAAATCCACAAATCTAGTTGCCCTAGAATCGGCCCAGGATAATCGAAACTTCCGCTGTTGAAAACGCGGAACTTCCGATTGCGGTTGTTCCGGCGTTCAAAATTGCAGAACTTCCGATTGTCCTGACAAAAACAGAACTTTCATCTCTTTCATTTGAATCTATCTTTGACACTTCACTCATGTGTTTTGAAGATGCCTAAGACACGAGGAACTATCAAGAAGTCATATAAGGATGCCGGCCAATCATCTTCACAAACTCCTCGCTTAGAACAAGAAGAAGAAGAAATGAAGGCTATTAAGGACCAAAGGGAAACTTCTGAGAACTCAGATACAGAGGCGAGTGCATCGAATGAGGGCTCTCAATCGGAATCTGATGATGAATTGGGAGAGCCTGAAGAACCACAGATTGATCTTAAATCACTGACAGCAGATGATTATACTCTTCTTCGGCATAAAAATCAGTATTCGCTACCTCGCAACTGTGACGACCCTCGCTTTCACACCAACTTTCAGAGGCAAGTGTATGAACTCTTCTATGGACCCAACAAGCCATTTGCCAATCATAAGTGCATAAATTGGTCATACCTCAGCGGGCTGGACAAGTATGAGGGCACACATAGACTCTTTCAGCGAGCTGTGATCCATAACTTTGTGGCACTCAAATGCAATTATAGTGACAAAATCATTCGTCAATTTTATGCCACAGTGCACATTTCTCCAGATTTCTCTCAGCTTACCTGGATGACTGGGTCAGTCAAATACTCCTACACAAAATATGCTTCTGAGAATGCCTTGGATATAGAGTCGAGCAGGTTTGAGCAGATTTATGATAGACCCGTTCTTCCTATTCATGCTTGGACTGAATTTTATGACACCACTCAAAGATATGTCCCTGGTAAGATCACTGGTCTTCTCCCTATTCCCAGCTTGGTAAATCGGATAATTAACCATACTATATTGCCAAAAAGCGGGAATTATGATGCAATAAGGGGCCATGTATGGAACATTATGGATTGCATTATGCATGAGAGAAAATTTGTTGTAGTTGATGTTGTTGTGAGGGAGATTGCAGCCTCCAAGAATGATAGGGTCAAGAGGATAAATTTTGCTCCATATATTATGGCCCTGATTATTCGTCAAACTGATTACAATGGATCTACGCCTTCAGCCCACAAGTTCTATAAGCCTAGAGAGGGTCCTCCTATTCCTGCAAACCTTCGGCACCCTCCAGCAGAAGAACCGGAAGCTGCACCTGCTGCTGCCCCTCCACAAGGTCAGACCACGCTTGATTAAATTTATACTACTATCTTGGAGATAAAAACGTCTCAAGAGGCCTTTCAGGCAGCAACCAACGGTTGGATGCGTTTGAGGCTGCTACCACCTCCAGGTTGGATGCCATCTCCGCCAGCTTTGCAGAGTAGTTTCCTCCTCTTGTCCGTTTTGCACGTCGACGCCTCCGCTCTCCTTCTAGTGATCCTCCGCAAGACCCTCCTGCAGAGTGAAGCGTTTTTGGTCACTTGATGACAAAGGGGGAGAGAAGTGAGTCAGTGTGAGAGCTTAGGGGGAACTTATCATTTACGTAATAGACTGTCGTTTTAATTATGGTTTGTAATGACTTTGATAATATTTTACCTGTGATGATATCTCATGTTATTTGGATATTTTTGTTGTACTTGGATCTGAGTTTATGGTTATGATGTTGAATGCTTATGATTTTTTTTCATATCTCCAAACATTGTCATTCGATATTGATCTTTTCAAGTATCAACAATCTACAGAAACTCTGCCAAAATTTTCTGAAAATTGAAACATGTGCTTTGCATTATCTTCTATTCAATATGCACATGTTAAGAGGGAGCTTTCTGTTTTAAACTCAATATCTCTCATATCTTTATTGTGTTGTCATCAATTACCAAAAAGGGGGAGATTGAAAGCATCTAGGCCTCTAAAAATGTGTTTTGGTAATTAATGACATTATGTGAATATGTGACTAATATATTTGTTGAAGTGATTACAAGGTTTAGTCCTAAATGACAAAGTCAAATCAAGGAGCTGCATGTAAAAAATTGTCAAGAAGATGGAGTTTGTCTCAAGGACAAGGTACAAATAGACTATAACCCCTTTTAAATTTTACCGGTCTTTGGAGTATAGTGGAAGACCGAATTTTAGGATAAATACCGTACTATTAAGGAGGGGCTTGTATAGTAGCTTGAAAGCACTTTATTATGCCTTTGAATCAACTTAGGATCATGCATGCTCTCTTGGTCTGATTTTAAATTCAAAATCATCTTTTCAGTACGTAATCAAAAGTTCTGGCATTATATCTGCAGAACTTCCGCTGGGCGGATCTTCCGAAATATTCGCGGAACATTTTTTTCCAGAGAGTACCCTTTTTGGGGACTTAGCCATTTTTCGCAAGTGCGGTAGTTCCGTCATGATACGAGCGGAAGTTCCGATTATCGGTTGCTCTGAAATTCTTGTGGAGTGTTTTTTTTTTCCAGAGAGTACCCTTTTTGGGGACTTAGCCATTTTTCGCAAGTGCGGTAGTTCTGCCATGATAAGAGCGGAGCTTCCGATTATCGGATGAACCGAACTTTAGTTGGCGGAAGTTCCGCACATAAATCCAACGGCTATAATCAGAGCATTTAATGCCCTTGTAATGGCCGATTCTGATACACTCGATGCAAGGGCGGAAGTTCCGCATGTTACACGGCGGAAGTTTCGATTTCCCTGAATTTTTCTGGATTCTTCGTGTAACGGTCATATTTGGTTGTAGTGGGTATAAATGCACCCCCACCAGCTAAAGGTTATGTTGCTGAGCATTCATTCAATACATTTGAGCTTTAAGCACTCTTCTCACTCCTCATTTACTCTCTTTGCACAAATTTGTGAGGTTGTGAGCAAAACTGAGAGCATTGCATTCTAGTTGATCATTTGGCTCTTGGTTGCCGTCAAGCGAAGGTCAATGTCTATTCTCTTGGTGCTTGTCGGCACCTAGAAGGCTTGGCGGTGGTTGCGTGGTGATCTCTTCAAGAAGTTTGTGAAGCGGCCCGACGCCGGTTGTGATTGGTCGGTGTTCACCAACTCCGGAGAGGAGGAAGAACAACCAAGTGATCACGAGAGAAGGCTTAATTTGTGGAGCCAGCTTGATCGAGTCAAGGTTCCTCAACGTGGACTAGTGAAGATCGACAAATCTTCGATACCACGGGAAAAACCTCATTGTCCCATTGCGGTTATTTCTTGTTTTTACTTATTGCAATCAATTTTGTAGCATATATCTTGTGATAGATAGCTTTGCTTAGTTCATATTGCTAAATTGTTTGATTTGATCTAGAATTTTTAGAAACCTCCTATTCACCCCCCCTCTAGTCGGTTATCCTTGATCCTACAAAGGTGGAGGGAGCGGCCAGAGGCGGCAACACAAGGCGCGTGCGCGGCACAACCCCTAGCGTCGCCGCTGCGTGTTGAGGAGTCGGGGACGTTCGGGTGTGGAATAGGGGTGGTTTGAGACTTTATACGTGGTATGAGGGAGTAATTTTCTTCAACTTTATAGGCAAAGTCGGAACCCTAACCCGCCGAAAGCCGTTCCAAACGCGAGGCTTTTTCCGAAGCCAGAATCCGCCCATAATGTAGGAAAGCCGGAAGCCGAAAGTTGTCGAGGAGCAGCTTCTCGTAACCTCCCACCCCATTCCAATTTTACCGCCGAAGTGGTGGGTAATTACGCGCTTTTACCACCACACAAAGGCCCTGTTTGGTACAGCTTCTGCTTTAGCTTTTGGGTGAGAAAGCCGAAAGGTGTGCCAAACGATTAACTTTTAAGCTTTCAGGAAGCTCAAAGCTGTCAATACATATGGAAGCCAAAAGCGAAAGCCGGTGTTGAGGTGCTTCCCGACTTCCCACCTCCAGCGTTCAAGAATACCCCGGACTTGAAATTACCCACCTCATACCTAGTATTTAAAGCAATCTTGCTGTTCGCCTTCCATTTGGCATATTCGATTGAGTCTACTTAAAATTCTAAGTTACAATGAACACAAGCAAAAGAAAATTATCATTGCAACAATGGCTTTGCATAATTTTATTCGAGATAGTGCTTTGATTGATAATAATTTTTCTCGTGCGAGCGGGAATGATGATTATGTAAGCGGGGACATATCCACTAACCTCGGTAGCACATGATGATACATACATTATGGATGATGTTGATATGAGCGGCCTCAGTGGCGCTATTGCAATAGCTTTGGTAGCATGACGATAGGATAGATGGAAGATATATGCGTTATTTTGTATGTAGTACTTGCCAATTTAAACTATGTATAAGGGGTGATCTTCTAGTCAGATTATTTTCACATGCTTTACGAAGTTTTATTGTTAAATCTTTGTTAAATGTTCTTAAATATCGTTAAATGCCGTTTAATGTTGTTAATTTAGTTAAACGACATCAAATAAGTCATTACTGTCCTCATGAGCATTTCAGACATTTCATATCTCGGAAGCTGCAGCCAGCCTACCTAAAAGCCAGATAGCCAAACACCAAATCAGAAAAGCACTGACCATTCGACCCATGATAGGAAAAGCCTCTGACTGGCCGGAATCCGCTTTTTAGGAAAGCCACAGCTGTGCCAAACAGGGCCAAAACTTCCCAACCTGCGTTCAAAAGCCTAGCCCCCACGTCGCCCGCCCGCTGTTCCCTCCCCCCTGCGCCTCGCCACTCTTCCTCCCCAGCAGCGTCTCTTCTCCTTCCCCGTTGTCCCCTCCTCCCGCGTCGGCTCCCCACCTCCTCCCCCGGATCCGCACTGGCGCCCACCTCCTCCCTCAAGCTACTACCGCTCTCCTCCTCCCCCTGATGCGGCCGCCGTCCTCCTCCTCCTCCCCATGCAGCTGCCGGTGCCCCACCACCCCTCCCTCGGATTTGGCGTCTTCGCTCAGCCCTAACCGGATTTAGTGACCCCGCCCGCCCGCCCGCCCGCGACGCCGACCTCCTCCCTCGCCCCAAACATGGCCTATCACTTTCACTGGAATTCCACCAGGTGAAAATCAATCTTCAAAATCACATTTCCACTTCTACCCTTAAATTTCCCAAGCCCATCCTTTCTCATGTGCACCTCTCCACGTCTCGATTTGATCGATGCCAATGGTATGCCAACGAGGGCTGGACCGGTCCAGGTGGCGCCCTACGACTCGGATTCCGCTGGCACCGGCGACCGGAGGGGGCGGCTCCTCCCAGCTGCAGCCGGGACCAGCGAGGCAAGATTGCCAGTCTCCAGTAGCAGCTCCGGAAGCCACAGAAGCCATCCAGTGATCCAACCCAGCTCCTGTTCTCCCATGTGTAACGAATCACGGCTTCAGGTGGCTGCTTCGGAGGTAGGACTCGGTGTCAGAATAATCCCTTCTCTTATTGGCTCTGCTAGACAACCCAGCGCACATGGTTCTCGCAAATTGCAATGCCGCCCGTTTCTTTTTTTTATTTATTTATCCAGCGCCCGTAGCCTGCTCTGGTGCTGAGGTGCTGCCATTAGGCTTTGGATTTAAGGCCTGCAAAGACAAGAGGCCCCATGAATGCACCCAGCGTTTCGCCCTCCCGTTTGGTGCGAAAAGAAAGCCGGTTTGGTGTGGACCCAACTTTGTCGCACAACCCCATGCCATGGACCACACGAACAACTCTTTTGTCGACAACTGCTATGCGCACCAACCAATTGTGCAATTTGTTAGTTTTACGAGGGTTTGGGTTTGCTCGCGCTTCTTATGTGTTTTTTTCTTCTTCTGTGTAGCGTTTTTTTTTTCTGTCTTTGTGGTCCCCTACCACTATAATTTTGGGACTTTGACGTCACATGTGATAAGCTCATGTCCTGTCCTTGTCCGGAAATGATTTGATGATCCTGCACCGCATATCTATGCATTAGATGTGATCCGGATTATCTGTAACACTGTAATTTTCACTGTTTGAATAATATTTCTATCAGTGTATAAACAGTATAGTGCAAATAGTACTGTAGCAATAATGTAGAAAGAACGACTTATTTACTCTGATGAAAACACTATAGGTATTAATCTCAGGCGTTAATTTTTAATGAGACAGTAGAGATCGCTTCTTAGGACCCATTTCGCGTTAGGGCATATACAATAGTTTATCTGTTAGTATTGTCTCTAGAAATTCCAACTTTAGAGACAATACATTCATCAACAATGTAGAAAGAACGGATTATTTACTCTGATGAAAACACTATAGGTATTAACCTCAGACGTTAATTTTTAATGGGACAATTGAGATCACTTCTTAGGATCCATTTCACGTTAGGGCATATACAATAGTTTATCTGTTAGTATTGTCTCTAAAAGCTCCAACTTTAAAGACAATATATTCAACAATTTATCTATAAAATTATTTATTTTTAATACAATTTCTCCCTTTATACACCCACTAGTTACAATAGTTCACCTGACTGATTTATCTTTTATCTAAAAATAATAATACATTCTCTTTTTATATCATCTCGCTCGTTCACCTAACATTTTGAGTGACCACAGCACAGGTAGGAAAGGGACGGGGCAGCGTCGAACTGCATAGCAAGCGTGCTGTGTGCTAGCACTAACTGCGCTCGTAGGGGCGGCGCGTTTAGACCGACGTGAAATTTAGATGATGGAAATCTATCTGTCCTGCATTAACTGCGCGCTTGCCTAAATGCTCGACGTGTTAATGAGAGTACGGAGGAACAGTACACGCAACTTATGTTGTACCATTTCCTGCAGCGCAGCTGTGCACTTTCGTGCTACGTCGAGATTGAGAGGTCAGTGAGATTCGGTTTTGACTTTGAAATATGATAAGCTCGACAAAATACAATTTTGTCACAATATGCGAGCTAAATGGCTAGGCTAGTGATTCTGTCCAAGGCACAAGGTTGCACAATTTGTTTGCATTACCACTCGGGGTGCTTGTAAAATTTTAAGTCTTACCGAACGATGATATGTAAGTTAGTATTATAGTAAGTACTATTTAAATATCCATGTGTTTTATAACTGTAATAGTTTATCAATTAAAGTATACACAATATATCTTAATTCGTCAAAGCGCGTGAAACAAAGCAAACTAATGGAGGTGGAGAGGAGGAAGTTAGACCCGTTCAGATTCGAACGATGGAAACAACGACAGGGGGGCACGCGAAACAGAGCAGGCGAGTCATGGTGGAGGTGAGAGCGGAGAAGAGGAGGAAGCGCAGGCGGCATCACGAGTGATTCGGGAGAGGAGGAGTAGGAAGCGCACGATTCGAGAATATAGTTTGCTGATAACGTGCCTACATAGAGGGACAAGAGTGGGAGGATAGGAAGGGCGGACAACTATCAATAATAATTTTTAAATAGTAAAGATTAGTAGAAAATGACATACCCTGGAGCTAAAAAAAGTTGGTACACCACGAACATTTTTCTTTGTACTCATCCATAGAACAACGTCATAATTGATGTTTAGACTTCGGGCCCCATCTCATTTTTCTAGCAATAAACTGGACCGAATACAATTTTGTGTAGCAAATAAATAAAGTTACTCCATGCCGATACGCGTTATCGTGAAGAAAGAAGCAACTGGAAGTTGTGGTTGACACACCACCAAATACCTCCAACTGGCTACCAGTTGATAAGGTTTAAACCCCCCAAACCCCCCACCCCACCCAATAATCCTTCTCCTTAACAACAATAATTATTAATAAAGATGAAGAAAAGGTCCTCGCATTATTTTTATATTAGTTGTTGTTGTTAGTAGGTGGTGTTTGTTTTTTGGGGTGGGGGGCAGGAAGAAGCAGCAGAGGAGCGAGGGTGGTAGTTTTCTTTTGTGATACTGTTATCTCGGGATCTGATTTTTGTCCCCATACTGTGGGAGGGAGAGAGGGATTGATTTTCTTTCTCCTCTCCTTTCCTATCCTCAACTCCCCCCCATGGCTGAAGAAGGTCAGCTTGGGTGTGGTGACAACAATCCCTGCTCTCTTGCCCTGCCTCCCATGAGGAGCACACCCTCAGGTCTCCCTCCATTTTCTTAATATTTTACCCCCTCTGCAACATTGCCCCCTGTTGGTTGCAGCAGCAGCAGCAGCAGTAACAGAAATTATTTGGTGCGTATTCCCTGGATACATGATTTGGTTTGGTCTGGTTCTTGTTCTTCCTTGCTTCTGGAATTGTGTTGTCTGATTTTGGTGCGTGCAACCAATCCGTTTCTATTATGTGGTGCTGTTGTGAGCTCAATGATTGGTTAGTCTCCCTGAATTATGTATGGTGCTTGTGTGAGCGCACAGGGTCTTCTTGCTAGTCTCTCTGAATTGCGATGTTTCTTGGTGTCTCTGAGTTCTTTAGTTGACCCGGGAATCTGGAGTTATGGAAACTCCATCAGGGAGATTTTAGCATATTGGAGGTCTTGTTTTGTTGTCGGAATTGGCTTTCATGAGGAACTGAAGGTATGGGGTTTTGGCAGCTTAGTTGATGGTTCTTTTTACCTCCTCACCTCGAGTTTCTGGTTTTCCTGGTGTTGATGCTTCGAGAAATCATGCCCTTTTCACCTCTTGGCTTCAGAATTCATGGTTATTTTCTTGAATTCTGGGTTTATGGTGGCCTTGGTAGCTGAATTATCATTTTTATGTTGGAGAGGAGTTCTGAGTTTCTAGTTGCTTCTCCAGCTACCATTAGAGCTGGCTTTTGGGGGGAATGAGAGAATTGAGCTTGATTATGGTGGTGCCCTTTTTGATTTGTGGTTGATTCTTGAATCTTTTCTTTCCTTAGATGCCGGCATGAAAGCCATGCTCTTAAAGCCCTGTTCCTTTTCCCTTTTTTTGTGGAGGTGGTTCTTGTGCTGGATTGCTATCTTACATTCTTTATGCAATGGAATTCTTAGCTCTTGTCATCAGAATTTAAGAGTGCCTCTTATTCTATTGTGTGTGACAACAATTTTTTGCGTAGAACATTTCATCTGGTTCCACCTCTTTCATATCATTAAAAATAGTGAAATTTTGAGCTGCCTGGTGTCTTCCACCGGTGATCTCTAGCTAGCCATCTCATGCTATTTCATCTCTTATTTCAGAGTGATTCCAAAGCACTACGCGCCCATATCGTGTTGCTGAGCTGGTGAAGGAGCTCTGAGGATCTTTGCACTTGAGATTATACCGAGGCGCGTCAATTGCCAGAAGGAGCTCTGAGGGTCTTGTGCATGCCTCAGTCACCAATTAATTGATCGAACAAGGTATTGCCGACGTATAATCGTATCCCCATTGAAGAGCGTTTTTTTTCTTCCAAAATCAATATTACTCGTTCTCTTGCAGTTTTCTTGTGTGGTATAGATTAATTATCTGGTTGGGCTCCTTGAATGGTCCTACTATTTTGGTGAAACAGAAGGAATTTACAACCACCTTCTCATCATCTTGGTAAGGAAGGATAAAAAAGCCAAGAACCTAGCAAAACTCATAGATGAAGGACCACTTGTACCTTTAGCCTGCAAGCCAGCATCTCACCTTGTCACTTTATATTCTCCTATTTCTTCGAGCATAATGTCTGTTTCTCCCCTACAAATGTAAGAAAGAAAAGAACAAAATAGAGGTAACTACTGCCAAAACTTAGGGTCTGAGGCTATGGGCCTCACTCACTCGTGAATGGCCTTTGTGTGTGCCCTGCGTCCTTGCAGAAGTCACAGAACCGTATTTTTTAGAAAAGAAAAAGGAAAGAAAGAACTGGTGATTACACCCGTGGTTAAATTTCTTTCACTCACCTGTTTTACACCACACGCAGTTTTCACTCGTGACTGGCCTTTGTGTGTGCCCTGCGTCCTTGCAGAAGTTACAGAACCGTATTTTTTAGAAAAGAAAAAGGAAAGAAAGAACTGGTGATTACACCGTGGTTAAATTTCTTTCACTCACCTGTTTTACACCACACGCAGTTTTCACCATGTGGCATACCATTGACTGTCTCAGAAATAATTTCCTTGTTCAGATAGTGTTTTTTTTCAGTGTTGTGTTCAGCTGTTTCGGGTTCTCCCTTTCGCAGGCAAGTCAACCAAAATTTTGGTTTGGTACGCTGTAGTTGCTTCTCCATACATATCTATGCCTTTACAGTTTGCAGTAATCTTGACAAGTGAGTAGTCAAAGCTGTGACATGGCTACTTATTATTCGAGCCCTGGCAATGAAAGAGACTCACCAAACATGTACTCAGCAGACTCAGGCAATGCATCATATCCTGTTTCATCAGCCCTAGGAAACTTGCTTTATCCAAACAATGCATCTTCTGGACCATATACGGAATTTAGTGGCATTATACAGCCTCAGCAGAATTTCATGGAGCTACCTGGCCACCCTTCAGCAATGTCGCAAGATTCATCATCAGGGGAACCTAACATGGTCACTACGCTTACAGAGCAACGCTCCTTTGGTCCTGTCAAAGATATGAGAAATGAGATGTTAATGCATTTGATGGATGGAGCACGCGGCGGTGGTTGTGATCTCATCCACAATGATGCACATAATAGCGCGCAGCTCGAGTTTGGCCTATTGAACAACCACAATTCAACAAATGTTCCATCAGCACCAGGCCAAGGATTGTCTCTGAGCCTCAACGCGCATATCCTGGCACCTTCATACCCATACTGGTCTGCAAAGCCAGACTTACTGGCAACACAATCTTACCAGGGTGAAGACACCAGAATGAAGAATATGCAATCTGAGGCATCACGGGCAATCAGAAATTCGAAGTTTCTGAAGGCAGCACAAGAATTGCTTGACGAGGTCGTCAGTGTTTGGAAGAGCATAAACCAGAAAGCACAGAAAGAACAGGTTGAAGCAGGAAAAGCGGATGACAAAGAGGGTGATGGGGGCTCGAAAAGTGAGGGGGTATCTTCCAACCCACAGGAGTCTATTGCCAATGTGGCAGCTGAGCTTTGTGCGGCTGAGAAACAAGAGCTCCAGAATAAGACGGCGAAACTTTTGGCAATGTTGGATGAGGTGTGTTGAGTATATTGCCCCCATACTTTACTATTGAAATCAAACTGAACTACCATGACAATTTGCTTTTGCTTGACTAATTGCTGTAGCCGTAATCTGCATGAAGATCCACGGACTCATTTCTGAAAGATTAAATTCACATATAATATACTAATACGAGCAAATTTTAGATATTCCAACCTAAAGTTCCATAAACAAATACTTTATTCTGCGGCAATTGTAGCTTAGATTTTCTCATATCTCAGAAGTCAACTGCATTGGTCCTGTCTTTTGTTGTCTTCTTTGCAAAGTAGTGGATGGAAATTGGAATCCCCACCCAATCAGTTTCAGGCATGGCCCTAATAACGACTAGTGCGACATAGATGGGTCATGATCCAAAGTTTGTTGAGAATGGTTGGGCCTCTAACAAGAGCTTCATATGTTGGCCATCTTGGAGAAGTTAGAAGAGATGGGTCAAAGGTAGTTAGTTACTCTAGGTGTAACTAGCCTTCTTAAGAAAACTTATCTGCCTATAAATCAACATTTAACAAGGACTTAAGCTTGTACATCCTTAAGTTTTTAGTTCAAGCCCCTCCAAAAAGGTAGAGAGCATATTTTGGTGTAGGAACTGCTGTGTACATAACTACTATTGCAATCAACTAGATCACCACCAAGTTAAGAAGAAAGATGCGTTTACTAGCCTATTAAAATTTCAAGTGGCCGCAAGGGGTTAAAAAAATTCTCCCTCAACAAGACAAACTGGCCTTACATCGAGATCAATAGGATGAACAGTGGGTTGACTGACAAGCTAATTGTATTATCGTTCAATTAGTACACCATAATCTTTAATAAATTATTTGAAAATCAAGCTATTGTTTTTCAGGTGGACCGAAAGTACAAGCACTATTATCATCAAATGCAAATTGTAGTATCATCTTTCGATATGGTTACTGGATCCGGAGCTGCCAAGCCTTATACTGCGGTTGCCCTTCAGACAATATCACGGCATTTCCGATGCCTGAAGGATGCTATCAATGATCAGATCAATGTTATCCGGAAGAAACTTGGAGAGGAGAATTCATCTGGCACAGAGGGCAAATTAACTCGCCTCCGTTACATTGATCAGCAGTTAAGGCAACAGCGAGCTTTCCAACAGTATGGTATGTTACAGCAAAATGCTTGGAGGCCACAGAGGGGACTGCCTGAAAATTCGGTTTCAATTCTCCGTGCTTGGCTTTTTGAGCACTTCCTTCACCCGTAAGTAGCTCATTTCTTTATATACTTATTTCCATTTGCCCCTGTTTGCTTTTGTTCTCATGACACAGTCACTTTTTTTCAGGTATCCAAAAGATTCTGAAAAGCTAATGCTAGCGAGGCAAACTGGTTTAACAAGAAGTCAGGTATTTTGTTATCTTACAAAGATAATTTGTTACCCTATCGCAATAACATTTGTTACTAATCATTGGCATGCATTATTATTATTAAAATCTATCTGCACATATTGGGATGACTAATGCATCTCGGTGTATATCCATGTGCTGCAAACTTTCGATCATGCTGCAGGGCTACTGCTTATTAGCATGTATGATGTTTACCTCGAAAAGCTCGATCAGCTTTTTGTCCAGATTAAATTTGTTAAATTCTGCTCCATCAATAAACAACCTGTCAATGGACCCTGCATCATGCTATTCTGGGACAACAGACAACGACACCATGTTGGATATTTGACTTTGAACGTGTCAAATAATTTCTGAAGGCTACCTGTCTTTCTGTAGGACTTTGCATTCTGTATCAAATCAATGGATTGCATTCTGTATCAAATCAATGGATATAATCAGTTTGCTGAAATTCATTTATATGCTTCTTTGTACTAGATTTCGAACTGGTTCATAAATGCCCGTGTCCGCCTCTGGAAACCGATGATTGAAAACATGTATAAAGAAGAGATTGGGGAAGCAGAGCTTGACTCAAACTCCGACTACGTACCAAGAAGTAAGGACAAAGTGGCATCTTCTGAAGAAAAGGAAGATCTAAACAGCTCTATGAGTCAGGCTTGCCAAACCAGCCAGCTGGGTGAATCCAAAGCCAACATTGGGATGGTGAGTCTTGGTGGAGCACCGGCCAGCTTCCATAATGAGGCGAACCCTGATGACAGCTTCATGAACCTAATGTTGAAGGGCCAAAGACCGGGCGAAACAGATGGTGGCCTCCTCCATGATGCCGTTGCCCATCACTCAGATGAGAGCGCACGGTTCATGGCTTACCATTTGGCAGAGCTTGGGAGATACGGGAACAGCAATGTTTCATTGACGCTAGGTTTACAGCATACCGAGAACAGTCTTTCAGTCCCACACACTCATGAGCCAGGCGTCGCCGGCGTTAGGGAAGACATATACAACACCACTGCTCCTATCGGTGTTGCCGCTTCCTCTCCAGAATATGAGTCGACACACCAAATAGATCAACGGCAACGGTTCGAACAGTCGCCTCTACTGCATGATTTTGTGGCCTAAATGCTCATATACCAAAACATTGGGAACAATTGGATGGGGGATCATTTGTAATTTGTAGTCCAGAATAACATGCCTCAAGAGCATGGAAATTGTAGCTGTAGTTGCATTTGGTACAGAAGAGGAGGTATATCATGAAATGTAATACAAGTTTAGGTGGTGGGGGTGATAGGGGTGTAAAGATGAAAGTACATTATACATGTAAAAGATTATGATTTAAGAACCCATTCTGTCAAAAATAACCTGTAATGAGTACTTATGATCCAGGTATATATTGTGCAGCCGGTGGAAAAGGGAAATGCATTGCAGGAGAATCTTCAGCTTTTTATAAGTTGGTGCTTCAGGCTTTATGTTACTGGAGTTGAGTACCAGCTGTTGTTGCTCTCCTTTTTATCTTGCAACAGAAGTTGAAGCATGCTGTCTGGAGATCACCTATGGAAATGGCTTGTCAGGCTATGTACTAAAATGTTGTGTAGATTATGTGTTTGTCACCTGGCCATTTTCATGGCAATTTGAGTTGGTAGAACGTGTCGGTGCAGGGTAAGGTATTACTGATGGTGCAGTGGCGCCCTAGAGGCTGGGTTGTATTTGCACACGAGTAAACGCGCCCTGTCGCTGTCATGTGGGCCCGAGAATGATACTCCAGTTTGTTATCTGTTGCTTTTGTGACCAGAAAGGCTTAGCAACCATTGGTCAGGTCAAGGAATTAGTTATCTTGTGCAGTTAGCTAGGACTAACGTGATTTGTTAGGTTGTATTTGTTGGATTCAAAAGTTTTCTTATTTTAGATATCGTCAACTCCAATTGTCGGATTATCTAAGTTAGAATTGGACGGTCCAAATGAAGGCGTATAACATAGGAAGTCCTAGTTGTCATGGATAAAGTGGACCACGATCATGCCTATATGATAAAGAGTCAGGTATACCTAATATGATTTTTTTTTAAAAAAAATGGATTCGCAATGAAATCTGACTGGCTTTTTCTTTAAAAAATTTAGCTGGCTGTGTGTAAACAACCCCTTGAAAGTAATCAACTACCCGTTGGGTCCATGTAATTGCGATCTATAGTACTTTGTTTGGAAAGAAGAGTGCAGTATATTTTGACTTGCCTTTTTTCTGTATCTTTTTTGTGTGATTTGTTTTTGCCTTCTCTGTCACTATGTCCACATCAAGGATAAAAACCCAGAAATATAGCAGAGCTAGGCCAGTAGCCGGTTACCGGTAATTTTCCAGTCTATTCCGATTTGATATTTTCTATTTAATTTGTTTTTACATATTTTCCCTCAAAGTATTGTGTTTGTTTGGATTTCTATACTCATTAGCATCAAGATTTCATCAAAATTAGTATGAAATCACCCCTTACCACCTGTATTGTATCTACCGGTCCTAGCCGGTAGGTACCAGTGGTAATTGGCCGGTTACCATCTTTTTAAAAAAGTCCCTGGTCCACATAGCAATTTGGCTCAAATATCTAGCATGTACGTACCTTTGTGCAGTCTGGCCACAACTGCACAAATATAAAACACAATTCCTTTATCCAATGGTTAAACTTCACATTTGTTTACTTTGATTTTTTGAGAGAGAGGATTTAGTTGCCCGCAAGTCACTGCAATCCAACAATGCGTGCACAAATTCTATGAATTAATGAAAGCAAACTAATGGAGTCTCACATTAGATTCATTGCAGACATTACTATTGCAATTTAGCAAGATATGCAGTGTGATCCTCCATTTCGACGAATGGTTCTTCATAGTTGAATTGATACTGTATTGCCAGATTGTACTGTAGCATCATATATACATCACATTTGGAAGGTGCAAAGCGTGCATTGATTGGTCAAACGTCGCCAGCTCAAAGCTCAAATCAGTGCAGTTTGAACGCCACTGTAGAGTTCACCTGAACAAAAAAAAGGCACCACTGCCCCCAAAAGCAAACAGCGCCACCCCTCTTAGGATCAGTCCAATCAATCACCGGACTACTCCCCAATGACCTTGACACCTCCCAAAAACTGTATTTTGACCTCTTTTATGTTCACGTCACAGCACATCTCTCTCAGCATCTCAGTCTCTCTGAATTGATCACTTGTTGATGTATGAAGTATCCATTTATATGCACTTCACACTTGTTAGTTGGTTACCTTATCATGCATGATGCAAGTACACAAGTGCAGCAAGACCAAAGTAGTGTTTGCTAGTACTTTGCTTGGTTCCACTTCCTCCACACTCTACAGATGTCATGTGCAGCCCAACTCTCCAAGCAGCTAGCAAGCAGCAACAGAAGTTGCAGGCACCCAGAAAAGGCACTGGGCTTTCCATAGATTAGGACAGCTACACAAAGCAGCACAGCACTGCACTCCCTTTCTTGAGATTCTACACCTCTAGTCTCCTCCCAGACACCAGTGTATGTATGTAGGGATGCCTTTGCAGCCAGGCAGCCAGCACACATACACACGGCTTGCTAGATAGTAGCTAGCATTGCATTTGCACTCCCCGAGAAAAGCTACCCAGCAGTTGTAGATAGGGAGAGAGGAGACATCACAGGACAGTACTGCTGAAGAGTAGTGTAGTGAGTTAGTGAGAAAAGAGCTTGCACTAAAGTTGGAGCGCTCTCTCTCTCTCATTTGGCACTTTTTGAAACGATGTCGCACATGTATTACTGCGCATCTCAGATGGCAAAAATAACCCCACACTAGGTTAGACAGAAGTCACCTGTTCCCTACCGTGGTTGCATCCTAATGCGCACCCGGACCATTGCACGTGCCTGCCACGAATCCGAATCGTAGGATCTGGTCTATCGTGGATCCAGACCGCTGGACGCGGTTGCCACGGTCCGAAACCGATGCACGTGGCCACTGTGAAAATAGAAGTATTTCCATGTAATCTGGCCATCTTGGTTCATGTATATTTATAGTCAATAAGAGATTACAATGTATCAGATACCACCGAAAGAATCAGAATTAGACAGTTTAAACTGAAGATTACACAGTTGTCGGATTATCTATAGTAAACAGCAAAACTAAAACTGGTGATATCAGAACAGAGTTAACCGAATATATATGAACTTCTGAAAACCTGATATCATTTAACACTTCCCCTCAATCTCAGGCACTTGATAAGTTGAGATTGCGATGAAACCGTCCAAAAGCATTGTGAGGAAGAGCCTTTGTGAATATGTCTGCAATATGATATGTTGAAGAGATGAAACACACATCAAGCATCTTGAGGGCAACTCTTTCTCTGACAAAATGGAAGTCCACTTCTATGTGCTTGGTGCGCGCATGAAATATTGGGTTCACAGTCAGGTAAGTAGCTCCCAAATTGTCACACCAAAGACTTGGGGCTCTCGACTAATATACTCCCGGTTCTTTCATAACAGATTGAAGCCATATTACCTCAGCAGTGGCATTCACAATAGCTTTGTATTCTGCCTCTATACTGGACTGTGACACGGTTGGTTGCTTCCTTGAGCTCCATGACACCAGATTCGGTCCATTGTACACTGCGAAATCTCCAGTTGTGCGCCTGTCATCTGGACATCCCGCCTAATTTTTATTTGAGAAAGCACTTATCAGAGTAGATGGTGAACGTTTGATCTCCAGTTCAGTGTATGTTGTCCCTTTAATGTACCTAAGTATCCTCTTGATAGCACTCCAATGTACATCTGTAGGTTGTTGTAGAAATTAGCAGACTCTATTCACAACATAAGAGATGTATGGCAGTGTGAGAGTAAGGTATTGTAATGCACCAACAATGCTTCTATACTGAAATATCTCTTTTTGCAAGTCTTGTGCCATGCTCCTTGGACAGTTTCCCTGTAGCAGTCATAGGAGTAGATATGGACTTGCATCGCTGTATATTTACCCTCTGTAGCAGGTCTGAAATATACTTCTTTTGAGTAAGAGCTATTCCTTGTTTATTTTCTAACACTTCTACTCCTAGGAAGTAACTCAGCTTACCAAGGTCTTTGATAGCAAACTTAGAATTCCAAGGTGCTTGCTTTAGCCCATACAATGCCTTCTCAAGCTTATAGACAAAATGATGATTCTTCTTGTCTGCATAACCTGGAGCCTGACACATGTACACATCCTCCTTAAGAATTCCATCAAGAAATGCATTTTGTACATCGACTTGCCTTAGCTCCCATCCTTTTGAGACAACAATGGACATAATTAACTGAATGGTGGAAGGCTTCACCACTAGGCTAAATGTGCCTTCGTAATCAATACCACGACGCTGATGAAAGCCCTTGGCGACGAGTCTAGCTTTGTAGCAATCAACCGTGCCATCAGGTTTCTGTTTTACCTTAAAGACCCATCTGTAATCTACAATTTTCTGTCCTGAGCAATGCTACAAATTCAATACCATTGCCTATCTCCACTTGGGAACAGTAAGAGATTGTCGAAGAGAAGCTGGTTCAGTCTCAGTTGCATATGCTTCATAGTTTCTTCTGTACCAAACAGTACCGTCAGTGAATTGCTTGGGGAGAAGAATGTTGTTTTGTGCTCGCGTTCGTGGTCATGATACTATTGTCTGATGTTGTTTGTGCTGCATTGCTAGCATCAAACTCCCTGCCTTCCTGTGCTGCTACACTTGGTGCATGTTCTGAGGAAACATGCTGAAGAGAATCATTAGAATTAATAGGTATGCAATTTTCTAGTTGATCATCATGCGCTACTGGATCTTGAATAGGGAATGACAAGGGTGGTTCATTAACTAGAGAAGAAGGCAATGCATGCAGTAAAGGATCAAGAGAGTTTTGGGAGCTATTTTCAGACTGATGTGCAAATGGAAACATGTTTTCATCAAATGACACATCTCGAGATATATAAACCTTACTAGTGGCTCTATGAAGACATTTGTATCCTTTGTGTAAGTGGTTGTATCCAATGAAGACACATTGTTGGGATCTAAAGGCAAGCTTTCGTGTGTTATATGGCCGGAGATTAGGCCAACAAGCACAACTGAAGCATCGAAGAAATTTGTAGCTTGGTTCAGTTTTGAAAAGTCGATAGAGAGGGGATTGATTGTCTGTGACTCTACTCGGCAATCTGTTTATAAGAAAAGAAGCTGTTAAGAACGCCTCATCCCAGAATCGTACTGGCATTCTAGATTGCGCAAGGAGCGCTAACCCAATATCGACAACATGTCGATGTTTTCGTTCTGCTAGTCCATTCTGTTGATGGGTATGATGACAAGACACTCGATGAGCTATGCCAACATTGTTGAAGAAACGATGTAGCTGATGATACTCACCTCCCCGGTCAGTATGTAAGGCATGGATTTTTACACCAAGAAACCCCTCTACTTGGTTTTGAAATTGAAGGGAGATTTGTTCAACTTTAGACTTATGTTTTAAGGGATAGATCCATGTAAAATGACAAAAATAATATATGAAATTGACATAGTATTGATATCCACCCACTGATTTAACAGCAGGTCCCCAAACATCAGAATGGATAAGTTCAAGATGTCAAGAAGACTCCCTAATAGATGAACTAAAAGGCAATTGATGCAATTTTGCTTGCTGACATGCATCGCAAACAGGGGCATCTTCATTCAAAGGTAACACAAGCTTGTTTGAACTAAGAACACTTTGAACTACTGAAGATGCTGGATGACTGAGACGCCGGTGCCACATCTCCCTTGAAATATTGGGCACAAACAAGGAAAAAACGAGATTGAGGGGGGGGGGATGCAGAGGGTAGAGACCACCCTTGCATTGGCCTTCAAGAAGAACTTTCTTTGTGGCGTGATCCTTGATATAATAGAAATTAGGATGAAACTCAATGAATATGTCATTATCAGTATAGCTAGCTTATGCACAGAAAGAAGATGTTTGTTGATGTGGGGAACATGCAAAACACTGTTTAGAGAGAGAGAGAGAGAGGGAGAGAGAGATCGAGATGATCCAGTAACCAAAGCTTGACCAACGTGAGAAATTTGTAAACCTGTGCCATTGGCAACTTGGACATGATCTCCTCCTTTGTACCGATCGCGCACCGTTAGGCGATCCATATCACTAGCAGTCCGCGCCAGCCGCGGCTCCCGTCGTAGGCTTGCCTTGGCCGCTCCTCGTAGCCAGAAACTACAGTGGTGGTCTCCTTGCATCTTCCTCGTGGCCATGCTTCCCCTATTGTTCCCCCTCTCCCCCTCCAACGTCGTCGCCACTCCTTCCCCGCGGCCAACTGCCATGCCACGCCGCCAGCTCGAACCAAAGCCGCCTAGGCCGCAGTGTTGTCCCCTGGGCCCCTCTCACTCCTAGCAATCCATTTTTCTTGTCCTTAGCCTCCGCTGTCGGTGGCTTCGCTGGCATCGAGCCTTGCCCGAGCCACCTCTTCTCCTACTCTGTTGCTTGCTCTACTTCCTCCCTCTGTGTTGTTTTCTCTCTGTGGCTGGAGTGTGGGCCCGTATGTAAGCTCCTAGCTAGCAGCAGTGTACCGTGAATGAACCACTAACGATATGTTCCGCGTGTAGGTTTATTACTTAGTGTTTGTTGACACGAGGCCATGCAGGTGGATGATGATCTATAATCCGTTTAGTTTGATCATTAGTCAGTGACATACCGATTAGTGAGGCCCTTTTGAATTAGATTAGTAACGATTTATTTAGGTGATTACAGGTTATTTAAAATGAACTAGTGCTCCTATCGTTCGCCCGTGCCGCGTTGCAAAGGTAGAAATATTTCTAACATTTTTGAAGAATTTATAGCATTTATAGTTTACAGCACACATCGACATGGCATTTTTTTAAAAAAGAATATCAGTATTATCAATATTTTTTTGTTTTTAGCCCCTACTTTAATATTTCATTGATGACGTATTGTATCGTGGATGATTATGCTGTACGTAGTACATACAACTGATTATCTGTCCTGGGTCTGGTTTACCAATAGACAAATGTAGTGTTTTACCGAGTCATAGCTATGGTTTGCAGAAGTGACGCATCTTTATTTAGCTAGATGAAATCTGATTGAGATCTTTGATACATAATTATGATTAACGATAGTTGTATCATAACTTCACAATAATGTAATAGACAAAAAATATTTTATGCTAAAGTTTACCCTTGCTGCTCCGCTCTGCAGTATTTGCATAGCCTGTTAATCATATGTTTTCTTATTCGTTGCCGTACATTACACGCATGCGGGGTGATGAAAACTGTTGAAATTGTGATCCGAATTCTCTAATTTGGAAGAGTCCGAATCAGTTTCCATATTAGCGGACAAGTGTCCTACTTGGACTCTACGTCCTTCCCCTATATATACCTCTTGTATGCCGTACGAGAAGATGAGCCGTTTCATTGTAATCCCGAGCGACTTGTAAACCCTTCACATATAGTGATCATCGCCGGTTGGCGCCCGTGGTTTTTTCCCGCAAGGGTTTTCCACGTAAAATTCGTGTCTCGCTTTTGCCCTATTTTTCTAACAAGTGGTATCAGAACACATATTATTGGAGTTTTGAGAGAGAAAGACACGAAGAAAAAAATAATAGATCCAGTCCGGTGGAGTTGTCTCGTGCTTCGTCTTGCGCGGCGTCTTCCGAAGTCGTCGTCCTTGCGCGGCGCGTCATCTCGACACTCGTCGCCTTACTTCGCCGCGCGTGGAAGCATCGCCTGCCCGTCGGTCGATCCGTGAGCGAAAGCACGCAATCAAGCGGCAGAGCGCTGCGTCCCTTCGCCAACGTCTCCGATCCAAGCGCCGAGCCATCACACCGAATCGGCCGAGCCAGCAGCGGCACCACGTGACCACAGAGCAACGACCGCGTGCGTTGCCTCGGTCGCGAAGTTGCAGCCAAGACGTGCGTGCGTCGGCCAGCACACCAAAACCAAAAAGGAGATTGAAATCAGTGAGCACAGGTCAACAATTTTTTTTTCTTTACTCAATCAGCCGAACCAAGTTCCAAGGTTTGTTAATCTATTAATACACCTCATCAATTTTGACTTACGTGAAAGTGCCCCTGGTTTGGAAATTGTTTCGGCTATTAAAAAAAAACCCAGGAGTTTTGAAGATTCTTTATTTCGCGTACACAGAAGGTGTACCAAATCAGTCGTGATTTTTGCTAGGTTTACACAGATCAGTACTAGCAAATTTTAGGTTATTCCTCATGGCGACTTTGAAGTATGATCTTCCACTCCTGAGTCGAGATACAAGATATTCATTGTGGCAAGTCAAGATGAGGGCTGTATTGGCACAGATGGATTTGGATGATGCATTGGAAGGTTTTGATAAACAACCTATCGAATGGACCGCAGATGAGAAGCGCAAAGACCGTAAGGCTTTATCTCAAATTTACCTACACCTATCAAATGATATTTTGCAGGATGTTTTAAAGCAGAAGACATCTGCTGCATTATGGCTGAAGCTTGAATAAATCTGCATGACAAAGGATCTCACCAGTAAGATGCATCTCAAGCAGAAATTATATTCTCATAAATTGCAAGAAGGAGGATCTGTGCTTGATCATCTTTCGGTGTTTAAGGAGATCGTTACCGACCTAGAGTCGATGGAGGTAAAATATGATGATGAGGATTTAGGTCTTATTCTTTTGTGTTCACTGCCTAGTTCTTTTTTAAATTTCAGAGATACCATATTATATAGTAGAGATACTCTCACTCTTAATGAAGTTTATGAAGCTTTGCATGCAAAGGAGAAGATGAAACATATGGTACCTTCGAAAATTCAAGCTCGCAAGGAGCGAGGCTTGTTTATTCGTGGCGAGCAAAGGAGAAGAACTCAAACAATGGATCTCGAGGTAAAGTCCAAACGGCTATAAGAGCCGGTCAAAATCAAGAGGCAAATACAAGTCGTGCAAATATTGCAAGAAAAGTGGGCACGACATCTCACGAATCTTTGGAAGTCGCAAAATAAAGAAAAGAGAGTCGCTACTATAAGCCAAAAGGTAAACCAGATGATGAAGGTAAAGCCTCTCTTGTTCCGATGATAGTCCTAATGGAGAAATTCTTGTTGCCTTTTTCGGATGTGCTAAGACCAATGATGAATGGATTCTTGATTACGCTGCACTTTTCATATGTGTCCTAATAGGGATTGGTTTGCCACCTATGAATCTATTGAAGGTGGTTCTCGGTCGATGGGTGATAACTCATCTTGTAAGATTGCGAGAATTGGTTCTGTTCGGATCAAGATGTTTGATGGTATTGTCGAACTTTGTGGATGTGAGGCACATTCAGTTTAAAAGGAATCTCATCTCTTTGAGTACTCTTGATACTAAAGGGTACAAGTATTCATGTGAAGGTGGAGTTTTAAAGGTATCAAAAGGCTCTCTTGTTGTGATGAAAGCTGATATTAAATCTGCCAATCTGTACCATCTGCGAGGTACTACAATATCGTAATGTTCTTTGCAATCTCAAGTTCATTATCTGATTCTGATGCTACTAATCTTTGGCATATGCGCCTTGGGCATATGAGTGAGCTTGGTTTGACAGAATTGAGCAAGAGAGGACTTCTTGATGGACATAGCATCGGCAAATTAAAATTTTGTGAGCATTGTGTGTTTGGCAAACACAAGAGGGTGAGATTTAATACTTCAGTTCATACTACTGAAGGTATTTTGGATTATGTGCATTCTGATTTATGGGGACCATCTCGCAAGACATCGCTAGGCGGTGCTAATTATATGTTGACAATTATTGATGATTACTCTAGAAGAGTGTGGCCTTATTTCTTGAAGCATAAATCACAAGCATTTTCAGCATTTAAAGAGTGGAAGACTATGGTTGAAAGACAAACAGAAAAGAAGGTAAAGAAACTTCGCACTGATAATGGTATGGAATTCTGTTCTGATGAATTTGAATCATATTGCAAGACTGAAGGTATTGTTAGGCATTACACCGTTCCTGGTACTCCTCAACAAAACGGTGTAGCTGAACGTATGAACAGGACCATTATCTCCAAAGCCCGTTGCATGTTGTCTAATGCGAGTTTGCATAGGCGTTTTAATGTGAAGCCGCTTCCACTGCTTGCTATCTTATTAATCGGTCTCCCAATATTGCAATTGAAAAAAAGACTCCAATTGAGGTATGGTCTGGTTCACCAATAAATTATTTAGAATTGAAAGTATTTGGTTGTACTGCTTATGCTCATGTTGATAATGGAAAATTAGAGCCTAGAGCTGTTAAGTGCATCTTTCTTGGTTATAAATCTGGTGTCAAAGGGTACAAGTTGTGGAATCCTGTAACACGTAAGGTTGTGATTAGCAGAAACATTGTCTTTAATGAATCTGCTATGCTTCATGATAAACTGCCTACTAATATTCCTGTTGAGAGTAAGCAGAATTCAAGTGTTCAGGTGGATCATTTTATTGGTTCAGATAACACATCAGATAAGGAAAACATTGTTGTTCATGATGCACCTATTGTTGAGAATCCTCCTATTTGTGAGCAGTCACCACAACGGTCCATTGCAGTTGACAGACCTAGGAGAGAGATTAATCCACCCAAAAGATTAATTGAAGAAGCTAATATTGTTGCTTATGCTTTGAGTGTGGCAGAAGAAATTGAAGGTAACGCAGAACCTTCATCATACTCTGAGGCTATTGATTCCACTGATTGTAATAAGTGGATAACCGCTATGCATGATGAGATGGAGTCACTTGAAAAGAATGGCACTTGGGAACTAGTGAAATTGCCAAAGGAGAAGAAGCATTCATTGCAAGTGGGTTTTCAAAAGAAAAGAAAGTATTTCTCCCACTGAACCAGCAAGGTATAAAGCAAGGTTGGTTGCTAAAGGCTATAGCCAGATTCCAGGTATTGACTTTAATGATGTCTTTTCCCCAGTTGTAAAACATAGTTCTATTCGCACTTTACTCAATATTGTTGCTATGCATGATTATGAACTTGAGCAATTGGATGTTAAAACTGCATTCTTACATGGGGAGTTGGAAGAAGATATTTATATGGACCAACCTGAGGGTTTTGTTATTCCTGGAAAAGAACACCTTGTTTGTAGGTTAAAGAAAGCTCTTTATGGCTTGAAGCAATCTCCTAGGCAATGGTACAAGAGATTTGACTCTTTTATGATCTCTCATAATTTTAAGCGATCCGATTATGATAGTGTGTTTACTTAAAAATGTCAATGGTTCACTATTTATTTGCTTCTCTATGTTGATGATATGTTGATTCTTTGCAAAAGATAAGTCGAAAATAGCAAACCGAAAGCACAATTGAGTAAGGAATTTGAGATGAAAGACTTAGGTGCGACAAGAAAATTCTTGGCATGGAGATTATTAGAGAGAAATCGGCAAGTTATACCTTAGCCAGCAAGGTTATATTGAGAAAGTCCTTCGTCGTTTTAATATGCATGATGCAAAACCAGTGAGTACTCCATTAGCTTCACATTTCAGATTATCTTCAGCTTTATGTCCTGAGTCAGATTATGATATTGAGTATATGTCTAAAGTTCCATATTCCGGTCAGATTGGTTCTCTTATGTATGCCATGGTTTGTTCTCGTCTGATTTATCTCATGCATTGAGTGTTGTCGGTAGATACATGGCTAATCACGAAAAGAGCATTGGAAAGCAGTTCAATGGATTTTCAGATATTTGCGTGGTACTTCTAATGCTCGTTTGCAGTTTGGAAATTCTAGAGATAAACTTGTTGGGTATGTTGACTCTGATTATGCTGGCGATTTGGACAAAAGGAGATCTCTCACAGGTTATGCTTTCACTATTGGTGGTTGTCCTTGTTAGTTGGAAGGCAAGTTTGCAAGCTCAGTTGCCTTTTATCTACCATAAAGTAGAATATATGGCTATTTCTGAAGCTTGTAAAGAAGCCATTTGGTTGAGAGGTTTGTACACTGAGCTTTGTGGAGAAAATTCTTGCACTACCATATTTTGTGATAGTCAAAGTGATATATGCCTTACAAAGGATCAGATGTTCCATGAGAGAACAAAACACATTGATGTGAGATATCACTTTATTCGAGGTGTCATTGCTCAAGGTGATGTCAAGATGTGCAAGATAAGTACTCATGATAATCCAGCTGACATGATGACGAAGCTAGTTCCTATTTCTAAGTTTGAGCTTTGCTCAAGCTTAATTGGTATTACAGTTTAGTCCTAGAGACTAATTGGCGCACGGTGATTCTTTATCTTATTGTGGAGATATTATGGTGGTTGAAGATTCTTCATTATTGCTACAAGAGGAAATTCGTCTCAAGGTGGAGATTGTTGAAATTGTGATCCGAATTCTCTAATTTGGAAGAGTCCGAATCAGTTTCCATATTAGCGGACAAGTGTCCTACTTGGACTCTACGTCCTTCCCCTATATATACCTCTTGTATGCCGTACGAGAAGATGAGCCGTTTCATTGTAATCTCGAGCGACTTGTAAACCCTCCACATATAGTGATCATCGCCGGTTGGCGCCCGTGGTTTTTTCCCGCAAGGGTTTTCCACGTAAAATTCGTGTCTCGCTTTTGCCCTATTTTTCTAACAAAAACAATGATCATAACTTATAGTTAGCTCTTATTCGTCGTAGGTTCGAAAGATTACATACATATAGATACACATGTTCGTACCAAATATCGCTAAATCTCTCTCATCTAGCCATCTATTCGTAAGTCATTGCCTGTGACAGTCCCAATTAGATGAAAAGATGGATAAAAAAAGATTTACCTCGCCAATATATTAACCAGCTCTTGTCGTTCTTATGCTTTGTTGTTCTACCATGGTTTTATATATATTCAATAAATAAATAAATATTGAGTCACGCTGCAATCGTCGGCAAGGCGTAGCGCGAATGGTCCAAGGTCCACAGGGCAGGGCCACCACCCTACTACTTGAGTACGGAGTATATCTGTCTCCAGTTGTGAAGAGCTCTGTGCGGTATATATGCATGTAGGCATAGGCATTGGTTTGTCTACTTGCTACCTCCTCTACTGCACTACCACCATCACTCACACATTCACAATCCAGCTGTGAAGAGCTCTGTGCGGTATATATGCATGTAGGCATAGGCATTGGTTTGTCTACTTACTACCTCCTCTACTGCACTACCACCATCACTCACACATGCTGGTGCTTGTTAACTAGTTCAACTCTTAATGTGTATCATCACTGTAATACTGTTTGATCAATTCACCTTGTTGTTGTTGTTGCTACCTACTCCTGCCTGCTGATTTGCACTGAAATGTTTCAGGTCACTTCACTCACATCCTTGATTAGTACTGGTTATCAGTAGAACACAAGTTGACATGGTGACCAAGCACCTCCAGAAAAGCACACCAAAACAAGCTCCAAAGAAGAAGCCTGTGAGGCACAACGCCAATGGCGCATGCCAATCGAGCAGTACACAGCTCCATTCTCAGCGGTGCACCCATTGCCACCAATCGGCGCCGGCAGATGCGGCTCCTCCGGGCAGAAGCCCGGCGCGTCACGAGGAGCGTCATCAGCCCGATGGGTCAAGCGGTACTGGTCCATTGGTCCTGACTCTCGGCTCAGCGGCTGACCGTCGTTCGCCCCGCTGCTGCTCGTGCGGCGTCGCGCCTGCGCCGGCGCCTGCTCCGGCGATGATGTCGGTGCTGCTCGGCTCTCGGTACCTGCGGCCGGCGCAGGAGCTGCTGCGCGAAGCGGTGTCCATGGGAGAGGCGGCCGACGCGAGCGCAGGAAGCAATGACGAGGCGAATAAGCACGGACAGTTCGAGGCTGGTGATGCTCTCCAAGAGATGTATCTGCAGGCAGCAACGAACTGCCCGTTCCATGGCAGGGACAACGACGACGGCGGCGTCCAATCCAAGCTCCTCAGTCTTCTCAGCGAGGTCCATACTGTTACTGCTCTACTGCATCACAGCATCAGCAAATTTGTTCTTCCCAATGAATCCATGGCGTTTAATTCTTGCCAAGTGCGCGCTAGCAGTAGTAATTAATAGAAGCTTATCATGTATTTCGTTCTTGGTGGGAGTCTGCAGCTGGAGAGCCGGCACGAGCACTACTTCCGGGAGCTCAGCCGGGTGGCGTCGTCGTTCGAGCCGGCGCTCGGGGCCGGCGCGACGTCCGGGTACACGTCCCTCATGACTCAGGCCATGTCGCGCCACTTCGGCAACCTGCGGCGCGCCATACTCCGCAAGCTCAGGATCCACGCCGCGGCAGCGGCAAGGAGGCCGGCGTCGACGCTGCGGGAGGACGAGGAAGGCGAGAACGACGACGACGACGACGAGGATGAGGCCGCGCTGCCGGTCACCGAGGACATGGTGAACAAGGTGGTCCGGCGGAAGAAGCAGGCCGCGGCGGCGCGGGCGGAGCAGGTGTGGAGGCCGCTCCGGGGCCTGCCAGAGGACTCGGTGGCCGTCCTCCGGGTGTGGCTCTTCGACCATTTCCTACATCCGTAAGTTGTTCATTAACAGTAACAAGGCTCCAGGCGCGGTTTCACGCAGATAGCATCTCTTGTAAAATAGCTTCTCTCTAGGAAAAAAAAATAGTGGCAATAGTTTACTCTGTTTCACGAAGATAGCCACCGTAAAATACTCTACTCTAGAAAAAAAAATAGTGGCAATAATATTGTTTCGCTGTGTTCTCTCGAAAATGTTATTTTGCTACCGGCAAAAACTACACTTTCTAATTTATCCCACAGTTCAGCGCAGCCAGGTCGGTCCTGACATTTTACGGTCCGGGGGCGAGTCAAAAAATAAAAAGTCCTTATATTCAAACATAAGAAAGTAGCAGTATCTTTTATTCCAATTGCAAAGCTAATATTCATACATCACAAAAACTTGTGCCCTCCTGTAGTCTCTAAATATCAGCCCAGACAGAATACTATCAAAGACCCATTAGTATTATTAACAAGCCTAACAAAATACTACGATCCACTAAAATGCCCCTTGCTTTATTACCAATATTATCTCAATTTCTCGGATCATAGACATCCATAGTATAAATTGGTTTATCATCTACACATAAAGATTCTGTATTACGTGAATTATCTAAGTTTTCATGACCAGTCAAATTATCATCACCCTCACTGATATCATTTTCCTCATCTAAATCTTCATCAGGTTGTTCTTCAACGTCACCTACATCCAATTCCTCAGCGTCCCTTTGTGATTCTACTAGCTTCTATACTAATTTTCTGCTTTTCACATCCATATCCATTTCCACATCTAGATAAATGCTTTCTAGACGACATCTTACCACACAACAATATAAGAATGAGACTAGACGAGGAACAAAAGCACCGGAATTTTGATAATGGGATTGAAACCGAAGCAGTAGCTAGACGAGTCTATGAACAATTCAATGAGATAATATGTGCAAAATGTTCTGAAATCAGAAAACACACAATATCTTTAGAAAATTAGTGCAAAGCTACCGAAACAAACCAAATAAAGGAGCTCTTACCATAAACAACCGAATAAACTAATATGTCTACACTTCGATACTAAATTACTGATACATATATAGCACGAAGTTCCGAAATGGATCTTGAGGTTGACATGCTACTCAACATGCAATGCAGGTACCCCAGTGACAACGAGAAGCTCAGGCTGGCCGTGAGCACGGGTTTAAGCAGAAGTCAAGTACGTCCTACTACTGTTACAAGCTTACAATACACTCCCTCCGGTCATAAAAGAATGTCGCTTTAGATAATGACACGGCCATCAAAATACAACTTTGATCATAAATTTATATTGCAATAGATTTATAAAACCTAATAAAATTATACTATTATGAAAGGTCTTTTCGAGAAAAATATATACGTATCATTTCCATATGTTCGATCTACGTATTGAAAACATATCGATAGCCAAAGTCTAGAAAGTTTAACTGCGTACTCCAAAACGATGTTCTTTTGTGACCGGAGGGAGTATATACTAGCGATGTTCTTTTAATGGAATTAATTAATTAAGTAGCTACGTGCTGTGCAGATATCGAACTGGTTCATCAACGCGCGGGTGCGGCTGTGGAAGCCGATGATCGAGGAGATGTACAACGACGAGTTCTCCGAGGACTCCGTCTCCGTCTCCAGGGACGACATGAGCGGCGGCGCGTCGTCTTCTTCCTAAGTCTTAGCAGCGTTCTTCGTCACTGGAGATCGATCGGCGGTTGGGTGTACTAATCTTTGGTTAATTAATTACATGCCATTTTGTTTGTTTATGCCTCCATGGGAAGTTCCAGCAGAGCTCGAGACTGATGTGTATGGCTGCGATTGAGAGAGAAACGTATCGGGTAGTTTATTATGAAGCTGCTGATGTTCTTCCTGTTAATTAGCTAGAGGAGCTCCTTTTTTGTCAGTTAATTAGTTAGTCGTCTCCGACGCTAATTCAACGCAAGTACCAGTGTATCGCTACAGTATCTTATTTGATGAATCTTTTTTGTTTTCCCTGAAGATCCTTCAACATCTGAGGTCACTGAGACTGTTTAATATGCTGGAAGAGTGCAATGCTTAGTGCTAGAATATTTGTAGTTTGGATGGCAGTATTACGAAACTAAACTGATAATTGAGAGTCCAAATTTTGACTAAGTTCATCTGTGCCATTTTATCATACTTTCCGTCAGCACAAAAACTTTTCAGCGTATTAGCATGGCTACATTTCGTCCGTCAACAATTCTTCTAGCTCTAGGTCATATCATCTTCGTCCTGTACTAATTTTCTTTGAGAAAATAGTTGGAAATGTTCAACGAATGTACAGCATGGAGCGCTGGCAGATCCCACAGTTCTGGGAATTTTTTTGTTACCATTTGTGGAAACTCCAGACACTATCTTGTGCTTTGCCATTCCGGGCAGCGATTGAGGTTGGGAGGTTTTGCTATTTCTGGCAGTCTGCGTTGTTCATCGTGCAACAAGACTAGCGATGAGTTAAGAGGGAAAACAACCGTGCGGAAATTTGGTCTAGGAAAAAAACCCTACATAATTCTAGTGCGTTCCAAGCGGGGCCTAAGTTGACCGGCCAATCGTTTCACCAAGCAGCCCATTTACTTTACCGACCAAAACTCAACTTAGTAAGCTCATAATCTTTAAAAATGGATAGGCGTTGAGCATTTTACTCCCTACCACTTGTTCCCAGTATGCCATCCAACAGGAGACACCTGCATCTGCATGTTGCTAGACAAAACGGGGAGTCCAATCCAAGCTGTGCCGGTTTATCTCTAATCGGATGGCTTGAAGCTCTTTCTAGCAAAGTGATCGCTATAGATTATCATAAGACATGTTCCATCTAAACAATTACGACCCACAATGTACATAATAGAAATAGGTCATTGTCAAAGAACATCTTCCATTTAGGCAATCAATGAAGATATTCTTTAAAAAAATCGTGCATAATTTAAGACAAATTATCTGAATACTTTCCCCATCCCAGCATTTCCAGGGTCCAGCTTCAGTCCAACCATGAATGCATCGCATGCTTATCTGTACTCCTAGGGATGGAAAGTTAGGTGGATTATATACAGGGAGGCGACATATAAGGAAGTACAAGGCGAGGAAACTGTAATTTTATCTGACCTTGAGCAACATAAGAGCAGCTCCTTTCCTTTAGTAACCTTTCAGCCACTCAGGTCGCATTTTTATGCGAGTACTTGCATCAAGCAAAGCGTTCTCTGCTTCAGTCATTTGCAGATGGCAAAGGCTCCTATTTGAATACAGCGTTGTATCAGTAGGGTCCAGCTCAATTGCCTGCAACAAAACAGAGATTAAAAATAGTGAGTGACATATTACGACCAAACAAGTTTTTTTTGACGGAAGCAGACGGAACTGCATATCGACTGTAATAAAGGGTTGAGAATGTACAAGTTACAATGCGCGACAAAAGCCGCATTTACCCCAGTTAACAAGACAACACTGGTTCCACGTCAATCAGCAATGACGTTGGGGCCTATTGACGCTTCATGGTGGCTCTAAACTGAAACCTGAGAACCAAGGTTTCTCAGACCATTCTGGACCTCGTTCTAGAGGGTTGCTAAAGCTGGTTTGAACTGTTCCCAGCAGTTTATGGCTGTCCAAGGTTTCCAACGATCAAGCATTACAGTACCATGGCTAATGTAGCATTCCTCACATCACTACTAACCTCGGTGCAGAACATTCACGCGCCACGGTCACAAAAGGAAGTTGTTTTTTTACCTTTTCAAATTCCACGAGGTGCCACTTTGACCACTAAATTTTATCATCGTATTTCAATTTTTTTAATAAAAATGTAATGTTACAAAAGTATTTTTTGTGATAAATTTACTCGTACCGTTTTCGTATATCCAAACTACATATTTTAGATAATATCTTTAGTCAAAATCAGTGGCGGAACTAGGATTCCACAAAGCCTCAGACACAAAACTAAGTGACTATAACTAACGTCAAATACTATTCACAAAGAAACATAACAAAAGTACAACACAAATGCACAACTAAAATGAAATTTGAATTCCATGTTTAACGATACGACAAAATAGCTAAAACATGGCAATTTTTTTTTATAGTGGAGCGGTACAAAAGTTAATACCTAATTGTTTTCGGAGGGTTTTGATTGGATTGCGATGGAAAATAAGATGCCAATGCCTTTGTCCTCTTCATCATGTATATCCATTACATCAAATAGAATCAAATCAAATAATATTGATCAAATGTCATCTTTTGTAGGGAAGATGTTGATATATAGTTCCAAGCAATAGTTTGTAATATAGTGCACTTAATCATCAAAAGCCTCCTTACCTTTCCAAAAGAAGTTTCACATAATGTTTTTGTTCTGTGTAACTCACAGGTTGCTAAATATCCACTTTATCTTCCGCTGGCAAAGTAAGCACATAAGACTAAAACCAATTTACCAACCACGACTAATATATACCTAGGGTCTAGGTACATTCACTCCACTGACAAACACACTACCATGAAAAAAAACTACTCAGCAATACATGATAACACAATAAAGCAAAGCTACAACACAAAATCTAGACTGCTAAATATTTATAGTTCACAATCATTATTGTTTTGTTTATATCACCTTAAGATCACGGTTCCATGCAAACATACACCATCACCTGCAAGACATACAACTTGAACGATCCCCTCACCAATCAAATGCACAACCCAACTCTTAATCAATAAAATGAATCTTAGATTCCATCCTACAACCCACTCCATCCTAAAGTTGGACAAGTAGCAGCTCAAATGAAATCAAGACATACAACTCAATTACTGTTTACTCATACAAATACATCAATTAGAAAAACTAGTTGACATGGTTTCACAAATCAGTAAAAGTTAATAGTCATACTCAATTACTATTTACTCATACAAAATACATCAATTAGAAAAACACCTTTGTTGAGGCTCGACTGGCAAATGGGAGGGAGGTGAGGCACTGAGGCTCGAGCGGCAAGCCGAGCCAGCCAGGAGGGGAGGCGCCGACGCGATAGCGGCTAGGGCCACAGGGTAGCGGCCGGGGGTGGTGCTGGGCCGAGGGCAGAGGAGAGTGAGCCAGAGGGAGCTGAAGTCGGGCGCACCGCGGGCGGGTAATAGGCGAGCACTAGGTGGCGGAGGCGGCACCAGGCGTGGGCACGGGTGGCGCAGCCGGCGGTGGCGGCGCCATGAATCGGAGCGGTCGGGGAGGAGCTAGGCGCAACCCACCACTAGGCGCGGGCACAGGGCGCGGCTGGCCAAGCTGGGGAGGCACGCAGGCGTAGGCGCTGGCGGCGTGCCGACGGGAAGAGCCGGCGCCATGGGGGGAAACCCGAGTGAGGGAGGAAGCTAGGGCTTGCTGCCTTGCTAGTGGCATGCGCGTGTTGAGTGTTGCTACCGTGCTGCGTGCTTGGGCTCTTGGCTGATTGCGATGCGTAAGCCGGCGTGAGGTGAGCCCGTGAGGGAGGCGCTGGGGCGTTGGGCTGCTCCATTGGGTCGGCTGGCTGGTTGGGGAGTTGTATGCCTCGGGCCGGGCTGCTAGCAAATGAAAAATGGCATTAATGAACAGTAGATGATTCTACTGCTATTCCCTCTGGGCCTCGGGGCCATCTTCGCCCTAAGTCGACTTCTTTTATGACCGAAGGGAATATTTATCTGCATGGATTAATCTGTTTATTAGGGCTGATAGGGCTGTTGGTCGAGGTGTTGCGTGGGTGTTGTTCATGTAGGGATGATGGGATCCGTCTAGATTGGTAATCCGTCTAGGTAGGAAATGGTTTAGATACAGCCGGGTGATCGGGTTATCATAGTTTCCAACTCGATCGGTTAGCTGACTGGTAGGTCATCTTAACTAGTGGCCACTTTTTCCTAACCCGTAACAATCTAGCCGAACTATTTTGTTCTGTCATCTTGGCTTAAATTAAATTCAAGCACTGGCAAAACTCGTCATATGATCGACATCAATCGAAGGACCTTTAGCTCAATACTATACATCTTATTGAAATAGACTGTCAATTCATAGCCATCGCTATTGTCCTGCTAAAGCTGTAACATGAAGCTTGTTAACTTAGCTGGCATTTTCCCTTTCTTGTTGATGATCGATGTCTTTATGTAGGATCGGATTGTTCTCGTTGATGATCGATGCCTTTATGTAGGATCGGATACGACAATTAGAGGGTGAATGATTGTAGTGCCTTCTTTTCGAGTTACCGAGAAGAATCTACTCTGCATTCAACTGACAGTTGAATACTATGTACTCGTACGAGGTTGTCACCTAGTCGTAGAGTCCGAACTAACTCTGATCTGCTCCGCCAGTCAAAGCTATTGCCGACAACCGGGTGAACAACACAGCTCGTGATCGAAGACGATGGATGAGAACAAGTCGAAGACCTCTCGGAACAAGAACTAGTCGAAAACTGATCAACACGAGAACTGATCGAAGAAAGAAGAACAGATCGAAGACGATGAACTAGAACAAGTCGAACACAATGCCTAGAAGCACAAACCGCCAGTGATGACTGAAATCCTTTGGAAACGACCTGGTCTATTATTTCTCAATCATATTTTGTGTCTACAAAGTGCTCTCACGACACCTCTCAAATCCTAGCAAAAAGCACCGAAAAGCTCTCTGTTGAGAGCCGCCGCCACCAAAAGCCCCAAAAAGCCCTCCACGAGCGCTCGTTACTCTTAACTTCTTCGGCCTTTATATGCTAGGGCGCTAAACCATGTCCTTATCAACACGAACATATAATCCTATCTCTTCTGTGAAACAAGGGAACCAAAACCCTCAAATCACGGTAGTATCTCTCAACCTTCCAGTTATGAAAGTCTTCTATAACCCTTCACGCGTCGAAGCCTTCAGGACAACACCTCATGTAGCTTCGACCACACATCATGCATTTATCTTTGATCTCCATGTGCCCCGGCGTGAGCACGACCACCTCGTGATATCCACGACCACCTGAACCTTGGATTTTCCCCTTCAAGTTCTGGTCTTCCTCTTCATCAACCATAACCGTCTCCACGCTCAACCTACACATGCAAAGATCAAATAACTTTTCCCTGGCACAAGTTCTTTTCCTGTCACAAGTTCTCCAACTGAGAATCAGAAGCACCGGAGCTCCTCTGAGAGGAGGAGCCACCAGTTCCCTTGGAGGACGGCCACCACGACGTAAATATTTCTTCTTCTTGTAGAAGGTCTGTTGTACATGTCCATCCTTATTGCGAAAATCCTCAACTCGCGGACGACGAGTGTAGTAGAGAGGATAAGAAGGAACAAGGCCAGGAGGAGCCTCTGGAGAGGGTGGCAGTGGCGAAGGAGACGGTGGAGGAGGCACCAGAGAGCCCAAAAGCTGTGATGGAGGTGTGGCGACTATAGGAGTGACAAAAAAAGTCAGGAAAGAAAGATGCTCAACAAGAGATGCGGGAGTGGTGGAAGGAGAAGGACGAAACTCATCAAAAGTGATATCCTGAGAAACCCACATCTGTCGACCAATAGGATTCCAACAACGATATCCCTTATGCTTAGTGCTATAGCTCAGAAAAATGCACTCCACAGACTGAGCGGTCAGCTTAGTGCGCCCACGAGAGGCAAGAAGAACATAGCACACACATCCAAAGAGGCAAAGACTAGAATAGTCAGGAGGCTTACCACATAGACGCTCAACTGGGATCCCACCCTGAAGAGCAGAAGAAGACTGAATGTTAATCAGGACAATGGTAGTAGAAACAACCTTAGCCCAGAAGTGTGGTGGGATAACAGAAGCAAGCATAAGAGCACGTGCGATCTCAAGAAGACGAAGATGCTTCCGTTCTGCCACACCATTTTGGGCATGAAAACAGAGAGAGAGTGCCCTGCTCGGCAAGAAAACAACAAAATACTCTTGACAAGTATTCCCCAGCAGAGTCAGCACGAAAGATATGAACATGAGAATCAAATTGAGTACGGATCGTGATGGAAAAAGTCTTGTAGATGGATAAAACCTCACTACGAGATGACATAAAATATATCCATATGAGGTGAGAAAATTCATCAATAAAAAATATATAATATCGATGATCTCCTTTCGAAACGAAAGGAGCTAGACCCCATACATCAGAATGAATAAGATCAAAAGGATGATGTGACACTGACTTACTGGAAGGATAGAGAAGTTGAAATTATTTACCAAGCTTACAACCCTGATAATTTAAAGAAGCACCACTAGATACAGACCCTAAAAGACCGCGACGAAGTAAAGAAGATAGACGCGACCCGCAAAGATACCCCAAACGATGATGCCATTGAGCAAAAGACGCAGTGGAGGATACAACAGAAGCGGCGGTGACGGTGGAGGCGACAAGACTGGCAGGGGCAGCGGAAGGAAGATGATGTCAGTCAAGCTCGCAGAGACACTGTGAGTCACGATGATGAGGGTCAGTACCAACCAGAGTCCCCTTGCATCGATCCTGAATACAACAAGAATAAGAATCAGGAATAACACGACAACTATGATCAATGAGCTGACCGACAGATATGAGCTGCATGGTTAGTTTGGGAACATGGGAAACAATAGTAATATAAAAAGAAAATTCTAAAGAGTGCATCGTCCTGGGACAGAAAGAGATGTACCATCTACTGTCTGAACAATGATAGGAACAGCTAAAGGACGAATGAAAGTGAGATTGGTGGAATCAGATGTCATATGAAAGGAAGCACCAGAGTCAAGAATCTAAGATGATATACCTGAGGAAGAAGTAGAAGCACCGGAGCTCCTCTGAGAGGAGGAGCCACCAGTTCCCTTGGAGGACGGCCACCACGACGTAAATATTTCTTCTTCTTGTAGAAGGTCTGTTGTACATGTCCATCCTTATTGCAGTAAGTGCAGTGTAGTCTTCTACCAGCAGCAGCTATCACTGGTGAAGGCACCACTAGTGAATGAGTAGTTGGAGACATAGCGGGTGTAGAAGCTGATAGAATCGAAGAAAACGACGGTGACGACAGCAGACCCGCAGCACGAAGACGAATCTCCTCAGCACGAGCAAATGCAAGGGCCTCCAACAGAGTCACACGAGGGTGGTGTGCAAGCAACTGAGCACGGGTCTGCTCATACTCAGCCCGGAGATGGGTCAAGAAATCATAGATACGATGAAGCTCCAGGTGAGACTGATGATGCTGATAACACTGACACGTGTGGCAAACATCTAGTCCCAAAGAGTCAATCTGACGCCATACTGCAGATAATTGAATATAGAACTCATCCACAGTGGCATCTCCTTGCTGCAGCGACTGCTCTTGATGCACAACAGAAGATACAAGGAATCACCAGAGGGCTCGTAGCGGTTGCGCAGATGTGTCCACATCAACTATGCTGAAGCCAAACTAACCACATCCCCAGCGAATTATACCTCCATGCTAGCAACCAGAATAGCAGAGGCACGAGTATCCTCATCAACCCATGTCTTTTGGGCAGCATATTGAGTCTGAAAAGTCTCTATAGTATCCCCAAAAGTATCAGATACCTCCTTACGAGCGTCTTCAGAAGTAGTCTTCAGGAGCACAGGCTTAGCAGGTGGAGCAGGGTGAGGCGGGCAAGACAACTCGCATGTAAGAAACTCCCAAAGACGCTGACTACGCATGTGGAGACGCATGTGCTAAAACTAGTCCCGATAATTGAGACCATCGAAGATCACCGAACATTGAGGAACGGAAACAATGTCCATTGGTAGGCGACAGTGGACGGCGCGACAACCAAGACAACGAAGTTTAACAGGCGGCGCGGCGGTTAGGACGATATACTTTTTTTTTTGAATGGGCCGACTCACGTAAAAGGAGCTCGAGGCCTACTAGGCTTGCTAGAACAAATGCGCATGGGGGAACCCTAGTTCCCCCGATAGTGGCGGCAGCGCGAGCGTCCCATGGGGTGACGGCGGCGGCGTGGTAGGCTGAATCGACGATGGCTCGTGCGGAGGACCCGGGTGGAGCGACAGCGGTGACGTGGGCGTCCCGAGCGGCGGTGGCGTGGGTGTCCTGAGTGTGGGTGTCCCGAGCGGTGGCGGCGACAGCTCAACTCCCGGGCGGCTCCCTGGAGGCGTGGGAAACCAGGCGGCGGCCGAGCTCGAGCGACACTCGGCTGTGTCGCGACGCGAATCGGCTCCTTGACGGCTTCGAGCAACTTCGGCGAAAGAGGCAACACCGGGCTCGGGCGACAAAAGAGGCACAGTCGGGCTTGGGCGGCGAAAGACGAAGATGAAGCATAGAGGCACGACGATGTCTTCAGCGGGCGTTTGATGAAGAACCGCAACAACTAGAAACCCGAGCGAAGAAAATCTCGGGTGGCCCCGAGCGAAGACGAAGCGTCGGGAGTGCAAGGAGAAGCAGAGTAGAGGCAACCGACGGTTGAGAAAGCCGGCGGCGGTCACGTGAAAAAACACGTGAGAAAAATCCTAACCCTAGCGTGGATCTGATACCATGTTATGAATAGCGTTTGTATTCATTATGAGGCCAATGAGCTAATATATATACAAGTACATATATGATATATATACAAATAATCCCTTATACAATACTTATCTAGTCAACACATTTAGCCCAGTTAACCGCTTCTAAGATGCGGCTAACTAGTGGTGCAAGCGGGGCGGGCTGCAGACAGCCCGCGCCCACCCCACGCTAACTGCTGAGGTTATGTTGCTGGAGGCAGCCCGCAAATCATTAATGCGTTCATTCGGTGGGAGTTTGCGGTAGCCCGCGTGGCCTCCTCCTTGCCCGCAATGCGCTAATGCTGCATTGTCCATAGTAATGCATTAGTAATGTGAATGTATTACCGGAGGATTAGTAATGCAGTGTGCTTCTAATCCTCTAAATCTATGCATAATTTGCTAGATTCATAATCCTTTAGCAGCAATAAAAAAATCCCAAAATAATACCAAAAAATCTGAAAAAAATAACAAAAAAGACAGTATTCCCAGAGTTGTTAAGATGAATAACTTAACAGGATTACATCATGTGTACCTCTGTCTTACATAAATTAAGAATTATAAAGTGCAGAAAGAAGGTCAATGCATGGTTGTATTTGGTCTAAATTTTGTAACTCTATGCAATGTTCATAAATGAGAACCAGTAGTCCACCGAATGAGAATGCCCATGCATCCTCACCGACACATGCCAGGGAGACTTGTGATTTTAGTAAGATTTTGCTGAACTCGAGTAGTCCACCGATAGTTTATGTCTCCTTGTATACATTTTTCCATACTAGTATGCTAGGATGATCCAAAACTGGAGCTGCATTGAAATGCATCAATCAAACATCAGTTAATTGATGTGCATGCATAGTTATGACTGATGAGCATGGCAACATCTAGCATGGACCACAATCATGAAAGATGTGATGCAGCTTTTTCTGGACAGGTAACAAGCAGCATGAAACCATCCAAGTACCCACAAATTAAAGAAGTGATTCCAACTATTAAACTGCATCCTATCATCTTGATACCATCGAAATCTAAACAGATCTCAGGATGTACAAGTGTCCATCTCTTGTTCTAACGGTATTGCTGCAATCTCGAGAATTCAATATGAAACACCTACATGCATGTATGATATACCTGGATCTGTAAAGTGTTTAGTAACTCATTATCATATCTGCCTGCTACAGATCTTGAGATATACGATGGGACCTGTAATGATGTCAAGAGATGACAACATTCTTATTAATGATATAATATGATTAAAGTAGGGAAGGCTACATACATAGTCAATATAGCATTCTTAAAAATGCCAATTAATCACATAACATTATAGCGGGTCAGCGGACCAACTTTTGTGGGCTCATTTTACGGGGCGGGCTCGCTGCTCAGCCAAGTGGCTACCGATTGCTAGAGAACAGTATGTATCCCTTACAAAGTTTTGGATTTCAGATTCTTCAGTTTTAGATCTCCGATCTCTAGGTTTTAGCACGTTACTTCTTACCAGTTTGAACTTTCGTCAACCAATAAGTTTCAGCACGTTTTTGTTCCAAACTTGCACTACATGACGAGCTAGCTTTCCATACTTCCATGGAACATCAAGGACTTGTCATCCAGTGACTGAAATGAATAGGAAGTTAGTGCTAGAAACATGGCGCAACTAGCGCTTAGATATATCCCATCGTGCGCCCCTCTTCATCGTCGGATTTGATTTAAAATGGTCAATCTCAGTCATTCAATCAGGCGTAACAAAAATTGGTGAAGCACAACAATTATTTAGTAGGCATGTAACAAAATTCCCCATCCCATACAACAAAAATACAGCAAATTCACAATTTGAAACAACAAGCACAAATTACTCGGTGCAACAAATAGACAAATACAGCAAAAATATCTTGCCACAGCATTTGCTGTAACATCACAATAATGAAAAACACTATTGGTTACCAATGTTTGTTCAATTTGTTTCAACAATTGCTCCAAAATGGTGTAGGCGTTGTGCCTCTCTAGTCTCTTCACACAAGCACAGGTACTACTACCACCACCGCAACGGCGACAAAGGGAGCAGGAAGCAAGACGATGCCCTCCACTGCGTCAGCGCCCTCCTCGTTCTCTCCCTCCTACTACGCCGACAATAGCGTGGAGAACACGCCCAGCGTGGTTGCGCTCCTGAGCCAGCTCGGCGAGCTCGAGCGGACCGAAACACGACAGCTCCAACGACGGCGAGCCCATCGTCACGCTGCCCGCAACCGTCGCGTGGCACCGTGCTGCTGAGGCGGCGCCCCGGCCGCAGCACCAAAGCGCGCCGGTGCCGGTGCCGGTGCCGGTGCCGGTGCCGGTGCCGGTGCCCGCGCTGGAGGATGCGAGGCTCAGGAGCGGTTTCTGAATTCTGTCTGGTGTGATATTTTTCTCGGGAGTATGGGGGCAACGAACGGAGGAGAATGCGGGGAAATGCAGTTACTGTCGTCGTATCGAGCAAAATTGTTTGCGGTTCACTTGACCCGTATTACAGGACAGACGGCGTTTGTTTTTCCACAGTATCGCTATCTAAAAACTGCAGGAGTGGCGAACTGGCGATACACATCTACCGTTCAGCGTTCGCACGTAACCGCATATGTACGTCATTCAGTTGTTCACACCAACGCGCTGCAGGATGCCTGCAATTGCAAGGAAAGAATCCGCGAGCCACAGTTCCATATTGTTGATCAGACTTAACGTTCGCCATTAACCGGCTGGTGTTTAAAACATCATGGTTTAATCTATACAATATATCGAACAATATGCTAGTGAAGCTAATGTTGAATTGGGCAAATCAAATCGTGATGTTATAGCAGCTCGTGAATTGTATCACAGTCCTTGGTCTTTATCATTGCACCCCAAAATGTTGTAAAACATGGCATATTATGTAGTGAAGTGCGGGAGTAATGGAGTACAGTTGATCAGCCTAAATTCTTACGAGTTCACAAAAAATACAACCCCGACATAAAGTCAACTCTACAGAGCCCTTGTATCTACGGTTCCAAGGATTTCACAAAGTCGAGTCCGTTATAAGGTCTATACTACAATGAATTCACTTGAATAAATTGGCAGGGTGGAGTAAAGGGCAGCTGAAGTACTCGCTTGAATGGGCAGATACGGGATACAAGTCATCGAATCATCTCTTGATCCAGAATCGACCTTAACTGTGTTCTTTTTCCAGTGTTGTAACAGAGGCCCAGCTTCCTTGGTTTAGAAGAATCACCATATCTTGTTCTTGAGCCAAAAGAGCATTAGTACTATCCCAATCACAATGGCAACAGGAGCATACTTCCTAATCAAGGCCTGGAATCCAGAAGAATTGCGCAAGTCACGGAAATGGCACAGCCAAAACAGTAAACAGAATGTAGACCAACAGGATCTGCAATTCACTAAAAGACAGCAAATGACAAACATATCATACAAATTTGGGATTGTATACAAATGTGGATATCCAGGCTAATATTTAAGACTTTCCACCAAGCATATTGCTGAAGGTAATCCTCCAGTTAAATGATTGACAACTCAAAGAGTCATGATAGACACCACAATTGAAAATGTTTAGCCCCTTCTAGAATTTGATGTAAATTGACCGCAGATAATAAGAAATGAGAAACACCATTTTGCTAGCTATAGGATACAGCTGTGAACAGTCAATTTAACGAAATGTAAGTATGTGACAAATGTTAAATGTTGGAAGCAATCAACTAAATTTAGTAACTCAAAAAATGAAAGAGGTATTTGTGGTATGTGGAGCACCAATGTGCAAACCAAGTACAGATTCTTAAACTAAAGGTAAGATTAACATGATAATTTTATGCTAATCAGGGTAAAACTGGTGCTAACAAAATTAATAATTGTGTCAGTTGTTCAAGCAACATCTGATGAACATTAAACGAATACGATGTTTCTAAGTGGTTTGATAGAGAAATGCTCAAATTCGTTTCAACTGACAAACGCATATGCCAAAACAGTATATGCATTGTGCACATGGATTACCTGGCGATTGAGATCCTTCGCCTTATCTGCATAGATTCTCGTGTCAGATGTTAATCTACTTGACATTTCACTGACCTCTGCAAAAATTGAACAGGTATTTGCCAATACAGTCAAACCTTCTTATGCAATGCAATACAATGAAAAGGAAAAGGTGGGAAGAAGCCCTTGGAAGAGGGAAGCACCGGAACAGGCCAGTCCAATATGCAATAAGCATTGAGCGTGACGAAAACCAAAAGGCTAAGGCGGTGAGAATGATATTAGTGTGAATAAGCTTCTTAAGACAAGACTAATAAATCAATGCCAATTGAAAGGGAAAAATCCTTGATGATAAACCTGATGTCATCGTATGATGCAAACATCTACCAGTTTACCATGCCAGGAAATATAAATGAAACAGTAGAAGCATGAAAGATTTCCAGACTTACGATCTAGCTTTTCACCGACACCAAGAACTTCTTGAACATTACGAGTCATAATTTGATGCACCTCATAGAGCTCATCATTCAATTTTGCAAGGTTCCTTTGGGTTCTAGTATCCAAATACAGTTTCTTAGTCTTCTGTATGAATGTGTCTAAGTAGAAATAGACAAAAGTTATCAGCCAGTAGAAGTTGAGAGGATGAATGAAATCAATGCTGACAAGTGAATTAGAGAGAAAAAACCATACCAAACTTAATAAAAGCATATGGCCTTGCGGCAGTTTCAATTTGACTGCCATTGACTCTCTCAAATTCATTTTTCAGATCTTCTAGGTACTGGAAAGCAAGTTTCTTTGGATAAGAACGGTCACACATTGTTAGATAACATACTCGGCCTTCAATGATGTAACTGTAAATCTGAATTAAGGTGCAACTAAATCATATCACAGGAAATGTAACAAATGAACACATGCTAAAAAAACATGCAAGACCATGATTAATTGGGTGCAGGATGTTGTTTTTCCATAATAGCATATGAAGTAAGCACCAGATCAAAAAAAGATACTAATGAGAAAATAGTCAATGGTAAATGGCCCTTGCATACAAATACCAAGATCAGTAAGAGTAGCATAACATAAAATAGTTGCCCCCACAAGAAGACGGGGCACAAGAAGGTGTCAGGGTTTTGGTTTAACTTCAGTACAAAGTTCGAAGCAGTAAAATTTAAAATAATAAATTCAAGTAGGAAGAAAACCATGGCCTATAATTACTTGGGTTAAAATACTAATCCTATTCTTTGCTATTGCATCAATTAATTTGCCGTTTTTCATTACGAAATAAAGTGCATTGTGCTTGTCAGTTGAACGATCTTAAAAAAGAACCAGAGTTTTGTAGAAAACAACAAAAATAGTCTAACTATTGATTAAGTCATGGATGGTTAGTATAGCCTAGCCATCGTTATAAGGGGCATTGCCTGAATAACTTTAATATAGATATATTTGTGATTGTTTACATGTGGTTCATGCCTAGCCAAAATATGCTGACTTCTCTGTCATGAGAACTATAGAAAAGTAATTAATTGCTGAAGTAACAAGTAAAATCTAATGAAATATATATCACACAGTTCACATGGACATGACGAAGCAAAATTCATGAATAAGCAGCCTTTTCATAATAGAAAATAGATCGCAAATAACATAAGGATACTGAAAAAAGTATGGCCCAGTCTCAATTGACATCCGTGAGGCTTCATGGTGCCCCTTTGACAAGTTCTTGAAAAGAAGTTTAGCTTGCTGCTTGTAGAAGTCAGCATCGTTCTGGCCCCGCCCATCATCCAATCCTTCTGCCAGTGGAAGGCCATCAGTGACACGCGCTATCAGTGTCAGCTTCACCATTTTTTCAAGAGTGCCAGTGCCAGAAACCACTACAAACTATAGTAGATATCCTAAATAGACACCTGCAAGACAAAGCATGGAATAGGAGGTTCAGGAGTAGTCCAACTTCAACTGTTGGACACTTGATCAAATTATACTTCAGCACAGCACATATCAATTTTTTTATTCATAAACAAAGCATAGCCACCATGCAAGCAATTCATGTAATTTTACAGTATCAAACATGCTACAATCCCAACGGAACGACTTGTTCATTGCATAACTCCATACAAGTAATCATGACCAAAGTTCTGCTAGCTTGCTAGCTTAACTGACCAGTATTCCACAGCAACTCAAAAAATAGTATTGATCATAGTGCATATATGAGAAATGCAAATACTCAATTTCAACCCATAGTTATCGGATTCGCTATAAAACCCCGCAAATCGCTAAACGGATTCGTCGAATCCGAACCGGTTTAGGGTACAGGGTTCGTGTTCGCAGTGTAAATTGGAAGAAAATGAGGCGAATTAAGAACCTAAATCCCGTACCGCGACTCGGACGAACAGTGTTTCAACCTACACAGTTTGCATCAGAATGTCCCTGTGACATGTACTGATATACCAGACAAAACCCGCTAATAAAATCCATCTGTGTAGCACTGAGAAAATCCAGAACTGAATTACATGAATTACATATCGGAAATTAATCGCTTCACGGACAACACATCTTCATTAATAACACCAATCTCAAAAATGCAGGTGCAACACCATTAATTAAGACCCTAACAAAAAAAGAACCATGCATAGATCCCTCCCCTTTTCTCCACTGAGTACCCAAACACAGTTCATGAGCTAATAACATGGATCTATTATGAACTATGCAACGATCCACAATCCCCCTGCATGAATGCACAATCCACACACTATCAATCTGTTCAATAAACAGGTGGCTGCAATTTATCTAACATTACTCACACACCACCTCTCAGTACTGGCAAACAGCTAACCCATCCAATCATTTCGATAACTTGCACAATTCAATTCCTTCCAAGCAAACTTCTAGGCCACAGAACATACGCTGAAACTACGATTCAGAGAACTGGACCACCAAACAGGCAACCACTATCTAAAAAGTAGCATGGTCCGTAATTGATGCGAACGATCCCATCAAACCTACAGTTCACGCAACCCGAATACCGGATGGTCCCGATCCACCCCTCCCAGCTTCTGCGCCAAACCCTAATCAGAACAACCAACCGCACAGTTCAAATCTACAAACCATCGTAAGGGCACCGACCAGATCGAATCCCGAATTTGGAAGGGGAAAAGGCAGGCGATCGCGTCAGATATACCGGATCTGGACGAGCAAGAGGCTAGGACGACACAACTGAACCAGGAGTAGATCCAAAGAGGGGTGGGGGAGGGGGCGTACGGGGAGTGCGGTGGCAGCGGAGGCGGAAGCAGAAGCAGAGGTCGTCTCCGGGGAAGGAGACGGCGGGGGCGGGCGCGCCGGAGGAGGCGTAATTTTCAAGAGCCCGTGCTGTCCTTCGCGTGTCGTGTGGGAGAACCGGGGTGGTAGGGAGATGCGGAGATGTTCGCTCGTCCGACCGGATCAGGTAGGAATAGAGCTGGCCAAAGGGCCGTGCCTGCCTGTCGGTCCGCGGGCTCGACACACGGTACTCTAGGTTTAAAATGATTTACACTGTTTATAGACTGTGTTATACGATGATTCATGTTATGTTTGGACCACTATCTTGACATAGTGAGTCGGTTTAATACAACACGAACAGTGTCAGACTGTGTCTAGCATGGCACAGCCATAGTGGCCCATCTCATACATCCATGATTTTATTTTTAGACTTCCAGAGTTCCAGTACCCAGTTAAAAGCAGATCGAATAAGGCTACATCGATTCTAAATTCCTAATAGAGCATTGATCGAATGCATAACAACTCATTACAAGAACTGTAATTGCAGAGACTAATTTAAACTTTAATCCAAGGAACAAACTCAAACATCACATAGACACAGTTCAATATCCAAATCCTAGTCCATTTCTACTTTTGGTGCTCAAACTTTGTAGGGCCCTCGGCTCCCCTCCACAATGACACAATTTTTGTAGTGAGTTGGTTGCATCACAGTTTCACAGATCGGTTTCTTTTGCAATTGACAAACAAAGGAAATCATGTTTAATAAATAATAACCATTATGAAAAATCAAAGGAAATCTACATGAAGAGGAAGGCGATGAGTCAGGAAGAAAGGAAGTTCCAAGTAATAAAATTGCCTCAAGGCTTTCGTTGTCGAAGAGTGAAATATCTCACAAGTCCTTGTAACGAAGAAGGACGTGGTGTTCAATGTTCCTCTCTACCCCATTTTCGGTGTTCATCGAGAACATTGAACAGCACCGAGGGGCATAAAGAATTAAGAACATCAAGAGCTACAACAATGACTGCCGCTGTCGCTAGAGCTGTGTCACCGAGGGGCATGAAGAATCAAGAACATTGAACATCACTGAGAGGTATGAAGAATCAAGAACTACAACAAAGGTCGCCACCGCCGCTCGCACGCCCAATAATTAAACACATCAATCAACAATCCAACATCCAAAAACATCGAGAAACAAACAACAAACAAAAACCTCCGGCGCGGGTCGACGTTGAGAGAGGAGGCCGGCGCTGAGGAGAGGCCGAGAGGGAGATGAGGCGTTAGTGCGTCAGGCGAAGTGTCACACGTGCCGCGGGCAAGGCACGGAATGGGAGGAATAAAAGAAGAAACAGACTGGCGACTGGGTATCGTGGGAAGGGGCGCGAGCTGCCAGAAAGGCAGGAGGCGGGCTCGTGGGCCGTGCCTAGCACGGCACAGCCCGACTAAAATATGGTCATTTTTGCCTATTTTTGAATGTTTGGCCTTTTAAAAATAGCAAAAAAAATCTAAATTTTTTCTATAAATAGCCACCATACTCCCCTTAATCAGCACCCTCTATTCTTCATTCTCTCTTTGAAATTCGGTTGGAAAATTCAAATTCGTGTTGAACTAATTTGGCAACATTCAAAAAATTTATGCTAAATTTTAAAAAATTCAATTTTCGACAGTAAGTCAGCAAAAGAGATACAATAATATTTTTTGCATACTTTTATTGTTAGTGCTTGTTATGCTAAGATAAAAGTAATAATAGTGTTAGTTTCAATTTTGTAGTTTTTTTTGTTATTGATAGCTCTAGTTACGACAGTTTTGCTATTGCTGATTACAAACTTTCGCCGGAAGAAATTGCATCCATGGAGGCGGCTGTGGCTGCCTCAAGCCAACCAGAAGGGCAAGGTGGAGTTCTGTCATCAGGCTCCACAGCGGCACCAGGTTCCATGCCAACTAGAGCAAAGAGGCCGAGGTCGTCTACATCGAGAGTGTGGGAGAATTTTGGCAGGACAATCAAGCAAGACACACAGGGAAATGAGGTACTATTTGCTATTTACAAAATTTATCGCAATGAATTATATGTAAGGTCTATAGGTAGAACGACACACTTGCTTAGACATGCTGCAAGATGTAAGACCAAGAAAGGATTGGTGATGAGGTAGACGCAGATGTAGTACAACCCCGACGGTATGATACGTAACTGGGACTACAATCCTGAGGTAGCCCATCAATCTCTCTGTCGTTTAATTGCTTCTGGGGATTTACCGTTAGACTTTGAGAAGTCTGTTTCTTTCCAAAATTACATTAGGACTACACATAATCCTAGATTTTCTTTCGTTTCTAGACAGACAACAACTAGGAATTTAGTAAAATATTATAATGAACGCTGTAATAAAATAAAAGAACTATTTAGTGCGTGCACATTTTCGGTGGCCATGACCTCGGACATATGGAGTGGTCGGGCTAGGGAGGATTATCTTAGAGTAATTGCCCATTATGTTAATGATGAATGAGTAATGGAGAAAAGGATTCTAGGTTTGAAATTAATTGATGTAGCACACACGGGTGAAAATATTGCAGACTGTATTATTAAAGTCGTGGAAGACTTTGGTCTTACAGACAAAATATTCTCAATTACTTTAGACAATGCCGCTTCGAACTCTAGGGCTATGGATGTTCTTACTCTAATATTGAGTACATACACCGATTCCTTCTCGCTACATCAACGATGCACTTATCATATTATCAACCTTATAGTCAAATGTGGTTTGAAGAGGTTGAGTCCGTATATTAAAGCTTTTCGCAATGCGATTTCTTTTTTTGAATAATTCGAATGTAAGAATTCACAATATAAAACTTATGCTGGGCGATGGGTGTACATCTAAGAAAGTTCGGTTTGGACATGCTGGTAAGGTAGAACTCTACTTACCTGATGCTTAAGAGTCTTTACCATACCAGATCATTTTTTTTTTTAAAAAAAAATTCAAACACACTATCAGAGTACTAACGGTAGTATACTATTGACTGAGCAATATTGGTTCATTACTGAGAAGATATTACAGTTTTTAGAATTTTTTTTATGAGGCCATTGTTGCTTGTAAATCCTAAGTCATTTAAAAGGAATAATATGCTCAACACAAACATCATGTGAACAAATAAAATCAGCATAAAGCCAAGATTTAATATTTTGATATTGCTCTCAGATGTATAGTTGCACAAGATTTAATCTTGGCCTTCTCGCTACTTTAGTCTATACTCTTCATTAATTGAATTCGACAATATTAATTCAAATTTTGAGCTCTAAAATAGTGCTTTACTTTTGGCCAATAGGAGATCAAAGCAAAATGATCATCAAAACACACACTCCAGTCAGTCAACAAAACTTGATCTACTAACAGTATAAAAGATCATAGTTTAATAAGTTCAACAATAAGCCCAATTGACTGACAAAATAGCATGTATTATGAATTACTAAGGATCACAGAATCTGGAGGTTCAACCAATTAACCAACCGAAAATAACAGACTAAATGCTAAAGATCAATCAACATTAGTAAGCATTCCAATTAGAGCTCAAGTTCAAACCCGATTATCAAAATAATTCCAGTACAAGACTATTATCATTACGGAGCATTCATGTCAAGCCCACCATACCACATTGCAGTATATTATAGTAGTAGTATCAAAACAAATACCATATTGTAACATCCCAACTTTTTGGCCTTTGAAAATCTTTTAATTATTTGCTAGTTGAAAATCTCACCATTTGCATTTTTTTTAATTTAAATTAAAAGCTTAATATAGACTTTCATGTCAAAATAATTTATTAGGGTTAATCCTAACATCAACAATTGGTAAAACTATTTTATTTAGATTCTATGTGCTTAGATATATTTTCTAGAATTTTCTGAAATTTTTCCAAGTTCATTTGCTATTTGCTATTTGCATTTTCTGGATTTTCCAAAAAGAAAAATCAATTTTTTAATCCTTTGGAACAGTGTTGGGCCGGAGCCCAACACTATTCCCACGCTCCTCAGCCCAACCCGCGCGCTCACCCGCCTACCCCCGTTGGATGGCCGACACGTGCCCCTCCCTTCGATCGAACGATCGCGCGTGACCCCGCCTTCCTCCGCTCGATCGCTGCCATGTGTCCTCGTCCGCTGATCTTGCTCGCCCGCGCTTGCGCTCGTCTGTCTCGCTGTCAGGTGGAGCCCACCGAGGTGTCGTCTCCCTCGCGGTCTCCTTCTTCCTCTCGCCGCGCGCGCCGTTTTCTTTCCGCCATTGCTGGGAGCTTCGGCTTCATACGACAACGGTGATTCTCCACCGGAAACTCCGAGATTTCCGCGCCAAAACAAACCTCTGAACCTCCCGCACTCATATCTGCAACCAATCGGGATCCCAACGAACTCAATCCCCGATTCCGCTCGGGAGTCCGAAACTCCCACATTGGGGGTTTCCAACTCAGCCCCTCCCGAGCCCTATAGAGACCCCCTAGATGTCCCCCTCCTCCTCCTCATCACAGCGCCGCTGCCCTCGTCCCCTCTCTCACTCCAGAGCCCCCTCAATTGCCAAAACTCCGAACGCCGCCACCGTCGGGTTTTCTCCAGTTGTTCCGCCGTCGTCGCCGCTCAGCCGTCGCCGACTCCACCCTCGTGCTCAGCGTCACTGGGGCCACCTCGGGCGCACCTTCCCTCCGCCTGAGTGTCGTCGTCGCCACCGTCCGACAACAGCCGAAACTCCACCGCCGCTTCTTCCTCGTCGCCGGTCGTCCGCTGGTATAGGGAAGCTTCTGGTACCCTCTGCCGCCGGCGAGTCGTCGTCGATCGCCAACGCCCTTGGTTCCCGAGCGCCGCCGCCGTCATCGCCGTCCACCTCAGCGCCGCGTCAACAGCCATCTTAGCCCCTGTGATGGCGTGTCGCCGCGTGGCTACGTCGTCAATGCCCTCGTGGCTTGGTTCACCACGCCAGCTTCTCCTCGGCTCGGTGGACTCAGTCCACCGTGAGCCAAGAGGCTGACATGTGGGACCCACATGTTAGATTTCTTTTAAACTAATTCTTCTTCTGGAAATTCTCGGCTGACGCAAGCATTGCGTAATAATCCAATTTCCTTTATAAAAATAATCCGGAAGTTAAATTAAAATCCTAAATTAGGGTTTTAATTATTTCCAATATTCCAAAGCCCATATCTTTTGCATCCAAACTCCGATTGAGCCCATTCAAATTCATAAATTCATATAAAATCAAGCTATATTTAATAGTGAATTTTATTTGATTTTTGGAGTTTGTTTTGCCTCCATTATTGATTTGTTTTTGTTTCTTTTGCTTCGTTTGCGCGTAGACGTCGATACTTTGGGAATTTTGCAGAAGAAGTACATCAAAACCAAGATCAGTACCTAGATCTATTTCAAGGCAAGTTATACCTTTGACCATATTGCACCCAGTTTTCAAATTACTTTGATTCAAATTATTGCATCTTAATTTAAGTATGTATTTAAATGATTTTGGTTATAGTTAATAACCCAATTTATTATGTGTTGGAAATATGCCCTAGAGGCAATCATAGAGATGATGATATTTCGTTGTATCCATGATTTAATAAATGTTCCTTGAATATTGCATTTGTGTTGATTAACAAGTATGTGACTTGTTTGTGAAACTCTTTACTTGTATGGTTATTCTAAAGTTGTCCCTAGTCGGAGTTCATGTGAGGACACACGTGAATGGTGGATTAGCACATGTATCGGTTGATGACTATGTTTCACAGGTCATAGACATGGAGATGTCAAACCAATAATGTGGACACATGTTTAGAACATGGGGTTGGACCGACCCAACATGAGACATAACAATTATACTTATGGTTCTCTCTACACAACGTGTACACCTTGTCCTTAGACCTAAGATTGTCGCATGTACTTGAGATGTGAATCGACCTACTTAGGGGCTATCAAATGCTACTCCGTAACTGGGTAGTTATAAAGGTAGTTTTCGGGTTTGTCATGAAGCATGATGCGAGGCATGGTCAGTCAAGATGGGATTTGCCCCTCTCTACATGAGAGATATCTCTGGGCCCCTCGAGTGATCGGATCCAGAAATGCATGGCCATGCTACTTAAGGTTAAGAGTTAACCTAGTAAGGGATTTCGGATCACAAGATCGAGAAAGAGTGGTCAGCTTGGAGCTCGACCGAATATCGTGAGGCAAAGGGATTGGCATGTACATAACGTTGTGTTGGTTCGTCCGATATGATCTTTGTGTACGTTTAGGAGTTGGGACGTCTTGCTAGAGGCGCATCGACTATTGACCGAGTATGTGCACTCGTGTCATGTCTAAACGTCTGTGAACCTAAAGGGTCACACACTTAGGGGTGAAGCCTAATTCGGATTAGATCCGAATTAGAGTGGGCATTGAGTCCTAATGGGCCTCTATTGGTAGAAGCCCATTGTGAGGACATCTATAAAAGGAGGGCTTGGCGCTCGGGAAGGCGATTTTGGGACCCTCAAACCTGGCGCCACCTCTCCCACGCCCTAGTCGCTCGCGCGGATCTAGCGATCCGGCGTGCGCGTCGCTTTCTCCGCACGTGTGGATACCTTTGAGGCGTTGCATCAGTAGCGTTTGGAGGAACCGCAAGAGGAGTCGCATTACGTGGGACGCCGCGACGAGGATGAGGAAGTAGTACGACTACTCGCCCGACCACGCATCAACTTAGTACGACTACTCGCCCCGACGTCTTTGCATCGGTTTCGCACTCGCGTCTAGTGGTAAGACCGTGATCTATAATCGCAGTGATCTTGGTTTACGGGTAGAATTTTTATTAATTTGCGCTAGTGTAGCCTACCCTTAACCCTTGGTGGTATCGGAGCGGTTCTTTGTCGAGTTATAGGTTCGGTGATTTGCATATGGCGATATGTAAGTCGGTATGATCGATGTGATCGATTGTATAGTTACGGTACTAGATTGATAATCGATGTTCGTGATCATTACGCTAAGGTCGTGAAACAACATACCCTACCGGTCGGAATCACCATCGGGTAGACGGTGACACGTAAAACCGATTGCGGAATGCGAAGATCAATATGATTGGTCGAATCGAACTTAGATTGATAATCGATGTTCCGAGATCATCTCGCTAAGGTCGTGAAACAACATACCCTACCGGTCGGAATCACCATCGGGGTAGCGGTGACACGTAAAACCGATTGCGGAATGCGAAGATCAATATGATTGGTCGAATCGGAACCTAGATTGATAATCGATATACCGTGATCGTGCTATCGGGCTCCATGAGCGAAAGTTGTCTCGGTTCTCAAACCACGGCATGTTGCGCAAAGATCAATACAAATTGGTCGAATCGAACAATAGGTGTTTTGTGGTAAATATGATTTACCGATCAAAATCCTAAGTAAAAATTGCGATTATCTATATACTGCGAGGGCGCCCCTCGAACCTGATGGGGAAACCCTCGACCCCTATCCGGTAGATTGCGATTATATGCATAACTTGTTTTTGCAGGATGTTTGTGACCAGTATGGCCTAATGTGTATGTGATGCATGTTTGTAATATTTTCATGACTGCGTGTCATGGGTTAAACAACACTATTTGGAGCCATTGTGTTGTCAAAATATTGTATTAACTACTGCGTCGACTTGTGATGATTCCTGGTATCCATGTATATTATTACTAGCTGTTATGAGTAATAGCTTTTATTAGTACTCGGAGGACACATCACTTGGAGGGATGGCACACATTAACCATGGAGATAGAGATCAACATGGTGGACAGATTCTATGGCGATAGAGATCACCATGAGAAAATGGGCCATACTAAGTCACAACTGTGTGAATGCTATTCCTGTTTGTTTTACTCCTATGCATGTTTGAATGGTAGAAGTATAACGATCCCTCACAAAATGTTAAGTTAAACATATGCCCTCCCAACTAAACTCTGCACCATCACATGTCTTGTAAATTGATGGTGGGTCTATAAAATTAGGGCACCATCAACTTTCCTTGACTAGATGGGTTTGTATCGGATACATACATGCATAAGGATTGGTGAACTTAACAAGGTTATCATAAAGGTTATGGGCCTTGGGGCATAAAGGTTGGGCGCCGGGGCATAGAGATGTCACCCAACCACAAGAGTCATATAGAGATATGATTAGTAAGGTGTTGCTTACCGAATTACGGTGTCTCCTAGCGGTGATGCAAAAGCTCACTAGTAGACTCGTTAATTGCGGATCTTGAATCGCTGAAGATCAATGGAGGGATATTGATTTTAGTGGGAGTACATTCTATTAAATTTGTTTAATCTGCTTTACTCCATCATGGTTTTATTTGTCTTAGTATTTTGCATTTCCTATTGTAGATCAATGGCATCTAGCAACCCAAGACACCCTTTTGCTGCGATCGATTCTTGAGAAAGAAAAATTAAATGGAACAAACTATTGATTGGGTCCAGTAACTCGAGAATTGTTCTCGTGGCGTATAAAAGGAAAACGTTCGGACACCCCAATCCCCGAAGAGCTGCTGTCAATGCGCGGCTGCTGCTGTTAAAAATGCCTACAAGAAAGCATGTGATGACTCTCTTGAGATTAGGTGTCTTATGCTTGCATGCATGGAACGACCTTCAAAAGCGGTTTGAGGATCGAAGCGCATGATATGATCATGGCGCAGGACATGTTCGCATACGAGCTAGGGTGAACGATTCAATGTCTCTAAGGCTTTTCGGAATGCAAGCTAACGAAGGTGCACCAGAGGCCCACATGTAATCAAAATGGTTGATTACTGATCGGACTTTGGATAAACTTGGTTTTCCAATTGGCCAAGAGTTGGCAACTGATTTCATTTTGGCGTCTCTTCCACCTAGCTATGGACATTTCATTTCGAACTACCATATGCATGGGGTGGAAAAGGGCCTTAATGAGCTTTGTGGGATGCTCAAAAACGGCAGAGAATGATATTAAGAAGTGTGCGTGCCCTAGCCATGTGATGGTATGTGAGAACAAGTCTAGCTTCAAGAAAAAGGGTAAGAAGCCATGGGCAAACAATAAAGGCAAGGTTAAAGATATGATCTCGAAGCCAACTCCTAAGCCTATTCTTTGGACACAGGTCGAGACAAGATGCTTCTATTGTAAAGAAACCGCCTTTGGAAGAGAAACGCAAGAAGTACATGGATTCCGAGGAATGCAAGAAGAAGAAGGTCGAAGTAAGACTTCCACCCATGGTACACTTGTCATAAATGTTTTAGACATTTTCTGTTGATTCTCCTATTAACTCTTGGGTATTTGATACTGGATCGGTTGCTCACATTTGCAACTCGATGCGGGGCTAATAAGAAGTAGAGGAGTCGCAAGAGGTGAAGTTGATTTTCGCGTCGGAAATAAAGCAAGGGTTCTTTGCGTTGACCGTCGGCACCATGCAACTTGACTTCCTTCAAGATTTATTATGGAATTGAATAATTGCTATTATGTTCCTAGTATGAGTCGAAACATTTTATCCCCTCATGTTTGATGAGAGATGGTTATTCATTTGCAAGTAAAGACAATGGTTGTTTGATCTCTAAAATGAAATGTTTGTGGCTTTTAGCCCATTGTGAATGGGTTATTTATTTTAAATCTTGATGATGCGCCCATCTTTAACATAAATGCTAAAAGACTTGACCTAATGATTTGAATCCCACCTATGGTTGGCATTGTCGTTTGGGTCACATAAGTGAAAAGCGCATGAAGAAGCTCCATGATGATGGTCTTCTAACTTCATTTGATTTTGAATCATACGAGACATGTGAAGCTTGTTTGCTTGGTAAGATGACCAAATCACCTTTCAAAGGTTCTTTTGAGAGGCGTCGGACTTGTTGGAAATCATACATCTTGATGTATGTGGACCAATGAGCACGATCGCTAGAGGTGGATTTCATTACTTCATAACTTTCATCGATGATTTTAGTAGATATGGCTATGTCTACTTAATGAAGCATAAGTCGAAACTTTTGAAAAGTTCAAAGAGTTCGAATGAGGTTGAAAATCAACGTGCCAAGAAAATTAAGGCTCTGCGATCCGATCGTGGTGGCGAGTATTTGAGTCATGAATTTAGCAATCATCGAAGAGTTGCGAATTGTTCCACAGCCTAACACCGCCGGAACGCCTCAAAGAAACGGGTATCCGGCGGCGTAATCGGACCTTGTTGGACATGGTTCGATCTATGATGAGCCATCAGATCTACCATTATCATTTTGGGGTTACGCTCTAGAAGCAGCGGCTTTCACACTTAATAGGGTACCATCTAAATCAGTAGTTAAGACACCATATGAGATATGGGTGGAAGAGTCACGGTTTGTCTTTTCTAAAGATTTGGGGATGTGAGGCGTTTGTCAGCGACTACTGATCGGACAAGCTCACACCCAAGTCGGATAAATGCATTTTAGTGGGATATCGAAGGAAACCTTTGGATATTACTTCTACAACCGACGAGAGGGCAAAGTGTTTGTCGTCAAGTGGTGTTTTCCTAGAGAAAGAGTTTCTCAACAAGGAGACAAGTGGAAGAGCAGTGCGGCTTGAAGAGGTTCAAGATGAACCAATCGGGAAGACTCGACAAATGATGCCCCGTGGCGCGAACAAGTTGAGGAACCCATGGCAAAGGAAGCACCACCACCACGAAGGTCGGAAGGCTCCGCAATACGCGAGATATATTATTGTTAGACAATGATGAGCCTACGACCTATGCGGAAGCAATGATGGACCAGACTACGAGAAATGGCATAGTGCCATGAGATCCGAGATAGCATCCATGGGAGACAATCAAGTTTGGAACTTGGTTGACCCTTTGATGGTGTTAAAACCATAGAGTGCAAATGGATCTATAAAAGGAAGATTGATATGGATGGAAATGTTCATATCCATAAAGCTCGACTTGTCGCAAAGGTTTCGGCAAGTTCAAGGAGTTGACTACGATGAGACCTTCTCACTGTAGCGATGCTTAAATCTATACGGATCATTCTAGCTATTCTTGCATATTTCGACTATGAGATATGGCGGATGGATGTCAAAGCGGCTTTCCTTAATGGAAATTTAACCGAGGATGTGTATATGATACAACCCAAGGGTTTTGTCGATCCAATCAATGCTAGAAAAGTATGCAAACTTCAAAAATCCATTTATGGATTAAAGCAAGCATCTCGGAGTTGGAACATTCGTTTTGATGAAGTGGTCAAAGGGTTTGGCTTCATAAAAGCGAAGAAGAATCCTGCGTTTACAAGAAGGCAAGTGGGAGCTCGCTCGTATTTCTAATCTTATATGTAGATGACATATTCGATTGGAAATGATATTCCTATGCTCGAGTCCGTTAAGACCTCATTTGAAAAATAGTTTTTCAATGAAGGACTTAGGGAAGCGACATATATTTTGGGTATAAAGATCTATAGAGATAGATCAAAAGGCTAATAGGATTAAGCGAGTACTTACATTGACAAAGTGTTGAAACGGTTCAACATGGAGGAGGCAAAGAAAGGGTTCTTGCCCATGTCTCATGGCATAAATCTTGGCAAGACTCGGTGTCCTTCGACAAGCGATGAGCGAGATCGCATGAGTAAGATTCCATATGATTCGGCCATTGGATCTATCATGTATGCTATGATATGTACTCGCCCAGATGTTTCCTATGCTCTAAGTGTTACGAGCAGATACCAAGCTGATCCCGGTGAGAGTCACTGGACAGCGGTTAAAAACATCCTCAAGTATTTGAGAAGAACTAAGGATGTGTTCCTAGTCTACGGAGGTGAGGAAGAGCTCGTTGTAAATGGTTACACCGATGCAAGCTTCCAAACCGACAAAGACGATTACAAATCGCAATCGGGTTTTGTGTTCATTTTGAACGGTGGTGCGGTCAGTTGGAAGAGTTCCAAGCAGAGATTGTCGACTCTACAACGGAGGCCGAGTACATTGCGCTTCAAGCAAAGAAAGGAAGGTGTTTGGATAAGGAAGTTCATAACTGAACTAGGTGTGGTTCCTAGTGCGTGCAGCCCTCTGGATCTTTACTGTGATAACAGTGGGGCCATTGCGCAAGCCAAGGAGCCGAGGAATCACCAAAAGAACAAACACATACTGCGGCGGTTTCATCTCATTCGAGAGATCCTCAATCGAGGAGATTTAAAGATATGCAAAATACACACAGATTTGAATATTTCAGATCCTTTGTGAAGCCTCTCCCACGACCTAAACATGAGGCACACACAAGAGCTATGGGTATTAGATATCTTCCAGATTGACTCTAGTGCAAGTGGGAGACTGTTGGAAATATGCCCTAGAGGCAATCATAGAGATGATGATATTTCGTTGTATCCATGATTTAATAAATGTTCCTTGAATATTGCATTTGTGTTGATTAACAAGTATGTGACTTGTTTGTGAAACTCTTTACTTGTATGGTTATTCTAAAGTTGTCCCTAGTCGGAGTTCATGTGAGGACACACGTGAATGGTGGATTAGCACATGTATCGGTTGATGACTATGTTTCACATGTGTCATAGACATGGAGATGTCAAACCAATAATGTGGACACATGTTTAGAACATGGGGTTGGACCGACCCAACATGAGACATAACAATTATACTTATGGTTCTCTCTACACAACGTACGCCTTGTCCTTAGACCTAAGATTGTCACATGTACTTGAGATGTGAATCGACCTACTTAGGGGCTATCAAATGCTACTCCGTGAATCGGGTAGTTATAAAGGTAGTTTTCGGGTTTGTCATGAAGCATGATGCGAGGCATGGTCGATCAAGATGGGATTTGCCCTCTCTACCGAGAGAGATATCTGGGCCCTCGAGTGATTGGATCCGAAATGCATGGCCATGCTACTTAAGGTTAAGAGTTAACCTAGTAAGGGATTCGGATCACAAGATCGAGAAAGAGTGGTCGACTTGGAGCTCGACCAGAATATCGTGAGGCAAAGGGATTGGCATGTACATAACGTTGTGTTGGTTCGTCCGATATGATCTTTGTGTACGTTTAGGAGTTGGGACGTCTTGCTAGAGGCGCTCGACTATTGACCGAGTATGTGCACTCGTGTCATGTCTAAACGTCTGTGAACCTAAAGGGTCACACACTTAAGGGGTGAAGCCTAATTCGGATTAGATCCGAATTAGAGTGGGCATTGAGTCCTAATGGGCCTCTATTGGTAGAAGCCCATTGTGAGGACATCTATAAAAGGAGGGCTTGGGCGCTCGGGTTGAAAGCGATTTTGGGACCTCAAACCACAGCGCCACCTCTCCCACGCCCTAGTCGCTCGCGCGGATCTAGCGATCCGGCGCGCCGCTTTCTCCGTGACGTGTGGATACCTTTGGTATTTGCATCCGTAGCGTTTGGAGGAACCGCAAGAGGAGCTATTACGTGGGGGCCGCGACGAGGACGAGGAAGTAGTACGACTACTCTGCTCGCCCGACGTTGCATCAACTTAGTACGACTACTCGCCCGACGCGTCTTTGCATCGGCTTCGCACTGCGGCGTCTAGTGGTAAGACCGTGATCTATAACTGCAGTGATCTTGGTTTACGGGTAGAATTTTTATTAATTTGCGCTAGTGTAGCCTACCCTTAACCCTTCATTATGTCCACCTTGTCAATTGTATGTCATGTTTATTTGTCAACCTAGATTGGTTACTTACTAGTTGGTAATATCATAGCACCAACGCGGGTTGGTTAGATACGATTATACTGCTTAGCCATGCCACGAATCATCATTTCATGTGGGTCGTAAATATAAATTTGACTAATGGAATATGGAACTGTGTGATGAAACTGATTGTGCTATGTGCTATTATTCGTTGATGGCATGTGTTGCACTTAACCAACAGGGTGGGAAAAGATTTAGACTGAGGCAAGTGGTGGATTCTGTGTGATTGGTGGGATTAATAAACTGTGTGATTTGGGTTAAAACTGGAAGTCTTGCCTTGGTCAATTAAGGACTCCACTTTGTGCGCCATTGAACCGAGCCTTATTGTACGACCACATGCCTAGTATAGGCTGGACCTAACTTAGTAAGTTATGGAATCTTGGCATTGATAACTCAAGTTGTAATTTAAGCTGTGTGATGGGCTGGAGGTGTGATAGGTCACATCGCGGGACGGTTCACCGCATCCCTATCCAACGGTGTGTGTCGTAACCAAACACTGTGTGTATCGGTTGGACGACAGTAAAGCACATCGGGAGTGTCAATGCTTGAGACGAAGTTTCCGAAAGGTTTTGTTATGACCAGTGTGGGCCGCACTGATTGTATCGTGTGGGTAAAGTGTACAACCTCTGCAGAGTGTTTAATCAATCTATTCGAATAGCCACGTCCGCGGTCATGGACATGCTCGGGGATTTCACACGAGGGGTAGATTTTCATAAAACTTTGGGAAGGAAGCTGTGTGATCTAAGTCATATGGCTGTGTGAATAACTTGATTAGACCATGTGTCCTTTGTGAAACCAAATGATAACTTATTATTGTTTATTTGTTTTGAATTGTGTTTTCAATCTATTATTTGTATTCAATTGCAAATGTTTCATTTCTGCAAAATAACCACAGAAGCCATTCCTTTCGAATAAGCCGTCATCTATAAATTGCATTCTGTGGTATGACTTGCGAGTACGGTTGTGCACTCATACTTGCTATAATCAATCAATAGAAGTGGAGGAGTCATCTCCTGCTTTTGAAGAGGAGTTCTATGAAGGTTGATCGTTAGGGTCTCGATCCCAGCCAGTTGCATGTGGTAAAATGATGGGAGTCCGCTGGAGATTACTTTATTTTCGATGCAGTTTATTTCTCTATTGTCAGCCTTCATGGCTTAATAAATGTAAAATTCGACCTTAAAGGTCACAACAATCATGTGTTATTCAAACTACTCGTTTATTTAATATTTTATTGTATGGAGTTGATATTTCAACGATGTTGACATTGTGTACACTAGCGTGATCCTGGACTAGTGCAGTATACATAGAGGATCCAGATTAGTATATTTGGGTCTCGACACATATGCATCACTGACTAGAACAAATACAAATTCCTAAAATAAGTACAACACCTTATACTACTCAGTGAACCATATGCTAGCGCAATTATCATGAGTCCATGAGGACCATGGACCATGACAACATGACAGATTATTTATATGAGCAGGGAGCAGTACCAGAGCAGTGGAGCGGCGTCGAAGGGGAGGCACGTCGGGCTCAGGGGAGAACGAGGCGACGCGTGCTCGCGGTAGGGGAGGAGGCGCTGGGCTCGAGGGAGGAGGAGGTGACGTGTGCTCGTGCTCGGGGAGGAGGTAGTAGGCTCGGGGGAGGAGGCGCTCTGGGCTCGAGGAGGAGGCGGCGTCGAGGACAGCGATGATGGGCTCGGGGGAGGAGTCGTGCTAATCTCGAGGAGGAGGCGGCGTCGAGGATGGCGGTGACTAACCATCGATAGTCAAGAATAAATTACCAAGCTAGATCTACATTATGTCTTCCCAAATCCGCAGTCTCCTTACATCAAATCGCCTCAAAGCCCTACCACCAACAACAAGCGGGAACAGAGCTAGAATTTAAGACAGATCGATCTGTGAGGGTCAGGTCTGCAATAAATGAGATTATCATATACATTTTTTTTTAATACAAACCGTCTGTGATGAGGACGAGAAGTCACAGACGGTTCATGTTGAAAACTGTCTGTGATACTTCACAGACAGTTTTCAACACGATCCGTTTGTGATATTACCTCTTTACGGACGATTTTTAGCGCGGCTAGTAACGCAGCCGGTTGCTAAACCAAAACTGTCAATAATTTTATTTAACACAGATGGTTTTGGTCAACCGTCTATAATGAGGTGTCCATTATTAGCCATTTTGTAGTAGTGAAAGGACATAATGGTAGAAATATGCCAAACCCTGCAAAATAATAAACATTTTAATTCAATAAAACTATGGATGGTTACAAACCCATAGTAGATTTCTCATAATTAGAAAAATACCTGCAGTCATGTGATTAAATAAAAAATTACATCACTCAAATTTTTTACAGTTTGATATCTATTACCGTGACTAAGGAACTAACAACTATGAAAGCAAGAATTCAATGAGAAAATGCAAACTGCAACATTAGATAACCACTTAACATTATAGGCACATTTAATTGCTCATATCTTAACTCTTAGGGCACTAATGCCAAACTTGTCAAGTTTTACAGTAGCTAAAATATAGTTATATATTAAACAATCTCTGCTCAATGTTTAACTCCAAAAAATATATTTAATGGTGCCACCTGCACTCACATGGACTGGTTTTCGGATTGCTAGAGAGGGAGGCACGGCCAAAACAGACGAATGGTGGAACATTACTATTCATCATGTGGCAAGGCTGGAGGGGAAGGTCGTACTTGATGAGGACATCCTTTGCATTGCTCTATATATTGTGTTTAATAGTTGTTGTACTTCGTAACAACATGAACTTACCATAAGGATGGAAACTTTTGCAAAGAAGCATAACATTGAGGTGAACTCATTTCTATCTATTCCTAATGATGTTATTCATAAGAATGGAATACTATCTCATGTCACTACTTTGTGCATTCTTAGGTTTTAACATTGCGAAGACTTTGGAACCGAGAGGGAGAAGATCAGGGAGGCTGGAGCCAAAGCAATGGAGGAGAGCCATGGAAGATCAAGGGAAGTCACTTTAAGTTATCATGACTAGGTCTGCGACCAGGCTCGTTGTCACAACCAGGTCTTGACCGAAGGTTGTAGTCGTGTAGGGCAGGGTACGCCGGTCGGAGTTTACGACCAGATGCCGGTCGGAGTCATGCTATTTGTTTGGTAATACAGAAAAAGCTTTATGGATGATATGTTGTAGGTAGAGACAGAGGTACGACCTTCCCCTCCAGCCCTTGCCACGTGATGAGTTGTACTGTTCCACCGTTCGTCCGTTTTGGCCGTGCCTCCCTCTCTACCAATCCGAAAACCAGTCCAGTGAGTGTAGATGGCACTCAGGTGACACCATTAAATATTTTTTTTGAGTTAAACATTGAGCAGAGATTGTTTGATATATAATTCTATTTTAGCTACTATAAAACTTGACAAGTTCGTCATGAGTGTCTTACAAGATATGAGCAATTAGATGTGACTATAATGTTAAGTGGTTATCTACTATTGCAGCTTGCACTTTCTCATTGAAATCTTGCTCTCTTAGTTCTTAGTTCCTTAGTCGCAGTAAGTGATACCAAACTGTAAGAATTTTGAACGATGGAATTTTTTTATCTGATCACATGACTGTAAGTTTTTTTTTCTAATTATGAGAAATATAGTATGGGTTTGCAACCATCCATAGTTTTATTGATTTAAAATGTTTATTATTTTGCAGGGTTTTGCAGTTTTCTACTATTATGTCCTTTATTGAGATAGGACACCAAGAGATGCAATTGATATAACCGGATATGCAGTATATGAGGGAGTATTAAAGGGAAATTAAATGTTTGCTGATGAATGGTGTACAAGTATACTTATGAACTCCAATTCTCTAAATTCTTGATCTATTCAGTTCTCGATTTGATCAAATTTAGTTCTTATGTACATATTTGCCAGGACTGAGACCATCCCAGTCCAAGAAGAGGGTGAGAGTTAGCACTGTAAGGGACTGAGAAGTAGCAAGATGCCCCTGGTCCCGAGGCATGAGTTCTAGATCCTAGATGCCTCTTTGTTGGTCGTCATGGAAACTTTGTGATGCGAGATGATGAAGCAAGCCTATGCGATTGTGCTTTATGGCGCAAAATAAATTCAACGTTCTTTTCCTGGGTTAAAAAAACTTTGCTATCGTTGTACCACATGTGCCACCTTACAATAAGTTGTAGATGATTCAATTTTTTTCGTCAGCTCATAGCCAAAATTACTTGGCAATACTCTCCCAAATGTTTTGGAAAGAATTTAGGATTTCTGAATTTTTCTTCTTCTCTGGACTTGAAAAACTAACTAATATGAGCAATCTGGCCATGAAAAATGAGCCATTATATTTATGGATGGATTGATATATTGTCACTTAATTATTCAAGTTTATTTCACCTGTCTTCATTTCAAATTTTTTATGAATTAGTGAATCTCATGTCCAGATGTGGGCAATGTTCTTTCCCAATAATGGTAGTAAGTTTTCTCATTTTATTATCTTTTTCTTTCTTTGAAAAGTAGTGTGTGTGTGTGATATCCCAAGCCACAGGGAGAGCCGAGCCGGCGGGGGCGCAGGGCGCCATGGGAGCTTTGGCTGGAGCAAAGAAATGAGAGATGGAGCAATGGGGAAAGGGGAGAAGTGAAGAAAAGAAGCCCAGGGGCTGTACAAAATGTTAATTGAATCTGGATTATAGGGGGAGGAGGGGGTAAGATCCTGGAGGATTATTTCGCGAAACAAATTGGCCACCCGAGGGTTATCTCAAAACTGCATAAGTGGCTGGGGCTTCCCACCCGCTTTGATTTTGGCTGTTCAATCCAGATCCGACGCTCCTAGTTGGCATTAGCATCTTAGCACCTAATTAGCCATTAGCATTAGATATGTTATATATATTAGTACATGTAATTGGAGAGTATATACATGTATATGTACGCATACTTAAGATAGTATTTTAGCATATGTACTTAGGTAATATGCATACCTCGAGAGTATATTAGTACATGTAATTGGGGAGTATACACCTGTGATAATATATTAGTACATCTGTACGATTTGGGAAGTAAAGAGTATTTTACCTATGAATGTACTTACGGAGTATGTTGATTGGTACATGCGTGGCTCTCGTCCATATGCATCAATTGTTTTTATTAATTCTCCGTCCTTGCAAATTAGACAACCTAATCACACGAGGGATGTCGAAACTATAGCATTTGTATGTTCATAATGAATGAGGGTATGTCAATATGATAGGAATTAAAAAGAACTATGTTCACGACTCACGATGGAAAAGGGTACATAGACAAGAGATCAAAATAAGTATAATATATATGCTTGGAACAGAAGTACATTCGGAAGTGATCAGTATATGCACACAAGAAATGCTGAAACAAACTGGGGCACCACTAGCTTCTTGTACATGTGACGCTGTTCTCGTTGGATGAAAGAAAACAGCTGCATGTGCATGCATGTATGTAGGTTCTACGAAGTATGTCATGATACCACTTTCCATTCCCAGTACATATACAGCCCGGTAATCTCAAAAAAGGAAAGCTCTTGGTCGGTTGAAGAAATCTCAAAATCTTGAAAATCTCATAAAAGGAAAACTACCACAAAGTTAGCTAGTAAGTTAGCTAGGATTAATTGTTGTGGATGATCGGGTCTTTATCCTATCCATGATTTTCATGCCCGTTAGGATCTGAAAGACGCACGGATCTCATCGAGGATTTGCGATGCATTATCACGAAAGTAGTGGCCGTCGCAAAGAAATAGCAAAAATAACACATCGTCCGCACGATCACGGGCCGGACACGATGTCCATGCGACACATCGCCTCCTTCGGACCGTGACCGGCCGGACGTCCACTGTTTCGCCCTCGTCCGGCCCCTCACTGGCGGGGCCGGACGCCGCTGTTCACTGTTATTGTTCACTCTTTGTGGAAATTGTTTGTTTCAATTTTTAAATATTGCAAAATAGCTCAAAACATTATGATTTTTTTGTGGAGCCTTCCGACACAGTGTAATTGCTTGTGTAATTTTTCAATAATTTTAATGGTTTGTAATGTTTCTTGCAATTTCATTTAATTTTTTTTCATAATTTTGTTGTTTGTTTGATTTTTTAAATATAGCAAAACAGCTCAAAAAAATATAAAAAAATTTGCGGAGCCTCCCGACACAGTATACTTACTTGTGTAATGTTTCCATAATTTTATACGTTCAGAATGTTTCTTGCAGTTTCATTGAAGTTTTCCATAATTTTATTCATTCGAAATGTTGCACAGATTCCATATCTTTTGGCTGCCTTGATCATTTGCGTGCGCACACGCACAGAGAGCAGAGATGCAAATGGATTGAGATGTGTGCAAAACCAAGCAGATAGTGTATATATTGTTGAATTAAAGAGAGGGGAAGACAACTCGGACATCTGTCCCCTCAACCCATTAATTTGTCGCTTCCATCATATTGTTGAATGTATACAGACGCTAATCGGAAAAGCGAGCCAACTCGCGTGACATGTTTTACTATTCTATACGACTCGCAAGACGTGATACATTACATCTGACAATAATAAAATGTACCACATGTGATGCGGGGTGCCCGATCTTCTCGACGTAGAACCTCTCGATAACTTGTGTATCCTGACGAACCACCAGCTGATCCCCCGCGCCAATGCACGGACTTGCAACTCTATGGAAAATTCGCCCAAACACACACTTGATTGGATCCTCGCTGACCACAAGCGAAGATCGTCGAACCTCAATTCAGCGGAAAAGCAAGAACGACCCCTTGTTCTCAATGCCCAATTCCTCTGCTTTGGCTATAAGCACAACAGAGAATCAAGCAAAAGCTTTGAAAATATATTAAACGTGGTCTTAGGTTACAATGGGGGTCTACCCCTCTATATATAGTGCTCCTACTCCTCCTCATGGCTGGCCAAGAGGCCCTACTCCTATCCTAATTCGGATTTGGAGTCCTACTCCAATTCCGACACATTCCAAAACTGAAAAGGAAACTCTGATTTTACAACCGTCATATTGTTTCGGCCATATCTTTTGATACGGGCTGAATTTCGAGTGAGGAGGATCCGTTGGATCGGGCTTGAAGTTAGCTTTCCAACAAGCCCAAGAACACTCGAATCGGACTCCGTTTGTGAAAGTTATGGCTGTTTTAATCCGGACTGTCCTGCTGATTCCGAATCCGAATTTGAGGCTGATTCCGAATCCGAATTGAGTTATGAGTTGATTCCGAATTTGAATTTGGTTGGGCTTGTGGAAGTTTCGAATTTGACTTGGATTCTTGTGCTTCTCCTCCTTGCTTGTCTCCCACGAGCTTCTCCTCCATTGTGATGGTCTTTCTTCAAGAACAACATCATATTCTTCATCTCCGTTTATTATTGAATCTTCTAATCGAGCACAAGCAAAACACTAGTTTTAGGCGTTATGAAATTCTCAACTAATTTAAAAGGAAATTCAGTGAACAAATTCACCTGTTGGATAAGCTTCTCTTGTTTTCAACTCTCTTAGTAAGCTCGTGTTGTTCGAGGTATTTAATGAATTGAAAATATTATATGAAACAACATACCTAAGGATGTCCGCATCATCCTCCTTTCTTCAAAAAGCCGTCCTCGGCTTTTGATAGCCTGAAAATGTGCTAGACGAAGAAAACAACGTATATGCATGGTATATGTATGAATCAATTATTGTGTTCTTCTTGTTGTTTTGCACAATCGATAGCTCAAAATCATCTTTCAAATTGCACAACCGACTCTTATGATAAAATTTAACCTTCCCAATATCAAAGTCAACTAAAGTGGGTGAAAATAAATTGATACCATTCCATGCTTCAACTGCGCTATTCTGATTAGTTATACATTTAAGAGATAAACAAGTAGGCATCATGTTGCGTTCTAAACAATAGACACTTGTATTTAAACCCATCTTAAAGATATCATGACATTGCTCAATAGATGGTTTCATAAAACATGTGATTGTAAATCAACAAGATTATCATAGGTAATGTATATTTGATAAACTTGAAACATGTTGTCTACACCAACATCACCAATCAAATTGAATTTATATGTGTGTATGTAGCTATTTACTTGTGATCTTAAGTGTGAAATTTCAAGAACCTTCTTAGTCACACTAGATACATGTTTAGGACTATCGAATATGATATAACACAAAGAATTATTAATGTGTATCCTACTAAGAACTTCTTTTTGAGTAATCAATTTCACATTATGCAAATTAAGCATATCAAATTTAGAACGTGGAATCATCAAATGAATAATGGAGTTCTCGTTTACGCACCTTGTTTTCATAAACAACCAATTCAAGACAAATAGTATTACCTTGATCTTCGTATTCCTCTCCATCCATGGTTAGCTCTTTATCTTTCTCTTCCAATGGTGAGGGCTCTTGAATCTCCAACTCCTTATTAGCTTGGTCCACCTGCACAATGTGTGATACAACACTAGAAATAGAGGGTAAGTTGTTAGGTTCAAAAATAATCTTACTTATCCTATCATCTATCTCTCTCTTTTCTTTTGGTGTATCTCTCACACTCTCAATTAGGATGCTCTCAATCTCGCGTATGGTGGAATCACACAGCTCACTCTTTTTATCACTCTCACTCAATTTGGCTATGTGGCTCTCATTCTCACATGGGTTTTGGTACATCTCATCCTTGTAAGACTGTGGGCCAACAATGGCACAACTACCACCAACCACGACCTCCTCACGTGTTGCGGGTTGTGACGGGCAAAGACTACTCATCACCTCGGTCGAAGAAAAATTCTCATGCTCGATATTCTTCTCAAGTGACACACCAGTGGATGAATTAGAACTAAAGAGCAGGCGCAGATTTAATTGATGTGCTTGAATGTGTTTAAGTCTCTTTTCTGCCTTCATAGCAAATTTCACAAGATCTTGCAGACTACGAAAATATTCATCTTGAAGTGCAAAGAACGATCCGATAATTCAAGCCCGCTTTGAAGTATGCCTTTTCTTGATATGCACTAGTGATATTGGCACGGCGCATTGCATGGTTCAACTCAATATAGTAATCTTTGACAACTTTGCATCCTTGTTTAATGCTCTCCACGTGTCGTAGTAGTTCCCGCTCATAATAGTATGGAACAAATTCTCTTCTCATGATGCTTTTAAATGCACTCCAAGATGTAATGAATCGTTTTCCACCTAGTTGTTTCCACCAACTAGAGGCATAGTCCGTAAAAACAAAGTGGCCACTCTCACTTCCTTGGCTTCCGATTGAACTTATGGGATTCAAGCTCGAACTCCATGTCTTGTACCCACTCAAGATACTCCTCCGGATCATTACTACCATAGAAGGGAAGATACGATACTCAACATCCGCCATTGTTAGCGACAAAGCAAAGAATATGTATGTAGGTGTATGTGTATATGTAGAGGTCACTCAACTCACAAACCTAACAAGGTGAAGTTTCTTTACCGTTCAGAAAGGAATTAAGATCAACAATACTTACACTTCAGGGCAGCAGGAACCACAAGGTGATGTGTGAGCGAATTTCAAGAGCAAGTCAAAGCACGACAACGGGTGTTTTGTGGAGTTTGGTATGGATACCTACTTAATTTGAAAATTCTAGGTATTGTAAGGCTAAGTAAATATCCAAACTAGAATTCAATGCCTAGTTGCCGATCACAAAGATATAAGTGAAAATCAAAGCAACTCACACGCAAAGATATTGGAACTTAGTGCGATCAAGGAATGAGCTATGTAAGATATAAGTGAAGAACAAAATAGCTCGTATTGCACAAGTTATAGAAAGACGCTAGCTAGTTGCAAATAATGAAACTAGGGCACAAGATTGCAAAAAATATTGATATTCTAACAATTGAATCAAGAATGAGTGGGGATTTTGCTCAAGTTTATGGTTGACTATGCGCTTTCCTTTCTCTTTCTCTTTTCTCTTTCTCTTTTCTCTTTTCTTTTTCTCTTCTTTCTTTTTTTTTCTTCTCTTTTTCCTTCTTTTTTTTGAACTATTGCCAAAATTCTTGTTCTACCAAAAATGAGCAAAAATTCTTTCCCACCTTTTGATCTTTGAACAATTGCAAGAACACAAATATTAATATGCAGCCCTAAGCAACGATTTAGCTAGTCTTCAATAGGTTCAAAGTATTCGCAAAGGATTGAAAGGTTCACAAAGGATAAATTGGTTACTCACTTTTTTTTTGGTGTTTTTTTATAGACACGACTAAAAAAATCAAACTAGGCTCAAATAAAAAGCAACGCAAAAGAATTCAAGATCAGCAAACTAAACTTGATTCTAATGGACAAAAACTTAACAAAACTCACTAGAAGAACAAATTAAATACTACTATTTGAATGTTTTTGTATTGTTTTTTCGTGAATGGGAAAAAAAGATAACTGGATAAAGATCCTACCGAGTCAACGGAGCTCTGATACCACCTGATGCGGGGTGCCCGATTTTCTCGACGTAGAACCTCTCGATAACTTGTGTATCCTGACGAACCACCAGCTGATCCCCCGCGCCAATGCACGGACTTGCAACTCTATGGAAAATTCGCCCAAACACACACTTGATTGGATCCTCACGACCACAAGCGAAGATCGTCGAACCCTCAATTCCAGCGGAAAAGCAAGAACGACCCTTGTTCTCAATGCCCAATTCCTCTGTTTTGGCTATAAGCACAACAGAGAATCAAGCAAAAGCTTTGAAAATATATTAAACGTGGTCTTAGGTTACAATGGGGTCTACCCCTCTATATATAGTGCTCCTACTCCTCCTCATGGCTGGCCAAGAGGCCCTACTCCTATCCTAATTCGGATTTGGAGTCCTACTCCAATCCGACACATTCCAAAACCTGAAAAGGAAACTCGATTTTACAACCGTCATATTATTTCGGCCATATCTTTTGATACGGGACGAATTTCGGAGTGAGGGAGGATCCGTTGGATCGGGCTTGAAGTTAGCTTTCCAACAAGCCCAAGAACACTCGAATCGGACTCCGTTTGTAAAAGTTATGGCTGTTTTAATCCGGACTGTCCTGCTGATTCCGAATCCGAATTTGAGGCTGATTCCGAATCCGAATTGAGTTATGAGTTGATTCCGAATTTGAATTTGGTTGGGCTTGTGGAAGTTTCGAATTTGACTTGGATTCTTGTGCTTCTCCTCCCTTGCTTGTCTCCCACGAGCTTCTCCTCCATTGTGATGGTCTTTCTTCAAGAACAACATCATATTCTTCATCTCCGCTTATTATTGAATCTTCTAATCCAAGCAAAACACTAGTTTTAGGCAGATGAAATTCTCAACTAATTTAAAAGGAAATTCAGTGAACAAATTCACCTGTTGGATAAGCTTCTCTTGTTTTTCAACTCTCTTAGTAAGCTCGTGTTGTTCTGAGGTATTTAATGAATTGAAAATATTATATGAAACAACATAGCTAAGGATGTCCGCATCAACATGTGAAGTAATTTTTTTTGATAATAAGCCTACTGCCAGCAACCACCAAAATCATCGTCTGATTTACTGCATCAGACATCTACTTTTACTTGTACCACCCATCGGTAAAAATTTAAACTACATCTTTTTTGCTATTTCTTTGTGACGGCCGCTACTTCCGTAATAACACATCGCAAATGTGCTATTATTGCCAAAAAAAAATTCTAGCTTTTCAGCTCAATCAGGCTGTTAATTAAGTACAATAAAAACAAAAAACATCCAAAAATAGACAATGCATGCATGCCAAACAAAAACAACACGCACAAAAGCTAAGCTAAAATTGAATGAAAACGATGGATTAGCTTCGAGATGTGTGCCTGATTCTAATAATTATCTACCGGTTCAAAAAACAAGATCTATACTTGAGAAAGAATTAGTCAATTAATCTCTGTTATTCCTCTAAACATTATGCACATTTGGCACGGACATTCTGATCTATCAACATGTAACTGATCTAAGGCAACAAAAGAACGAAGACGTCCTTCTAAACCAACCAAAAAAAGGAGCGCTCGATCAAGATTCACGAGCTCTCGATCCCGGCAGCCGGCCGGAGCATGTCGTACTTGGCCCAGACTGCGTCGAGCGGGCACGGCCGCCCGGCGTCGAGCCTGTCCCACGGCTTCCCCTTGCCGCTCCAGTGCAACAGGCTGACCGCGCCGGCGTGCAGCCCGCGGCAGAGGCCCCGGTAGTTGTCCCCGCCGAGGCCGTGCTGGTTACATCGGCGGTTCACGCCCGCGATCCGGCCCGCGAACACCAGCAGGAACGGCGGCAGCGAGCCCAGCTCGTAGATGTGCACCCGCTTCTGGAGCTCCATCCACTCCTCGATCTGCGCCGTGTAGCCCGCCCGCTGCCACCACGCGATGTCGAGCACCATGACGCCCGTGTTGAAGTAGCACGCGCGCCGCCCTGCGAAGGTCGCCGACTGCGCCGGGCTCGCCCAGAACCCCGGCGTGAAGTAGGCGGTGAAGTTGGCACCGCGGTACTAGGGCGCGGCCACCGCCGTCTCACCTGGGAGCGGGGTCGCGGCGATGTCGTCGGTGAGGACGACGTCGGAGTCGAGGTACACGACGCGGCGCACGCAGGCTGGGAGCGTCGAGGCGAGGTAGGAGCGCGCGTAGTTGAGCGGCCGGTCGAGCGCGCCGCGGATGCAGGTGGAGATAAGCCCCGCCACGCGGGACTCGTCGAACAGGTACACCCGGAACGCCAGCGACGGGAACGACGCGCGGATGGTGGCCCTCAGCCCCGCCGGTGCCATCGATGGCAACCCCGTGGCGGCGGCGGCGGCCAGGAAGTAGTGGAAGTGGACGGACTCCAGGCAGGAATGTGTATTCTGCAATGGCATATATTGAAGAAAAAACTTTGCAAGTAACTACAGTGGCATATATCACCCAATATCATATCCCTTGGCCACTTAACTCTTATCTTATATCTTTGCTGAAGACTGATAAGATAGTGCATTCACTGTCAACATGTATAAATTGTAAATTGGTGCAAACAAGAGAGTTGAAACTAAGAAAAAGAGTAAAGCTTATATGTACTGCCTATCCAGTCTAAATGGATGCAGATTACAAACACAATGAGATGACCTCCCAATAATTGAACATCACATTCATCAAAAGTGTCAAAACTACAAAAGAATTATGCCAGATTGATCCTAATAGCATATATGATGCTGTAAGATGCAGATGCTTATCTAGATCTAAATACAGATACTTTATGGATTATGGACACTTCATACAAATATTCGAATTAACTTATGTCACATTTGGCAGCAGATAATGCACACACCATGGCATGCCACCGATAGATATTCTGGCAATTCTTTTGCCAACCGCCATCACAATGTGAAGCTGTTAGCAATTTTAAAATGCAAGGAGGCTTGCAATCACAAGAACTCCAACCATGAAGAGCAGGACCTTCAGGTAGACGTCTGCCTGCTGCTGTTGCCCAAGCGGCCCTTGTCGGGGTGCGGCATGGGCATGCCCCATATGACCGCCATGGAAGCCGTGGCCATGGCCATACCCATAGTGAAACCCAGCAGGCTGCGCATAAGCAGTTGCATCTGGAAATCCATGCACTTGGAAGCTAAGCATAGGGAATAGGCCCCCAAATGCAGCCGAGAACGCATAATTACCCCACCGTGCATTCGCCAACGGGACTCCTGTGCCCATGAACCATGGATTCGCATTGGCATTCGCGAAATTGTTGTTAGGATCAGCCTGTTGGGCTGTTGCAGGCCTCTGGCCAGCCGGGCGGTGAGGAATGTCAGCCTCAGGCATGTTCTTTGACCTCGGGTCGACACGGTCCTTGCCACGGCCATAAAGGGGAACAAGTTTGTCCTCTTCAACGACGGCCTTGCACACCGGGCACTCTGGTGAGTGTGCGTGGATGTGCAGCCACCTGTAAAGGCATGGCCAGCAGAAGAGGTGGCCACAGAGAGTTACTATTGGCTCTTGTGGCAACTCAAAGCAGATATTGCACTCAAAGCTTCCCCCAGCTGCATCGCCAGTGCTGCCGCCGCTCGTCGATTCCCCAACATTGGCAGCCATCTTGTTGTTCTTCGAGGTGAAACGAGCTGCAATTGCCAAAGATACTACAATCACCAACACTAGTAGAAAATAGAAATAGCTATGGCAAAAGAAGAGAAAGCACTGTGTGTCCGTGTAACAGTAACACTACTAACTATTACCATCGGGTAGCAAGTTACTATTTTACACAACAAACAGCCTCCTATTCTTTATCCAGTACTATGAAGCGTTTCAAAAGGATCCAATTTTGGGTGAAGGGTAAAATTCGCATCATCCCATGTTCGTAAATAGAATAAGAAAAACTAAACCAAGAATAACACCAACAAAGATTCCCCAATTAGTTATGGTAAACAGGACATCTGATGATCAGAATCTCGCCCCCCACCCCCAAAATAATAATAATAAATTTTATATCGGACAATGAGATGGTCTTCTAGAAGGATAAACTGAGCATTCACAACAATAAAATTAACAATATACTATACTAATCTACACCTTTCAATCGGCACAAACAGGATACGAACAGTAATTATTTAGGAAAAACCTGTCATTTATTCACAGAGGAAAAATTCTAATGTCCCCCTAGGAGGCCAAATTTACGAGATTGATTTGGAGCTCACATCACACTCGATCTATTTCCACCGTAACCGCTCGCCCAGGCCAAAAATCATCAACCTTTAGGATGAAATTCCAACCTACCTACGCACAAATCGCCAAAACGCCCCCAAATCGAGCTAAAAAACCTCGATCGAATCCACCCCACGAACCCAACTCAGATACAGCAACAGCAGCAAACCCTAAGCCCTAACTCACGACAGAATTCAACGCGAAATCTGAGGGGAAGCATCATTACCTGCGAGCGAGCGAGGAGGAGATATTCGATTCGTCGACGAACTATGCGAGGACTGACTCGTTCGCAGGAAATATTCGATTCGTCGACGAGCTATGCGAGGACTGATGACCTGGACCCCTTCCGTATATAATTAGGGAAGGACGCGGGCCCCACCTGGAAGATTCTAGAATCCGGACGCTTTCGCGGCGGTTTCCCTGCGGGTTTCTGTGAAAGTATACGGGAGCTTCTCAGCGACTGCAGGGCACGCAAGGAACCGATCACCGCCGGCGACATCAGTCTGATAATCACTACGAAGATAAATAGTATGTATAAGTACAAAAAGTAGTATGGACATAAAGATATATAGAAACTTTTTTTTCTTATTTCTTTTCTGTTATATCTTACTTACAATAATTGAAACTTCCTATAAATAGATAAACCCTTCAAGAGGGAATGATAAGAAGCCCACTATAGGCTAAGGCTGGCTGGCCCAGGCCTAAGTTTTCCAATATTTTTTCTTGGGCACTTATCCGATATATTCATACCTCGTTAAAATTGTATAAAAGCTCATTGGAGAAAATTTTGAACAAAGAGTACACGATACACGTTCTGGTGTGTTGTGCGTATTATCTTATTAAAAACCTTAGCCGAGAAACTTTAGAAAAACTCGTCAAGGGAAAAGGTGTACAATCCATTTAATTTCATTTAATCTCCAAGATTTATTTTTTGGGTACTCGATCTTCGTGATCAAGTTTCAATAATAAGTTCGTGAAGATTCTCCTCCTGAGTTCTGCACTTCTCTAAGTCTTATCATTCCAATTTCACGCATGCACATTTCAAAGCTAGATGCTGAAAGTGACTTAGTGAATAAATTTGTAAGATTTTCATATGACTTAGTACACGGTACTTTAATTTTGTTCATCTTTTGCAATTCATGAGTATAGAAGAACTTGAGGTAGATATCCTTTTATGAGATGATTCTTCACATAACCTATCTGCACTTGTACAACACAAACTGTATTATCTTCGTAGATAATAGTGGCCCAGGCCCAAGTTTCCCAACAATTAATGTGCTTTTGGCCCCGTTTGGACGGCCACAGCTTTGGTGAAAATCAGTTTCTAACTGAGTTGTATGATTGAAGGGCTGAAAGGTAGAACAGCTGAGCGGCATAAATTTAGTGTTTGTCAGTCTGACTTTTAGGTAGGCTGGCTAACTGTTTTGAGTTGGGAAATATCAGAAATACATAGAGACAAATAATGGCTTTGCTTGATGCTATTTGAAAAGACATTAGGAATGAATTTGATTTTTTTTTTTGCATGTTCACACCAAAACGTAAATTTAAGCATTAAATGTACTACATTCTCAATTTCCAAGTATGAAATACAAAACATTACATATATGAAATCATCACTTTAAACTTTTGCATATCCATTTCTACTAAATCTACCAAATGTTCATTGCAAATTTCAAGAATTAACATATAAATTGCAAATTAAATTTCATTTCAACAATAATCAAATATACACATAAGTAAATCTTAATGACAATCATCGGATCACATGATTACGCAAGTAATCAATTCCATAATTAAATAAGTAATTGAATAATATCAAATAAACAGTAAAGGAAGGAAAATAAAGAAAAAAGCCTAGATCTACACGGGTGGAGGCGTCCGGTCGAAGCTAAGGGAGAAGGGTAGCGGTGGATGGTGTGCCGGAGGTCGTCGTCGATAGGCGTGCGGCAGCACGGAGTGGACACGGTCTGGGGGCGTTAACCCTAGCGTCCCCACTCTATCCGTTCGCGTGGCCTGCTGATGGGAGAATAGGGGTGGGAGAGAGGTGGGATTGTGTTTTTATACCTAGTATGAGGAGCGTAATTGTCATCAACTGCAGTATCAAACACGAAACTCCAACTCCAACCCGCAAAAGTTGTAAGAAGCGGCTTCAACCTTTTTGCTTCTTCATGTTAAGCTCGGCTGTGGCTTTCGTCTTCTCCCTACGAGGAAGCCTATTATTTAGGACAACGAAGCAAAAGCTGCCTGGAAAGCCATCCCAAACTGTCCTTTATTGCAAGGATAATAGTGCTTCTTGAAGTGATGCTTGTTGAGTAACCGTCGCTGGCGAGTCCAGTCCGAACGGGTACCTCGTATACAAACTCAGAATCATAAGAACAATGCAAGAAAATAAGAACAGAATAATAGATTGAACACAGAGATATGAGAGGACTTCAGGCTTCGCTTTATTGCTTCTCAATCATCGGGGTTACAATGAGAGGGGGGTCATCTATTTATAGACTACGGGATGAGAAGTTCAACTGGGCCAGGACTCTCCGGAGTCCTGGGCCCGGTTTCTTAACACTCCCCCTTGGACACTCATCCAACATGTTCATGTCTCGTCAAAACTCTATAAAAACCCAGTGGCAAAAATTTAGAGAAAGAGTACATGTCATGCGTTCTGCTGTGTTGCACGAATTGCCTCATTAAAAACCTTAGCCGGAAACTTCAGGAAAACTCGTCAAGGGAAAAAGAGTACAATCCACCCTGCTTCATTTAATCTCCAGGATTTATTCTTTGGGTACTTGATCTTCGTGATCAAGATTCAATAATGGGTTCGTGAAGATTCTCCCCCTGAATTCTGCACTTGTCTAAGTCTTATCATTACAATTCCACGTATGCATCTTTCAAAACAAGACGCTGGAAGTGACTTAGTGAATAAATCTGCAACATTTTTACATGACTTAGTGTGCAGTACATTAATTTCGTCCATCTTTTGCATTTCGTGAGCATAGAAGAACTTGGGATTGATATGCTTTGTAAGGGGACTCTTCACATAACCCATCTGCACTTGTGCGACACAAGCTGCATTATCTTTATAGATAATGGTGGGGGTTTGCACGGTATCCAATCCACATGACTGCTGGATGTGGTGAATCATCCGTCGAAGCCAAGAACATTCCTGTGAGGCTTCGTATAGTGCTATGATTTTGAGTGGTTTGTCGAAGTAGATACAAGACTTTGCTTAGATGATTTCCATGAAATTGCAGTTCCACCACATAGGAATACATAGCCTGTTTGCGACTTGCTTGCATGCGGGTCCGACAGAACCAACATCTGCATAGCCATTCATAGACAGGTCTTGGTTCTTTCTGTTGAACAGACCAAGTTCTTTGCTTTCTTGGAGGTAACAGAAGATGTCCATTATTTCCTGTCAATGCCTTTGGTAGGTTCTGTACTATACCTTGCTAATAGGTTTACAGCAAATGCAATGCCTGATCTAGTACAGTTTGCTAAATACATGAGTGCTCATACTGCACTCAGGTACGGGAATTCTGGTCCCAGGACTTCCTCCCCCTCTTCTTTAGGTCTGTACGGGTCCTTGTCTTGCTGCAAAGATCTAACAACCATCGGCACTTTCGAAGGATATGCCTTTTCAAAGCCGAACCTTTCCAACACTATCTGAGTGTAGGTTGGTTGATGTACTAGAATCCCTTTCGGGGTATGCTCAAGCTGCAAGCCTAGGAAGTATTTGGTTTGATCCAAATCTTTTATTTCTGTTGATATCATGGGGATATGCTCCAGATCTTAGGATGATGTGACAATTGGCAATGGCGTTTACGGTTTGTCATTTCATGTGTTTTCGGCAAAGGTTCAGTTCTGTCAGGTCTGAACTGGTCTGACCGGTCAGGTGCGGCGGTCAGACCGGTCCCAAATCGGTCGACCGGTTTATAAGGGGCGGTCGGACCGACCATTGTCAGAAAGTGTTGGATTGAGCTGGGCCAAAAATAGAGGGTGTGGGCAAAAGAGGGGATTCTAATGCACTTGGTCCTATAATTTTTTGAGTCTCCAGTCAAAAGTTCTATTGGTTTGAAATTTCCAGTAGATTTCGGTTTTCAGAGGTTGAAAATTGGCTAAGTCTTAACTGGCGGTCTGACCGGCCAATAGGTGGCGGTCAGACCGTCCAGGGTGGGCGGTCAGACCGCCTTGGGGCGGTCTGACCGGTTGTCACTTAGGTCGTCGCCCGTCATGGCGGCGATATTCGGTTGTTAGGTCAAAGTCATGAGTTTCAGGGTATATATGTTGCAGGATGCATATTTTGACTAACATGGGTCAAGTTGTGAAGAACTTGTTCCCAAATTTGGTTTACTTGTCTATTATTGTGCATGTTGCTTGGTGGTCAACAACGGTCAACGGCGATGATGATCGGGACTAGGCTTGGAGAGCTGATGTCCAGAACGATCGACGATGCCGGGTAAGGTCAATGTACTCAAGCGTGGTGCAAGATGGACAAGGGTGACCTATTAGCTAATCCGAGGCGCAAGATGGCGCTAGATGTAGCTAGTTAGATCAAGAGGTGTTAAAGACGGCGTATATGTCCCGTTTGTTTTGGGCCTTAACGGGAGCCCAATAGAGTCAAACTTCTAGAAGGTCTAAGCCTCCACTATAAATAGGAGAGGGAGGAGGCTGCACCTCAGCTTCGTCTCTTTTGCAATTCTTGTAAACCCTAATTTTCTTAGAGAGAGTTTTTGTGGAGGCTAGAGTTCTTGATAGTTTGATGTGATTTTCGTGCTCTTGGATTGAGCATTGTCCTCCATTGATGGAGAGGACTGTAAGCCCATATCATATCAATCAATCAAAAGAAAGTTTGATCAATGCTTTGTCTCATTGCGTTCTTTCTCTCTATTTGATGATTTTGGGTCTTTCTTTGATCCGTGAGTTTTTACTTGGTTTCTTCACGTGATCTAGCTTGTTGTGACGTGTGCGAATCTATCTAGGATCATCTTGATCATCAATCACCCACGAGCAAGAGTCTTGACCTAGTTTTTGTTTTGACCCAGTTTTGAACTACTCTTCAATCAAATCGAAAAGGATCGCTATTTTTCCAAGAATTATCATAATCTTCGATTGGAATAGGTCCCTAATATCATAGAGAATGTGTGTTTCAAGTTTCATAAAGTTTGGATTAGTAGATCAAAAGTTTCATCTATTTTCATCTTCGTCATCGGGGCTGATCTGTTCTGTTCTTCAGGCCGGCGGTCAAACCACCCATGGCCACCGGTCAGACTGGCAGGAAATCGGTCCGACCGCCCAAGGCCAGCGGTCCGACCGGCAGCGCACTGATGTGCTTTAGTCTTTGTTGATTTTGTCGTATTGCTTAGGGGTTTAAATTGAGTTCAATATTAGTCTTCCGCTGTACTGATATACTGATCTTCATAGCTTCCATAGCTACTGGAGTAAAATATTATTGAATCAATTATTTATGAAAAAGTGAGTATGCTCCTATTCACCCCCCTCTAGTCGCCTTTTCGGTCCAACAATTCGAACTCCAACTCCAGGTAAGAGTTTGCTTTCTTAATACCTTCTAGGGTTCCAATGATATTCAGATCATCTTTATACACTGAGATTATACAAAATCTATCCTGGGATCGTCGTATAAATACACATGGATAATTCTCATTGTTCGTATAGCCTTTCTTGCATAGAAAGTCGCTTCGAGCGATTATACCACATTCTGCCTGATTGCTTCAGTCCATACAGTGACTTTCTGAGTTGCACACTGTATAGATTTCTATTTGCTTTATCTTGGTTCGGGACAGGGATACATTCAGGTATCTTCATATAAGTGTCTGAATCCAAATTTCTATAAAGGTATGCAGTTACCACATCCATCAATTTCACTTCTAACTTCAAAGTTCACTGCCATTGAGATAAATATCTAAAGGTAATTCCGCCCATGACCGAGGAGTAGGTTTCTTCATAACAAGCTCCTGAACGTTGAGTGAAACCTTGTGCAACGAGCCTTGCTTCTTTCATTTCTCTTTCGAACAAATACCCACTTATGCCCTACGGGGTGCACATGGGGAGGTGTACGGCTTACAGGCCCAAACACATCTCTTTTATTTAGAGAGAACAATTTAGTTTCTATTGCCTTCTTCCAATCTTCTCAATATGATCTTTTCTTACATTCAGCGAGCGATGCAGGCTCTGGATCAAGATTGATGATTGTGGCAATTTTCTTTGCAAAGTAAATGTCGACATTGGCTGTTGGCTTATTCATAGATTCTCCCTAGGTCATAAAGTTTATATCTATGACTTCAAGGGGCGATATTTCTAATACCTCTACTTGCTTACCGCTGCTTTCAATTGCGGGGCAAGACTCTTTAGTTTTTCAGCTCCGATGTGTGCGCACATATCCATGCTGATGTCTCCCTTCATGGGGATGTTCAATTCTGGTATGCCTTTCCTGAAGGTGCCATACTGGTGCCAGGTATTAACTGGCTCCCCTTCTGGTTCTAGGGAACTTCGGTGATCGGCTGTGTCAAGTTCTTCTTATCCTTTTTCACTAGGCGTCCCCGGTTACTTCGGATTCGAGGGGTCGGAGTTCTCGTCCTTTCAGAGGCCTTAGGACGGGATTAGGGATACCTTCATTGGTATTTCAACCCTCTCCGGTGCATTGTATACAGGCATATGCAACTTGGTCACGCTCTTCAAATCACTGAAGTGGTTAGGCAGTTGATTCGCTAATGCTTGCAAATCAATTATCTTCTGGACTGCAATTGTCTTTTAGACTTCAATTGTCTTCTAGACTTCAATTATCTTCTGGACTTCTCTATTTGCTTCACTAGTGCGCGGGTCATATGCATGGATTTTAATTATCTTCTAGACTTCAATTGTCTTCTAGACTTCAATTATCTTCTGGACTTCTCTATTTCTCGATATTTTTCATGAAGGGTTGATTTCCTCCCCCTAATGACGAGAAATAATTCTCATCTAATACGCTATCGAAGCGGGCTGCATGCAAATCTCCAGTCGTGGGGTCCAAATACCTGATTATGGATGCTGTCTCATAACCAACGTATATCCCAGACTTTTGGAGGGTGCCCATTTCAGTTTGCTGTGGTTGTAGTATAGGTACATAAACCTTGCAACCAAACCTTCAAAGATGAGAAATTTTCAGTGTTGACCCTTGCGCTAGTTGTATAGGTGAATGGATGTTATATGCCGGTGGTCTAAAATTGATGAGAGTTGCTGCGTGCAGGACTGCGTGTCCCCAACATGTAGTTGGTAAATAACAATTCTGCTAGTCCATTCTAGGTGTTGACATGCGGTATAGGATGCTCAATTTTAATTCTCATTTTCACACAATAATCATCAAATGCCCTTGAAGTAAATTCTCCGACGTTGTCCATTCTGGTGGACTTCACATGATGATCAGGGAAATTATTCTTAATGTTAATTATCTACGAGATTAACTTTGCAGAAGCGGGGTTTCTTGTAGACAATAAACAATCGTGCGACCATTTCGAGGAAGCATCGATGAGCACCATAAAATACCTAAATGGTCATGACAGTGGCTGTTTAGGACCGCAAATATCTCCCTGGATATGGTCCAGGAATGCAGGGATTTCATCCTTTACTTTCAGAGTAGAGGGTCTAGTAATCAGTTTCCCGGTGGCACATGCAGGGCACATGAAATCTTCCTGATTCGGGAAGTTCTTTACATTGACATTATGTCCATGTGAATTGTTAATTATATTTCTCATCATCCTAAGACCTAGGCGGCATGATCTATCATGCTAGAGATAGAAGAGTTTCAAAGCTTCTAAATACAATTTTCAGAGCAGTATAGGCTGCAGATGCCTTAATATTAGTGTAGTATAGTCCATTTTCAAATGAAGGAAGCCGTTCTAATACCATTTTTCTACTTTCTTTACACTTTGTAATGAACAGGTATTCCTTACCATGCTCTTCTTCAGTCTCTATGTGGAAACCGTTAGCGCGAATATCCTTGAGAGTTATAGTCGATTATGGGTACAACAAAACTTCTTTAATGACCAAAGTGGTATCCCGTTGGGAGTATAATTGTTGCCCTTCCTGAGCCTATTATACAAGTACGGCTGCCTGCGATTGTCGTAAGGCTGCATGCATTCTTACTGATCGAATGAAAATTTTCGTCTCTCTCAAGGTGGTATTCATTGTGCCGCTACCTGCTAAGCACACTTCCTCCACAGGGCGCCACACACGTTCTAATATAATGTACTTTATTATTATGTAGCAGAAATCAAGCAACACATAAATAAAATACTGCAGATATCAGAACATAACTTGCGATCATAAATACGGGAATATAAGTCCTGCAGGACTCATCATAAGAATTTAATGCTTTGCTCTTCTAGAGCCTACAACCATTATTCAAAGTTCCATCACAATCACAAAATGCAAGTGACTGTAAAAGGATCTAAGTGCAATGCGTGCACTAGATCGAATCAGCAAAGTATTCAGAAACTTCTGCCTCAATCTGCCACATGGCGATATTCTCCTTTTGGGCAACTACGGTTGTGGCCGGTGCTATGTCCAAAGGAGGGATGATGGGGGCTGCTACTAGGCTGTCCACATCCATAAGTGCAACTAATGGGTGTGGATTCTCCGTGCCTGCAATGGCGAGTGTACCTCATGCTATCCTTTGCCCCCTTTCTTAGACTGTAAAACACCAATAACGTGCGACCTACGACTTTACCCTTCTTGCCACTCTCCTTCGTGAGAGGCTTCATCACCTTGTAGCTGCTAGTATTGGCTTCATGGCTAATATTGCTACTAGATGGCTGTGGGATGTAGTTCTTCCTTAGAACATTATCTTGAGCTTCCGCAATTTTAATGATGTCAATCACTGCAGCATACTACTTGTAGCCATTTTGACAATAATTGCGTGCGGATTGCACCGCATTCGAGTGAAGGTGGAGATGGTCTTTTCAGTCTTCTGCTCATCCATGATTACCTTATCACATAGTTGAAGACAGTGCAAATTCTGGCCATGCTGTGTAAGTTCTTCGAACTCCTAGTTCGTGATGCTAGTCATTTTTCATATTCATGCAAAAATTTCATAAGATTACTGCTGGTAATTTACATAAAATAGTTATGAAATTCTCATAATGCTCTTCGAACTACCAGTTCGTGATTCTGTATTTTTCCATGCATTTTCATGATTGACTGCTATTTTCAGTTATTAAAAGCAATATTAAAAATCACAAGTAATCAAAAACAGTAAATAAAATAAATAAATTGCATAGAAATAATAATAACAAGGTAAAATATGATTCAAATGCAAAAACCGAATCAAAAATTGAATTCTCGAGGCCCTTTTTGAAGCTCGGACCGAAAGGATTCATTCCGTCCGTACGCAACCCTAACCTTATGTTCCTTGGTTCCGCACCGAACTCTTTGAAGCTCCGACCGAAGTTTCTCCACTGTGCAGAATCAGTAGGGTGTATGCGCTTTCCATCTTTCTTACGCTCCTCCGAGTGCAACGCATCAATCTTGCCTCCTTTCGGTTCGCAAATAAACGCTTCAAACGTGGGATCACAGGCAGATACCAATACATCTTAGCAGGAGATCCTTGCTTCGCCTTAGCAGTATTCTTACGCTTGTATCGGGATGCTTTGCAAATGGGACATACATGCATGTCTGCATACTCTTTACGGTAGAGGATACAATCGTTCAGACATGCATGTATTCTTTCCACTTCCATTCCCAATGGACAAAGAACCTTCTTGGCTTGGTAGGTCATGGTGGGCAGCACGTTGCCCTCCGGAAGGATGTCAGCTAAGAGACCAAACAACGCCGTAAAACTCTTGTCGGACCAACCATTGCTTGCCTTCAATTTTAGCAGTTCAAGCAGGGTGGACAACCTTGTGTACTACGGCTTGCAGCCAGGGAACAAAGGTTTTCCCGAGTCCTCCATTAAGCCCTTGAATTTACAAAACACTCTCATCGTAGTTCCCTTCTGCATCACGTAGCATCTGATCCAGATTGTCATCATGCGACCTATCCTCATCAAAAGCACATTCCACGTCCTGCATATCGTTGACTTCCTCGGCGATGTCGCCATTCATCGGGTCACGCAGATAATCGCTCTTCATCGTGACTGGTCCAACATGTATATTCTTTTTTGATACCCCTTCGTATTAAGTGAGCTTCGATCTGCGTCGGGTTGTTAAACATTTTTATATTACCGCAATCAATGCATGGACAGTACATAAATTTTATCCATTTCTTCAACATATCCAGCTCAACGGCTCTTCTAAAAGCCAACACGCCATTAATATACTCTTCACTCACACGGTTCTCAACGTACATCCAATCTCGATCCATCTACACGTATATACATAACAAATTAATTAGTGTTAAATTATATTAATAAACCACAAGTACCCTAACTATTAATCAAACATACTAAAATTTATTAGTGATTAACCTAGAGCAAATATAAAGGATTATGTACAGATTGTTACCCTCAGAGCTCACGACGAATAAAAAGGATATTCATGTATCGAATAGGATTTACATCTACCACTATCCCTAACATAACAATTTCATATCGACATACATGCGTGCATAATAGATTTTTCAAAAAGAAATATAATAAGTAAAATAGTACGATTGACGTCTAATAAAAAAGAGTTGGACTCGTTGAGGTTTACGCTTTCCAACTGCGGAAACTTATTTCCTCATAACTAGAAGTGCATTGCTTTATTTTCATCTAGATTTCATTAATCTGACATGTGGAGTCCACATGTCAGTGACTCATCTATTAATAAAGTTTTGACTCATCTAATAGAGACTTAATTAACTCAACTACTCTAATCATTACTCTGTCCTAATCAACCCTGATTTTGTCTTAATGACCGGAGAAGAGCGGCAGAGCTCCTCGAGCTTGAGGTGGTTTTCACGTTTAAGCCTAACTGGGGTAGGTGAGTGAGTGTATCATCTTCATGATGCTATTGTGATGCTATCGCTAGTAGCAGGACCAAAGGTCACCGGAGCAGCGGCGGCATGGTTGCCCGGGGTGGCGCCATTATCGGCTAACTTGAAACCTAAGCTATGATAGTTAATCCTCTAATCTAACGCATGCTTAAACTTCAATGAACTACTAGGAGTTCACCCAAGGCTTTGGAGACACTAGAGGATGACTAGAGCAGCTTGACAACTTTGAGCAGCGGCGGCGCGAAAGAGGCTCTCGTTGACAGCGTGCTATGGCGATGGAAATGCTACAAGAAGGTGTACATTAGCTTCCAAGCATCCTGAGAATGGTAGAGACCAAAGGAATCATCAGGGAACTCACCGAGTCAGCCGCTACCTAGAAAATGGCTGTGTCGATCGAAAATGGGGAAGAATGTTGAATCAGAAGATCCTCTGCGATCGAAACTTCATAAACAGAGGGGAAAGCATCAGTGAGGTTTAAGAAATCATTTCACATGAAAAAGAGAGGTCCAAACTCACCAGTCTGCCTGAACAAGGAAGTCCAGAGAAAAAGAGAGGCGTAGAAGCTCACAAGACTGCCTGAACAAGGAAGTTAAGAAATAATGTGCTGGAGATGTATCACAGACGGTTCTGTCTGTGATACTCTAACAGACGGTTATATCACAGACGGTTATACGTGATAGTTAATATCACAGACGGTTCATCTTGGAACCGTCTGTGATTATTTTATCACAGACGGTTCCAGAGAACCGTTTGTGATGAGGCGTCTTCTATGGCCTGTTTTGTAGTAGTGACAAACGGTTGCACATGAACCGTCTGTGATGAGATGTCTAGAATAGCCTATTTTATAGTAGTGTTTGTGTATAAATGGTATCCTATCACATCTGTTTGAATATTCCTAGCTGTCTACGTGCTTGACTTTCATCATGAAGGGTATTTTAGTCTATATGCACACTACGTTAGAAGTGAGAGGAGAAGAAAAGAGAAGCCACATGCTTGCTTGTAATTTCAGAATCTTGCTACTCGGTTGAATTAGATATCCAACCTAGTAGCAAGATGCTCTAACCTAATTTGATAGTTTTGGTCTACTTGACGAGTATTGCTCAGATTCTGAAATTACAAGCAAGCATGCACGCAAATCTGAGCAATACTCGTCAAGTAGACCAAAACTGTCAAATTAGGTTAGAGCCATGCACATGCATGCATTAGATTGCCCGGCGCCGGCACGTCATGCCATGCATGCCAATGCCACCACCACCCGCGGGCACTCCGGACCGATCACGACACCCCAGTCACTTGGTTGGATGCACGACAGGGCATCCTCGTTAGGGTTATGATTTTCGGCCAAAAATCAAAATCGGTCTTACTGGTCTTACCCCCAACCACACCCCAGTAGACATTCAATCCGGCCACCAAAAAATTAGTTTGCTCGAATTTAATTCAAAATTTATTTTGAAAATTTCACCCAAAATTTTTCGATTTACGGGTACCCTGATCCTCGTCAATCCTCTCGAGCAGCAAGGGAGGAAATAGCCAAATAGGAGCACGAGATGTTTTCAAATGAAGTTCTAGATGGAGGCTACGACTGGGGATGCAATCGGAGCGGATACAGATAGATATCGCTCATCCTGTATCCTATTCTATATTTTTTTCTTCGAATTGGAGTCGGACACGGACAGTGCCTGATACGAATACGAATGCGGATAGTCTCGATCACGAATACATAGTGAATACATGCCGAACCGAATACGGATTGTCACGGTCACGAATATTTAGTCGGATATTGCGTGAAAACAAAAACCAAATGTGGTGCACATATAAAGATTAATCAACAATACTACATGTCCAAAATGCAACTATATTAGCAATTCAATAAGAAAATTTAACCGCGTCACACTATCATGACGGCTAGCTAAAGAAGTAGTAGCAAGTAGCAAGCTATAGTGATAGACACACAAAAGATATTCAAAAATATAACTAGCGAACTACATAACAGAATAGATACAACAAATACAAAGCCACATACTAGTATCAATAACTAGTTAGAGATACATAGAATGTTGACTATAGCAAGTCTGTAGCGTCCCATTTTTTTGAGTTTTTCAAAATATTTTATTTAAAATAAGGTTTTATAAATTTTTCATGATTGTATATAATTTAACAAAGCTTAAATTGAATTTTTAGAAATTAAAATGATTTATATGAATAAATCAAACATCCATTAAATTCAAAAGTTATTTTGTTTAAGTTCCTTATGTTCCAAAGTATTTTTTTATAAATTTTTAAAATTTTTCTGAGTTCATTTGCTAGTTTTATGAGTTTATTTGGATTTCATGTATTTTTCTAAAATATAAAAAAATTAAATACTAGAAAGCCTCGTGGGCCAATTTCTCTCTCCAGCCCACTAGTTGTAGAGTTTACTGGATATCTAAAATAGTATTTACCAGATACTGTCCGATAAACTATCCAGGTAGCTCCGAATCCGACGGATACCTCCTTCCCGAATCCAGTAAAAACTATCCGACTCGGAACCCGAAATCTGAGAAAATTCCCGAATATCCGATTTCAGGCTCCGAATAAGATCCAAATTTATTCGAATGAACGGATGGTCGGGAACTATCAACTCCGTTTGCCCTCCTACCTGCAGCCAATTATATATATATATATATGTGTGTGTGTGTGTGTGACTTGAGAATTTTTAGGACCATTTTTTACATTATTCCGAAGGAAAGCGGCCAATGAATTTCCAACACGTCTGACTTGGACCGGCGACCCGGGAAAGATTATCGATCACACCACACGCAAAGGAAAAGGAAAAAAAAAAAAAAAAAAGGCCTCCCGCACGTCAATCTGCTGGCGACTCAAGGAAAAGGAATCGTCCACTGTCCACTCCGTAAGCAACGCGCGCATCTTATGACATGAAATCGAGGCTAGCCGACGTACGTGGAGGTTGCTCAGTCAGCGATGGAAACCGCGGAGGAGGGAGCAGAGCCGAGGTGACGCTACCTGGCGGGTTCTGTACGTGCGCTCGTTGCACAAATGGCACGGCACGCACCTAGGTTGCGGCGCCGCTCGCGCTAGCTTGCTCGATCCCCAGCCCTCGGCGGCTCGCGGCCGAAACACCAGCGCGGCGCCGGCAACGAACGAACTCGGCGAGCACGCAGGTCGGCCAAGACCGGGCACGTATGTAACGTACGAGCTATATAGCTTCCTCTAGAAAAAAAGACCGCGACTCTAATCCGTCCACACGAGCGCTTCCGCTCGAACATGAGAAGCACGAGGCAGCAAAAATCCATGTCCATACCACGTCACCACACCAATGAAGAAATCAAAACCATCCAATGAAGAAGAGGAAATCGGTAAACCCAGGATACCACTCCACTGACCCAACAAGGGGCAGGGCTCCGTGTCACGGGTGACGGCTTCGGCCCGGCCGTCCCGCTCGGCTCCACGCCCCCATTGACCACCCTTTCCGCGCGTTCCTCTGCACCCAGCCGCCAACTCGATCTCCATCAACTCTGTCTGACTCTGACTCTGACCAGAACAAACCGCCGCACGCGCGCGTGCAGAGCCAGAACAAACCCGCCTATATGTACGTAGCGTAGCCCCGTGCCATGTCTTGCAGCGCGAGCTCAAATCAAGAACTCGCAGGTTCACACTAGGAGGAGTTCGGAGCGGTTGAGATCGAGATCGATGGACCATGGCTGCGAGAGGAGGAACGGCCACGAGGCGGCGCTGAGGGCGGTGCAGAGGCCGGCAGCCAAGCCGTGGCGCGGTGTGGGCTCCGCGGGGGGCAATGCTCTGCCGGCGCCGCCCAAGGTGTACCGGGTGGAACCCAGGGACTTCCGGGAGCTCGTGCAGAGGCTCACCGGCGCTGGCACGGCGGCGGCGGCGGCAGGCCCGGCCATGGGCGTGCGGCAGGCAGTGCCGGCTCATGCAGTTGCGGTGCATGGGAGCAGGGAGGCTACTGCGGCGGAGCAGTTCGATTACGCGTCGTGGTTCTCCGCACCGCTGCTCTGCCCGGCGTACACGCCGGCCGGCTTGGACGGCCACCACGGGAATGGTGCTTTACTGTAGGTCTCAAAAATGAAAAATCAGAGTCACTTCAGTATACAATCGAGCTAAATTTTACAGTTCGATTACTTCTGCCTGTCCTTCCTTTTCTTTTCAGGGGGTGATAATGCTTTTCTTCAAGGAATTAAATATTTAAGATGAACATAACGAATAATGAATTGATTTGCGGTGGAAAAGAGAAGAAATTAACTTTAGTTTTTTCAGTTTGTTTCGTACCCATTACCCAATGATGGCAGTATGCTTTAGTTTGCCTTTTGCAGGCTTGTAATTATTCCCGGTTTTTGGGTCATCATTAGCTAGGTTTTCCATAATTAGCAAGTTGAAGCCATTGTTGTCGCAGTTGCAAATTTTATTTAGATGGCTAAAATTTGGCATGTGAGAACTATGCTCAAAAGTGACGGTGGTTGGCGCCTCTTTTTCGGTTGGCGCTGTTTTTGATGTTTCTTTCTCTGCACAATTTCTGGTTATCCGGTTCGCATCTATTTGAACTAACCGTTATTTTTCCAGTCAAGTTAGCCAACCAAATCGGGAATCAGGAACATCATAACTCCTAAACTCAGCTTTCTCTCACAATTTCTATGTCGGTGTGTAAACCCACAGACCGCACAACACGGTTCATTTAATTTGCCTGGCCAGCTAGATCCCATCTAAATGGGTCCGTGGACCGACTCCTCTAATTGCTCTACAGTCAAATACGTTGGAGTTGATCATTTGTAAATGGACCAATAATGGGGAGTATAGCGCAAAGACGACGCTTTCGCTTCAAACCGGACTGGATTTGGAAAGCGAAGGTTGAAATCAAATGTTTTTTTTTTGCTTGGTTGCTCGTGCAAAAGAAAATCAATACAACTTAGAAAAAAAAAAGTTGGCCTCACAATCCGTTGTGCGCTTTCTGTGACCAGGCACCTGAGACAGCGTCGCGTATCTGCTTATCTTGCGTTTATGCCAAAGAGGTTTGGAACAGTATTGCCACATGGCGTATTTCCTTTTATTTCAGTTCCATCAATCTTCAGGATGGCAATAACATTGCCAACTGGTGGGAGGCATTGGCTATCAGGGCGACAAAGGAACTTAGAAAGGAGCTAGATGATGTGTGTTGGAACCTATAGAAATAGAGGAATCAAAGGATTTTTAAAATGCCTCCCACCAGCCGCAAAGGGTTGTTGGGTAATGATTCAGCGAGGACATCCGATATTAAAGACTCACGTCGTACGCACCTATCTGCGTCTACGTGTAGCTAATCCATCCAAAAAGTTTGACAAAACAAAACAGAGCACGCCATTCCTCGTTCCCATTTCGCCTACTATTCCCCATTTCTACCAACTGAAACATTCAGGCGAATGAGACGGAGACGAGGGAAGCGGGGCATCCCCTGGCCGCACCCACCGCGCCCCAGCCCCCCTGCGTCGGGCCCTCCAAGGCTGTCGATGACGAGGGGCAGTTGTGTGGGGGCGGCTGCCTTCGACTTGTTCCACTAGTTCATCTCAAATGTTGTAACTAGTAAGTTGTTGCACTAGTTGTTTTCGAATATTGCAACACAAGACATCACATGTTTGGAGATGTTTTGATGGTTTTTCTATCGTTCTCGCTGACCGAGCAGTGGTGATCCGAAACTCGCTCTCTGCCTAGCTTCTTGCCCTAGCGGCTAGTGCCACCACCATGGTGTAGAGGTCTTTTCAATTTGTTGCTAAATTTATTGTAACAGTTGGCTCGAAATATTTGCATTGAGTGTTTTTTTATTGTTGCATCAAATATTACGATAAGAGGTTTTTTTTGTTGCAATGATGCTTTTGATTAATTGCACAAGAGTAAACTTTTTGTTGCAGACATTCTCTCACATTGTTGCAGCGACTTTCTTCCATTGTTGCGGAAAGTGGTTTGATTTGTTTCAACATCTTCCTGAAATTTTGTAGGAAAATGATTTTGTTGCAACTATTATCGCCGATTGTTACACATATGAAATTAAAATATTTCATAAATAAGTTTTAAATGCTGTAAATTTCTTGATGTTGCAACAATTATTTTCGGATGTTTCCACTGTTATTTTCAAATGTTGCAATATTGTAACATCGAAATTTGGTTTGTTTTGAGATATTTGAACTAGTTTTTAAAAGCGCTGCATGTTTTATAGTAATGATTTTGTGTATTTTCGATGAGAATTTGATAGTTCCCTAATTCTTTTCCTGGCATTGTATTTATCATTTGTGTATTTTTTTGTTGCAAACATTGTGTTCGAATGTTACGTCGGAGCGTACAATGAGAAACTTCCCATCGTACGTGCCAGTGTTAGTCAAGTCCTATCACGTCATCAAGCAAGAAATCGACTTAGCAGGGACAGCAGCTCATCAAGCATAGCTTCTATTTTAGTTGAGCTCCGTTTGTGGTCTCTGTTGCTTCCATCCTAATACCCCTGTCCTTCGTTTTGCCTTTAGACCTTGAGGTCGCTGGTAAAAAACTTCTCTTTTTTCTCCTTAATTGAGAGGCGGCGCTGCATGCAAACGGTCTTGGTCTCTTGGAGCGAGCGGCGTGAGATCGACATGGCTACCGCACGGAAGTTCCGAAAGTTGTTTGGTTGGACTTAGTTTACAAGAAGTCAATAACGCTCTTAAGAAATCAACGGCTAGATTTGATCTCTACTACCATCTCTTATTACGCTGCGTGCAGGAGAAAGATGAGAAGGTGATGAACTCCAGATCTGCGGCCGCACATCTCTTCCGAGTCCTCCTGCACACGATGCAGTTGCCGTATAGGTCAGTCAGGTCCCAGTGCTGCTGCACGCAAGGCTTAAGCAGCTGCAGACAACATGCTAATGATAGAGATTGCATTACGATTCCTTGTTGTATTCAGCAAAATATTCTTATGCATGCACCATTTATACCGATCTCAATGCAGAAGAGAGAGGTCGCGATTTGCACCCTCGTTTACATCATGAGCTTGGCGAAGATTGAGCAAGAGCCACCTCTGGACAGAGCTTCACTTCTCCTCTCTTTGTGCTGCACTCTCACACACTCATTCGCGACAGCAGCAGCAGCTAATGCAAAAGCAAGAGAGAGGATTTCTTTTTCTTCATCCCTTGTCCTGAGGAAGCATCACAGCCATTGATCAAGAAAGCAATGGTTCACAAGCACTGAGCTTGTGGGCTGCTTTTGGGCTCCTTGCATGTAATGGGGTTTAGGTTCGTGTGAATTGGTAGGTGGGAATGGAAATTAGTTGTGAGCAGGGTTTCAAATTTCGACCCGAAATTTGATAAAAAATTTCACACATTTCGCTGGAGCTCGATTTTTTGCCCTTTCGATCAAAAAATTTCGGTTGCACATGAATTCAGGCCAAATTCAAACATAATTCAAAATTTAGTCAAAATCTGTCAATTTTTTTATATGAAATTCAGTCAAATTTGAATGCCAATTTCGGCCAGATGCCCGAATTGAAATTCGAAATTACCGAAATTTCGATCATCCTGAAATTTTTCCTCAAATGAAATTTGAAACCCTGGTTGTGAGCATGCAAATTTCGGACGTTTGGGTATTGAGAAGGGTCCAACTTCCAACCTTATTGATCGTAAAAGATTACAAGACAAAAGGAAAGAAGCGTTAATCCAAGATGGGTAACCATTTTCAAAGTTCTTCACATTATGCGTAAGTTTGTACCTGCATATTCAAAGCAGCTCTTCTGCGTAGCTCCGTTCCACTTTGCCCCCCTTCGTACGTATCCTTTGTAGACTCACATACTGATTACATTTTGCATGTCTTACTTCGAAACTGCTTTAGGATGCATTTGTTTGGTTTACAATCTGCCATGTGAGCTCGGTTTATCAGTTTGTTGCTTTATGCCGATCGACAGCATCTGTTTTGCCACACTTGTATGGCGAGTCCTGCTGTGAGCCTTGCATTCGAGATATATATACAATTTTGTTTTCGGCAATACGCGATTCTTAATCACCTATGTTATACTCTGGTACCCTTTTATGCGCAAGCGCAACAGTCTCAGATCGGATCAGACTTTATCAATTGTTCGTCACTAAATCTAGGACCAAACTGCATAATCTCTTTATTGATTTATTGTAGTGATACTCACATCCACATTACAGGCTAACTAAATACTGCAGCTAATTAAACACCAAGCAGGGAAGCATCTTAAACATAAAATCGTTCACAAATGCCTCCTGCATCACACACTCTTGCTATATGTGTTGTCGCAGAAGATATCACTACTACGCGTACTCACTCACCGACGCGCGCGATCAAGCCAAAAGCTGCCACTGCAAATCAAACTTGATCGCTGTTTGATCAGCAGTAGGCCGTGCACTTGGTCTTGCAGTCGATGGTGCATCCGCCTCCGCCGCCGCCGCCGCCGTACCCCTTGCCGGAGCTGCTGTACGATGAGAAGCACTTCTTGGGGCACGTCACCTTCTTCTTGTAGCAGGGTCCCTTCTCCGAGCACACCACCGTGGGCGCCACCACGCCGCCGCGCGAGTACCCGCCGCCGGGACCGCCGTACCCTCCGCCCCACCCGCCGCCCATCCCGGGGATGCTTCCGAAGCCCGGGATGCCAGGGATGGCGCCGCCAGACCCAGGCTTGGTGCCCGGCGGCACGGACGGCTGGGCGCCGGGCTTCTTGCCGGAGGGGGAGGACTTGAGCTCGGCGCCGACGACGTCGCGCGCTGCGAGGGCGGCGGTGGCTACCAGTGGGAGCAGGAGGAGGAGCGCGGCGACGCGGCGAGTGCCGGCCATGGCTATGGTTTTCTCGGCCGGTGTAGCGGTACGTTGTTTCGATTCGCGTTTGTCCATGAAGTGTGATCTGTGTGTTCTTGGTGAGATCGCGTGCGTTAAGGTTGTTAAGTAAGGGGGCAGATGCTTGCGAAGAGATGATTTGCACTGTGCGGGATAGGGACGGGGTGAGATGAGTGCATTAAAAGAGGCGGACGTGTGAGGGGAGAGGGGGAGGTTGGGGCACTCACAGTTGGAGTTGGAATTTGGGACGTGTTTTTCGGGTCGGTTCGAGATTGGTAAAGTATGGTTTGAGTATGGTATAATATGACATATGGTGAGTCGATTCGGCACAGCACGAACGATGGACCACGATCCGTTGGACGACACAGCACGACTAGTTGGACCGTGCTTAGACTGACACAGCACGAAATAAGTCTAACATTCCCGTTCTAGTCTAATCCCTCCCTCAGCCTGGCCCAATCACTCCCCCACATCGGTCCGACCCAACCAATCACCCCATCTGCCATCCGGTTTGGCCCAACACCCCCCGGCCTCCCCCAACCCTTTCTCCCGAGCCCTGGCTCCCAAATTCCAAATTCCTAATCACATTCGCTGATTCCCCTCCCTCCAACTCCAACCGCCTCCCTCCACACACGCCGCCGATCGCCGCTCTTCCTCCCCATACACCACCGGCCGCCTCCTCCCTCCCTCTCCCTCTCCCTTCCCACATGCCGTCACCCTCCCTCTCCCTCCCCACGCGCCGCCGCCCTCCACCCTCCCTTCAACCACCTTCTTGTCGCTGTCCTTCTCACCCCCTTCACATGCGCGCGGCGCGACGGAGGTGGGCGGGGTTCTTTATTGACGTCTAGAAGAAAGCTATGGTGAGGGAGAGCGGGCGTAGACGGCGCATTAGTGTATTTGTCTTCCTGGGCGGCAGCGGCGGCTGTCGTCTTCCCAAGCGTCTATATTACTTAGGGTGGGTTGGGTTGGTATAGCACTGACCCGGCACAACGAGCTTTGGGCCGTGTCTGGATCTGACCGAAGGAGCACGGCTGGGTGAACGGGCCGAGTCGGCACGACACGATGCAGCCCGAAGTACGATGAGCTCATGTTGTGCCGGCATGGTCCATGGTCCAATGCCCACCACTGCTCACAGCATCGACAGTTGAAGGCCAGTGGAGGTATTATGGTTCACGTCACTCGTTTTGCTGTTGGGGTGTTCTGGTTTGAAGCCACAGCTAGCTTGAAATGTTGTCTCTGTTTCTGTTTGGCCAAAATTTGATCGAGCTGATCGATCAATCTTGGTCCAGCATTACTTGCAGGGGATAAGCCTTGGCCGCAGGAATCGCATCGCCTGCCAAAAAGTGATGTTCTAAGCACAGTGCGTAGATAATGGCATGGAATGGCGACGGTACGGTACGATACTACGATATGATTCATGGCTTGGGAACGTCGCAAGCAGAAGCAGTGGCTCGTGGTACAAACCACTGACCCAGAGCTCCCCTCTCGCGGCGGCTGCCCATAGTCATAGCACTCCCCGTACTGTAGTTGAGTAGTGCTGGTACATTTGCACTCTGCAACACCTGTCAGGCACGTAGAAAACCCTTGGCATGTGCACATGTATGGCCCTCGCCTTGCTCCATCTAGACCATTACATGTGTAGGGCGTTCATTCAGAGTCGACGCTAATGCTTGCAAGGCTAGTTTTCCTTGTCACATTTGGCAGCATTTCGGTGGTGGCCAAGGGAAAGGAGAGAAATTGGAGCAGGCAAGTCGCCGACAGGCAACATGGGGAGGAATTGAAGGCGAAAGAGCAGACGGTTCAAAGTGTTGCGCCTGCATGCACACAGCTCACTGCTGCTGCCGCTGGCACTGCTCGATATCTCAGTACAGGTTTCAGGCTTTCAGGTCTTGGCCACATTTGTTAGGCTTTATCTGAATCTGGGTCGGCGAGGGCTGTCAAGGTTGCAGAAGCTTAAATAGCCGTGTATTTTCTACGAGAAGCTTTGAAACATCGTCGCAAAACAAAGCTTAAATAGCCGTCTATTTTCTACAAGAAGCTTTGAAACATCGTACTCCATTTTTCAAACAGGGTGTATCCGATTTGCGCAATTATCCAAAATTCCAATTACAGATCGGAATAGCACTAAACCTATTTACGAGCATTTAAAAAGTATTAATTTGATTGAATTATAGCATAACGGCTCTTTTACAGCGATAAAACAGACATCTCAAGCCCGAAGCTTTAACTTATATTCAAAAGAACCAAATAGTCCCTACAGGAAAGCTTAAGTGCGGTCGTAACCCTAACACGATCTACAAAGTGTCCTTTAATCCTTTGATACACTTTCTGATGAAAATTTAGCAAGACTGAGTACACAACGTACTCAGCAAGCCACATGAGAAAATTTATTTAGCTACGTACCAGAATTCAATTGATTGGTGAAGATTTACTATATCAAGTATATGTGGATGCAACTTTTGAGTTAAAATAGCTTGCCTTTAAAATAGTAAAATCATACTAATATAATATCAGAGGTTTACTCAACAATTGTAATTATCATCTTAACATCTCAAGATCTCTACTTATGCATCATATATTGGAATCATCCGTGAACACAACTTCACTAACTGGAAGCACATCCGAATACCATTAATTATACTCTGCAGAATTGCCCAACTTTACCCACAAGATACCTCAAACTCATACTGTCAATCTATAAACACGCAACACGATAGTGTACGACTGAGTTGAGATAACAAGATATTTTCATTGCTCAATTTTTCTAGTCTCTACTAGGTACGTTATTAGACAATACAACCCACGGCGTCTCACTGGCGTGGGTGCATACGCTGGCAAGGGCAGCATTGACATCCATGGCGCGTCGAACACCTGGTGACGAGGATGTGGTGTGGGAGAAGGGCCGAGGCCGAGCACGTTGTCGCACAGGGCAAGGTGGCGGGGTGAGCACTGGCATGGGTGAAGGTGGCGGAAGAAGTTGACGGGGACAAAGGCGATGCGGTGTGCGTGTGAACGGTGGAGCGACACGAAGAGGAAGAAGACATAACGAATGCGAATTTTCACAGACTTTTCGGGCTGGAAAAGTGGAAAAGCAAAACAGGATAGCGGGAAATGGGGCAAGACTTTCCCAATTGGGCAAGAAACTCAAATTCAAACCAAACTCAAGTAGATTTTATTTTATTTTATTTGAAATTTTGCGTCTTTTCAGAATCATCCATGACTGTCATAGCATCAAAAGCATGGCTCCACCTGCTTGAAAATTCACTCAACTGTATGTCCGTTCAGAGTGGCAAATGGATCAAATATAATTGCAACTCATAGCGCGTAAGGTAAACAAAAACAGCCACACAGAGCAGCATGTGAGTGCTTGACTGATCTCAAAGCTCTTCTGAGCCCACAACTATTCTTGCGACATCGACCACTGAACTTACATAGATTAACTAGTGGCTACACACTTAGTCAGACTACAGTGCAGATATGGCAAACACTAAAGATGCACAAAATACCTCTGATATGCTCCTCTGAAGTGCCATCTCTTGCAGGCCACCAAAAGATACCACAAAATGCCGCCTTCCTATTGCATATGTTACCCTGCATCTACAACAATTCTACAAGATTAGCAGAAAATTTACTGATACAAATGTAAAATGCAAAATGAGGGTTTAATTGCATTGCAATAGTAGCTTCTTTAGTCTTTACCTTAATAACGTCAACCCTCTTCTTCTTCCTCCCCATCTTGCACAAAGCCCCCTCCCATCTCGCAAATCCAGTCCCAGACCTTCGCCGGCACGGGCATCACCGACAGCCGCGGCTGCCGGAGCAGCGCGAAGTCCCTCATCCCCTCCACCTCTCCCGCCGCCTTCTTGATCTCTCCGAGCGCGACCGGCCGCCGGAACTCCCCGACGGCGCGCACGTCCACGGCGCCGCCGGCCTCCTCACCCTCGTACCACTCCCTGGCGACCTCCACGACGCCCACGACGCGGCGGGAGGCGGCGCCGGCGCCGGAGTGGTAGAAGAGGCAGCTGTCGCTGAGGCGCATGGCACGGAGGTTGTTGACGGCCTGGCGGTTGCGGACGCCGTCCCACGGCGCGACGCCGCCGGGGGCGCCGTCCTGGTCGGACCACGACCATTCCCCGGCTCTGTCTTGAGGAGCCAGTACTTACCGGCTGCGGTGGTGGCAGTGGGTTGGACGGTGGGTGTTGCTTTCTTCGGCATCCTGTAAGGGTTCAGGGCTCCGTCGATCGCCGGAGGATGCCAGGTTCTTGGCCGGTTAAAAGCCCCATTTTCTCTAAGCCAGGCTCGTCAAGGCAAGGCCCACCATGACAGGCAGGCTGGGTTAAAACTAAATCTGTATAGCACAACTGGGTTTGATCAAATTTGCAGTTCTTTATAACGAACTAAATCTGTATAGCACAACTGGGTTTGATCAAATTTGCACATTAAAAAGGAGAATGGTCAAAATGATGGTATGTGATAGCACATGACCCCTATGGATACAACTATATTTGTTGTTCCAATTACAAGAGTTCGTACACTTCATTTAAATTATCAAGTGAGTTGGTTTTTAAGAGTGTATTTATATTATATAAAATATATGATTTTTGCCTAATAAATATGTTGTTATTTTCAGGAATAAAAGATAGAGAGTGATTGATTTACAAGAGTTAAAGCTCGACACGTTCTGGAATCCAATTCGGCATCCGGTGATAGCACCGACTTCAAACATGCATAACTTTTACATACGAAGTCCATTTGAGGTCCACGAGTACTTTATGGAAAGCTTACGATGAGGCCTTTCCAACGGATCCAGCCCCACCTCCAAATTCATTCGAAGCATTTTGGAATCGTCGAAAGAATATGCTGCATCACCTGTTTGAGCCGTGAGCCTTGTAATTTGATAGAAACACTATGACCATATTGTTCGCCCCTACCTCGTCACCCTTAGGGTTGGTTGGATTTTGTTTAGTTAAAAGTTAGATTTATTGCAACTTTGTGTATTAACTTGTGTCGATTAGATCAACCATAATACCACTTAAGAATCATACTTTATTGAGGTCATCAATCCTATTTGCAATTTCATATTGCTATTTATCTTATTCTTGCTTGTTCTTCGATTTCTCGCAGGAATTGAATCTCATGTTCAGGTCAACCGCGTTCTTAGCACAGTTGATAACGACTCAAAGTATGGTTTAGCAATTGCTTAGTGTTCTGGCCGTGATCAGTTAGAAGCCCGCATCATCAAAGTCGTATCTCCACAAATTGATGTATCATCCTATCAAAAGATCGAGACACCCATTGTCCTCATTAAGTGGTATTAGAGCTTACGTTGATTGGTAGGATTTCTTGTATCCTTAGTTAGTAGATTGGTTTTTATTCCCCATAGTCCAGAAAAATTACACTACAAAAATAGTTAATTTTCGTTATCCAAACCCTGTTTGTGCTTTTCAATCTGTTAGTTTTTGTTTACTAAATTGAATTTGCGTCTATTTTAGCTTTGTCTTGTTGCTGGTCATATCCTTGTTTCCATAAACTCCAAAAAAAATCCACGTCCAAAACCATCTAGAACACAACAAACCCTAATTTTCAATTTTCAGTCAGAAGACTCTCTTTTCTGCTATCATCATAAAAAGGAAATAACTTTTGTTTCCTTTATCCTTTTTAGTGAAACTATCAGCATTAGATTCATAACTTCATTATCCATCTTCCTGTAAAATTTGTCTCTTTCCAGTCAGGAAGTTAAAAGATATATGTGGTGAAAGTTGACCCAATTTTCTGGTTTGAATTTGCAACAGTCAGCAGTTGTGATTTTTGTGTGGATTTTTTGGTCGCTTTTCATAACATGGCCCTAAAAGAAAAATTGTAGAAAAGACCGCCAGGAAACACCAAAAAAATCATTGAAAAAAGGCATTTGACAAAAAGGTATGACCAAAATACCGACATACTATCCAGTGGGCAGAAATATCCAGTTTTTAAATTTGGGTCAATCCTTATGCTTTTCAATTCCAGATTGCATTCTATTGAATTATCTTGTGTCTACCACTCCTATACATTGTTATACATTTGTTTTAGCTTTTTTTCATCCTTAGTTGATCAGCAACATAGGCTAAAAGGTAGATACAAACTATAATTCAATTCTATGTAATTTCTAAAATTAACTAATTATAATCCTTTACTACATATTTCAAATGATGGTAACAAAAACTAAGGCTAGCTCATAGTAATCAAGTACTTTTGACATCATCGTATTAGTATATAGCCTTCTGACTGGCTCGCGGGTAGTTTGGCAACATTGATTCAGCAAAAACTGAGGACACATTTGTTAGGTCGAGCCAGCTTGGCCCTCTTTTGTTGCCTCTTGCTGCTGCTTATGTGCCCAGTACATCGCAAGCGGTGGCCCAAATATAACATTCCAATCCTGAAATATTTGCCATGGAGAACGACTAAGAATATCAAAATAGGCTTGATAATAACAACATTTCTGCTTGCAATGTGAGAAGCGGGTATGCAATTGTAACAATAATGAACCAAGCGCACACCAAGATCAGGACTTGCTCATACAAAAAACAATTGAATAGCCAAAGAAAAATAGGCTCTCCAGCATACAAGCAATCATGAATGTTTAACAGCATCTGGCCAGTTCTAACAACTGAATAGCCAAAGAAAAATAGGCACACCAGCATACAAACAATCATGAATGTTTAACAGCATCTGGCTAGTTCTAACATCTGATGCATGGACACCTATGGAAAGTGGCGAGTTCGTGTCGGACACGAACACGATTCAAATACGTATTTTAGGCGTGTCCAAAATTAACCTTATGAAAAAAATGGAATTAAAATTGGACACGACACCTATCGGCCATTTTGGGCCAGTCCTTTTAGCTGGTAACCCAACCCATTTCCTATTCTCTTGACCCTGGCGTTCTCCATCAGGAGTCTCACTCCATCCCCTTAGACACTGCCCCTACTAGCAGCCGCAACGCCGCCTCGCCCGCCCCTGCAACATCACCAGCTCCAGCGGCGTCCGACAGCTAGCGGCGACCCCCTCCCTCCCGATGCCACCCCTTCCCCTTCTCCCATTGCCGCGCCTTCTCCTTGACACCAAAGGATTTTGGATTCTCTGTGTCTCACACTAGTTTAGGAACAGCTAGTATACACAGACAAATAAAAAATGATAGCACAATTATAATATGCAATTTATTCATAATAATTCAAGTGTATTACAAAAGGCTCGTAGCTCAGCAATTAAAAGAAAAGGTGACATCACTCTGTTGCCGTGGGCATGCAGCTCAATTAATTTGTCAAAAACCATAGTTATCGACACCCCCTCCCCTCCAAAGCATCCACTCCTAAACAACACCTAGCCTGCCACTCAAGCTCAGTAATACTTCTCCGGAATTGATATAAACCTCCATTCACTAAGGACCCTTTCTCCAAGCATAAATAATTCCACCTCTACTTCCATGATTGCTTGCCATAGAGGTGTTCCTCCCATAAATTATCGACTCCACTTTACTCGGGTGGTCGCCGATGAAGATGTTGTTCCTCCCAATTTAATGATATCATCTCCCCCGCCCCTCCAGATCGTTTAAACCAGCAAGATGCTTTCAATTATAGACATAGTGAGCAGGGAGCACTGAGCACACCTAAAGCATGTTCCAAACTTTGTACGAGTTAGGGAGGAACCGGCGTTACTGAGGTTAATGTCACAATGGATCACGGAACCGGGGGTTACTGAGGTTAATGTCACAATGAATCAAAGGTGGTCGATATCACAGAGTACAAAGCATTTTAATTCAGAATACATCAGCTACTTGTATCTAGTAGGTTCTAGCTTGACAAACGAATAGCACATCCACAGCCGGTCTAAATGCCCACAGGTGGACTAGCGAACTAGATGGCGTCGTGCATCACATCGCTCATCAGGAACGTCCTTCCTTGCTCACACCATATTCTTCAACAAGCTTCGTCACAAGTCCCATAAGATCGACAAACGCGCTGAACGATGCTCGCAGAAATCGGGCCTCCACTGCTTCAAAGTGCCTGGATTGGCAAATAAGAGGGTTTCAATCATACACCTCGTGAAGCAATGCAAAGGCAATTCTTAGAAATGTCAGAGTGGATTTACTGACACGACAAGCTTGCCACCGGAAACAGTCATCTCCCTCCTGACCTTATCGGGCTGCAGCTGCAATACAAAAACATCAAGCAGAGTTTACGACAAACATGCCATGAACAAAGAGGAAACATGAGGAGTTCATGAAGGCAGGCAGCATGTTAAAAGGTAGAATATAGAATATAACTTCTTTACCTCCTTGTCAACAGCTAACGTTTTGTAGACGATGGATGCATGTTCCTCGGATCCATAATCAACTTCAAAGTCACTGCCAAACAAAAAGGTTAGTACTACGCTCTAAAATTTCTCGAGGAATCATTAGCAAAAGAAGCAAAATTGCAAATGGGCAGGACGGGTAACAAAACTGCATCAAATTATTGCTAAATTTATGTGCTACATTTTTTACACAACACTGTAAATAGCTGAATCTCAGATGAGCAAGGTTGTGAAGGTAGCAGAGCACAGGATCCGGAAAAGCAACAGATATCAACCTGATTACCACTAGTTCATGGATTTTTCGGTAAGGCTGGGTTTGTCAAAATAGAGCCACGAGCCCACGAACAACCAATTCACACAAGTTTTCAGCAACTTTTAGCATCAATCATTTAGGAAAACCCCATTGTTTCATAATATTATTTTAAAAGGTCGAACAATAAACTCATTGTTTTACCGGATTTCCAAAAAGTGTAAAGAATAGGAGTCCTGCTTGGAAGGGAATCGGGTGGGAAGCTAGCACGCCATCATAACTAGCACTGTGCTTGATGATTACAGCTTTCTTACTTGCCATCTCAACGCTTAACAAAAAAAATATCACTAACTCAAGTGATTTAACATGTGGCTTTATCATAGGATCCTCCGTGATCAGATCAGATGTCCCTGCTATGTCGCTTCAAAACGCTCAACTTACTAAAAGCACTTGGTTCATTTTTTGAAGTAAACTAAAGGCACTTGATGTAATATAGTACTAGGAACACTGGATTGGGTGCTCGACATCTCAATTTTTCATGCCTTTGCATGGGTCGAGAGATATCTTATGCCTAAAACTACCGCTTGCTTCTTTCAGGCAATCCGTCGAACACAAAGCGCGCAGGTGGAACCACCGCAACACGAGGCAGTAAAATAACAAGTAAGCACTCAACAGAGAAAAGTTGCAAAGATCGCCGAGCAAGAGAGCTACGAAGCACACGAACAAACAGAGATTAAGCTCCTACAGTGACACGCAAATCTGACAAGAACAACGTCACCGCCGGGAGAGGGCGAGGGAGACGGGGAGAGGAGTCACCAGGTGAAGTCCCAGCCGGAGGAAGAGGCTGGGGCCACGGCAACAGCCATCGCGACCGCGGGGGATCTGTCCCGCGAGAGGTCCGTGCGCCGGTCAGCCGCGCGAGGGCTGTTGAGGAGACGGCGGCGCACGCGCGCACGCACGGGACGGGAGGAAGCTTACAGTTAAGCTTGGGTGGGCTTTTGGGCCGCATTGGGCAGCTGGGCTTGACCGGTTTTTGGAAGTTGCGTATGGCAGTTCTATTTACTTTTAAATAGTGAAGGTCAAAGTTCAAAAGGTTGGACGGCAAAAGGTTAACTATGACAAATAAACCTCTATCATTCCTTACTGAAGTGCAGTAGTCACAAATATATAAAATATATTTCTGTACACTACTTAGGATTGGTGAACCTATTAACGCCTACCATCCAGCACAAATATTTTCGTTATCCACCTCTCCGTTTAACTTTTCCCCTACATTCATAATACTGGCCCTCGTATCAAACTCTCCATCTAAATGACTATATATCCCTTCATCCCTCCATCCTCTGCAACAAGAACCTATGATGCACGGTTAGACTCACGTATTTTAGATGTAAATTAACCTTGCGAAAAAAACAGAACTAAAGTCGGGCACGTATTGACCATTTGGGCCGGTCCATTTAGCCCACGGGTGGTAGCCCAACCCATATCCTATTCCCTTAACCCTAGCGTTCTACATCAGGAGCCTCACTCCCTCCCCTTCGATGCCACCAGCTCCGACGACGGCCGATGGCGACCCCCTCCCTCCAGACGCCGCTCCTTCCTCTTCTCCCTGTCGCCGTGCCTTCTCCCCAACCCCAACGCCCCTGTTGCTCGACGCGGCGACGCCGACCTTCTCACCGATGCCGCTCGTTCCTGTTCCCGACGCCGCCCGTCCCTACTCCCCGATGCCGCCCGTCCCTTCTCCCGACGCTACCCGTCCCTACTGCTTCTGTGCGTCCATCTCTCCGACACCACTGAAAGCATATAGGTCCCTAAAAATAGTTTTGGTAATTAATGTCAACAATGTATTAAGGGACTAACTTGTGTGTTGAGATGTTTAAAGGTTAAGAAGGTTAAGTCCCAAAGGTTGAATGCTGACATGGAAATAGCAATGCAAAAGTGATAAAGATCGATATGGCTCAAGACAAAGGTATCTTTTAGTCTAAGGATCTTTTTATAGTATTTTACAGGTCTCGGTGTTTGAAGAAAAGACCTGATTTGTAGGCTAGATGTCGTACTATAAAGAGAGATCATGGCTAGTAGCTTGAGGATCTATTTATGTGTCAGCTTGATCAACTAGAAGTCATGTATTGCATTTGTTCTTGCTTCTGGAAAACTATTAGAAAAATCGGTATGGCTGCAAGCGATAAGCGGCATGAACGCAGGTCGGTAATACCAGAATCTACATGGCGGTTTGTATTTTCCAAAGAGCATGTTTTGGATGTTTTCTTGAAATCCCAAAATCGGTATGACCATAAGTGATAAGCGGTATTACCGTAGGTCGGTAATACCAGAATCTAGTTGGAGGTATGTATTTTACAGAAAGCATATTTTGGAAGTTTTCTTGAAACATGAAATCGGTATGACCACGAAATCGATATGACCACAATTTTTAAGTGGTACTACTGAGTTTTACATGGTGGTGTGATTTTTCCAGAGATAGTGTTTTTTCTTGTGTTTTTGATCCTCTGGAAATTGGCAATACCGATATAGCCTAACGGTATTACCGTTGTGCGGTAGTACCGGTTTTTAGTTGACGGTAGAACCGCATCTTTTTCGTAACGAATATAAAAGGCACATTTAATGAACAGCAGTCGACTATTGATTTTTGACTACGATAATCTTTAGGAAAGCGTTTTTGGCATGATTCAAGTCTCCTTCTTCACAAATTTTCAACAATAGCCTCACGCCTCAGACTATACTGTTGCTCTGTGTGCATATCACTACATGAGAATGGTGTTCTTTATGTAGGACTGAGAGTAGGGAGAATTATGGAATTCAATTATCCAGTGTTTTGCTTCCAAAAATAATGATTGAAAATTTTTCTAGGAGGGAATTTATTTTTGGAGAGGTGTGTCCAAAAAAAAACCGAGTATAATTTGGCAAAACTACAAGTGTGTTATACAAACTAATAAAAAAAAACTACAGGTTTTAGTATCTATTTTGTAAAATAATAGATTTTAGGAATTGTTATATCATAAAGACACGTGTTTAAACCTGTATCGTAACTTACAACATGTTTGGCTTCGCAGCCCCCACATAAACATAACAACCTCACACCTCGGACAAGATTATTGCTCTGCGTTCATCTCATGTACCTTCGTTTGCACATCTCTCTCTCTCTCTCTCTCTCTCTCTCTCTCTCTCTGTGTGTGTGTGTTATTATTAGCGACGGCGGACGCGTGCAACCACCGAACGGCACGTACGTGCGCATGAGCATGCGCATCACGTACGGAGGCCCAGCCTTAATTCATGTGACCGATCGATGTGTGACGGGCTCGCAATGGCACCGACCCATCGATCGACGGCGTGCCGTCGCCGGGACGCCAACTGAACAGCACACGCATGCAGCCGTACGGCCGGTGTAATGTAATTTTATTATACTAATTTTATGGGTTAATTTAATCCCGAGCTAGGAGGGTTAAAATGTTTTGAACAGTTAAAATGCTTTCATGGACTTCGGTTAGTGCATACAGAAGGATGGCAGGAAAACCATAGTTTTTCGCAGTTTTCATAGTATCTTTAGTGTATTGAACCGATATCGATTTAAAGTTATACCACGTAAGCATTATAGGAACTGAGTTTGCTTTTCTCAAATGTATTGAACCGATTCCTACTAATAATTGAGATCTACGTTACATTAAAAAACCACAAAATAATAATATCATTTCTCAACCGCACTATCTTCTATGTAGTTATTTAATGCTCATATGAGTTGTTTAATGCTTTGAGTCGACTCATAAATAGAGTTCGATTCTATGTATTTTTTTTGTTGGAATCAACCTCCAATATATTAAATCGATTCAATGTATTCTCTCCTCATTTAAACCGACTAAAACATAACATTACAGATGGTTTCAAGTAACAAAATGCAAAACGGCATCATGCGGACACCTTTTCCTCTGGGCAGCATCACGCCAGTCGAGCCATAATTTACATCCGTGACATTATTTATGAGCACCTAATGCGACCCCATGCCAACACCCGACCTAGAAAAAGAGATAACAAAAAACACTAATAGCCGCTCTCCAATTCTTTGCTTGAGCAAACTTTTCGTAAGTGGCCACCAAATTGGATTCCGCCCCTTTTAGACTAGCAAAAGGAGAGGGAAAGGATGAAAAGGGGCCAAATTCCAATCATCTCTCAAATTTGTACCCTCGCTGACAGAGAGCATTAGTGAGTGCTATATACATGCACGAACAAGCATCGGTTTTAACATTGACTAATAGGTACATCTAATTCTGTTTCTTTTTGCGAGGAAAGGTGCTTCTAATTCGAGAGAGAGAGAGAGAGAGAGATTTATAACGCTTGTTTATGATCAGTCTTACAACATTACTCACAAAATGATCCGAATTTGGTCCATGCTAAAAGTCTTCAACTCCGTGCCTCTAATCCATTTTTTAGATTAATTAGCTGCCTGTAATCGAGTTACCTACATCGCCATATGATCATAAAGATTGTTATGTACGGCTTTTAACAGAGTTTTGCCAAGGGCAGAATAGGAAATAAAAATGGTGGCTTTAACCATTGGCGCGAATTAAGAAGCTCCGTGCGCCGCTCCCCTTTTTTTCTCTCTCTCTTTTCTTTTAAACAGCAGCTAAAGGCGGCGAAACGAAACGGGTGATATTTCTTCTTCCTTTCCCTTCGTGCCATCGCCATTGCAACGCCTTAGCAAGCTAGCTGATGCCAACACTCACGTCGCTCGCCATCTCGTCCCCGCCGTCGTGCGCCCCCTTCGGCGGCCGCTCCGGCGGCCCGCGCACGCGGCGCCCGCCGCCGTCCGGGCGGGGCGGCTGCGGGTGGCCGCTGGACCGCGTGGCCGGGTGGGTCGGAGGCGGCATCGCCGCGGCGTTCTTCGCCTCCCTGGAGCGGTGCTCGTGCGTGAACGTGCGCACGCAGGACGACGACCTCGACGACGAGCAGAGGGACTCCGAGGCGCCGCTCATGTTCGACGACGGCAACGTCAACGCTGCTGTCGCCGGCGCCGGCGGGAGGAGGAGGAGAGGTGGTCGGACGAACGAGAAGGGCAAGAGGAGTTGTGGCGGCACGGGGTGCTATGGTGATTTTAATGTACGATGAATGATGTTAATATTTCTAGCTCAATTTTTGTTTATGTTATTGATGTTGCTTCTTAAGCTTTTTGGTGCATACTTTAAGTTCATGTCTAGTTTTGATCCTGCCAGTGATCGATCTTTCTCGGATGTATGGATGTTTAATTGCATCCAAGTACGTACCTTATAAGTTTAATTAATGGATGTGAATTAAATTCCTTCAAAATGTTATTATTCATTTGTAAAATGTTTACTGTAAAAAAATTGTGAACTGTTCTAGCTATGAGTCAGTTGAAACCTCCTGCATACTGGATGTTTAATTTGTTTTTTGTTTATTTTTCCCGTTGGCCATGTACTCCTTACTCTGTGGGTAAGTTTGAGTTAGAAAATTGAATAAAGAAACTCCGAATTCTCATTCTCATTATGATTGTTGAGGAACTCAAGTAGATAGCATGATAGTGCTGGTGGTGGTGCTAGTGCTTAATAATTACACTAAAGTAGTACCACTGCTCTATTACATGTATGATATAGAATCGTTCCTTTTCTTCTTCTAAAAAGGCAAAGTTGGTGCTAATCTAGCCGATAAATAACTTAGTGGTTGTCCTTTATTACATAAAAAAGAAACAGATCATCATGCATCCAAATCGCAAGAGTAGAATCGTTCCTTTTCCTCTTCTAAAAGGCAAAGTTGGTGCTAATCTAGCCGATAAATAACTTCAAAGTTGTCCTTCATTACTTCAAAAAGAAACAGACCATCATGCATCCAAATCACCTCTCTTGTTTATGGGCCTTCCGTAAACAAACCCCAGTTGAAACTGTCTGCTGTCTCGACTTGAATCGATCAATTCGCGGCATGCACAGAGAGGCCAATTGCTTCTTGCTTTGGCGTTGCCACCATTTTCACGGAGATGATAGAACATGAGCGAAAACTTGCCCAGGAATAGGATATTTCACTTGTACTCGAAGCAAAGCAAAGCAAAGCTATACAGTGAGCGTTGCTAGCTTTAAGAAATTAAACAGAAGCAAGTGCGTGAAAGGGTTGGATGTTGATCGGTGAAATTTCATACGGAAAAGACGCTCAAACAAGTCCTCCGTATCTATCAGCATGACAGTTTGGCACAGATGGGACCGTTGTGTCATTGAGATCGAGAGAGATGATACGCTGAACTTCCGATGCGATAAGTTGGAGAGTTTTTTTTAATTATTTTTAAATCTATTTTAAGATAACGTGTCTTTAACTTTATTTTCAATCATCCACTTTGATCACGCTACGATCAAACTGTGTTATCATACCACCGATCGCGGTGTGATCAAACCTAACACGATAGCTCTCCGAGTCGACACACGTTTGCCATGCATGCAGAGATCCGTGACGTAACAATGTGCTTTTAGCATGCCACACGTTATGACGTGGTTAAAAAAATTCAGAATTAGAAATAAAGTGAGAGAGATTATCTTTGAAATATTTTTAAAAAATGGATTAAATAATAATAAAAAGTTTTAACAGATGTACTGGGCCGCCGACGTTTCTGCCGAAGATTATTCGGCCCAACGTGGAGTGGCCTCTAAGACCAAACACAGCAGACACACAAGACCGAACCCATATAGTAGTAAGTAGATAACTGTGTCGCTTTGATTGAAGGACGTGTCCCATCAGGCCTTGGCCCAGAGGCCATCAGTGCAAATCTTACCCATTTTGATGCCCTTTGTGTTGCTCTGCCTCTGCCACCGCTCCCTTTATTCTTCTTTTTTTCCGACCTCTGTTATTTTTTAACTCTCTTGTGCATGCAAGTTGAGAGTGACTACTGACTTTGGTACATGTGTACGCAGCTTATGCACACGAAAAATAATATATGTAAAAAGTTGTGTGTACCACAGTCATCCCCTGCCTTATCATGTGAAGTAAGCAACTTATAGCTAGTTTTTCATATATGCATGCATACATATACAGGTACGAGGAGCCAATAACCCATTGACATTTCATTTATGATCACTAACAAAAAAAAGGGATAAAAAGCAATAGCAGGCAAAGGGCCCCTTAATTGGACACCTGTTCCAATTTCCTAAGTGCATCCCCCATGTCTCACAGACAGGACCAAAACCGCTCACATGCAGCCTGAAAAGCTCGATCGATTACTATCTAATTTCGAAAGCACCAACAGACAGCTTTGTCCCCAAAGCTTGATTCATCCCATGTGTTTGGCTACAATGCATACACACCTTTTGCCCCAAAACTATGTAAAGCCATGGACTACTAGTATCCATCATACATGCAACTAACTCTACATAGACAAGTATACGTAGACTTGGAATGATGCTATCTTCTTTTCTTTTCTTTTCTTTTTTCTTTTGAAAATAGCAGGAGAGCTGCTATATTACATTGAAGAAGGAAAGTTTTATCCTAATACAAAGAGAAAAGATAAGGGGCTGCTGCTGCCTAAAACACACGAGCCAGAGAGCTACTGACACTACAAGCCACAACCTACTATTGACTCATTACTGATTGCTAATTGGTTATGTGTTGTTTGTGTCGCGTCATTCAAAATCTGCAGCTTCCTAGCGCCAGCCAGCATCCACGCTTGGGCTTCATCCTTTATCAAGGATAGAACTCCAGTGTTCTTTTACCTTGGAAAATTCTTGAGTTTCGTTCTCGCCAGACTTGCCAAATAACCAGCATGATCAGAGATAGCACTCCTTCTGGGGAGGCTGAGGCTGAGGCTGACGCTGACGCCCCAAGATCTCTGGCCGACCACCAGTTGAAGAGACAGGTTCCAGGGGACCAATACTTGATCGAGTAAGTAACTGAGTTGCGTCTATGTGCGGATGTCTCGTTTCAGTGGGAGGCGACGGCGAGGCTGCCGGGGGATAGGGCGGTGACGAGGGAGGATGCGGCCGTTGCACCTACGCGACGCTGCCGCCATGTCCGTCTCGTACGCACGCCGTCGTCGCCCACTTAGGAGACGTCGTCGCCCCACAGCAGCAGCCGCCCTTGCACGTCCGCTGCTATTTCGGCGCCGCGTCCCCAGACTACTCTCAGCGACATCTCCGACAGGTCGTATCCTCTCGGTCTTGCTACTGCTAAGATTGTTGCTGCTACTATTAAGATTACTGTTGCTGCAGGAAAGGATTATTTCTATATTCTTCTGCGGTGACTTTAGAAGTACTTTACGTAATCAAAGTCCATATCATTAGTGGTTTCTTGAGCAAAAAAGCATTTCCTTTTGTTTTTGATGTAGTTACTAGTTAGCATTTGTCTTGGTTTATGACCATACGTAGATTTGACCTGAATATCAAAATAGTTTTCTCAGCTTATACCATGTTCTTTCATTGTGTGCAAGCTTATCTTTTAAGAGGGAGAACTGAGAACTTTCGAAGACTGGTTCAATTACTGGAGTTAATGCTTCCATAATGAGTTTCTGTAATTGCTAATTCGAGGTCATTATGAGTATCAGGACGTATAGACTAGTGATGCAATGGAGGGGGTCATATGAAAAATTATGAAAAGGAGTATCACGACCCTTGTATTTTTTTTAAAACGCAAAACCCTTGTATTTTGTAGCTGCCAGTGGTCGCCATTAAAAGGCATTTTTCCAGTTGCTTGTAATGGGAACACTATCATGAGCTTGCACTTGAACAGTATAAGCTCAGCTGAATTATGAGAGTGAATTTACTTACAAAGAGTATTATTATTTGGCAGCATAACAGCATTTGTATCCAGGAGAGAGAGAGAGAGAGAGAGAGAGAGAGAGAGAGAAAGAAAATCCAGTCATCTTAACTCTGGACAACATCATTTTCACACCAATTTTTCATTTCAATTGTGCACACACATACATCCATTTGCAGATACCAGTTGTAAAACAAGCAATCTTCACGGTCCCATCAAATAGGAATCATGCCAAATTGCTAGCCTGGCTTCCTTTTCATTGGATCGCTTCGCATCAAGCTCTTTCGATATGCATCGAGTAGCTGTCGATATGCAAATCTCGAGTTACATGGTTCGTAAACCGAATTATGGATGTTGTCTCATAACCAACGTATGTTGTCTCATGACCAACGTACACCCCAAATTTTTAGAGAGGACTCATTGCAGTTCACTGCGGTGGTGGTATAGGTATATAAACCTTGCAACCAAACATTCGTAGATGAGAGATTTTTTGGTGCTGACCCTTGCGTTAGTTGCATAGGTGAATAGATGTTATATGCCAACGGTCGAAAATTGATAAGAGTTGATACGTGTAGAACTGCGTGTCCCCAATATGTAGTTGGTAAATTACAATTCTGCAAGAGCGGTCGGGCAATAAATTTAATTCTTTTAATTAATGCCTCTCTCAGTCCATTCTGGGTGTGGACATGTGGTACGGAATGATCAACGGTAATTCCATTACCATAAAATAATCATCAAATGCTTTTGAAGTAAATTATCATGTGTTGTTCATTCTGATGGACTTCACATGATGATCAGATAAATTTTTCTTAATTTTAATTATCTGTAAGATCAGCTTTGCAAAAGTATGGTTTCTCGTAGACAATAATTATACATGCGACTATTTCGAGGAAGCATCGATAAACATCATAAAGTACCTAAATAGCCCTGACAGGGGCTGTATAGGACCACAAATATCTCCCTAGATACGGTCCAGGAATGCAGAAATTCCATCCTTTACTTTCAGAGTAGAGGGTATAGTAATCAGTTTCGTAGTGGCAGATGCGGGGCACACAAAATCTTCTATATTCAAAAAATTCTTTACATTGACATTATGTCCCTGACAATTAGTAATTATATTTCTCATCATTCTAAGACCGGGGTGGCCTAATCTATCATTCCAGAGACAGAAAAGTTCAAAGCTTCTAAAAGTGATTTTCAGGACAGTATAGGCTGCAAGTGCCTTAATGTGAGTACAGTATATGTAGGATCAAGGATAACCGACTAGAGGGGGGTGAATAGGAGGTTTCTAAATTTTCTTAATCAAATTACCGAAATTAGCAAGATACTCTAATCAAAGATATTTAACACAATCTATGAGCTACAAAATAAGTGCAATAAGTAAGGACAAGAAACAACCGCACAAAGACAAGGGGGTTTTTCCCGTGGTATCGAAGATTTGTCGATCTTCACTAGTCCACGTTGAGGAAGCTTGACCACTCAAGCCGGCTCCACAAATTAAGCCTACCCTCGATCACTTGGTTGTTCTTCCTCCTCTCCGGAGTTGGTGAACACCGACCAATCACAACTGGCAACGGGTCTCTTCACAAGCTTCTTTGAAGAGATCACCGAGCAACCTTCGCCAAGTCGTCTAGGTGCCGACAAGCACCAAGAGAATAGAACTTGAACTTCACTTGACGACAATCAAGAGCCAATGGATCAACTAAGAATGCAATGCTCTTGTTTTTGCTCACTACCTCACAAATGTGTGCAAAGAGAGTAAATGAGGAGTGGGAGGAGTGCTCAAGGCTCAAATGAATTGAATGAATGCTCAACAACACGTCCTTGAGTGGTGGGGTGTATTTATACCCCAACAACCAAATATGACCGTTATGCGTAAAATCGGGCAAAAGTCGGAAATCGGAAGTTTCGCGAGACAAAGTGCGGAACTACGCGACTTCACTCGAGTGCCTTTGTAACGGTCATTACGGTGAGCATTAAATGCTCGAACTAGCCGTTGATTTATGTGCGGAACTTCCGCCATAAGGATTTCGGTTCTTCCGACATCGGAAGATCCGCTTACACAATGGAACTACCGCGCTCGTGAAAGCGGCTAAGTCCCAAAGCGGATGCTCTCTGGAAAAACCGACCGCGCATAATTGAACAGCGATTAATCGAACTTCCGCTCATTTCATTGCGGAACTTCCGCGCTTGAGAATTTGGCTAAGTCCAAAAGGATGCTCTCTGGAAAAATTCAACGCGCATATTTGGGCGTAGATTAATCGAACTTCCGCTCATTTCACTGCGGAACTTCCGCACTTGAAAAATCGGCTAAGTCCCGAAAAGGATGCTCTCTGGAAAAATTCAACCGCAGTTTTTCGGAGCATCCGATTAATCGGAACTTCCGCTCATACAATTGCGGAACTTCCGATTGTGTTCTGGAAAAAGATTTTCTTTTTAAACCAAACCAAAAGAACATGCATGATCCTAAGTTGATCCAAAGGCATAATGAGATGCTTTCAAGCTACTAGACAAGCTCCCCTTAATAGTACGACATTTATCCTATAATCCGGTCTTCCTCCATACTCAAGACAGGTAAAATCAAAGGGGTCCTAGTCTATTTATACCTTGTCTTTGAGATCAACTCCATCTTTTCAACATTCTTTGTCATGCAGCTCCTTGGATACACTTTGTCATTTTGGGACTATGCCTTGTAAACACTTCAACAAACATGTTAGTCCCATATTCACATAATGTCATTAATTACCAAAATACAATTTTTAGGGGCCTAGATGCTTTCAATCTCCCCCTTTTTGGTAATTGATGACAACACAATAAAGTTGTGAGAGAAAGTTGGTTTGAAAGCAGAAAGCTCCCCCTTAACATGTGCATATTGAGTAGAAGATAATGTAAAGCACATGTTTGGATTTTCAGGAAATATTGGCGGAGTTTCTGTAGAACATTGTTACTTGGAATAGAACAAATGACAATAAAGATAGAGCATTCACATCACATAGTCATTCATCATTAATCAAGATTCAAGTACAACAAAAATATACAATACCACAAGATATTATCATAAGCATCAAGTTCATTACAAGCCATAGTCAAAAAGACACAACAATATCATAATAGATAAGACCACAACAATATCATAATAGATAAGACTAGCTTTCTCTCTCACTAACACACTCTTCTCTCCCCCTTTGTCATCAAGGGCCAAAAGGGTCACTCCGCAGGAGGATCTTGCGGAGGATCAACAGGAGGAGCAGGAAGATCAACAGGAGGACCGCCAGGAGGAGAGCGAAAGCGACGCCGTCCAAAATGAACTGGTGGAGGAAACTGTTCGGCGAATCTGGCTGACAGCGCGTCAAGGCTGGCCGAGTAGGCGTCGAGTCTGGAGGTGGTCGCTGCCTGGTAAGCATCCAGTCTGGATAAAGTGGCTGCCTCAAATGCATCCAGTCTGGAAGCTGTCGCTGTCTGAAAGGTATCCTGAGACGCCCTCAACTCCATCAAGGTAGCATAAATCTGATCCATAGTGGCTATACCTTGTGGAGGAAGCGGCAGAACAATAAAGAAGCAGGAGGTGCGGCTTGTGTACTTCACTGAGCACGCCTAAGATTGGCAGGAATTGGAGGACCTTCTCTTGGTTTATAGGCTTTATGTGCTGAAGGTAAAGCTCCATTATAATCAGTTTGTCTAATGATCAAAGCCATAATGTAAGGTGCAAAGTTTATCCGTTTGACTCGATCATTCTTTGTTCCTGCTATCTCTCTTATGATAACATCCACAACATCAAACTTCCTTCCATGCATGATGCATTCCAATATATTCCAAACATGCCCTCTAATTGCATCATAATTCCCGCTTTTTGGTAATATGGTATGGTTAATGATCCTATTTACCAAGCTAGGAATAGGAAGAAGTCCTGTGATCTTACCAGGGACAAATCTTTGAGTGGTGTCATAAAATTCATTCCAAGCAGAAAGAGGGAGAACTGTGCCATCATAAATTTTCTCATATCTACTCGACTCGACATCCAATGCACGTTCAAACCCACGTTTTGAGCAGGAATGTCTCTTGTTCTGTCATCCAAGTGGTGAGAAAAATCGGGAGGAATACACTTTGTGGCATAGAATTGACGGATGATCTCATCACTATAGTTGCACTTTATTGCCACAAGGTTGTGAATCACTTCATTTGGAAGAGCTGATGTACCCTCATATCTGTCAAGTCCATTGAGGTAGGACCAATTGATGTACTTGTGATCGTGAATGGTTTGTTTGGTCCATAAAAGAGATCATAAACTCGCTTTGAAATTTGGTATGGAAGCGAGGGTCATCAACTGTTTCTGGAAGTGAGTATTGATCTTTATCCTAAGAATAGTGTAGTCGTCACTGTAAGTCCTTTAAGATCAATTTCAAATTCTTAGGTTCTCCTAGTTCCTCATCGATTCATACTCGATTCTTCTCCGATCCACTTTCTTACGATCTGAATTATCGATTCTTCCTCATTTCTTGAAGAAGATGCTCCAGCATCTGAATAGTGCTTTGGGACTGCCATCTTCATCCTAGGCATCTTCAAGAACAACAATGAATGGAATGTCAAAGTTTGAATCAAATGAACATGTGATTTTACATTTTGTCAGACAATCGGAAGCTCATAAATTGCACTCGGAACTACATTGGCGGAAGTTCCGCGTTTTCAACGGCGGAAGTTCCGATTATCCTGAGCCGATTCTAGGTTAATAGGAATTTTGGATTTTTCAGTATTTGGATGGATTGAGTCCATGGATTCGATGCATATACATCATATGATACTGAATAAACCTATTTTCCCAAGAATCAACCACAGATTTCGTCATCATTTGATTTTTCCCAAAATTTGACCTAGGGTTCATAAGGATGCAAATCCAAGAAGGAATTGGAAATACCTTGAGAGAAATGAGAGATTGAACCCTTGGGAAGCAGATGATTGGTTCGGATTGAAGGAATCACCGAAGAGGAATCAAAGATTTCGGTGGAGTTTTTGGAGAGAAGAGAAGAGGGCTCGGGACTGAAGACTGCGGCTGGAGAGAGAGAGAAATAACGGAGGAACCGCAGGTAATAAAGTCTTCTCAACTACTGAAGCGGAAGTTCCAGAACAACGTGAAGTTCCGATAGCGGAAGTTCCGCGCCTGAAAGGCCGGAAGTTCCGATTATCCTGATGCTTCGGAAGGAGCTGAGAAACGGAAGTTCCGCAACACAACAGCGGAAGTTCCGGCACCGGAAGTTCCGCGCCTGGAAGGCCGGAAGTTCCGATTATCCTGACACTTCAGGAAAGATGAAATTGAATTTGAAGATTTTGCAAATAATCCTTAGTTTTTGCACTCAACCAAGTATCATTCAGGATTATTATGCAATAAAAAGACTAATGTCTATATGATAAAGTAATTTTTATCAAAATATCACATTTGGAGCGAAAATTTGAGTAAAAACATCTTAAAATAGACAAAAATGCAACTAAGACCCAAAGTGCATGTGACAAGAGTTCAAGCGACATTTGAATAGTCAATGACATTTAACTCATTCCTCAATAGGCAAAAGCGACCTTCATCTAAAGGTTTGGTAAAGATATCTGCTAATTGATTTTCAGTGCAAATGTGGCTAATTTCAATATCTCCCTTGCACACATGATCTCTAAGGAAATGATGGCGGATATCTATGTGCTTGGTTCTTGAATGTTGGACAGGGTTGTTGGCTATTTTCACTGCACTATCATTATCACACAAAAGAGGCATTTTGTCAAATGTTATTCCATAGTCCATCAAAGTTTGCCTCATCCAAAGCAATTGTGCACAACAACTACCTGCAGAAACATATTCGGCCTTCTAGGTGGAAAGGGCAACAGAGTTTTGTTTCTTGGAAGACCAAGACACTAAGGATCTACCTAAAAATTGACAACTCCCTGAGGTGCTTTTTCTATCCACTTTACAACCCGCATAATCCGAATCCGAATATCCAATCAAATCAAATTTTGCACCTTTTGGATACCAAAGGCCAATACTTGAGGAATGCTTTAAATATCTTAATATTCTTTTAATGACCATTAAATGACATTCTTTTGGAGCCGATTGAAAAGCGTGCACACATGCAAACGCTAAACATAATATCGGGCCTAGATGCGGTAAGATAAAGCAAACTACCAATCATAGACCTATAAAGCTTTAAATCAACCGATTTACCTCCTTCGTTTAGATCAAGATGTCCATTTGTAGCCATGGGAGTCTTGATGGGCTTTGCGTCATCCATGCCAAATCTTTTGAGTAAGTCCTTCACATACTTAGATTGGCTTATGAAGACCCCATCCTTGAGTTGTTTGATTTGAAGTCCAAGAAAGAAACTGAGTTCTCCTATCATTGACATCTCAAACTCCCTAGACATCATATCACCAAACTCTTTGCAAAAATCTTGATTAGTAGAACCAAAAATTATATCATCCACATAAATTTGACAAACAAAGAAATCATCATCAATAATTTTGGTAAACAAAGTTGTATCAACCTTTCCGATTTTGAATCCCTTAGAGAGTAGAAAATCTCGAAGGCGCCATACCATGCTCTAGGAGCTTGTTTTAAACCATATAGCGCCTTTGAGAGTTTGTACACATGATTAGGATTTTGGGATCTTCAAAACCGGAGGTTGTTCAACAAAGACAAGTTCGGATATTTTGCCATTTAGGAAAGCACTTTTAACATCCATTTGAAATAATTTAATATCAAAGCATGAAGCAAAAGCAAGTAAAATGCGAATAGACTCAAGTCTTGCTACGGGTGCAAATGTTTCATCATAATCTAAACCCTCAACTTGAGTATATCCTTGAGCAACTAACCTTGCCTTGTTTCTTACCACAACTCCATTTTCATCTTGTTTATTCCGAAGACCCATTTTGTGCCAATAACATTATGCTCCTTGGGTCTTTCCACCATTGTCCAAACATCATTTCAAGCGAAGTTATTTAGCTCCTCATGCATAGCATTCACCCAATCCGGATCTTCTAGTGCTTCATCTATACGCTTTGGTTCCAAAGAGGAAACAAAAGAGTAATGTTCACAAAAGGAAGCAATACGAGAGCGAGTTTGGACACCTTTTGCTTACTTCACCCAATATTTGGTCTATTGGGTGGTCTTTGGCTATTGCGTTGTGGATCCTTTGAGGTAGATTAAATGATTGATCTCCTTCCTTGACATCTTCTTGATTTTGATTTATTTCATTTGTCACGGAAGAGGTAGGTGGCTCAACTCTCATGGATGATGATGGTTCACTTTGATCTTCTTTTGGCTTAATATCCCCAATTTGCATATTCTTCATTGCTTCCATAAGAGCTCCATTGCCTACATCATCAAAATCCTCTTGCTCTTCTTGAGAGCCGTTAGTTTCATCAAATTGTACATCGTGTCTTTCTTCAACAATACCACTAGTTTTGTTAAAGACACGATATGCTTTGCTATTTGAGGAATAACCAAGTAGAAAACCGACATCACACCGACTTGCAAATTTAGAAAGTCGAACACCCTTTCTTAAGATATAGCATTTGCAACCAAATACTCTAAAGTAAGAAATGTTTGGTTTTCTTCCAACAAGGAGTTCATAGGAAGTCTTTTTCAAAAGTCTATGCAAATAAAGACGATTTATGGCATGACAAGCGGTATTAATGGCTTAGCCCAAAAGCGATCTAAGTATTATACTCATCAAGCATTGTCCTAGCCATTTCTATTAATGTACGATTTTTCCTTTCTACTACTCCATTTTGCTCCGGAGTGTAGGTAGTGGAAAACTCATGCTTTATTCCTAGTTCATCACAATAATCTTCAATATTAGTGTTTTTGAACTCGGAACCATTATCACTACGGATTTTCTTTATTATAAAATCAAATTCATTTTGAGCCCTTTTTGCAAAACTTTTAAAAATCTTGGGGGCTTCACCTTTGTCATATAAGAAGAATACCCATGTATATCTAGAGTAATCATCTACAATGACTAAACAATAGCTATTGCCCCCAATGCTCTTATAGGTTGTTGGCCCAAACAAATCCATATGTAAGAGCTCTAATGGCCTAGAAGTTGACATGATACTTTTGGAAGGATGAGAGTTAGCAACTTGCTTTCCGGCTTGACAAGCACTACAAAGTCTATTTTCTCAAACTTCACATCCTTCAAGCCAACCACTAAGTCATGTTTGAAAAGCTTTTTAAGTTGAATCATTCCCACATGACCTAGTCTTCTATGCCATAACCAACCCATTGAAGTTTTTGCAATCAAACAAGTTTTCAAACACGATTCATTTGAGGAGAAATCAACCAAATAAAGATTGCCGAATCTAAAACCTTTAAAAATCATTTCATTTTCTTTTTCTTTAAAAATAGTGACCTCCTTTTTAGAGAAAGAGCAAGTTAATCCAAGATCACATAATTGAGCAACGGATAGCAAGTTAAAATTCAATGTTTCTACTAAAGATACATTTGAAATGGAAAGGTCATTTGAGATAGCAATTTTACCTAAGCCAATTACCTTTCCTTTGCTATTGTCACCAAAAGTGATCTTTTCATTTCCGCCCCGTTCTCAAATGAGGTGAACATTTTCCGGTCTCCGGTCATGTGTTGAGTGCATCCACTATCAAGCACCCAATGCCTTCCACCGGTCTTGTAGTTCACCTACAAAAGAGATCAAGTTCTTTTAGGTACCCATATTTGTTTGGGTCCTTGGAGGTTAGTTATCAAAGATTTGGGCACCCAAATAGCATTCTTTTTAACACCTAAAATTGAGGTGCCAACAAACCTAGCAAACATTTTTCCATCTTTGGCCTTTTGAGCATATAACAAGAATCAAACAAGCCAATTGATGAAACCTTACCAATAGGACACTTTTGTTGAACATGTCCTATTTCCGGCATTTTGGCAAAACTTGCCATTTTGATTAACAAACCTCACGGGCTTGTTTACGGTTTCTTACCTTTCTTGGGCACGCACCCAAGTCCTTCCTTATTGAATGAGCACCTTTGCTCACTCAAAAGCTTGTCAAGGGTAGCTTTACCCTTGAAGCACCTTCCAAGCTCTTACTTAGCTTGGTGACTTGCTCCTTTAGCTCACTATTTTCTACACATAGCTTATCACAAGATTTAGCATTTTCAATTTTAGAATCAACACTTGAGCTACATGGTATAGCAAGCAAGTCATCGCAAGAAGTGGATATGCTAGTTCTAGTAATGTTTACACTAGGCATTTTTTCTTGAATATCGCAAGCAATACCAATGCTAGTGTAAGACTTATCTTGGACAAGCAAATCATGAGCATCTTTCAATTCATCATAAGAGTTTTTTAAAGATATATGCTCTTTCTTTAAGACTCTAAATTTAGCTTTTTCTTTTCCAAGATATTCATTTAATTCTTCAAGCATATCCATAAGCTCATCATAGGAAGGTTCTTCACTATCAAGAGATTTTACCTTTTCTCCTTTTGCCATGAGGCAAGTGGGAGTAGAGAATAGCGATGGAGCCTCCTTGATAGCAATACCAACAAGTCCTCTCTTCTTGGAGGATCCCTCAATATCGGAGTCGGAGTCGGAATCCGAATACTCCTTGTCGGAGTCCCATTCTCCGATATGTGCTTCATTCTTGCCATCCTTGTGAAGCTTCTTGAAAAGCTTCTTCTTACCATTGAATTCCTTCTTCTTTGATGACTTACCCTTGTCATCCTTCTTGGTCGGGCAATGAGAGGCAATGTGCCCCTTCTCATCACACTCATAGCAACGAATGTTGCTATAGCGCTTCTTCTCATTGGATGATTGCCCTTTGCAATCTTATCGAGTTGAAGCTTCTATGAGGCCGTCTCCTCATGAACTTTTTCATTCTTCTCACAAGGAGAGCAAATTCCTCCTCTGAGTCCTCATCCTCATCTTCTTCATCACTTGATTCCGCTTTTGCCTTAAAAGCGGTAACTTTCTTCCTTGAAGAAGTTGACTCAATGAGCTCTTCCTTGTCTTTCTTGTAAAGCTCATTTGTGATTAGGTTTCCCAAAAGCCCGGTTGGTGTCATCCTTGGCAACTCGGGAGAGTTGAGAAATAATGTCACCAACACTTCAGACTTGTCGGGAAGAGCCCTAAGCATCTTGCGACTACATCAATATCAAGCAAATTAGTACCAAGACCCTTGAGCTCATTTACAATGTTGTTGAGTCTAGAGTACATTTGGTGATACTCTCTTGAGGCAACATCGTAAATGTCTCATATTTGATCCTAAGCCTATGCAATTTGGCTTCTTTAACCGTGGATGTGCCCTCATGAATTTGAGAGCGTGGTCCATATCTCGTGAGCGGTTTCAAGGTTGCTCACGCGATTGAACTCATCCGCTTAAAGCTCCAAAGAGAGCATTCATTGCTTGAGCATTGAGGTGAGAATTTCGTTCGTCTTGATCCGTGGTGTGTGTGGGATCAAGTGGCATAACGAAACCTTCACTTACAATTCTCCATACGCTTGGGCTCATGGCCTTTAAATAGATTGACATTCTAATTTTCCAATAAGAATAATTTGATCCGTCAAATAGAGGAGCCTTGCCTATAGACATTCCCTCGCTAGCCATCCTTTTCTCTCCTAGACGGTTAAGTCTAAAATTAGAGAGACCAAGCTCTGATACCACTTGTAGGATCAAGGATAACCGACTAGAGGGGGGTGAATAGGAGGTTTCTAAATTTTCTTAATCAAATTACCGAAATTAGCAAGATACTCTAATCAAAGATATTTAACACAATCTATGAGCTACAAAATAAGTGCAATAAGTAAGGACAAGAAACAACCGCACAAAGACAAGGGGTTTTTCCGTGGTATCAAGATTTGTCGATCTTCACTAGTCCACGTTGAGGAAGCTTGACCACTCAAGCCGGCTCCACAAATTAAGCCTACCCTCGATCACTTGGTTGTTCTTCCTCCTCTCGGAGTTGGTGAACACCGACCAATCCTCAGCAACGGGTCTCTTCACAAGCTTCTTTGAAGAGATCACCGAGCAACCTTCGCTAAGTCGCCTAGGTGCCGACAAGCACCAAGAGAATAGAACTTGAACTTCACTTGACGACAATCAAGAGCCAATGGATCAACTAAGAATGCAATGCTCTTGTTTTTGCTCACTACCTCACAAATGTGTGCAAAGAGAGTAAATGAGGAGTGGGAGGAGTGCTCAAGGCTCAAATGAATTGAATGAATGCTCAACAACACGCCTTGAGTGGTGGGGTGTATTTATACCCCAACAACCAAATATGACCGTTATGCGTAAAATCAGGCAAAAGTCGGAAATCGGAAGTTCGCGAAGACAAAGTGCGAACTACCGACTTCACTCGAGTGCATCAGAACGGTCATTACAAATGAGCATTAAATGCTCGAACTAGCCGTTGATTTATGTGCAGCCGCCCTTGCACGTCCGCTGCTATTTGGCGCGCGTCCCCAGACTACTCTCAGCGACATCTCCGACAGGTCGTATCCTCTCGGTCTTGCTACTGCTAAGATTGTTGCTGCTACTATTAAGATTACTGTTGCTGCAGGAAAGAATTATTTCTATATTCTTCTGCGGTGACTTTAGAAGTACTTTACGTAATCAAAGTCCATATCATTAGTGGTTTCTTGAGCAAAAAAGCATTTCCTTTTGTTTTGGATGTAGTTACTAGTTAGCATTTGTCTTGGTTTATGACCATACGTACGTAGATTTGACCTGAATATCAAAACAGTTTTCTCAGCTTATACCATGTTCTTTCATTGTGTGCAAGCTTATCTTTTAAGAGGGAGAACTGAGAACTTTCGAAGACTGGTTCAATTACTGGAGTTAATGCTTCCCTAATGAGTTTCTGTAATTGCTAATTCGAGGTCATTATGAGTATCAGGACGTATAGACTAGTGATGCAATGGAGGGGGTCATATGAAAAATTATGGAAAGGAGTATCACGACCCTTGTATTATTTTTTACGCAAAACCCTTGTATTTTGTAGCTGCCAGTGGTCGCCAGTAAAAGGCATTTTTCCAGTTGCTTGTAATGGGAACACTATCATGAGCTTGCACTTGAACAGTATAAGCTCAGCTGAATTATGAGAGTGAATTTACTTACAAAGAGTATTATTATTTGGCAGCATAACAGCATTTGTATCCAGTAGAGAGAGAGAGAGAGAGAGAGAGAAAGAAAATCCAGCCATCTTAACTCTGGACAACATCATTTTCACACCAATTTTTCATTTCAATTGTGCACACACATACATCCATTTGCAGATACCAGTTGTAAAACAAGCAATCTTCACGGTCCCATCAAATAGGAATCATGCCAAATTGCTAGCCTGGCTTCCTTTTCATTGGATCGCTTCGCATCAAGTAGCTGTCGATATGCAAATCTCGAGTTATAGGGTCCATAAACCGGATTATGAATGTTGTCTCATAACCAACGTATGTTGTCTCATGACCAACGTACACCCCAAATTTTTAGAGAGGACTCATTGCAGTTCACTGCGGTGGTGGTATAGGTACATAAACCTTGCAACCAAACATTCGTAGATGAGAGATTTTCAGTGCTGACCCTTGCGTTAGTTGCATAGGTGAATAGATGTTATATGCCAACGGTCGAAAATTGATGAGAGTTGATACGTGTAGAACTGCGTGTCCACAACATGTAGTTGGTAAATTACAATTCTGCAAGAGCGGTCGGGCAATAAATTTAATTCTTTTAATTAATGCCTCTGTCAGTCCATTCTGGGTGTGGACATGTGGTACAGAATGATCATCGGTAATTCCATTGCCATAAAATAATCATCAAATGCTTTTGAAGTAAATTATCATGTGTTGTTCATTCTGATGGACTTCACATGATGATCAGAGAAATTTTTCTTAATTTTAATTATATGTGAGATCAGCTTTGCAAAAGTATAGTTTCTCGTAGACAATAATCATACATGCGACTATTTCGAGGAAGCATCGATAAGCATCATAAAGTACCTAAATAGCCATGACAGGGGCTGTATAGGACCGCAAATATCTCCCTAGATACGGTCCAGGAATGCAGAAATTCCATCATTTACTTTCAGAGTAGAGAGTATAGTGTCGGTACCAGTAGTGGCGGATCACGGGGCACACAAAATCTTCTATATTCGAAAAATTCTTTACATTGACATTATGTCCCTGACAATTAGTAATTATATTTCTCATTATTCTAAGACTGGGGTGGCCTAATCTATCATTCCAGAGACAGAAAAGTTCAAAGCTTCTAAAAGTGATTTTACCAAAATACAATTTTTAAGTGCCTTAATGTGAGTCTGAGATAGCCCTGATTCATATGAAAGAAGTTGTTCTAATACCCTTTTTCTATTCTCTTCGCGCTTTGTAATGAGCTGGTATTCCTTACCATACTCTTCTTCAGTCTATATGTGGAGACCGTTAGCACAAATATCTTTAAAGCTTAAGAGAGTTCTAGTCGATTCTAGGTACAATAAGGCTTCTTCAATAACCAATGTTGTGCCCATCGGGAGTATAATTGTGGCTCTTCCTGAGCCTATTATACAAGTATCGTTGCATGCGATTGTCATAAGACTACCATCATTATTGCTAATCGACTGGAATTTTTTTATCTCTCTTATTATGGTATTCGTTGTGCCGCTATCTACTAAGCACACTTCCTCCATAGGACGTCATACGCGTTCTGATATATAAAATATTTATTAATATAGGATAGGAAATAATCCACACACATAAGTAAAATACTTCAAAACAGAACACAACTTGCTATTATTACTACTGAAAAAGTCTTGCTGGACTCATCATAAGAATTTATTGCTTTACTCTCCTAAAGCTTACAACCATTAATTCAAAATTCAATGTTCTATCACAACCATAAACTGCAAAGGACTATAAAATCTAAGTGCAATGCGTGCACTAGATCGAATCAATGAAGTATGAAGAAACTTATGCCAGAATCTGCTCAATGTCTAACTTCTCTTCTTTGGCAACTACTGTTGCTACCGCTGTGATGTCCAAAGAAGGTGTGATGAGGGTTGCTACTGAGCTGTCCACATCCATGGGTGCAACCCATGATTGTGGATCCTCTGTGCCTGCAATGGCGAGGTGTACCTCATGATGTCCTTTGCCCTTCTTCTTAGCCTTGAAGGCACAAATCACGTGCTGTGGCTCACGACAAACATGTGACCAATGTCCCCAAGTGCCACATATGTAGCACCTTTGCTCCTGCTGACCATATGGCTTTTATCGCGCTTCTTTTGTTCGACCTTCTTGGCTTGAGCATTCTGCTTGATTTTGCGACCCATGACCTTACCATGGTTGCCTCTTTCTTTTGAGTAAGGCTTCCTCACCTTCTAGCTTCTTGCATTGACTTCATGGCCAACTTTGCTACTAGGGGGTGTGAGATGTAGTTCGTTATGAGAATGTCATCTTGAGCTTATGCAACTTGTATGATGTCAATCAGTTCAGCATACTCCTTGTAGCTATCCTAACGATAGTTGTGTGTGGATTGCACCGCGGTTGGATGAAAGGTAGAGAGAGTTTTCTCGATCTTCTGCTCATCCGTGGTTACCTTATCACGAGTTGAAGACTTGTATAAATTCTATGTAATGCAGAATTGTACTCCTCCACGGTCTTGTAGTTAGCAAAACGTAGTTGGTTCCATTCTTGCTCTGCCGAGGAAGAATGATGTACTTCCGCTTCTTGAACTGCTTTTTCAGTGCGGTTTATAAAGCTAGTGCGTTCTTTTCTGCCATATACTCATTCTTGAGCGTTAGGCAGAGATGGCGTTTGAGGAAATGAAGTGCTTGATCATTCTCCTCAGCAGTTGGAGTGACGTCCTTCAAGATGTCAAGTTTAATAGCAGCATAGAGCTTCTTGACTCCAAGTACGATTTCGACATCTGATGCCCAAGTCAGATAATTGTGACCATGCTGGACCAGCACTTCGAACTCCCGGTTCGTAATGCCATTCATTGCATATTTATGCAAAAATTCCATAAGATTACTACTGATAATTTTCAAAAAATGGTTGCAAAAATTATCATAATATTCACGTATTTTTCTATGCATTTTTCATGATTTATTACTATTTTTAGTGATTAAAAGCAATATAAACAATCACAAAATATCAAAACAGTAAATATAATACAAAAATTTAATATAAATAATAATAACAAAGTTAAATATGCTTTAAATGCAAAAATCGATTCAAAATTCTCGATTTCTTTTTCTACTGGAATATGAATTTTTAGCAAATTATGCAATTTTCAGGGGCTAAACCGCTAATTTTCTGTTCTGAGAAATCTTTTTGCTCAATTTTCAAAATTCCCGAGGGCCTTTATGTAAAATTCAAGATTTTCTGATTTTAATCCCCTTTTTTCTTTTTCTCGGATTTTTCGGTTAGGCGGTCGAGTCGATTCCCTCCTTTCGGCCCATCGTGCCTTTCCTTCTTGGCCCAAAAATCATTGGCCCATCTGGCCGGGTTAAAGGCTCCGAGGGGGATTAGGGTTCCCCCATCCCGTTTCTCATGGCGGCATGTGGTCGGTCGTCGCGCTATGGCGGCGGCGACAGTGCGCCCGTCTTGGCGATACTCATGGCGTCCGGAGGCGAGATCGCGACGGCGGAGTGCAATCTGCGATCTGGCGGCGATCTTCTTGGCGGCGAGAGGTGCGCGCGCGAAGTGCGGCTGCGATCGCAGGCGAAGCGTCTTGGCGGCCGGGTGCGATTCTGATGCTGGTAGGCGGCGCCGTCCTGCGGCGGGACGGTGAGCCATGCGGGGCCTTTGCCGGGGGCGAGCGATACCTTCCTTTATGTGATGCTTGTACGGGAGGGGGTGACCGGTGGTGGTGGCGGGTACTAGCCGGGGAGGGCTGTCGGGCGGTGCCGGCCGATGCCAAAACGATGGCGATGCACAGCTCCAGGCTGTGCGTCGATCGGTTTTTTTTTGAGTAACTCTTTATTGCAATACTGTGCAATTACTGTTCATTACGATTACTGTGCAATTACTGTTCATTCGCAATCCACCGATCGGCTTGGCCGGCGACTTCAAGTCAGCTCGCGGTAGATTAGAACGGATTTGCAAATTCTAATCTACAGTACAATCGACATCGACTTTTTCATGCAATCTACCGATCGACATTGTGCCGGCGACTTCAAGTTGGCTCGCGGTAGATTAGAGCGGATTTGCACCGTAGAAAAAACCAATCTAGAAAGCCAAATTTGTTGAATTGAAAGTAATCTAGAAAAACGATTCAATCTATGAGTGTCGTGCTACGACGGTTACCTTTCGATTCGAGGAGAATCAATCGTATTGATAATGTGTTGAGGAACTGTCGCTGGCGAGTCTAGTCCGGCGATTACCTCGTAGACAAACTCAGAATCGTAAGAACGATACAAGAATACAAGAATAGAATAAAAGAATGAACATAGAGATATGAGGGACTTTTGGCTTCTCTTTATTGTTCTTCTCAAAACTGTAGTACAATAGTTGGAATCTCTCTTTATATAAGCTATTGAATAGATAAGAAGTACACCTTAAACCGGAACTCCCACAGACCGAATTCTTAACAAAATAGATCCCCGTAATCGAAACATGCAAGGCTAAAAAACTAGCCAGTTCACTGCACACTAAAGCGTGGGCCCACAAATGATTTGCTAAATACCAGAAACACCCCTCTTAAACCATCTATAAATACCCCAGCCTTTCACTTCTTTCCTCCCTTTTCCCTCGCTCTCCTCTATCCCTCCACTTATAAGCTTCCAATTACAATTATTTCCCTGATGCCTCTCTCGGGCTCTACCCTGCAAGCCTTCGCGCCACAACATAATGGGTTCGGATCCAACACGTCAGCACTCTCTCTTCCAATGGAAGGTTCAGTAGCCGACTCGCTGGCTAGAGAGGCCGACACCGCGGCAGCGGCGGTGGACGTCGAGGAGTCCGCTCGCCGTTCGCGGGCGCGCAAGCAACGCCACCTCGACGGGCTCCACGCTTGCGCCGCGCGCCTTCGGAGCGGCAACAGTGAGCTCGCGGCGCGCGCGCTCGGTCAGCTGTACGCCCCGACCGCTGGCCTCGGGACGTTCGAGCAAACGGTTGCCTCGCTAATCGTGTAGCGCGAATGCGACATGCATTCGTGCACCTGTGCGTGAAAAGGTCAACGCTCTTTGATTGGCAAACGGTGGTAAAAGAGAAGGCAGTGGACTTCAATTTCTGAAATCCTGCAGTGTGTAGATATAATCATATTATCGAGTAAAGAATGGGAAATAATGGCATGTCTCGACTAATTTGTGACCGATGGACCAAAAGAACGATTGGAATGCTAGTAAACCTGTGTGCATGGCTTTTTGATCATAATCATGAAAAAAAACTCTTTATACGAAAGAAGCCACCGCAATTCAATTCCAAAAAAAACAACATCGCCGAACCTTACAAACAGATCCTTGTATCTGTTGTCAACTTGTGTGTTCTGTGCGTGATCATATTCCTCGTGTTCAACTTATTTCACGGGCCCTTTTCTGTCTCGAATTCTTCACTATGTTTCCTTGAGTACTGTTAATTCTGACATGATCACTGACCTCAACTCTACGCGATAGGGCTAGCTAGGTCCTCACGTCACGTCGCGTGGGGACATACATGTAAAAACCTTTTATCCTGTGCAGTGCAACGTCCTGGATCGATCATGGTGAGATGGATCTTGACCGCTAGACGCGACGTACTGGTGATCAAATCAGTTAATTGGATGAATGACGGGTAATTCGGTACGGGCCATGATTTTGTCGTGCACGTACGTCCTCGTTTAGTGCTGATTAAAGAGCGAGGGCAGGTGAGATGCTTTTCCAGGTTAAATGCGCCTCAATTTAAAGCGCTCTGCTGCTTTGGGCGTTAATGGATCCTTTTCAGATGATCAGATCGAGCAGCCATGATCCATTAGATAACAGTAGCTACCTTGATTTTCGCGTCGTTCCGTTGGCTGTTTGCGGGTCCCGCTTTAACTGACATGCCTGGCCCACCTGCATCCGGCAACCACCCAACGGGGGACAGGCCTTGTTATTTCCTGGGCTCCTGGCCCAAAGCCACTATTAGTATCATCAACCCATTAAGGAATTAGGATCCATTCAGTCCACAACTTACTGCAATCCTGCAATAATCCTAGACTTCATCAATCATGAGTCATGACCTTCACCAATCATCAATAACATTATTTCGTCCAAACAATCAGATTTCTATTATCCATTATCGTAAGCATTGGTTTTTTGGTGCATACTGTGCCAAAGTTAGCATGCTGGCGCCATGCTCTGTGCCGATTCGGCGGTGGCTGTGGCAGGCAGGTGCAAACGGCAGCTACCTACCTGCTGTGCAGACAATCACAAGCTGGTGCAAGCAAGCAAGCAAGAAACAGAATTTGATGATTTCTTGATTTCAGTGGAGAGATCGATAGACAGGCAGGTAGAAAAGATGGGGGGAGAAACTAGTAATATATATCTTGGCTCTACGTCTCCGGCCACGAACACGTACGAGCCCAGTCGGTTCAGTGGCCGTTTCTGTTGTGAACCGTCAGATCACCCCCAAACTGTTGAAAAAGACGCACCTTTCGGCGTTCGATCTCCCTCGGTCTCCGTGTAGCAAGCTCTAGTCGCACAGCTCGTTTCGGGGAAAAAAATGCTCTCGCACAGTTGGTGCTGGGTTGAGAATTTTGAGATGCTCTAAAATAATAAAGCCGTTTTTTTTTTGTTATTGTGAAACCTGTAGCATCGACTGAATGATGTACACTCGGCGTGCTGTTGATTCAGAGACTTGTTTTGCGGTAACCGTCGAGAGATTCCGCGATATGCTTAGTAGTATGCATTTATGCGTAGTCATTTTGCCTGCAGTTTGAGGTCTGAACATTGTTCATGTTCAGAGGATTGTCAAACTCTCGATTTTACCATGGAATTGGAATGGTGATCTGAGTTAAATAACAGCACTGGAGCAAATACCAGTCAACGCTGGCCAGCTAGCTAGCAACCGTAGTAGTAGTACCACTGGAATCGAGCATTGAAACATACTTTTCAATTTTCATATAAATGGAATGTCAGGGATCCACTGTTCGAAAGTTGCAGGTTTTTTTAAAATATATAATTCAGACACCAACTGATGCAAACAACCTCTCCCGTGTTTTATCCTGTCCCATTGAGCTGTGTGTCGATGACTCTTGAAACTTTCAGCTACTGGTAACAAATTTGCTCCAACAAAAGCTCCCGAACGAGGGGCAGCAGGGATGTTAATTTTGTCCGATCATTCATGAATTCGCATACAACAACCCTAATAGAGTTTATAGGGGCAAACCTATATTCGATGGGCAAACGCGTGCGGGTTTGAAGGAGTTTCACTCGTGTCTGTTATACCCAGTTACCCGTTAACCTCAAGTGACAAGTGGGACCTTAGCTAGAAAACCTAGACATCCAACTGTTAGTATCTTTGCTTTTGCTCTTTGGATCTGTTGTTGTTGGTTTTGGATCGGGTCCGAGAGTGACCGAGAGAGAGAGGGATTACCGTCGTGCGTAGATGAGGTAGGGTTAGCCATCGCGGATCGTCCTTGAGCGATGGTCGGTGGAAGGTCAGGGTCGGCGGCGGTGGCGTGTCCGAGCGGAGGCGAGGCCGGCGGTAGTCGATCGCGTCGGTGGAGGCGGCGGTGGACAGTCCCGTCGCTGGAGCGCAACCCTCTGGATCGGATTAGGGTTTTGTGGGTTAGGGTTTGTGGCGGCGGCGCGGTCAACTTCGTGATTTGTGGCGGCGGCGCGGTCAACTTCGTGATGCGTGCCACCCCGGCCCCCACCTCTCTTTATAAGCGGCGGCGGCGAGGCCCACTGACCATCTTGAAATTTGGCGCCCCGATCGTAGCGATCGGATGGGTGGGCTGGGCCAAATGCCCCGAGATCATTCTAACATTCTCCCCCTTGATCTCACTCTATACTTTATCTTTAATTGCTTTTGACTTTACTCATTCCATCACAGTTAGTGCATAGAACATGTCTCATCGTCACGGTCAATTGCCGATAGATTCAATGACTACAATACACCTCATTGTTCTGAAATAGTTACTTTAATCTTTTGGGCCATCTTTTAGTCCAGGATTCATAGGCTTTCCCTTAAACCCATGCCGGCTATATGTTCTCTGAACACGTTGGGTGGTAAGCCTTTAGTAAGCGGATCCGCTAACATCTTTGCGGTACTTATATGCTCAAGACTTATAATTTGATCCGAACTTTATCTTTCACAACATAGTACTTTATGTCAATGTGTTTGGCGGCACCACTTGACTTATTGTTGTGGGCATACATTCTGCGGGTTCATTATCGCGATTACAACTTAAGTGGTCTATTGATGTCGTCAACCACTTTTAAACCGGGTATGAACTTCTTTAGCCAGTTCACCTGCCCCGTAGCCTCATAACATGCTACAAACTCGGCATACATTGTGGACGATGTAGTGACGGTTTGCTTTGAGCTTTTCCACGATATAGCTCCTCCAGCGAGAGTGAAGACATATCGGATGTCGACTTTCTATCATCTCCATAAAATCGAATCTGTATACCCCACTATATGGAGTAAATATGATCTTACGTATGTCATCATGAGGCCTTTTGTTCCTTGCAAATAACGCAGGACTTTCTTTATCAATTTCAATGTTCTATTCGAGTTGCTCTGGAATCGCCAAATAACCCGGTAACAAAAGCTAAGTCGGGCGTGTGCACACTTGAGCATATTGTAAGCTTAGGCAATTTGAAGCATATGGAACCGCTTTCATTTGATCGATCTCATCTTGGTTCTGGGGCATTGAAAATCCCCATATCATGCGCCCTTGACTATAGGTGCGGTGAAGGACTACATTTATGCATCCCAAATTTCTTTAAGACTTTCTCTATATATGTCTTTTGTGATAGTCCCAATATTCTCTTGTTTCTATCCCGGTGAATTTCGATCCCTAGAACGAACGAAACTTCACCAAGATCTTTCATATCAAAGTTTGAGGACAAAAACTTCTTTGTCTCGATGTGATGACATCACTACTAGCGGTAGGATATCATCCACATACTGGGATTAGGAAGATAAACTTCCCATCTTTAAACTTTGTATAGACACAGTTGTCCTCTACATTCTCTTTAAACCCAAATTTTCTTATTGTACTGTCAAACTTCAAGTACCACTGTCTTGAAGCTTGCTTTAACCCATAAATTGATTTCTTTAGGTGGCATCCCATTCTTTCATTTCCTTCCACGACAAAACCTTTCGGTTGTGCCATGCAAACATTTTCCTCCAAATCCCCATTAAGAAATGCCGTCTTTACATCCATCTGATGTAACTCTAAATCATAATGTGCTACTAATGTCATTATGGTTCTGAAGGAATCTTTACATGAGACTGGAGAAAATGTCTCATTGTAATCAATCCCTTCTCTTTGCGTAAATCCTTTTGCCACAAGTCGCGCTTTGTATCTTTCTATATTCCCTTGGGAGTCGAGCTTTGTTTTGTAGACCCATTTACAGCCTACTGTTTTGGCTCCTTTGGGAATAGTTTCCAAGTCCCAGACTTTATTAGTCTTCATGGACCTCATTTCCTCTTCCATGGCTTCAAGTCATTTTGAGGAATTTTCGCTTCTCATGGCTTCTTCAAATGAGGTGGGATCATCCTCCATTTGAAATTCTTCTGTATTATAAATATGATAATCATCAGAAATAGCTGATCTTCTTACTCTTTGAGACCTCCTGGGGCCTCCTCATTTGGTACATCTTACATTTGAAATTCTTTGTTGCTCCCCTCATTTGTGGCAATGGGTTCTATAGGATCTGAAGTATATGTTCCTCATTCTCATTCATTGTTGCCACGGGAGGAACAATATGAGATCTTGGCACCACAATATCTTGTGCCGTCGGTGGTGACAATGAGTAGTGAGAAGAGTGGCTCTTGAATCATTGGAGTGGGCACATATACCGCTTCTCTTCAAGATCAATCTCTCGAGCTACCATGCTCCCCTTCATCATTTCATCCTCTAAGAAGGCAGCGTGTCTCGTTTCTACAAACTTTGTATATCATGCGGACGGTAGAAGCGAAAACCTTTTGACTTTCGGGGTAGCCAATGAAATGACAACTTCTTTGTTTTGGGATCTAGCTTCCCAAGGTTTGGGTTAAATACTTTAGCCTCGTGAGACTCCCACACACGTAAGTGGTTTAGTGAGGAACTCTTCTGTCCACAACTCGTGCGGTGTTTTGGGCACCGACTTACTAGGCACTCTATTGAGAATATGAATGGCGGTTTTTAACGCCTCCATCCATAAACTCAATGGGAGTGTGGAGTAGCTCATCATGCTTCGCACCATATCCATCGAGAGTGCAGTTGCGTCTTTCACCTACTCCATTTTCTTTGAGGTTCGCCGGTGTAGAATCTTTGGGCTACTATGCCATTTTCTGTAAGAACCTCGCAAAGGTCGGGAACTTGTCCATATGGGGTATGTCGATCAGTAGTACTCCCCACGATCGGATCGAACTATCTTAATCTTTAAATCGTGTTGGTTTTCAACTTGACCTTAAATATCTTGAATTTATCCAAGGCTTCATTTCTTTCTTTGATTGGATAAATATATCCATAACGGGAGTAGTCATCGTGAATGTTATGAGCGAGTCATAACCATCCACACTTTTCACGGAAAAGGACCACAAATGTACGTGTGAACAATTTGTAGAACTCATGTGCTTCTTTTGCGCCTTTCTTAATTTTATTTACATATTTTCCTTTAATGCATTCTCTGCATTGTTCTAAGTCTGAGAACTCTAATAGAGGAAGAATTTCATTCTTAACTAGTCTTTCTATTCTCCCCTCGAAATATGGCCTAAGCAGCGATTGCCATAATTTCGACGATTCATTATGAGTTCTCTTTCGCTTCTGTTTACATTCGTGAGACGAGGATTCATTCACTTTCGCACGCGACGTTCCCATTATCGCATCGACATTCACATCATCACATAATGATAACAAATAAAGCTCATTTTGTAATATGGCAAGACCAACACATTCTTTATTAAATATTATTTCGCACTTGCCATTTCCAAAATTACAATCATAACCATCTTTGTCCAAATTGGAAATGCTAATCAAATTCCTCGGTAAAGAGGGAACAAAAAGAACATCTCTAAGTAAAAGATTGGAGCCATTAGCTAACTCTAATGAAAGATCACCAACGGCTTCAACTTCTGCTTGGACTCCATTTGCGACTTTAATGCATCTTTCGTTTCTTTGCGTAGTCCTCGTCGAGCGGAATCCACAGAAGGAATTAGCAACATGAACAGTTGCTCCTGAGTCAATCCACCAAGTGGATTTCGAATATTGCACATACAAGCATTCATTTATAAAGGTAATAATGTTCTCACCTTTCTTTGCCATTATCATCTTTAAGTAATCAGGACAGTTCTTCTTATAGTGTCCGGTCTTCTTGCAGTGAAGACACTGATCTTTGTCTACAGCAAATTTATTCTGTTGAGGCTGATGGACAGAGGCTTTTCCCTTGTTCCTTGAGAAGGAGGTACTGTTGAAGTTCTTTTTCTTGTTATCCTTCACATAGTTGATAGATCCACCATGTGAGGTTTTAATTCTTTCCTCCTCTTGAACACACATAGCTATGCATTTTTCTAAGTCCCATTTATCGGGCTGCATGTTGTAATTGACAACAAAAGTGTCAAACTTTTCTAGCAATGAAGCAAAAATCAAGTGAATAAGGAACTCATCCTTGAGTGCCAAATCCATTGGTTTAAGCTTGGATGCCAAGTTGCTCATCCTTAATATGTGTTCTCTTATTCCACTGCCACCACCAGAATACCTTTACATCACAAGTCGCTTAATCGGTGTGTAGCATATGTCTTTGAAGAGCGATGGCTGACTCTTTATTTTATCAAGGTATACGTGATGTGTCACGATCTGCGATTGAGCCCACAATTGCAGGCTCAATCGTATTCTTTATCACGACCATACATTTCTTGTTGGTGTGGTCCATTCTTATGCTCTAGGTCATAAGACATGCAGTAAGGAGCATGATCTCTCTGTCTTTTACGCCAAGCGATATCATCCTCATTTTGAACCCTCACTTTGGTGCCATAGGCTCGGTGGGTCGTCTTGTAGTGAGGACCAGTCCACCTCGGCTAAGATAAGCGCTAAGTCTATCTTTTCTTCCACTCTCCATAATTATCTCCTTTGAGAGTGGGGATCTCTCTGATACAACCCATCAAGTTGTATCCTCCTGAAAATTTAGTTCAAATAAAGTGAGAACGAAACATGAAAATTATATGCCTTATTTCCAACGTTGGTCAAAAATACGACATACAATTAAATCAATTTTATCTATACATTAAAACTATATCACCGTTGGGCAGAAATAGAAACAATGCATTAAAAAAACATCAATTAAAATTATAATCTTTATTATTATCAACTTTGGTGGAAAATAACAATATCATAATTCACAATAAATTCTTAAAAATTAAATTCTCTCGTTGGTTCAAATTTAATTAAAAGAATTAATCAACATTAACTTTTGCAGCGGAAACTGTAATTATTCTAAAATAATTAATTATTCAGAAGCATTAACTGTACACATTTAATCTCTGGAAATAATAACACGTTGGTGCAAAATTTTACAGAGATTTTATTCAATTTTCTATTAAAATCATCCAAATAATATACGGAAATAATTAAAATCATTTTCGGGATATTCTTTGTTTATAACCGCGAAATTCTTGTGTAAAGCGGCATTTCGGCTGTCTGACGGCCGCTGCCCGCGACAACGGCCCTCGCGGCCGAGTCTTGCGTGACTGCCAAGCCCACTCGCGGCCCGACGCGCTTGGTTCAATCTGAACCGTCCGTCGCCATCGGCGGCGCGCGGCGAAAATCACCGTTCAAGCGATAATCTCGGCCCATTATCGTTCATCGCCGGCACTGTTAGGGTTTCGATTCATTTGCGCCGTCAGTTCACATCCGACGGTGGACTCAAGCGGCCGGCGATCCATAATCGATCTCACCGTCAATTCAATCGGCGGTGGCGACATTTTCGGTGGTATAAAATGCGCGATCGCGCTGCGCCCCGTGAAAACCCTAATCCCATTTGCTCCTCTCTCTCTCTCACCTCGCTCCGAGCGGCGGAGATCCGGAGAAGAAGAAGCGCTGGCGCCGCTGGCAGCCCTCTCGGCGTGCGCTCCCCGAGAGGAGCGCGTCGCCGTCGAGGCTCCTTGGCGGCCCTTTCTCTGTGGGGCGCTCTCTCGGGGCGGTTTTGGAAGCGGCAAGCGGCGGCGGCGGCGAGCGAGCTCCGGCTCGCCCGACCCTTCCCTACTCGAGTAAGACCCGATGTTTTAGATCCGGAGTTCTAGGGTTCTAGGGTTTTGTTCTTTTGAATCTTTTCTTTTGGATCTTTGCCGTTGAGGCTCTGATACCATTGTTAGTATCTTTGCTTTTGCTCTTTGGATCTGTTGTTGTTGGTTTTGGATCGGGTCCGAGAGTGGCCAGAGAGAGAGGATTACCGTCGTGCGTAGATGAGGTAGGGTTAGCCATCGCGGATCGTCCTTGAGAGCGATGGTCGGTGGAAAGGTCAGAAGTCGGCGGCGGTGGCGTGTCCGGCGGAGGCGAGGCCGTGATAGTCGATCGCGTCGGTGGAGGCGGCGGTGGGCGATCCGTCATTGGAGCGCAACCCTCTGGATCGGATTATGGTTTTGTGGGTTAGGGTTTGTGGCGGCGGCGCGGTCAACTTCGTGATGCGTGCCACCCCGGCCCCCACCTCTCTTTATAGCGGCGGCGAGGCCCTGACCATCTTGGTGGGCGCCCCGTCGGCGCGATCGGAGGGGTGGGCATTTGGCCGTTGGGCCAAATGCCCCGAGATCATTCTAACACCAACCCCACCGCTCCATACCCTACCCACCCCACTTGGCTGTACCCAATTCCAGGTGCCGCAACCCACTCCTTCTTCCTTCTTTCGGTCTTTCCCACCCAAGTTCCTCCGTTCTCTCTCGCTATCTCGCTCGCAATGCCGCCATCCTCCTCTGTCGCTAGTGGCTGACCCAAGAGGGAGGCAGAGCACCCCCTACAGCCGGCCAGGCCATGGGTACCCCTCAAGCCCCCATCCATCGGGCGTCATGTTTTGAAATTTAGCTGCTCTGGGATAGAAAAAGAACAAGGAAATGTTTTGGACCGGAATTCCCTTCTATGGGCTGCGCCAAGCCAAGTGCTCGTTGTTGCTGTCCTGGGCCAACTGGTCAAGCCTACCAAATCTATCTATCTTACTCTGACTCTGCTCTCTCTTCCCACCGGTTATCGAGTCTCACTCTAATCCCTAACCAATTCTCTAAATCCCCAATGATGGTGAACCCTAGAGATTAGCACCGCGGCTGACGTGCGGGTGTCGGCTTGGATGTGCTAGGCAACTCACGCAGGCATAAGGCGCAGCAGCAATCGGACAGGGCTACGTGGCACGAGCCTGTGTGCAGCGCGACAGCGAGGCCCCTGAAGGGCTCTGTCCTTCTCCCAGACCTGTGATCTGTTTTGGTTGGAGCGGACAAGGCGCAAGGCTGCTGGGAGATAGATGATGGAGAAGGAAAAAAACTGAAAGCCCAAGATGCAATGGTTCTTTTTTGTTTTAATGTTGTTTTGTGGTCTTGTTCGCTTTAGGAGCTTAGATTTTTTTTTTTTTGTTTCTGTAATCACTAATCAGTAAGCAGGCACTTGTAGATTTTGGTTCTCTGCTTCCCTGTGCAATAGATTCCCTATTTTTTGTTGTTGTTTCTACTTCCTCTTTAATCTGGAAAACGATATATGATTTGTGTTCAACTTTTGTATATGTTCAACGTAGATACATGATCTATGTTAAACTCTCGAGTCTGGACAGATCTGGTGGGGATACAGGCATGCCCACAGGCGGTGGGCATAGGTGAGGATTTCTGCCCGTGGCGGGTGGTGAGCACAGGATGGATATAAATTTTCTGATGGATATGAGTATGAGGGAGCTCTACCCATACCTATCGCACCCGATTGCTAGCTCTGCAGAGGACTCACTGGAGACTGGCTGAACTCACAGGCTTCATGGGCCTCCCTCTCAGAAAAGTTACTACTAGCATGCATGGCAGTACCACTGCTAGCAAGCTAATGGAGCAACCATGGAGCCCTTTGTCCTATGCAAGAAGTTGCACATAGAAAAATTAAAGCACCAGTAGCACTTGTGCTGTCCCTCTGAAGAGGGGCACTGAGGAGAGATTTGGGGGGCCTCCACCTCCACACCCTGGCTGGCCTGCATTGGGCTCTGAGCTCAAAACATATACAGAGTGTAAACTGGAATAAAAGAGGAGTTGGTGGGTGTAGAACTGCTAGGTATACCAACAAACCTACAAATAAAAGTCTGTTTTGAAACGTGAGTATTTTTCTTGATTCCAGCGGGAATTGAATTGTTCTCGGTGAAATTTCAGAGTTCCAAACGGAGTATAAATGTCCAACTTGAGTCACTGACAAATGCCCACTCTACTGAAATTCTACCATTAGTGGGACATGCTGAAATTCTACTCATTGATGGGACTTACAGCATATATGCATTGCTCGTAAGCTTATCAAAAGCTTAAGAGGAGGTGAGTATGTATGCAGCTATGCAAGTTCTAACATTGTCACGGTTAACCTTATGCGTGTGTTTGGTTCATTACTATAGTTGCATCTTGCCACACTTTCTTAGCCCTACGCCCACACGTCATAGGATTATTATTATTTGCCTAACTTTCCACACTTGTGGCTTCATGCTCTCATTTAGCAAGTATTAAGATTTAATTAGCATTGACCCCCTACCATTCAACTTATATTATAATATACATGTGTTTGAATTTACCTGAAAAGCTTAATTCGTGACCCATGAAATCATTTTATCTATTATCTAGATTTTATTGCAATTCAACATTCCAAGCTGCCACGTGTATAATTTGTAACTACCCACATTTTAGCGGCTTGTATGATAGCCCAATAGCAAATTAGCAACACCAATATGAGAGTGTTGTATTAGTAAATGTCATATTCCAGGCAATGGTTTTACTACTATAGGTTTCTTGATGGAGGAATCAAAGACAAACCACGTTTTGAACTATTATTCATGGGTCTATCCAAGTTTTTTTTAAAAAACTACTATCTTTCCAATCCTAGCTCTGTCCCTGCTCCCTGCTTATGGCGTCCATTTTAGTTGCCACACTTGTCTAATGTTAGTGAGAGAGTTGGGCAGCAACCAAAGAGACCCTTGGGTAATGAATCTCTTGGAAGCATCAAGCAATACGTGCAATGATGGCACGAGTACGAGACAGTAGCATGCGTGTTTGGGCAACCAAAAACAAGTTGCCAGGATAGAGCCTGCTGCCATGCCAACCTGTGAGGTTGTGAGCGTTTTGCTGGAGTTTTGCGGTTGCCATTTACCAGTATCTATCGGCTCTGGGCATTTCTGAATTCTGATGTATCATCAGGTGCCCATCTAATCTAGCAAAGTGGACATTATGGCTTCCTCCTATCTGTGGCAGTGATACAACTGCGAGAGCAAGACTAGTTTGGAATTGTTCCGGTCTCTCGTTACATCAAGACTCAGCTGGTATACCTCACTTTCAAATTATGTGCTACCAAAAGTCTCTGATATGCATAACACCTTCCATGGTACAAGTTACAAACTTCTTACCGACGACTCATTGTGTTTGAAGGTTATATAGTAGGGATTGTCTATTCGTAAGGTAATTAAAATTTTCTTAAACATAAGTTATATTTTTTATCCATTAGATCAACATCCAATTATATAACACATCAATCTCTACACAAATTCAAATCGTCTAAATTTTACGTAGTATATAGTAAGACGCTCAACAAAGTGAGAAGAAAGAATGAGCGTAAGACTTATACAGTTCTGCTTCACGCTCTTTTTTTTGTTGTTGCGAAACCATGATTTCTCATGAGTCATGACTAATTGACATCAGAATTTGCATTTGATTGCATTTTTCTTACCAGGCCTAATATCAGTAAAAATAAGCAGTAGTAACTCTTCTTACTGAGCAGCCAACAACTGCGACACATCAGATCAATTCTCCCTCACCGCCACCGTTCCCTCCCTTCTCCTCTCCTTCCCTCGCATCGTACCACCACCCCACTACCACACACGCCCGCTTTCCCTCTCTCTGCCCTTCCACTACCCAACAACCATCGGGGGGACCCCGAGCGCAGACGCCTCCTTCTCCATCCCCAGCATATGAGAATACTATGATCCCTTCCCCTCACCCCACCTTGGCTTCTTCACATGCGTAAAAGAACCGCGCTGCACTGCACTGCACTGCACTGCGCCCTAGCCCTCGCATCCCCAATCACCGCCGCTTCCAAGCCCCTGTGATGAGCTCGTGGCGCCTTCTTGATTGGTGAGCTGCGTCCTGTGTGTCTGTGTGTGTTCGCCCGCGCCAAGAAGAGGAGGGAGGGAGCCAGGAGCAGCAATGGCCGCCGCGAGGAGGCTCTCGGAGCTGCTCCAGGAGCAGCAGGAGCCGTTCCTCATCGAGGCCGCCAAGATCAGGAGGCTCCGGCGCGGCCGTGGCGGCGGTGGCGGAGGAGGAGCGACGTGCTGCCCTGTGGCCGCGTGCGGGCGGCTGCTCAGGCTCTGCAACCACGGGATCAAGAAGAGGAGGGGTGCCGCCTCCGGCGTTGGCGTTGGCAATAGCGGCATTGGTGGCCTGAGGTGCGCGCTGAGCAAGGTGCTGTGCAGCAAGGCCATGAGGAGGGTGCTGCACTGGGAGAATCTTGGCGGTGGGTGCTTCCCCGGAGGCGGCGGCGGCGACCGCGAGTTCCGCCGGCTGCGGCGGTCCGGCGGCGACAGAGGCGAGTGTGACGCTCGTGCCATGGAGTTCCACGACGACGACGACGAGGATGAGCGGGCGTGGTGGAAGACGGAGATGGAGGTGGACTCGTCGCGGCAGCTCAGCCCGGTCTCCGTCCTGGAGCTGCACTCCGACGATGAGTCTCCCGTGCATTCCCGCTGTAAGCTCTCTGAAGTCTGAACCCTACTGATTCGGTGTCCTCTGCACTAGTATCATTAACCAATTTATTTACCACATTATCAATTGAGTTATTCATATCTAGTAATTTAATTAAGCATGTTCATATGTTACTTGGGCATTTTTTTACTCTGTAAATTTGTTACCATTTGAAGATTTTCTTGTCTGCAATGATTCCTTGATTTCGGTAGACCAAAACATAAACTCTCTGTCTCATGTTCATGAACTTCTGGATTGTAATGGCAGAAGGTGAATGCATATTAGCTGTTAAAATGTGAGATCAACTGTTTTTCTCTCTCTCTGTTCTTGCGACAGGGGAGGATGAGAAGCCATCAACCTCGGGGAGCTCACCTCCATCCGAAGATTTCCTCGGCCCTACCTCTCCATGGTTTACCTACAATGTCCATGACAAGATGTGCGCAATGGAGATAGAGGGAGAGTTGCTCAGGAACGGCAAGTCCATAGAAGAGCAGATCACCTCATGGGAGAGGATTGCAGGGGACATCTCCAAGATCCCCAGGATGGTGGAGCTGGACTTCTCCCAGTCCATACAGCAATGGAGGGAGCCTGAGGTCAGGGAGATTGGCACCAGGATAGAGACCCTCATCTTTGAGGAGATCAGGAGAGAAACTGTCTGTGACATGCTTGCTTCCCACTGTACATTGGCAACAACATCTTGTTGACCAGAGAGAGAGAGAGAGAGAGAGAGACGACTGAGGAGGGGGGTGGTTAAAAAATAGTAGAGGATCTGTGTAATTTGAGGCGTAATGTGGAATTCATTTTTCCCTAACTCCAAAGTCTTGGTCTGTTCTGTGCCTTGGGTTCCATGTTGTTTATTCTGCAAATATGATATAGATGGCAAAACGACAAGTTTTATTCTTTGTTAACAGAGCAGCAGTTGAGGCCTAAGACTAATAAACATATCATCAGTGTGTAGACTTGGAAGCATGGAAACTCTCTGAACTTCAAAGAAGCAACTGAGTGTTTGGTTTTGAGCACGATGAAAGTGGGACTTTGTTGTTCCTTACACTCATTTTAAATCCACCAGCAAACAAATCACTTTTCTAGGTAAACACCACCAGACAAATCTGTGGTCTGAGACTCAGAAGATCAAGGTTGCAGGGCCATATAAAGAAACAGCACTACCCCTTTTATTAAGTGATGGATTTTGACCATTTTGCAAAATTAACAACACACACCACATTTGGAATCAGAGCATTGCATTGAGAAGTGGGGTTGGCTTCCAAATGGAGGGAGGGAAAGCATCCCTCTGCTGAAGGACAAGCATCGTGGATAGGATGCCCTTCTTCATGTGTTTGCACCTTTGTTGCTACCAGCAGGTGATCTTTAATTAGGGGTCAAATTGGTAGCCCATGGCCATGGGTGGCACTGGCAGTACCTTCTTTGCATAGCCCTATGCTACGCAGTAAAGTAGTTCCTAGATTAAGGAGACTAGTACTGGTACTAGTACTACTAACTGAAAGTTGAACAGGTAGTGAGATGATTCCCTTTGGAAAAAAAATCAGAAAAAGCTATTAATCCTCTGACAGGATTAATTAGACCAGGGAAATGCGCCACAAAATGTGGGCTTGTGCTCATATGCACCACACCAGAAGAAAAATGAACAATAACAGATTGAATTTTGTCAGCTTTAATGTTAGCTTATTTTAGGATTGTTATGCTGCTTCAGGTTAGTATAATAGAAGAAGAAAAGTGTAAGAAAATACTGATCATATTAAACACCTACGTTCCACTTCGAATATACCACTTAATATATTTGATTGAACAATTTTCATTAGAGTCCTTTATTTTTTTGCTATATATCCTTTTCATATGTAAACAAAAGTATATACACAAATTTTTCTATAAAAAGTGGACTTTAATGATTTTTTTTTCTTCATAAAACTCACTTTAGAGTATATTATAATCATTATTGGAGTATACTCAAATAGATAAAGAGGTATCATCATACGATTTAAGTGGTATATGAGAGGCGGGAGCATGTACTCACAGTAGTACCAGACTATTTTATATATATATATATATATATATATATATATATATATATATATATATATATATATATATATATATAACCTTTTGCTACTCTCAAGGTGTAATTACTCTCTATTCCGTATTTCACAACGTAAGGAGCATCTTGCGTAACCAAGAGTATGTATGTGTAGTATACGAGTATATAAGACCACTTATGTGTTATTTATACATTTTTAGGAGTGGTATGTATAATTTTTTAGACATACCCCTTTTTATATGCGAATATAAAGGTATTTACAAAATATACTAAAACTATGAACTCTCTTGTAATTTTTTCGTGTGGATCGCATTGGAGTATCTTATAATTAGTATATGAGTATACCCAAAGTGATAAAGGAGTATGCCAAGTTTTTTAGGTGGTATATCAGAGGTGGGAGTAACTACACCCGGGAGTAGAAAGTATTAATCCTACACACACACACACACACACACACTATTCTGTAGCCGAGCATAGAATAGTAAACAAAGAAATTATTTGCAGTAATGTTATATGTACATAACAGTAAACGATAGGAGATAAAAATTCTTAAATATACTTTGGCCAAATAGTGTGGTCGGTCGCATTTTCTTCTTGTTTTTTACATTGCCCGATAATAACAAAATGAAGGGAAGAAATGGAAAAAGAATTGAGGCCCTAGTGGCCAAGGCAGGACCCTATTGCAGTCCTCAGTCGCTTGTTAGCCCGCTCATGGAGTTCGTTGGGGGCTTGATTAGAGAATACGTGGAGATATGCCACCACCTGCTCCTTCGAGGCGTCGAACCAAGCTTAGCACCGATCGAGCGAAGAAAGTCTGCCGACGGTTGTCCAAATGAGGACGTTTGTCTCTTCCACGGTCTCGGCGTCGTCGATCTTTTCATTTTGCTTGACGATGTAGTCCTGGATCCTCTGGATGGATGCTTTGACTCGATCCACATAGTTTGTGATAACGATCTCTAGGACGAGGTTGGTTCGCCGAACGTCGGACACAAGGATATTGATTCGGCTTAGCAAAAGACGCAGAGTGCGGATGATTGCAGCTACCCTCTCCGGTGGACACTGTGGCGAAGTGTCGGGATCCGAAAATACGTCTCAGGAACCCTCTGTGTATTCTGAACTAGTCCCAGATCAGTAGCTAGCTCACATATGAAACAGTGATGAAATACCATCTATTTATTCGATTTAACTAAAAAGATCTCAAAAATAATAAATAGTAATAATGACTGGACCTTATGGTCAATGTTTACTTAACTTGCCACACAGTGCTAAAGAAACAAATAAACTCTTGCAGCGGAATGAGAAAATTGGAAAGCCAATCAACATGCCCACAAACAATCGAGTGGAGAACGCGTCCTAATTCGCAAAACCTTCATAGTCCTATTTCTGAAAGAACTCTTGTGCAGCTTGGTATTCTTTAACTGATCAACAAAGGCATAAGCCGTGAGTACATAAAGCACTCAACAGGCCGTAGGGAAATGTATGCAAATAGTATTCATGCAAGGCTTGCCAAAGGTTAGCTGTATGGTTCTTTTGCAGAAAACATCATTTACAATAAATACAGTAATTAGATTAAAATGCGTAATTGAAAAGAATAATAAATAAGTAAACAATTTCTTTGCAACAACCAGTGAACTACCCATTCACTTTCTAACCAAACCAACAATAAGTGAACTCCCCATTCACCAATCAACACAAACTACCAAGTGAATTACTCATTCACCGAACAAACATTATATTCATCGAGTGAACTTCCCATTTACACTCTGACACATTTTGTAAGAAACTCTATCTCTCGTGTGAAATCTCCAAGCACGTCCATAACCGCAGACACAACTACTTGAATAGTTTTACACTCTGCAGAGGTTGTACAGCTTGACCCACAAGACACGACTTCTCTAGTCTGTTTGGCATCCGTCGATACCACTGCTCACTACCTTAGGTAAGCAGTCTAGAGCATGTGATAAAGCCTTTACAAAGCTCCTTCTTAATCCAGTTCTGCCCACTAAGGTTTCAACACTGAATGTCTCCATATGACCAGACAGGGCCCCCCTCTTGCGTTATAGTGAGTACGTACCCCGTAACTCACTCTTCAAAGACAGAACCAAAATTAAGACATTGCTAATTAATCAGATAGGTCCCGCCCATACAGGACATGTGGTTGTACGGTTAAGGATCAGTTCAATGGCGCATAAGATTAAGTCATTGATAAGTTACTCAGGCGATCTTTCCACAAACTCACAACGTGTTAAATCCACACCCCCACTATCCACCAACCACTCGCCTGAGCAAAAATCATTTTGTTTAACTACAACCAATGACATTCCCTATCATGGTACTCAAACTTTAAGTCAAGATTAATCATTATGACACATGTGATGATGAACCCATCGTAACTAAGCTTGACTAAGCATCAATACGATACCCATGTTGGTGATACAAATATGTCCAACTAAAATTATCCATGCTAGGGTGACAAAGGATTCATGGCATTCAAATATCAATGGAGGTATAATGACAACATGTAATAACTAATCCCAAAACAATTGATATAAAGATAGCATGCAATTGTATAAAACAATATACTTTTGAAATCATAGGTTCAATATGATCAAAGGACTACGACTTTCCTTGGAATAGATCTTGGGATTGATCTTGATCTTGGTACACTCCTCCTTGTTCAAAGATTCCCGAAGTATCAATGTCTACTCGTAAACAAAGTAAATAAACTAAATAAATATAAAAAAGAGGTAAAAATAACTCTAAAAATTAAATAAAAATCTTACATAAATAGAGCTCGAATTTAGATGAATTTAGAAATTTGGATGGGCTCAATCGGAGTTTGGATGCAAAAGATATGTGCTTTGGAAGTTTGAAATCACATGAAATAATGAAAATTCAGAATTTCCGGATTTACTGAATTATTTTTATACTAAAAAAGGGATTTATGATGTCAGCTGACCTCAGCAAGGATTTTCGACCAAAGGAAAATAAAATAGAAATTGGATTTAATTGGTAGGTCCCACTGGCATAGAGATGGTGCATGGTAGACTGGTTCAATGGACTTTTTGGTTCGGTGGAGATTTGGATGTGCCACATGGCAGTTGACCATGCGATGACTGGGATGCCACATGGGCCAAAAGAGGTGATGTGGGTGCTGACTTGGCTGTTGCATTAGTAGAGAGAGAAACCCGAGGGAGAACAGGGTAGCGCTGGCCGGCGGTGAGACTTGCGACGTCGACGGTGAACCACGGCGAGGCAGCATCGGGGAAGTGGCAAAACGGACTCCTTGGAACCCGGTGAAGCTCGAGGTAGTGATGGCTCGGCTCCAGTAGCGGCGAGGTGACGACGACAGCGAGTTAGGCGGCGGGGAGGTACACGACCACAACGACGAAGTAGATTGGAAGGCACCTGACGAATGCAAGGGAGAGCATTGGTATGGAAAAGGCACGAGGATCACCGAAAGCACCTCGAGGTGGCTGGAGGTGGACCGTCGGCGAAGAAATCCGGTGATGAAGACACGACAGCGGCCCTATTCTTCGGCGGATTGTGGTGCGACGAGAACGAAACAGAGAGCGGCGCCTTAGGGTTTCAGGAGAGATGAACAAGGCGAATAAATTGACACGTGGCCCGACTTTTTATATCCTGGACGGGAGAATCCGAGGAAGATACTGAGGCGGTTGAGGACTCAATGGTGTACTCACGGGTGGTTGAGGACAATTGAGGTGGCTAGCGGCGAAGTTTAGGCGGCGGCGAAGACACGGGCTCGTCGGGATCTACTCTCCGGTGGTGCTCCAGTGGAACCAAGGCGACCAGGATGTAGCCCTCGTCCGTGTGATGCCGAAGGTGGTGATGACGAAGCTCGAGCAGCTCTAGGCTGCAGCGAAATTACTCGTCGGAGTTGGTGGGAGTGCGCTTTCTTCTTCGAGCTTTTCCGGTGGTTAGGGTTTGGCTTTGGCGGTGAGGCTAGGGTTGGAAAAAATAGCTCAAGGCTCGCGCGCGGCCAGCTCGAAACGAGCTCGAGCTGGCACGGCTCGAGCTCGTGAAATTTCGAGGCGAGACTCATGTTTGGCTCGGGAAAAATCGAGCCAAGCTCGAGCCGGCTCGCTAGCCAACCTGTTGAGTCTTGACTGCGTAATATCTCAGCCCATTCGGCCATTCCCCATCCATCCCCAAAATTCCCCACCTCCCACCTACTCCCAATACCCAATTCCCCTTTCCCCACCCCACCCACCCCATCCATCCTAATCGATCGATCCCCTTTCCCCACCCCATCTATCCGGTCCATACGCCTTCGCGGAGCTTCCCTTGTCGTTGCCTCCGCCCACACCATCGCCTCGCGGAGCTGCCCCAACGCCCTCGCCACCTCCTCTGACCACGCCGTCGCCTCGCAGAGCTGCCACGATGCCCTCACCACCGCCTCCAACCACGCCGTTGCCTCACAGAGCTGCCCTCGCTGCCGCCTCCGAGTTCTGACCACACTGTCGCCTCGCGGAGCTGCCTCAACGTCGGTGAGATCCCTGCTCTTCTCCGCCTCCACATGTCACCCCGATAGCGCCGCTTTGCTTCTTCCACATCCGTGCAATCCGCATCCTCTTGTCCCACCCCAGATCCGATTCATTCACTAGTCAAGGATGGATTTGGTTGGTGAATGCTCTTTGATTGCGAGGATTGGATTGTCTTGTGAATGAATGCAGATTTTTGTAGATGCCGTGTGATGAATAGCATATTGTCTTGTGAATGAATGAATGAATGAATACCGCCTGCTCCTGGCTCGCGAGACGGCTCGAGCCGTCTTTCGATCCAAGCCGAGTCGCCCTCCTAGCTCGTGGTCAAAATGAGTCGAGCCGAGCCTACTGTTGAAATGAGCTTGAGCGAGCCTGGCTTGGCTTGGCTTGGCTCAGCTCGGCTCGTTTCCCGCCCTACCTGAGGCGGCTAGGGTTGGGATGCGGATGGCAGGGGCTACCTCCCCTTTTATACACTGACGACCTAGAGAGTCTGAGGTCGTTACGGTGAGGAAGGCCTACGTGGCGGCGCAACTCGGATCAAAACAGAATCGGGGACGAAGAATAGTTATTTGGGGGGACCCACTCATCAGCGAGTGTGTCTTAGACGCGAACGCGTAGCAAACAGCGCCGCAGAGATTGACAGGTGGGGCCAAGGCGGTGCGGGCATGGAAGAGAGAGGAGAGAGCGGTTACTGTGTGGGTGCTATTTGGTCGACAAATCTTAGAGCGAGAAATGGAATAGGGCTGGGTTTCAGCACAAAGCTTTTTTCTGATATTATTAGTAGTTTTGTATTTTGAAAATACCAGAAAATACAAATGGCAACTAGAAAATAGCAAATGCACTTGGAAAAATTCTACAAAAAATCTAGAAAATATATACAAGCACATATAACCCAAATAAAATAGTTTTGGCCATTGTTGATGTTTACATTAATCATATTAAATTCTTTTGATACTGAAAGTTCATATTAAGCTTTAATTAAAATTCAAAAAAAACTCAAGGGTGCATTTTTCAACTACTAACTAATCAAAAGATTTTTAAAACTCACAAAATTGGGATGTTACATGTAGTACACGTCCTTGAGGTACACGGCGACCCACCTTTCGCGAAGGTAATAGCGGCTAGCAATGGCCTGGCTCTGCTCGAGGTGGTACTCTCTCATCAGATTCTCCCACATATTCTTGAACTCTCTAGGAGTAAGAGGATGGTTTATGACGAAAACCAATTGCTCCTGTAGCTCGTTGTGCTCCGCGTATAGCTTGTTCAAGTTCTGCTTGTAGTTCTTCAGCATGTGCCACCTGCACAGCCGATGCTGCGTGTGGGGGAAGACGCTGGGATGACAGACTCCATGGTTGGGTCCTGATATGTAGTATAATAAAACACATTAGGCAGTAAAACACGGGTAGATAAGTATTGTTTTTTTTACCAACATTGACAATACATTCAGACCAGATACAGAGAACACAGTAAAACAAATGTGCGACATATAATAAACTTGATAGACATATGCAGTAATTAGATCAAAACGATATGTGAATCACCGGTTAGCATGCAGATGGGGTCCTTTCCATCCATGCAAGTCTAGAATGTTCGGAACAACCACTCGAAGGATGTTGCCTTCTTATCACGTAGCAGCGCGACGCTGAACATGGTGTTCTGCAAATGGTGGTTGGAGCCAACAAGCATAGCCAGAGGCATCTCGTACCGGTTCGTTCTGTAGGTAGTGTCGAACGTGACGATGTCTCCAAAGTCAGCTTATTCCGCGTGGCTCCAGAAGACGTTTTTCACAATGTTGTCATCATCCACCTGTATGTCATAGTAGAACTTGTCGTTCTTTGAAGAAAGCCATCAGCTTGTTCACATCATCGGCGTGATCAGCGCGTGTATTCGCAACCTTCCTGGGTTAGTCACTACAAATGGGCAGTAATTAATGGTAAATATACAATAACATGTCAGTAAAAGCATGAATAAGGAAACGATGGTAATTCGTCACAATCACACAAGTAAAGACAACGATAGGACACAGTAAAACCTATTTTCCAGGTCACGCGTGTGTTGGTGATATGCCCTAGAGGCAATCGTAGAGATGATTGTATCGCATCTATGTTTATGAGTTATTGAATAAGTGCTATTGATGATGTCGTTCTAAATGTATCCTCTTTCGAATGTCACTAGTCGGGACACTAGTTACTCTATTCCTTGAATGAATCATCAGTTATGAAGATTAGCAAGTATGTGACTTGTTGGTGAAACTCTTTTAACTTATGATGATGTCATTCTAAATGTATCGACGTGGACTCGAGGTGGTTGCGAGGCGCGGCGAGACGAGGAGCGCGAAGCTTCCGAAGGTGCGGGAGGCGAAACGGAATTTCGCAAGGTGCACAAGCGGAGCGGCTCGATTGGTTTTAGCGCGAACGGGTGGAGACCCGTTAGCCATGGGCTATAAATAGGATGGATGGGTGCTGCCCAAAGTGAGCACTTGGGTGGAATTAGGGTTTTAGAGTCAAAAGAGGCTTTGTGAGGTTGTTTCTCTTTTGCTCGAATGTCACTAGTCGGGACACTAGTTACTCTATTGACCAACACATGTATTGATTGATCGCTCAAATGCAAGAAGATAGGAACTTTGGAATGGATCTCTGAAATATTTGTTTGGAATGGTCGGTCTCACATACCCCGACTCGGACAACGCCGTCCGATACTTACGGACTCGATCTGCGGTGTGGGAGATGAAAGTGACCACCATCAAAGACACACGAGACCTCTCGACCTTGACTCTTGATGCGTCAGTACTCACGCCTCAAGACTCACGAGATTGACGTTGTCTCTCGAGGTCGAAGTCACGATCGATGGCCCAGTCACCGATCCAGCTCAACTTCGGTCTCTCTTCGAGTCCTCTTGCAATTTCTCCTTTCGCTTCTCGTGACATAAGCGATGATCGATTAGAGCACTATGATGATGACTTGCCCTCCTTGCTCGTAGATTCTCCCACGCTTACAAAGGGAGGAGGGACGAAAGAGAGGAGGACCCGTGATTTGCTTTGAGTGTGGTGGCCCCAACCACATCCGAGCGAACCGCCCCAAGCCGAGAAGGGCAAGAACGACTCACGGCGGTTCGGGCAAGAACGACTACACCGACAAGAACCGCAACAAGAAGCCTCCGGCTCGACGCCAAAGAAGAAGAAGTTCGCAACTTTGGCAAAGCCAAGAAGCTCTTCCACCGCGCCTCACCGCTTGACGACCTCGACCTCGGCGAGGTGGAGGGATGGAGCGACGATGACGGACGGGTGACCAAGAGCCCAAGGATGGCGGCGACGACTTCTCCAAGATGTGCTTCATGGCCCTCAAGGGCGAACTCAATGACAATGAGTCAGTACTCGACACGGACGAGGTAGATCCCACCTACTGAGCAGCTCAATCATGCTTTTCTTAAGCTAGGAGGTTTTCATGCTAAAGCTAAGGCTAGGTGTCTTTGAGTTAGAGAAGGAAATAGATAGACCGTCACTAGAGATTATTGCTCTTACATCCGCTCCTTCTAGTGATGATTGTGATACATGCTCGCTTTCTTTGGTTGATATGGAGAAGTTAAGGACCTCACATGATAGTGTGTCCTCCAAACTTGATAGTGTTAAGGTGGAGAATGTTAGTTTGCTTGCTGAGTTAGAGTTGAGTAGAATGGCTGTTACCCTACTTATTACTGATAAGACTACTTCTCCCACCTCATGTGAGGGTAAGGACATTGCTGCTAGAGGATCTTATGCCATGCTCCTTGATCCGCCCAAGTCTTGTGAAAATTGCAATAACTTGAAGATGAACTTAAACAGGCGGATCATAAAATTGTGAACTACAAGCTTCTTTACTTGAGCCGATTGTTTCATGCTTAAACCGTCCTAAGTTAATTCTTGAACTTGAAGCTGTCTCCAAACAGTTTCAAGATATGATTGATCATGAAAGGAAGTTGGCTAAGTTTGCTTCTAAGGACCCTGTTAGCTCACCATGCATTAAGTGTAACAAACTAAAATCTGACTTGATTGCTTTGGATGAGAAATGTGTGAAGCTAACTAAGGACCTTCTAGAGAAGCCACATTGTGTTTGCAATATGATTGTGGAGAAGGGGAGAAGCCCTGTGGTAAGGATGAGACGCCTCACAGACTCGGGTGTTCACGACACATGGATATAAGGATGCTTCATCTGGGCGCCACATCGCCAAAGGTACTGTGCGCATTAATGATTCTTTCATTTTGAAAGACGTTGCCTTGGTTAGTAAGTCGCAAAGACAATTTGCTTTCTGCTTTCTCGGCTTATCGATGATAGTTCGAGGTGAGCTTCAAGAAAAATGCTTGTAAAATTCTTGATTCTTGGGTAGTTTGGTTTATGGATTTCTCGTTATGGGAGGATCTTTCGTGCTGATTTTTCCGAGTCTTCCGCGATCCTCTCGGTGTTTAGTTGCTTCGAGTCCCGCGACTGCCCTTCTCGCATAGGAGACTTGGTCATATTGATTTGACCATTTGACCCGAGTTAGCGCCACGATCTCATTCGTGGTTTGCCAAACTCAAGATGGTCAAAGATCTTGTTTGCTCTCCATGCCGCCGACGGCAAGATGGTTGCCGCTTCTCATCCTCCCCATTAGCATTATGACCGATGCACACAGACACCGCTCCACATGGATACTGATGGGACCGGCTGAGTGCGATCGGCAGGAGGGAAGTGGTATGTGCTTGTCGTGGTCGATGACTTCTCGAGGTACTCTTGGGTGTTTTCTTAGCCTCGAAGGATGAGACGTTTCGCATTTCGAGGCCTTTTGGTAGGCTTTTTCAGAGAGCTCCTGTGTGCCTTACGAGCAATCCGCAGTGACAATGGCACGGAGTTCAAGAATTCCTACTTTGAGAGTTTACGTGGTGAGACAGTGTAGAGCACCAGTTCTCTTCTCCATACGCCCTCAGAATGGCGTTGTGGAGAGGAAGAACCGCACCTTGGTCGAGATGGCGGGACGATGCTTGATGAGTACTCTACACCGGAAGTTTTGGGTCAAGCTATAGCCACCGCGTGCCATGTCTCAAATCGAGTTTTCTTCTGCACACTTGCATCGCACTTATGAGCCGAGATATGGGCGAAAGCCTAGCGTCTCTCATTTTCGTGTGTTTGGTTGCAAGTGTTTTGTTTTGAAGTCCGGGAACCTAGATAAGTTCGAGTCACGTTCTTGTGACGGATCTTTCGGGTTACTCGCCTTCTTCGCGGGCTTATAGGGTGCATCGCGAGTCTAGCAAAATGGTAGAGTCTCGTGAGGTGACCTTCGATGAGGCAGTCAGGGGACTAGGCCACGATATCTCGAGTTCGTTAGAGCGATCGAGACCATCTTCGTGGATGACGAGGACGAAGGAGACGATGGTTGTCTACCGATCCCGCCCTCACCCACTCCTTGAGGTACCATCTTCCACCGCACTCGAGGTGATCACCCTGCCTTCGCTTCTTCCGAGTTAGTGGCTCTGCTCCTACCTCGTCGACTCATGAGGTAGAGGCCACTTCTTCATCTCTCCTGTGACCTCCTAGACACATCCGTAAAGCTCATCCTTGAGCGGATCATTGAGACCTCTTCGAGCGTGTTACCCGCTCAAAATCGGCTTATCTCAATTCTGTCTCCATTCGCCTTCATTGCCTCCTTTGAGCCCAAAGATGTTTCTCATGCCTTATCCGATGAGTCATGGGTCAATGCCATGCATGAGGAGCTAGAAAATTTCGAGAGGAACAAGGTCAGTCGCTTGTCGAGCCCCGCGAGGTCACAATATTATTGGGACTAAGTGGGTGTTCAAGAACAAGCAAAGCGAGGATGGAGTGGTTATCCAAACAAGGCTAGATTGGTTGCTCGGGTTTTCCTGTGTTGAGGGTCTAGATTTCGAGGAAACCTTGCCCTCAGAGCTAGACTTGAAGCCATTAGAATCTCGCTTGCCTTTGCGCTTCTAAGGGATTCAAGCTTTACCAGATGGACGCCAAGAGTGCCTTTCTCAATGGCCTTATTGAGGAAGAGGTCTACGTCCGTGAGCCTCTGTTTCGAGAACCCCAAATACCCAAACCATGTCTTCAAGCTTTTCAAAGCATTGTATGGACTTAAGCAGCCCCTGTGGCTTGGTATGAGAGGCTTAAGTCCTACTTGTTAAGTCATGGTTTTGAGATGGGTAAAGTTGACAAGACCTTGTTCATCCGCCAAGCATGGCATCGCCCTTCCGCTCGTCGGATCTATGTCGATGACATTATCTTTGGCGCTCTTCCCATACTGTTTCCCAGTTCTCTGATGTCATGAGCACCGAGTTTGAGATGAGTATGATGGGTGAGTTGACCTTCTTCCTTGGCTTCCAAATTAAGCGATCTGGAGGGTACATTTCTTCATCAGGAAAGTACACTCGTGACCTCCTCAAACGCTCGACATGAGTGATGGTAAGCTGTGTCGACTCCCATGGCTTCTACAACCTATCTTGACCAGATGAGGATGGCGAGCCGCTTGATCAAAAGGAGTTTCGCAAACATGATTGGCTCCTCTTGTACCTCACCGCTCGAGACCGGACATACATTTCTCTGTGTGTTTGTGCGCTGCTGTGCTTCTCCTCGCGTTTCTCACCGCCAAAGTGAAGCGCATCTTCGATACTGCGAGCTACCATTGACTATGGTATCCGTACTCTTCTTCATCCCGCCTTTCCTTGAGAGCCTTCTGATGCGCACTTCACCGGGTCAGAGGATAGATAGGAAGAGTACTTCCGCACCGCCAATTTCTTGGCACTTCTCTTGTTTCTGGTCTTCGAGGAAGCAATCCGGTTGTTACCCACCGCAGAGGCCGAGTATGTTGTCGCAGCCGATTGTTGTAGCCAAGTGCTCGATGGCTTCGACCTGCGGGACTTTGGGTTAGTTATCGATAGTGTTCCACTCTTTGTGATAACACTTCTGCGATTAACATTGCCAAGAACCCAGCAAAGATTCGGACCAAGCACATCGATATCCTGCTCCACTTCCTTAGAGACCATGTAGAGAAGGGCGATATAGTGCTTCATTTGTGGAGAGTGACCACCGGCTATCGACATTTTACCAAGCCTTTGGATAGTTCGAGGTTTTCACTCTGGGAGAGCTTGGGGTGGTTTGTCCTTATGGATCAGAGTGAGGGGAGCTTTGTGCTTTATCGCTTACTATTTTGATTATGCTTCTGTCTCATTTTCATGCGATTGCATTTTGCGGGTGCATTGGGGTTTAGTCCTTCTAGCATAAATTAGAGTGATCTTCTCGACTAGCCGCTTAGACTCCTTGCTCTTTTCTTGTGACCTAGGGTTCGCTCTGTTAGTCGCTTCTCTTCTCTCACTAGGTTGAGCCCACTCACCGCTTCAGTTCTAGCAAGGGCCGGGCCGCCTTGGGTAGACATGGTACGTGTTTGCTCCCTAGTAAGGTAGATTACCGGCCTAATAGTCCTAGTGTCATATGGGGTAGATGAGAGTCATCTAAGCCATAGTTGCCTCTATATCTTATCTATGCTTTAAGGACCGCCTACTTGTCGCTTTTCCTTTCCACTTCTCGATCTTATTGCTTTGGTTGGGGAGTTCTTTTGGGAGCTTCGAGCTTAATATTGACTTAACTCAACTTGAACTAAAAGTTGCATCTCATGTTGAGGGGAGCTGGATTCTCTTGCATTCTAGCATTCTTGCATTGTAATATAACAACATTGAGCCTTGACTATTATCCTATTATGACATGCTACAATGTTTTTACACCTTGCCATGACTTGTGCTTAGCTTGCTAAATTTATCATGACTTCATATGTGTAGACTAGCTCTTGCCATGATAAGTTAATTAAACTTGCTCAACTTAAACTAAAACTTGTCGTGTTAGCACTCGAGATTAGTCTTTCTCGAGCTATCCTTTTATGATTCATGCCATGTCAAATAGGCTGGGTAGAGTGATGAATCTATATTGAGCCTTAGAAAGAGCTGTTTTAGTCTCTTGATGATGCATGAGTTAGTACAACTTGTTAAAAAAATCTCTTTTGTGCGAAAAAACTGATCTCACCAATTCTTTCTCATGAGACGGCTTGCCATTGCACTGGGCATGAACTCAGGGGGAGTTTTGGATGACCTAGACCACTCTTTTAAGCTTTTGTTGCTTGGGATGGTCGTAGTGAGGCTTGAGATCTAGCACATGGCTAAAAATGCCATTTGTCAAAATTGGTTGAAGCTTAGGAAGAGGTTGTGGATGGCTCCTAGTCCAGACCTTCTTTACTAAGATAGACCTTTATCAACTTGAATATTCATTGCAAATGAAAATAGTTGAAATTTGGGCTTTTGACAAAAGTTGAGCCAAATGATTCATTCTTGAGCTTATAGCACTCTATTCGGACTCAATGTTAGCTTCCTTGTTACGCTTAGCTTATTGACATGGCCTGCATCATCCTTGGATATCTCTAGTTAGACTTTGCTCATTGATGACTTGACTTGCTCTCTAAATGCATTACATTTCGATTGTCATCTATGTGCTCTAGCCGGCTTATATGTATGTTGTTATGATCTAGATAGCGTTTTATTGAGTTATGGCTTGGTGTATTACATGTTGGTCATTATGGATAATTCTCATGGCTCAAAATGTTTAAATAAACAAACTTCACCATTTTCTTTCATTAACATGTCATATTCTCTCTATTGCATCTTGATCGCTTATTGCCAAAAGGGGGAGAATAGAGAAGAAAAAGTCATTTGGGAACAGCTTTAGAGCTTTGAGATCAATTTGCTCTTTCGGTTGTTGCTCTAGCGTTCTTCCGTCGACATGGTCATTAGCTTCATTTCATTCCTTGACCATGTTGGATTTTTCAAACTCAAACTCTTCTTAAAGCTTTTTCAGGTTTGTCAATATTCTCATCAAGGGGAGATTGAGAGACCTTGTGGTCGTGTTCCATGAGAGTGATGAGTATTTGACAAGGGTTTGGCCAATGAGTTTGGTTTGTGTGGTCTGACCATGTCGTTGCGCTGTTCACGCTGCTGTGAAGTCTTTCAATTCTTTGCCGGGATAATCGGATCGTCCGTGTTATGGCGGACGATCGCAGTGGCGGTGTATCCGATTGGTAAATGGCGGTCGAAGAATTCCGAGAAGTTGTTTTTTCGAGTTCGTTTTCATTGGAAATCGGAACAACCGCAGTATTGAGCCGACGACCGAGTGCGGTTGATCCGCGGTAACATGGCGGTTGTACCGATTATATTGTGAGGTTCGCCATTTTGGTGATTTGAGTTTTGGGATAGGTCATATCCAGTGTGTTCATGCATATGTGTTGCATATTGCATGTTTGAGCTAACGTTAGGTCAAGTTGTGAAGAACTTGTTCCCGCTTTGTGTTTCTTGTCTGCGGTGGCTGCAGGACGCCGAGTGGAGTCGTGGCGAGACACGGTGGACCGGACTAGGTGCGTGGCACCGAGGTCGAACGGTCGGGATGTGTCAAGACGACGTGGACTCGAGGTGGTTGCGAGGCGGCGAGACGAGGAGCGCGGAAGCTTCCCGAAGGTGCGAGGAGGCGAAGCGGGAATTTCGCAAGGTCGCATGCGGGAGCGGGCTCGATTGGTTTTAGCGGCGAACGGGTGGAGACCCGTTAGCCATGGGCTATAAATAGGATGGATGGGTCTGCGCCCAAAGTGAGCACTTGGGTGGAATTAGGGTTTTAGAGTCAAAAGAGGCTTTGTGAGGTTGTTTCTCTTTTGCTCTTTAGTGGTTGAGAGTGGAGGAAGGCAGAGTGTGCTCCTGCTGTCCCCTCTTCATGAGTTCTTGAGTGGTTCTCCTCCTCTCCAAAGCATGTAGTGTGAGTGTGTTCTTGTGTTGGGAGAGTGAGAAGATGGATTGAGAATCTTGTAATCATCCCTCTGGTTCTAATGTCCATGCGTATGGGGATGTATTTATTTGTATTTCGCTCTTGATTCAAGAAATGAAAATCAAGTTTGCATTCCTGTTCTTATTTTTCCTTCGATTCTCTCTGTGATGGACTTGTGAGTTTTTCTTTTCTTGTTGGTTCTTGCTAGTGAGCTGCAAAATGGATTGCTCTATGTTGGGATAGTGCCCCAAGATCATTTGATCGATTTTCCCAAGAGCTAATCTTGTTAAATCTCGATTTCACTTTTGGCATCCTCTGTTCTTCATTTCCTCTTCTAGGGTTTTTGATGAAATTCTTGATTTCCTTGAGGATTTGGCCTAAGACTCATGCTAGCATGTCCTCGAGGTTATTACTAACCTTCTTGCAAAATCTCATGAGCCAAGGTTGAGAGATTGTGGAGCATTTCGGTTTTGCGGCTTTGCATCCTTCTTCGCTCAAATGCAAGAAGATAGGAACTTTGGAATGGATCTCTGAAATATTTGTTTGGAATAGGTTCCTAGTGTCTTTAGGGAGGTGTGGTTCAAATCTCGTAGAGTTTGGCCAAGCGGTTCAAAAGTTACGCCGATTTTCGCTTTGAAACCCGAGAGGTTTTGCTCGCTCCAGACAATCGGATGAACCGGGCTTAACATGTGGTTGTATCGATGCGGTACAACCGCCGCTTGCCCGTGGTTGTACCGATTGTCCCGATTTCTTCTGGTTCTTCCTCGCTTTTGTTTCTTCGAGCTTTGGGGGTATCGAATCAACATAATGTGAATCATTGATCTTCATAGCTCTCATAGCTATTGGAGTAATTTACAAGTTGAATCCATTCTTTGCGAAAAGATTAGGTGCTCCTATTGAATCCATTCTTTGCGAAAAGATTAGGTGCTCCTATTCACCCCCTCTAGTCGCCTTTCCGGTCCTTCGGATATCGAATCAATAATGTGAACACATGTTAGAGAACATGGTGTTGGATTGACCTACCTTTAGACACTGCTGAGGTTGTTATGATTTCATGTGTCATCAGTTGGTCTCAAGCAATGATGATGTATAATCCTTAGACCTGAGATCAGCATGGTTTTCTACATGTGTAAGAGTACACTTTGGAGTTGCCAAACGCTAGTCTGTAATTGGGTAGTTATAAAGGTAGCTTTCAGGTATGCTATGAAACATGCGGAGAAATATGACTAGTCGGATATGGAATTTGTCCCTCCTAACATAACAGGAGAGATATCTTTAGGCTCCTCGATGTGGTTGGATAAAGAAAGTGCATGATCATGCCACTAGTGGTCGAAGAGTTCGACTACGTAAAGTTATCCGACACTTGATCAAGAAAGTATTAAACAGTTCATGGATGACATAATATCTCAGCTGGAGTTCAACCGATATCGTGAGGCAAAGGGTGAATACATAAGCATGTCTTTTAGTTCGATCATATAAGGACTAATCGTATACAGATACGAGCTGGTCGTAGGCTGGTCGAACATGATCACTAAGTGGTCGAAACCTGGTCGTAAGGAGTTACAAACTGGTCGAGATCAAATATGAGCTAGTAGTATAGAGATACGACCTGGTCGTTAGTGATAAGGACCTGGTCGTAGATCATATTGCATTAAGGTTCGTTCGATATAATTTGTGTGTATTCAGAAATCGTTATGTCCTGCTAGGAGTCGCTAACGACTCGTGATCGAAAAGGAGTTTTCGAGTCATAACTGATTACGCATGAACCTAATGGGTCACACACTTAAAGAGTTGGAACAAACGTGTCCGAATACGATCCGTTATGGGCACTATATAAGGAGAAGCTTGGAGCTATTGGGAGATGCGACACGATACAAGTTAATGTGAGTTGCTCAAAACCGTAACCGCCATCTTCTTAAGAGAGCCTTCCCGTGCGATTTGATGTTAGCACATCGGCGTACGTTGTTCCTTCCCGGACGTGTGGACACCATAGAGGCGCTAGTGCGGTTTTTGTTGCGCTTGAGGATGATCCACGACCTTGGCGAGGAACTCTTTTAGTCGTTGGAGGAGATGATCACCATACGAGGACGATCAACTATGACCACTACATTGACGCTCTTTTCGTTGGGCCAGGCTGCTCCAACTCTTCTTCCACTACACTGCGCGTCTGGTGGTAAAGATTTGTTTGAATTGTCAGCTAGCGTAGCCTACCTGTATCCCTTCAGCGCGATGAATGGTATGTTATGCTGTCCCCGTGCATCTCTGACAAAACGTTCATCGTAGCGTTGTGAGGGACCATGTCGTCCTTCATGGTGTCGACGAGCTCCATCAATGAGGGATCAATGTTCTTGTGTGTCTGCATGAACGCGACCAAGGAGGGTGTCCTAGCGAGTGGATGGTTGTGCTCCAGCACAACCATCTTGATGCATACGGAGCCATCTTTCGGGCTCTTATGCAGCTTCACGAATGCCCTGCACCTAATCCTCTTGGAGGTCTTACTACGTTTACGCTCCTTCTCTGGCATGTAGAAGTTGTGTTTCCCCTCCAGAGTGCAACATAACTATTTGATCGTTTTCCTGCTCCTGTTATTTCTGACGCGAAAACCATCATGTCGCGCTTACCGACAGTAGAACTAGTAAGCAACACCCTCACTATCGAACTTCATGTAGACCTGGGGCACCATATGGTCAGGGACGTCCTTGGCCTGACATCAGTAAAACACAGTTAACATAGTAATATACAACATAAAACAAGTAAAATGACTATAGATATGACAATAAAATATTAAAGATTGCAAAACACAGTAAATGAACGACATACTAGTTTTTAAAAACACACGCAAAGACCGGTAAAACACACATATGTGGGTGTACGTCCGATGGGCGTTGGGTGTCCTCATCTTTCTCGGGGAAACAACGGGGTGGTGTGAGGACCGAGGCGTGGAGGAGAGGATCCTGGTTGTCGGGGGGGCTTACAGCCAGGGGTACAACGTTTACCGGTGTTGTAGCCATCTGCGTAGAGTACCCTGGGTCGTTCGCCATTTTTGCGGGCTTGGCAATTAATGTCGGGGTCTACATGGCGATGGGGAATGAGCACCGTCGAGCTGGGTTCCTCCGCGCCCGCGGGGTGGTCAGTAGTCTTTGTCATCAGAAGGGATCACTTGGGAGGTGTCGGGGTGGAGGAGAACCGATAATGACCGTCCGAACGTGGGGAGGGGGAGGTGGGGGCAGATCTTATGATCGGTTACGTAGGGTGCACGTTTAGTGGGAAGTATGGGATCACCCGCTTTTTTATTGCTTCACGCCACGATACACATCCAAGGCTGTAAAAATTCATGAACTTACAGTAATTCAGCTAGGAAAAATAGTAAACCTCGTTGAACATAGTAAACGGGACGAGTGAACAATAACAATAAGTGAGTAGGTAGTAAAACTAGCTCGGCACACGTGAGTCTACCGGTAGGTTTGTTACCACCGCACCAGTGTTTTTTTGGTTTTACCGTCGATTCTGGGAGTAACAGTTTTTTTACTATCGATTTAGGTGACGTGCGATCTTTTTTTACTGTCAATTTCACCGATCGACAATCGTTTTGATAATTTGTTTCGCTGTCAAATTGGGCGATACTAAGACTTTTACCGCCGCTCTCAACTCGTGCGTAATTTAAATATAAGCATTATGTTGATTTTTCATGTTATCAAGTCCTATCTTTTGAGCATATTATCTTGTTTAGTTGACATAAATTTATTACATGATTTTAAGTCATTCTTGTCAATTATGCACGGTTGGAATTATGCTTTAATTATCTTAATTTATGCTAGAATTAATTCTGAATATTTACTAAAACCGTTAATTTTATAACAGTTACATACAGGTACGGTTGTGTGCATCCGTACGGCCCGGACAAAGAGGAGGAGGAAGTGACCAGAGGAAGCTTTTCTGTGCAGGGACCCATCGTCCATGCATGGTGAGGACGAACAAGGTCACGGCCGGAGGGGTCCAGGCAGGCAGGCTCTAGCATCATGTCACGGCACCATGTGCCCCATTAATGGCCCGACGGTTAGGGCAGATTGCACGGTTGCACGACGCTGATATTGATGCCTCATCCAACCCGCAAATCCCTATGGGGTGGGCTGCCCCATCTCCGTCTCCCTCTCCATGCCATCCATGGTACAGTCATAGTAGGGTCTTTCGCCCTCTCATGGATTTATCCCGGTACTACTATTTCTCGTACGTGCATAAGGTCATGCACATGATAAGTGATGCTAGATTCGTCAACTCACTGTCACATTATACGGGTATTATATTTGCCTTTCTCCTACCGTGTTTAGTACACTATCTCTCTAAGACGGGATCTACAACTTAATAAAATATCACCTTTTTCTCAAAATATCACCTTTTTTCTCAAAAGTGAAGCAAACTTTAAATCGAGATGAGAAGCAGTCTCATGTAACAATCTATTTCTCCACACTAAATTCTTAAGCATGTGGCACACTTGATGCAAACTTCTTTTCAATTGTGACATACTTGAAGCATACTTCTTTTCAATAGTGGCATGCTTAAAGCATACTTCTTTTCACTTGAGCACTTTTTGTGCTCCTTTTATATGTATGTGTGTGTGTGTGTAGTATGGCATGCTTGAAGCATACAACTTTTCAATTAACTCTTTCTCTTTTTTTATATTACATGCCAAATTGAGTGAACATAAAAAGATTACAATAAGAAACATACGAGCCTCATAGCCAAAATTTAAAATAAGACTCACAATCAAGCTAATCCTTTTCGATAAACATCACAAAGTAATAATTATAATGAATCTAGTCAAACTATTCCACCATGTGATACTGTAGTTCAAATGTGGCTAAGGAATTATAACCAGACATAATCAAAGCTATACAACACATGAATAATATGGTAACGAGAGCTCTACACCTCATTTGATTTTAATGGCTTGGACTTGTTAAATTATTTGACAAGTATAATAAACAAAACTTCTAAAATTTTAAACAACAAGCTCCACCTTAAAATAATCCCATAGGATGCAACACATCCAACTCACTTCATAAAAGAGCAAACCATGCAGAATCAAGCGGTTTTATGAGAATATCAGCAACTTGAGAAACTGTATCAATAAAATGCCAAACATCTCCCTTTTCCACATGGTCTCTTAGAAAATGATAACAAATATCAATGTACTTGGTTCTTGAATGTTGCACAGGACTTTTAGCAATACTAATAGCACTAGTGTTATCACAGAAAAGAGGTACACCATCTAATTTTAAGCCAAAATCCTTAAGCATAGCTGTCATCCAAAGCAATTGTGAGCAACAAGAGGCGGCAGCTACATATTCAGCCTCAGTAGTGAAAAATGCAACAAACAATTGTTTCGTAGAAGCCCATGAAACAAGAGATGTGCCTAAAAAGTGACATGTGCCAAAAGTACTCTTCCTATCAATCTACAACCCCAAAATCCGCATCTGAATAAACTCTAAGGGTAAGACATGATAAAGAAGAATACCATAAACCAAATTCTAAAGTTGATTGAAGATACATGAAAATTTGCTTAACTGCCTGACAATTTGAAGCACGTGGGAAAGCTTGAAAATGAGCTCATAGACATACAACAAAGTGAATATCTAGCCTTGAAGCAGTGAGATACAGAAGTGAACCGATCATGCCTCTGTATTCTTTTTTATCGACAGACTCTCCATCCTCGTCAGGGTCTAACACTGCAGTGGATCCCATTGGTGTTGAAATTGGTTTACTTGTCCCATGTCGAAGCGACGAAGGAGATCCTTGGTGTACTTGGTTTGATGAGCAAAAATACCCAGCTTTGATTGCTTGATCTGAAAGCCTAGGAAGAACGTGAGTTCTCCCATCATGCTCATCTCAAATTCCCTGCTCATAGTATCTAAAAACTTTGAAACAAGAGTATAAGAGGAACCACCAAAGATGATATCATCCACATAAATCTGAACGAGTAAAAGATCATTGCCATGCTTGAGAGTAAATAATGTTTTATCTATCATGCCCATTTGAAAGTCATTTTTAAGCAAATATAATTTAAGCCTGTCATACCATGCTCTAGGTGCTTGTTTTAAACCATATAAAGCTTTGGACAGTTTGTAGACATTATCAGAAAATTTATAATTTTCAAAACCATGTAGTTGTCTTAGATAAACTTCTTTCTCAATATAACCATTAAGAAAAGCGCTCTTAACATCCATCTGAAACAACCTGAAACCCTTAGATGCAGCAAATGCTAAAAAGATTCTAATGGCTTCTAAACGAGCAACAGGTGCAAAAGGAGCATGTGGTGCTCAAAATTTTCTAATTCCTCATGCATAGCATTAATCCAAGACTCATCAGATAAAGCGCGACTTACATCTTAGGGTACAAAAGTAGCATGAACATATGAGACATCATAGTTATACCTGTTGCGAAGAACTCGCTTATCCAACTCATCAATCATTTGTTTAGGAGGATGACATCGTTGAATATGCAGAGGAGCATGTGGTGTCGTTGGTGACATGGGTGTAGCAGTAGTGTCCTCTACCTCATTGGAGGTAGGAGTAGAGCCACCAGTTGTAGATTCCATCGGTGTAGATACGTGTGTCGTAGTGTGAATCGGGGTTACCCTTTCATTGTCGTTAGAGTCATAAAAAATATCTCTAGGTGCGTCATTTACCCATATACTTGCATTGTTGGGTCTAGTACCAGGATTAGCCTCATCAAACGTGACCTCGCAGCAGTTTTGTTAGTTTCTAAGTTGAATAATGATAACCTCAAGTGTGAGTTGCATAACCAAGAAAAATAGCACTTGAGGATCTAGATTTAAATTTATCAAGATTTCCATGTTTAAGAATAAAACATCGACAAGCAAATACCCTCAAGGAAGAAATATTAGGAGAATGACCAAAACAAAGTTTATAGGAAGTCTTATGCAATTTAACTCGCAAAAAAATTATGTTAGAAACATAGCATGCGGTAGAAATAGCTTCAGCCCAATACTTCCAAGGTGTAGCATGTTCATTTAACATCATTCTAGTCATCTCAACTAATGTTCTATTTTTACGTTCTACAACACTATTTTGTTGTGGCACACGAGCTGAAGATAACTGATGATCTAAACCTTTTTCAATACAAAAAGAAGCAAATATTGTGTTCTTGAATTCAGTTCCATTATCACTTCTAACTGCTCTAAGTGCCACTGGGAGTTCAGTGTCAAATCTAAAGGCAAGCTCTATAAATTGACCAAAAGTTTTGTCCTTAGATGTCATGAGAAAGACCCAAGAGTATCTAGAGTAATCATCAACAATAACAAGAACATACAATTTACCTCCAGCTGACTGAACTCTAACAGGATCTATAGCGTCCATGTGCAACAAATGGCCAGGTGCACCAGTCATAACAAGTGTGAGTGGAGGATGTGATGCAAAAATCATCTTACCGTAACGACAAGGTGAACAAACAAAATACATTGATTTTTCAATTTTAAGATTAGGTATTCCTCTGACAAGATTCAATTTACCGATACGAGTAAGATGATCAAAACCAATATGACCTAATCTACAATGCTAGTTAAATAAATCCTTAGAATCAGAAGAAACAAGACGCCTAAGATCAGAGGATGATGAAAAATGAAAAGTCACCCTTTAACAAACGACCAACTCGAATAATTTTATACACAAGATCGTCAAATGAATCTAAAATGCAGCATTAATGTTTTTTTAAAGCTCACCTCAAGATTATCGTCTATCAACTGTGAAACTGAAAGCAAATTATAACTCAACTTACAGACAATAGCAATGTCTTTTAAAATAAATTTGTTGTTGACGCGCATAATACCTCTTGTAAGAACTCGTCCTTGAGCATTGTCCCCAAAAGTAATCATCTCATCACCGGTAGCACGAGTGAGGGAGGAGAACCATCGTGAGTCTTCGGTCATGTGACGAGAGCAACCGGAGTCAATGAACCATATGTTCTCCTTCCGCTTGCGATGAGCCAACAAAGCACGAACAATCGTCGGTATCTTAGTACTGAAGTTAGAGAATAAAGATTTAAGTAACCAGTACTGAGATACATGATGAACAGGAGCAAAAACAGGTAGAGACAAAGAACATTTAGATTACAGGCGCTGCCAGAAGACCGCCATTCAAAGGCGGTCGGCCGCTGCCGGTTTGGCGTGAAGGACGCCTGATCGATCAGTGACCCTATTGCAAAGACTCCCAAACCCGCAGAAAATTATTTAGATGGAGCAAAGCGATGATAAGGAGCTTGATCAAACTCCACTCCAGAATGAGAAATCTTTCTTAACCTGTCTTTCTTTTCTTTCTTCGCTTTTTGAAAGCAAAATTGAACCAAATGACCATCTCTACCAAAATGAGTGCATTGATACTAATTTTGATAAGAAATCATATCTATTGTCTTTATAGCACCCACTTTGGTAGATGAGTCCTTTGCAATACTAGTCGATTTAAAAATAATTTATTTTGGTTTAGATTCTACTTTAAATTTTCTAGGTTCAAGAAGCTTAACAACTTTAGGAGTATTATTCTTGGCATGCTCAACAAAATTAAATCTTAGACCATGATTTTTAACACTCATTTTTGACTTGTCTAGGATCATATTCAAAACTTTCTTACCAAAGAAAAAGCTCTCTAAAGTGTCCTTAATATACTCATTTTTTTTATCTAGAGTGCGACAAGTTGTCCATTTAACAAATTCATTAACAAGATTTTTAGAAGCACCAGACTGAGCCAATCTTTCTTTTAAAGCAAAATCATTAAGTTGTCTAGTCAAAGCTTATATTTCTATGTTAAGTTTAGGACAGTTAGAGCAAGAAGATACCTCATGATAAGGCATTTGTTGAATTATTTTCTGAGATGAATTAAGTGTAGCTTCTAGCAATCCACAATTAGAGCACGCTTTATTTTGAGCATTTGAAATACTTGACTCTAAACATGTAGAAGAACTAAACTTGAGCTTTTCAATATCATCATTTGCAAGTTTTAACTTTTCATCACAAGAGTCATGAGCCAACCTTAAATTATCAAATTTAACATTTACATTCTTAGATGTCCAAAACTGATCGTCTCTGGGGATAACGTACCGCCAACTAAGTTTTGGTACTTCCGGTGTGCGGTAGTTCCGCTCAGGATATGCGGTCGTACTGCGATACGGTAGTTCTGCCAAAAGAACCCTAGTACTACCGCCTTCCAGGGGAGCAAACATGCTCCTAAAGGTTTCTCTCTCGAAAACACGAACAACCAACTAGGTTTTGGCCTGACCGGGTTGCGGTAGTACCGCACTACCTTTCCGGTTATACCGCTATGCGGTAGTACCGCTAAGTAAACGTCGGTACTTCCGACTTTCTTGAGAAAAACGTAGTTGGTTTTTAAAATAAATTCTAAGTGCATGCATGATCCTAGATTGATCCAAATGGCACAAGAACATGCTATGAAGCTACTAGTCATGATCTCTCTTAATAGTACAACATCTAATCTAAAATCCGGTCTCCCATCCTTTTCTCCTAAAACCGGTAAAATCAAAAGGGTTCCCAGACTACTTATACGTTATATTGAGCTATATTGATTTTTATGTTGTCCTTAAGCATGAATCTCCAGGTTATTATATTCATCACCGGGACTAAACTTTTTAAATACTTAATAAATATGTGAATCTTATATTCATATATTATCATTAATTACCAAAAAATACATCCAGATGCTTTCAGACGGCCAAGCTAACCCGTTGTCGACGAAGTCGCCGGAGATCTTGGTAACGCCGGTGATGACCTTGCGGTGATCCTGCTGGGCAGGAGGCGTTGCTCAAGCTGAGACCGTCGATCAACCGCCCTCTGACAACACCAAGTGAAAAGTCGACGCCGATGTCTGCCTCCACCACAGGACATGCCCGTGGCAGAGGTAAAATTTGATGGCGACAACGGTGTAAAAGAAAGATTGTGGAGGAAGCGATTCCGCCGACCCCGGAGAACAACGAACGTGCCTCCACCAAAGTTTTGGGGAAGAAGGGGGAGGGAGACGGAGAACGATAGGAGGTAGGGTCCTGTAGCTGTGTCTTTTGCGGCGCACGCATATTAATTTGTAGGCTTTAAAGCATTTGAAGCTCTTCAGCGTGTAGCACTGATAAAGAAGTCTATGAAGGTGCCAAATAGCTTTTTTTTTTCATTTATCAGACATAGAACAAGACCCGCATGCAGACACATACAGGATACATGCAGGCAGAAATAGAACAGTAGAACTAAGAACATAAAATTTATGTGTTTCGACTTCCACAAAACCTCCTCAATACAATGAAACCCTCAGTTCTTGCAATGACATGTTTATCTGCATTAGCACCTGCATATGAAAAAGAACAAAGAGCACATTAATTTAATTCCTCCCAATATAGATATCCAAGACTTCCATACATGACGTACACAGAGAACATTACTTTGAAGGTAGTCCTTGAGTTCATGAATACTTTGGCATCCATCACAAATGAAACATCATAGAAATTAGCACTGTTTTCAATGCCAAACTTTATGTCTTGCCAATCCTTATCTGTTGGAGCATAATCATGTTGTGATTTTGTGCACATCTATGGGACATCTGAACATTTTAGGGAAGAAATCAGCCTACCTGTCATGGTAATATTCAACACCTACTATGCATATAAGATAAGATACAAAGGCACAGATTTATAATAAGGCAAAACAGGGTCACAGAGAATACGAACTTGAGGACTACCCTACAAAATACAATAGAAGTTGATATCTTGGCATCATTAGGCAGAAAAGGGCCCTCCTCGGCCTCCACTGCATCTATGGTTGACTACCACCTGAGCTCCAACATCTGATTGCAAGATTCGAGACGCTCGAGGACAACAATCTCCTCGGCCATGGCATGTCGCCACTCGGGATGAGTAATGACATCCGGTAGGGAGGCGAGCACACAAGTAAAGGAAAAACATTTCAGATCATCAGTAGATCACTCTAAACATTTCTCACATATCTGATAATTAGATATCTTATCCCCTATGACTAATGAAAAGAACAGGTTTGGAGTTGGAGGACAATAGTACAAAGCAACCTTCGGGGCATTAGTACGGAGCTCGGCGTCGTCGTCACCACCGAGTGTAGGTAGTCAAGCGATCCATGTAGGAGTCGAGCCTCTTGGTAGGCGTGAGGCCTTCTCATCGGCAAGGCAGCAGACTCAATAGCGATCTTGTCACCGTGTCGGGAAGCGCAGCAGGACGTAGGCTCCGTCGGAGGAGAAGGGCATGGCGAGCGGTGACATCGCCGAGAGGGCGCCCAAAGGCGAAGACCACGCATATGAATCGCATGTGAGACACGAAGTCGGTGTAATTAACACCGTCGAAGATCACCGAGCGTGAGGAGGAAGCGGTGCCCAGGAAGCGGAGCGGCAACGGCGGCGGCAAGCGGCGAAGCTGTGCGGCTTGCGTGGCGGCGGCATGGCGGCGGCAACGCAGAGCGGCGGCAGCATTTTCACTGATGAAACGGCCCGCGGCATGCGGCGAAAACCTGGCAGGCCGCGAGTCGCCGTCGGCATTGCTTCACCCGATAAACGGCAGCGGCGGTGCCGGAGGCGCTTGGCCGGAGCCGGAGGCGCGCGGTTCGCGGGCACACCTTGGCGCTTGATCGGCGGCTCTCCGTGATTGCGCAAGCGAGAAGCGAAGGCAGCGGAGCGGCGAGGAAGCAAGGCCGACTTGAGCGGCAGTGAGTTGATAAAAAATGGAAAAAACAAAAAAGCTGCAAACCTACAGGACATTGTTCTCGAAAAAGCACCTTTCAGAAAACTGCTAACTGAACAATATCATTAATTTCTAACAGTGAGATTTGCAGGTCGTAGAGGCCATGTTTTTGACCAAGTTCATCTCTTTATGTACCAAATGCAAGGTACCCAGGTGTGACAGCTATTGTACATAACTTATATTTGACAGGAGGGAGTATTTAGGAGCATTGTATTAAACATTACAAAATAATTTATGCGATCTACGCTCTAAAGAACCAGCAATAGCATTAAAACACTATCGAAATGATGAATTCCAGTGACAGCAATAATACCCAGTAGCATTTTTTGGCCGTTGGCTTTGGTGCCTGGCTGCCACTGTACAAGATTTTGTAGTACAGAGTTACCTGCAATAGGTTCGTACAAAAAGAAGAATGCTTACCAAGGGAATAGTGTCGCATGATCGAGTCCACGTAAATTACATATAGGTAGGAGTAATTTCTAACCATAAGAGTCTGGATTAAGAAAAGTTCGTCATCACATTCTTTTAATAAAACCATTTTTTTAACTGAATTAACAGAATCAAATTTATCCTCCACAATGTTCGATCGGCTGAAATTGACACCCCTAAAATAGGTGGATGCATGAGAAATTTAAATTACCTCGTGATAAGGGAAATTTAAGTTATCTCATGATAAGGGCATTAGGTTATACACCTCGATACTTTGACATCCCAATAGACCCATATATTTGAGTGGTTCTTTCCGGCGTTGGATATATTGCTTGCTGGGTAAAGACGGTTGAATTGTCGAAAGATATGGTGACTGAAGGGTATTTTTAAATATATACATATATAAATAAATAGTTAGCCTAAAAAATAGCAAAATTGGGTTCCGGGGCGGCCCAATAAGAACAGCTATGGGCCATGAACATCCCGCGCCCCATGTACAACACATATTGGCGGTAATCGACAATGTTTGAGATAGTAATTTTTGTAACATTTTTATTGCCAGTCTATCCCGTAGGGTATTGCTTTTTTGTCGGAACACGGTTGCACGTTCACATACGCGTGATAGTAAAGCACAACGATGAGCAAAGTAGTCGTGTTACCTTTTTTTTACTGCAAATCACATATAATTGTATTTTTATCAGACCACGATCCCATGATCCCCCGCTGCGCGAGGTCACATATGGTAGTAATTTGCAACGTATGTGACACTAATTATGGTGTCATGCCATGACGTACTTGTTTTGTATATTGGGCTAAGGACCCACGATGTTCCCCGCGTGAGACGTCTCATCTGGCAGTAACAAAATGTATCACATGCAAAGTATTTTTTTGTCATAATAACTCTACTACCAATAACCACCCACCCATCCTATGGATTTACTACATTACACATCTATTTTTACTTGTCCATATACAAAAGTTTACTTTTATAAATATGTGTTGTATTGTTTCAATTTTACCGAGGTGTGGGTGGGTGGGGGCCACAGACAACCGCACTCAGGGTCAGCATTTTGTGGCAAGTGGGTCGTACCAGTAATGTACAATGAGTAGTCCAGTAAAGTTAGTATGATAGTAAAAGCTCATTCACGTAGAGGTAAAATCGATTGTAGATAGAAGTAAATGTGTTAATTTTTATGGTGTTCTCATAGATATTGTCTCTTTGTCGATAGTAAAACAAAAGGAATACTCTGATAAATATTATTATTGAGAATAGTAAACTAAAGATAAGTACATCTTAATTATATTTAGGGGGGCAAATAGCACGGCCAATCACCTTTTTTTTTACAAAAGACCACCCTCTTTTTTTTACATTGCATGAGGAAAAGAAAAGAATGAAAAAAGGTAAAAGACGAAGATCCTAGTGGCCAAGGTAGTACCCTATCCTAGACTTCAAGTCTTTGTAAGCCTTCTCGTCGTCGTGGGGCCAGGATCAACGAACATATGAACAAACGCCTCCACCTGCTTGTTCATGTTGTCGAGTCGCGCTTGGAGCCGTTCGTACCAACGAATCACGTTGAAGATAGCCCACAGGCATTCATCCCTTTCTTCCACGGTCTCGACGAGGTTGACCCTCGTGTTTTGCATGTCTATGTAGTCATTGAGTCTCCGGACTGATGCTTCGATGCGGTCCACGTAGTTCCAGAGGACGATCTCGATGACAAGGTTAGCCCTCCGGATGTCGAAGATCATGTCATTGGTCCGACAGAGGAGGAAATCCAGCTGGCGAATGATCGCAGCTATGCTCTCTGGTAGACCGGGTGACGTAGGACTGAGGACATCGCAGATAGAATGATTGTCCGCAACCTGGCCCGGGATCTGGCCAGAGAGGTGCTCGTAGATCAAGGCAAGGTAGGCTAGTACTATCGGTGTGAGGGAAGAAGTTGGCACCGGAAAGGAGGAAGAGTTTGAAGCCTTTTTTTGTTGGGACTGTGCGGGAATGGGGATCAACGGGCGGTGGGAAAGTGTATTCGACCCCTTTTTGGAGTTTTTTTTGTAGGGAACATGAGGCTTATAAGAATTCCACTTTCGCAAGCCGATGTCCATTTTATAAAATGCGTAGTAAAGTCGACGCGGGAGACAAAGAGTCACATTGGGAGTCAGAGCGGCAATAGTACGTTTAAAAGAGCAATCGGTTGATGTGGTATCGTTTCAATTTTACACGTAAATATATAAAACAAATAGAGCAAACAATAGTCCATTAAACACTAAATAGTAACACAGTAAAACCCTTTTACACATACATTAATTCCAAATAAAAAAATGTAGTAACTTTATTTGCATCATACAATAAAACATCTCTTACAAATTAGTAGATGAAACCATGCACGGCTCGTTGCTTTTGTCCACAAAAAAATAGTAATCGCCACGTAAAAGCCAGTATAATATTATGCTCAATACAGTAAAATAATGTTTAAAGTAAGGGCAATTTTTATATAGCAGTAAATCAACCAACAGGGACACATGTGTAGTAGTCTCACTAGTACAAGCCCAGTTATATCACGTGATGTTTAGAGTAAGAGTGATCGTATATAACAGTAAAATATGTCACGCGAGTCGAAGGCCCGCTCTGTTCCAGTTGGCCGATCTCACACTGTAACACATCTAAGGTAATGCAATAAATGTGTTATAATGGAAAGTAAAAAAACATCGCTATTCAACACGCATCGTTGCCATCCGACCCACTTATGAAATGGTCATCAACGCCGTCCCCTTCCGATTCATCATCATGAATTAGCTGGCGACGTGTATCAGACCTTCCTCTCCCTCGCCCTCTCCTCCCTCTACCCCAACCCCTACCCCTCCCTCTTCCGCTTGAAGCGGAGTTTTGTGGATGGGTTGGGCAGGCGGTACAATGATGGTCGGCTTTCAGGCCACACCTACCACACGTGCATGTCATCTTCTTCTCTTCTGGGACACCAGTAATCTCTAGTTCATCTTCCTCGTGTCTGCGACCCTTGTTCCGAGACAAAGAAGGCATGGATGGATTGATCGTATGGTCGTCCGCTTCGTCGGGGTCAGCGGTCTCAGCAGCCACCAGCCAATCTCATTGGGTATGCTATCAAACTGCACCCGGAGCGCCTTGAGAACCTCCATGGATATATCATACGTAAGACTCGATCTGCATCCTGACCTCACCATGCTCATTGCCTCTGACAGTAGAGTGGAGTGCTGATACATCTCAGTCGTTCTGTCGGGACCGACCTACATGAGGTCGTGCCTATCGTATGACACATCCACCCTTGAATTCCTCGTTTACCTACGAAGCACGTATTGGCTAGGGATACTCTCGACCTGTAAGTGGATGAAAGTCCTAACCAGGTGCGCGTAGAGCAACCCTAAAGGGAAATGCAAAAGGAATTAATAGTAAATTTTATAGTTATAGACATGAAAAATTGCACTTTGTAACTGCGTAATTAGAATAGTATTAGACAGTAAATGTTAGGATGCTAGATAGTAAAAGTACCTATGTGCACCCACTATTTGCATTCAAAGCCGTAGCTACCGGAATCTTTGCCGGCTAGCACCTTGAAATCATGTTGCGACCACACGAACGCTATGGACTGCTTCCCGTGAGACACGAGATATAGGGCATCTCGGTTTGTATCAACCTTGATGCGGAAGGCTGTAGTGGATAAGTAAGTCTCTTTGTACTCCTTGAACACTGCAGATGTGTACACCCTACTCAGTCACTCCTTGAATGGGAACAGAGTGACCCTCACCGGTTGGCTCTATGAGCACGCAAGATCGGACATGACATGCAGTAGACACATAAACATCAGGATGTAACTTTTGACATGTGTTGCGGTAAAAGCGAATCGAGTTAGTTTGGTTTTTACCAATAACGTCATACTAACAAAAAACCATGTACTAAGTCGAAGTAAATGCATATCTAACTTCCCATAAAATCTTTTACATACCGTGGAGCAGAGCGTCTCTTGAGACTCGGAGTGCTTCCTCTTCTATAGCACCCGATGCATCTTTCGCACGAATTGTTGAAGCGAACTCATGCTATCCACGAAGTTCCTCTTGACCATCTTGTTCATACTCTCGCTTCTCTGTGTAGACATCATCATGTCGCAGTACACATCCTTGAAGTATATCGTGATCCATATTTCCCGTATGTCATAGAGGTTAGTAATGGTGTGACTCTGCTCGATGTCGTATTCTCTTACCAGCTCCTCCCACGCATCTTCAAATTCCCTCAAAGTAAGCAGATGGTTTATGACTGATACAAAACGCTTCATCAACCCCTTGTGCACCGTGTGTAACTTGTTCAGGAGATGCTTGTACTTCTTCAACACGTGCCATCTGCACATCCTGTGGTGTGTGTTGGGGAAGATGGACGAGATTGCCGCTGCTACCATCGGGTCCGGATCTGCAGTAAATGCACTCACAATAATCAGTAAAATATGTCTAGCAGATGCAGTAAATACTAACAGACATATCGAGTAAATACGAGATGGACACAGTAAAATATGGCCTATTAGGATGCAGATGGGGTCCTTGCCCTCCATGCAATTGGAAAACGTCATGGATAGCTACTCAAAGGATGTTGCCTTCTCATCCCAGAGCAGCGCAAAGCCGAAGATGGTGTTCTACAGATGGTGGTTGGAGCCAACAAACATATCCAGAGGCATCTCGTACATATTGGTTCTGTATATCGTGTTGAGCATGATGACATCTCCAAAGTCAGCGCACTGCACGCGGTAGCTCGCGTGGCTCCATAAGATGTTCTTCACAATGTCGTTATCATCATCCACCGTATGTCATAGTAGAACTTATTGTTTTGTGCCCAACACTCCTTGAAGAAAGCCATCAGCATGGTGACATCATCGGCATTCTCATCGTGTGTATTGGCGACCTTCCGAGATTGATGATAAAATAGATCGAGAATCTGATGAAATCTACATAGGCCTCTGATAAAAAAGAGTTGCTAAGAAACAACACAGTAATCACCCAGGAACATGAAGTAAAAACAATAAGGAGACACAGTAAATACCTGTTTTCAAGGTCGCAAGTGGTGAACAGTATGTTATGCTACCTTCCGTGCATTTCGGACAAAATATTCATCATGGCATTGTAAGGGACCCTGCCGATATGCATAGTGTTGATGAGCTACACCGAGGATGGATAAAAGTTATTGTGCGACTACATGAACGCGACCTAGGATGGATGCATCCTTTAGGCTCCTCCTTGGCTTCACAAAGGCCCTGCACCCAATCCTCTTTGAGGTTTTACAACATTCACGCTCCTTTTCTAGCATATAGTAGTCGTGCTTCCGTTCCAGATTGCAACATAACACTTTGGCCATCCTTTTGCTCATGCTCTTCCTGACTCCAAACCCAGCATGTTGTGCATAACGTTAGTATAGAACTGGTAAGCCTCGTCCAAATTCTCAAACCTCATTCAGATCTGCGGCACCATATGGTCTAGAGCATTCGTATCCTGAAAATAGTAAATCACAGTTCACACACTAATGTCCAACGAGAAAGCCAATAAAAGTTGGACATAGTAGGCAGTAAAACATACGATACAAGGACAACAGATATGTGACATTAACAAAATGATATACCTGCAGTAAAAGAGCGAATAAAGAACTATAAAAAAACAACATACATGAGTGAATGTCTGATTTGTGTATGGTGTCCTCTTCTCGGCGGAGAAGCAGCGGGGTGTGACATCAACACCGAGGTGTAGAGCAGGGGATCCCAGGGCCGGGGCTACGCCGGAGGAACAACATTTACCGACAGCATAGACGTCTGAGTCGAGGAACTCAGTGTGTCCGTGTCTGTTAGACGCGGGTTGTAAGCGATGGGGAAGTCTACATACGTTGGATGCATATCTATCCGACATGGACGACGGCGATCCAGTACTGCCGATCGGGGTGCCCCGCGCCCATGCGGGGGATGGCCCGTTGCGACGCTGAATAACGCTACCGTGTGTGTATACAAATATAATCACAACCTGTCTTGCATCAGTGGTGAGAATCCTCAAGGATCTAGGTAGAGTTTCGTCCTCCACAGATGGAAGCATTCATGCATTGCAGCTGCAGGGCCCGTCCTTCCAATCATCTGATTAAGGCAGACTGCGATTTGTTTTCTCCCATCCCAACCTTGGATGCTCTCTTCGGCAACCCCCATGTCCTGTTCCGGCGTCCCCTCTACACGTGCAGACATGGGAGGGACAAGCGTGGTCTTTGTCATCGGGCGTTCTCTCGGCGATGTCACCGTGTCGCCATGCCCTACTCCTCCGACGGAGCCTACGCTGCTGCGCTTCCCGACGGTGACAAAGTCGCTATTGAGGCTGGCAGCCTTCGATGAGAAGAGCGCCTCGCCTACCAAGAGGCTCGGACTCCTACATGGATCGCTTGACTACCTACACTCAGTGGTGCGACGACGACGCTCGGGCTGCTGCTGTCTTTATCGCCAGTGTCCAGGACCGCCACACGGGAGCTCTAGTTGGTTCTGGCCCTCGGTGCCTTGACTCGCAGCTGCCTGGGAGCTTGGCTGCTTCACCTTCCTTCGCTGCCACCGTCGCCGCCTCTGCCTCGCCACTCAGTTCACGGCTCTTTCCAACAATGGCATCACCGTCTTGGCCATCTGTGTGGCTATCGTCTGTCGTCTTTAGTTCGTCGTGGTCTTCTGGGGTCTGTCTCAGGAGACGTGTCTCTACATTGTCAGGGCTGTAAGTTAGGTAAGCAGCTTGACTTCCTTATCCTCATAGTGAGTCGGTGTCTCAACGTCCATTTATTCTTGTTCATTCGGATGTTTGGGGTCCGGCCCTTCGTTTGAAAGGGGTCATCGATACTATATCATATTTATAGATGATTTCTCTCGCCACACTTGGATATATTTCATGTCTTCTCGTAGTGAGGTCTTGTCTATCTATAAGCAGTTTGCCACTATGGTTCGCATACAGTTCTCCACTCCTATTCGTGTCTTTCGTGGTCGACTCTCTTTGGCGAGTACCTCTCTCATCACTGCGCAGCTTCCTTTTGGCCGAGGGGCACTCTTCGATTCTCTTGTCACGGTGCTCATGCTCGAATGGTGTTCTTGAGCGCAAGCATCGTCACCTCCTTGAGTCGGCTCGTAATCGATGATTGCCGCCTCTATTCCACCTCACTTTTGGCGGAGGTCGTTTCCTGCCACCTATCTCGTCAACATCCGCCTTCTTCGCTCTTGAGCGCAATCCCTATTGAGCGTCTCGTGGTCTCCTCCCGACTACTCGCCTTCGTCTGCTTGGCTGCGTTTGCTACGTTCTCCTCGCCCCTCGAGGACGCACCAAACTGACTACTCAGTCCATTGAGTGTGTCTTTCTGGGGTACAGTCTGCAGAGCACAAGGGCTATCGGTCTTTGGGATCCCGTTGGTCGACGGATGCGGTTTCTCGGGATGTGACTTTCGGCGAAGTCTCGTCCCTTCTACCCACGTCCTATCTCTCCTTCGACTTCCTCAGAGAGTCTCTGTCTTTTTGACCTTCCGGATACACCTATCTCGCCTCCACATATTTCTCCCGTGGCCTCTCCGCCATTGTTCTTTGCCGCCGTCTCCTGCGCGCCTCGTGCTCCCCACTACACTTGTCTACACTCGTCGACCTCGTATTGAGGATCTTCCAGATGAGCCCACTTCTCCTGATGTTTCATCTTCTTCTGATGCTTCATCTTCCCCTGATGGGCCGTCTTCTCCTCGCTACGCTCTCCGCGATCACCAGTCGATTCGGTCCCCGCCTGCTTTGCCTTTCTGTCGGGCTGACTACTTGTGAGCACGCCTCCCTACTAGGGATCTTTGTCACTCATCCCGAGTGGTAGCATGCCATGGCCGAGGAGATTGCGCCTCGAGCGCATCGGGTACTTGGGATCTTGTTCCTTTTCCATCTCACTCTCGTCCCATCACATGTAAGTGGGTCTATAAGATTAAGACTCGCTCGATGGCTCTCTTAGCGCTATAAAGCGCGTCTTGTTGCTCGTGGCTTCCAAAGAGAGCATGGTCGTAACTCTGACGAGACTTTTGCTCCTGGCCCACATGACCACCGTCGCACTCTTTTTCGGTGGCGTCCTGCTCGCCACCGGTCATTTCTCAACTTGATGTCAAGAATGCCTTTCTTAATGGCGAGTTGCGTGAGGAGGTCTACATGCATCCGCCAACCGGGTATTACATTCTCGAGGGCATGGTGCATCGCCCGCCGCTCTCTCTATGGCCTCAAGCAAGCCCCTCGTGCTCGGTTTGAGCGCTTCTCCTCTGTGGTCACTTTATTCTTTGGTTTTGCCAAGTGATCATGATCTGCGCTCTTTGTCCACACTTCGTCTCATGGTCTGACTCTTCTTCTTGTATGTTGATGATATGATCATTCACAGGGATGATTCTCGAGTACATTGCCTTTGTCAAGGCTCGCCTTAGTGAGCGATTCCTTATGTCGGATCTTGGTCCTCTTCGTTACTTCCTTGGGATTGAGGTTACTTCCACTCGTGATGGTTTCTTTATGTCCCAAGAGAACTATATTCAGATCTTCTTGATCGCGCCTCCCTCACCGATCGGCGTCTGTTGAGACTCCTATGGAGCTCAATGTTCACCTCCGACCTCCGATGGCGAGCCTCTTTACGATCAGGCTCGCTATCGCCATCTTGTTGGGAGTCTTGTCTACCTTCTGTGTTACTCGTCCGGATATCACTTATCCAGTTCACATTCTCGCAGTCGATTTGTTTTTGCTCCCACTCGTGTCCACTCTGACCACCTTCTTGAGTTCTGCGATACCTTCGTGGGACTATCTCTCGCCTCTCTTCTTTCCACGCCCGGCTGTTCTGACTTCAGCTTATTCGAATGCTACTTGGGCCGTGATCCTCCGATCGCGGTCTATCTCTCCTTCTTGTGTTTTTCTTGGTGGTTCGCTTATTGCCGGAAGGCGAAGAAAGCAGGTGCAGGTGTCATGTTCGAGTGCAGAGGTGAGTTGCGAGCTATGGCTCTCTTGGATAAAGAGAGATTAGCTCTGATGGTTACTTGAGGATTTTGGTATTTCTGTTACTACACCGCTCCTCTCTTGTCGAGCAAGTCAAAGCTACTCAAGATTGCTCGTGACCACATGAAGCATGAGCTCACCAAGCATATTGGTGTTGATGCTTCCTTCATGAGGTCTTGTGTGCATGATCGGTGATTGCTCTTCAAGATGTGCCTTGAGCTTGGATAGCGGATTTCTTCACGAAGGCCCGGACTCGAGCACAGACGAAGCTTACCTCTCCAAACTCAGTGTTGTTGATCCACCATGAGTTTGAGGGGGGTGTTAGAGATATAGTTAGAGATATGATTTGATTTGGTTTCCTTATCTGTAATATGTATTGTGTATATATACTGACCAATTGGCCCCTGATAATACAAGTCGCATATTCCAACAACATCATCGGCATTCTCATCATGTGTATTGGCAGCCTTCCTGAGATTGACAGTAAAATAGATCAGTAAATACAGTAAATCTACGTAGGCCTACAGTAAAAAAGATTTGCTAAGAAACAACACAGTAATCACCCAGGAACATAGAAGTAAAAGCAGTAAGGAGACACAGTAAATACCTGTTTTCAAGGTCGCAAGTGGTGAACAGTATGTTATGCTACCTTCCGTGCATTTCGGACAAAATGTTCATCATGGCATTGTAAGGGACCCTGCCGATATGCATAGTGTTGATGAGCTACACCGAGGATGGATAAAAGTTATTGTGCGACTACATGAACACGACCTAGGATGGATGCATCCTTTAGGCTCCTCCTTGGCTTCACAAAGGCCCTGCTCCCAATCCTCTTTGAGGTTTTATAACATTCACGCTCCTTTTCTAGCATATAGTAGTCGTGCTTCCGTTCCAGATTGCAACATAGCACTTTGGCCATCCTTTTGCTCATGCTCTTCCTGACTCCAAACCCAGCATGTTGTGCATAACATCAGTAGAACTGGTAAGCCTCGTCCAAATTCTCAAACCTCATTCAGATTTGCGGCACCATATGGTCTAGAGCATTCGTGTCCTGAAAATAGTAAATCATAGTTCACACACTAATGTCCAACGAGAAAGCCAATAAAAGTTGGACATAGTAGGCAGTAAAACATACGATACAAGGACAACAGACATGTGACATTAACAAAATGATTTACCTGCAGTAAAAGAGCGAATAAAGAACTATAAAAAACAACATACATGAGTGAATGTCTGATTTGTGTCTGGTGTCCTCTTCTCGGTCAGAGAAACAATGGGGTGTGACGTCAACACCGAGGTGTAGAGCGAGGATCCCAGGGCGTCAGGGGGGCTTCTCGCGGAGGAACAACATTTACTGACAAAGATAGACTTACGAGTCGAGGAACTCGTGTGTCCATTGTCTGTTAGGCACTGTACAGTAAGCGATGGGGAAGTCTACATACGTTGGATGCATATCTGTCCGACATGGACGACGGCGATCCAGTACTGCCGATCGGGGTGCCCCGCGCCCATGCGGGGGATGGCCCGTTGCGACCTACGCATAGAATAAACTATTCTATGCTCAGACGCTGAATAACGCTACCGTGTGTGTATACAAATATAATCACAACCTGTCTTGCATCAGTGGTGAGAATCCTCAAGGATCTAGGTAGAGTTTCGTCCGGCCCGTCCTTCCAATCATCTGATTAAGGCAGACTGCGATTTGTTTTCTCCCATCCCAACCTTGGATGCTCTCTTCGGCAACCCCCCATGTCCTGTTCCGGCGTCCCCTCTACACGTGCAGACATGGGAGGGACAAAATACCAAGTGCATTCTACGCTATAAACAAAACCAAAACTGTTGTTCCGTGCTCACTACGTACGCACGCACTGCTATGTACAATAATTCGATATCTGATGTCCATCGGCTTGTCTGGATTTTATTAGTTTTGTGCCCTTTTTTTTCTCCTCATCTTCACATGTCTTGCTCATGCTTTTTCTATGTATATTTTCCCCATGCCTTAAGAAATGGGAAGAGAAGAAGGCGGCTTCACCCTCATGCACTCTCCTTGACAAAACTAGAACACAAACAACTTGTCTCTGGATTATCTTAGAAAAATAATATTTTGCTACCTTTTTGCCTAAGGATGGTAATGGGGACCTCTACCCGGTAACCCGTGGGGAATTCCTCTATTAGGGGATGAGTATGGATCAATTTTGTCCCTACAACCTTCTATGGCGATGGGGACGTGAATGCATCCCCTATCCTGTTTCCTGCTATGCCCCTAATATACACTCATATACATGTAAACTAATGCATCACATTTTATCTGTTGAATAATATATTTTGGTATAATTTATATTATATAACTCATTTAGTACTATCCTACCATTTTATGTATTAATAAATATATTATTTCTATCTAAGCATATGATAAATTTACATGAGCTCAGTACCATTCAAATTTAGGTTTTTGTGGAGCCCATTTCCACCAATTCATCCCGAAAGCTAAACAACGGCGGGGACGGGAGTGCATTCCGTGGGAATAACTCCGTTGGCATCCGTACTTGTGCCACAATTATCATACACTGCACTCTGCTTTGTTATAATAGTACACAAGATGGGATCAATAGGAATTTTGCATGACTCATCACGGGTTCTTGATGGGTATCGTGGGCTGCCTGTTTCTTGCAAATTGAGATGAGTGGGCTTTGCTTTGCTACTCAGGAAGGCGAGATGATGAGCCCAACGATCCATTCGGAAGGCCCAGATTTACTTGCTTTATTGTCGGTTTGTCGTCCTTATTATTCTTTCTATCAACCACTAGGAGCCACCATTGACAACTCGTGAAGCTGCTCTTCGTGTCGAGAAATATGAGCAGTTACGGTTATATATCGCGGGCTTGTCGATGATTATTAAGATAAATATCATCAATTCACAAAAATAAGTTGTTTTGGGTATTGTTGTGGACCCTAAAATGCAAACTAATTACTATTATAATATATTTGTAAATTCTAATAAAATTATAATATTATTAAAGTACTTTTCGAGCGAATCTATACGATTTAATTTTTGTGTATCTAATTTAAATATTTAAGAAGGTATCTACACAATCTAAAAATAACTCTTTTTTTTTTAACAGGAGCGGAGAGGGTAGGTTCCCTTTGTTCTCGTCACAAACCATGCCAAAAAAACCTATGGAGCCAATTAATGGTCGTTCTCCTACACAACCGAACCTAGGTTTTAGAAGATGCACATAAAAGCAACACGTGCACAAAAAAAACGAAGAGTTAATTACCCATCTTTTGCATAGGTACATGAGCTGACAAATAACCCTACCAGTGACGTGTTCGCACATTAAAAACCAATTTCAATGATATGACATGGAGACAGTGATAAGAGTTTATACTTATTGTGAAATATGAAGAGGACAAACTACGGATTTTTTTTTTAAAGGGGGGTTTTCTGTTCGTTCTTTAATATTAGCCGTTTGTGTGGGGAAGGAAGAAATGGATAAGCTTCTAGACTCGTCTGTTTTTTTTGTTGTTTTCTTTTCGTAGTTTTTTCAGAGAAAACTTTACACCAGTTTTCTTGTATGGTATGCCATGAGTTCATACTCAGATCTCTTTTTAATAGTAGAATAATGGTATGCAGAGAAGACAAATATGAGAGAAAAGCTCCATATACAAACCAAAACCATATAGCACTATAGGAACTTCGTAGGAAAAGAAACATCATCGGGAGAACCCCAATGCGAAATTGTTGCATTTTCTCAGTACCTAAGGTCTTCTGCTTGTAATTAAAGAAAAGAAAAGACAATACAAGATAATCTATCACAAGTGAAGTCCAGAACTTGCTAATGACTTTCGTTGGTGCTTCACCCGGCCACAAACATGATCTATACAAAACATCACAAATCGAGTGGGACAATTAGATGATCATCCACTTCGCTCGGGGATTTTAGCCAGCCTGACCACGCTCTCCACGATCGCGCCGGAGCTCTTGCAGGAGAGCCCAAGCCCACGCCGGAGCCCAATCCCAGGCCCAATCCCGGCCCACCCTAGCAGCTTCTGCCGCCCCTTGGGCTCCCCCGCCGCGCTCCCGCCCTTCGTGACGCTCGCGGTGCAGGCCAGGTAGGCCGCAAGAAACGGGTCGTCCTCCGCCCGGACGACGCCCCGGCTCCTCGCAGGCGGCGACACGGCCGGCGCCCCGGGCCCTCCCGGCGGCGGCGGCACACGCAGCCGGTGCGGCTGCGCAGCCGCCTTCTTCGCGCTGGCTGACATCATCAGCATTCTCATCGTGTGTATTGGCGACCTTCCCGAGATTGACAAGAAAATAGATCAAGAATACAAGAAATCTACATAGGCCTACAAGAAAAGAGTTGCTAAGAAACAACACAAGAATCACCCAGAACATGAAGTAAAACAATAAGGAGACACAAGAAATAATTGCTTTCAAGGTCGCAAGTGGTGAATAAAGATGTTATGCTACCTTAGTGCATTTGGACAAAATATTCATCATGGCATTGTAAGGGACCCCGCCGATATGCATAGTGTTGATGAGCTACACCGAGGATGGATAAAAGTTATTGTGCGACTACATGAACGCGACCTAGGATGGATGCATCCTTTAGGCTCCTCCTTGGCTTCACAAAGGCCCCGCACCCAATCCTCTTTGAGGTTTTACAACATTCACGCCCTTTTCTAGCATATAGTAGTCGTAAGCCTGCTCCAGATTGCAACATAACACTTTGGCCATCCTTTTGCTCATGCTCTTCCCGACTCCAAACCCAAAGATGTTGTGCATAACGTTAGTATAGAACTGTAAGCCTCGTCCAAATTCTCAAACCTCATTCAGACTGCGGCACCATATGGTCTAGAGCATTCAGATATCCGAAAATAGTAAATCACAGTTCACACACTAATGTCCAACGAGAAAGCCAATAAAAGTTGGACATAGTAGGCAGTAAAACATACGATACAAGGACAACAGATATGTGACATTAACAAAATGATATACCTGCAGTAAAAGAGCGAATAAAGAACTATAAAAAAACAACATACATGAGTGAATGTCTGATTTGTGTATGGTGTCCTCTTCTCGGCCAGAGAAACGACAGGGGTGTGACATCAACACCGAGGTGTAGAGCAGGGATCCTGCATCGGGGGCTACGCGGAGGAACAACATTTACCGACAGCATAGACGTCTGAGTCGAGGAACTCAGTGTGTCCGCTGTCCTGTTGGGCACGGCTGTAAACGATGGGGGAAGTCTACATACGTTGGATGCATATCTGTCCGACATGGACGACGGCGATCCAGTACTGCCGATCGGGGTGCCCCGCGCCCATGCGGGGGATGGCCCGTTGCGACGCTGAATAACGCTACCGTGTGTGTATACAAATATAATCACAACCTGTCTTGCATCAGTGGTGAGAATCCTCAAGGATCTAGGTAGAGTTTCGTCCTCCACAGATGGAAGCATTCATGCATTGCAGCTGCAGGGCCCGTCCTTCCAATCATCTGATTAAGGCAGACTGCGATTTGTTTTCTCCCATCCCAACCTTGGATGCTCTCTTCGGCAACCCCCCATGTCCTGTTCCGGCGTCCCCTCTACACGTGCAGACATGGGAGGGACAAAATACCAAGTGCATTCTACGCTATAAACAAAAACCAAAACTGTTGTTCCGTGCTCACTACGTACGCACGCACTGCTATGTACAATAATTCGATATCTGATGTCCATCGGCTTGTCTGGATTTTATTAGTTTTGTGCCCTTTTTTTTCTCCTCATCTTCACATGTCTTGCTCATGCTTTTTCTATGTATATTTTCCACATGCCTTAAGAAATGGGAAGAGAAGAAGGCGGCTTCACCCTCATGCACTCTCCTTGACTAAACTAGAACACAAACAACTTGTCTCTGGATTATCTTAGAAAAATAATATTTTGCTACCTTTTTGCCTAAGGATGGTAATGGGGACCTCTACCCGGTAACCCGTGGGGAATTCCTCTATTAGGGGATGAGTATGGATCAATTTTGTCCCTACAACCTTCTATGGCGATGGGGACGTGAATGCATCCCCTATCCTGTTTCCTGCTATGCCCCTAATATACACTCACATACATGTAAACTAATGCATCACATTTTATCTGTTGAATAATATATTTTGGTATAATTTATATTATATAACTCATTTAGTACTATCCTACCATTTTATGTATTAATAAATATATTATTTCTATCTAAGCATATGATAAATTTACATGAGCTCAATACCATTCAAATTTAGGTTCTTGTGGAGCCCATTTCCCACCAATTCATCCCCGAAAGCTAAACAACGAGCGGGGACGAGGAGGGCATTCCCGTGGGGAATAACTCCGTTGGCATCCGTACTTGTGCCACAATTATCATACACTGTACTCTGTACCGTTATAATAGTACACAAGACGGGATCAATAGGAATTTTGCAGTGACTCATCACGGGTTGCTGATGGGTATCAGTGGGCTGCCCTGTTTCTTGCAAATTGAGATGAGTGGGCTGCTTTGCTACTCAGGAAGGCAGGAGATGAGAGCCCAACGATCCATTCGGGAAGGCCCAGATTTACTTGCTTTATTGTCAGTTTTGTCGTCCTTATTATTCTTTCTATCAACTACTGCAGGAGCCACCATTGACAACTCGTGAAGCTGCTCTTCGTGTCAGAAATATGAACAGGTTACGGTTATGTACTGCGGGCTTGTCGATGATTATTAAGATAAATACCATCAATTCACAAAAATAAGTTGTTTTGGGTATTGTTGTGGACCCTAAAATGCAAACTAATTACTATTATAATATATTTGTAAATTCTAATAAAATTATAATATTATTAAAGTACTTTTCCGAACGAATCTATACGATTTAATTTTTTGTGTATCTAATTTAAATATTTAAGAAGGTATCTACACAATCTAAAAATAACTCTTTTTTTTTAACAGGAGCGGAGAGGGTAGGTTCCCTTTGTTCTCGTCACAAACCATGCCAAAAAAACCTATGGAGCCAATTAATGGTCGTTCTCCTACACAACCGAACCTAGGTTTTAGAAGATGCACATAAAAGCAACACGTGCACAAAAAAAACGAAGAGTTAATTACCCATCTTTTGCATAGGTACATGAGCTGACAAATAACCCTACCAGTGACGTGTTCGCACATTAAAAACCAATTTCAATGATATGACATGGAGACAGTGATAAGAGTTTATACTTATTGTGAAATATGAAGAGGACAAACTACTGATTTTTTTTTTTAAAGGGGGGTTTTCTGTTCGTTCTTTAATATTAGCCGTTTGTGTGGGGAAGGAAGAAATGGATAAGCTTCTAGACTCGTCTGTTTTTGTTGTTGTTTTCTTTTCGTAGTTTTTTCAGAGAAAACTTTACACCAGTTTTCTTGTATGGTATGCCATGAGTTCATACTCAGATCTCTTTTTAATAGTAGAATAATGGTATGCAGAGAAGACAAATATGAGAGAAAAGCTCCATATACAAACCAAAACCATATAGCACTATAGGAACTTCGTAGGAAAAGAAACATCATCGGGAGAACCCCAATGCGAAATTGTTGCATTTTCTCAGTACCTAAGGTCTTCTGTTTGTAATTAAAGAAAAGAAAAGACAATACAAGATAATCTATCACAAGTGAAGTCCAGAACTTGCTAATGACTTTCGTTGGTGCTTCACCCGGCCACAAACATGATCTATACAAAACATCACAAATCGAGTGGGACAATTAGAATTAGATGATCATCCGCTTCGCTCGGGGATTTTAGCCAGCCTGACCACGCTCTCCACGATCGCGCCGGAGCTCTTGCAGGAGAGCCCAAGCCCACGCCGGAGCCCAATCCCAGGCCCAATCCCGGCCCACCCTAGCAGCTTCTGCCGCCCCTTGGGCTCCCCCGCCGCGCTCCCGCCCTTCGTGACGCTCGCGGTGCAGGCCAGGTAGGCCGCAAGAAACGGGTCGTCCTCCGCCCGGACGACGCCCCGGCTCCTCGCAGGCGGCGACACGGCCGGCGCCCCGGGCCCTCCCGGCGGCGGCGGCACACGCAGCCGGTGCGGCTGCGCAGCCGCCTTCTTCGCGCTGGCCTGCGTCCTGCCGCCCGCCTCCGGCCCTGGCTTATTTGCTTCGACGGCCGGGCTCTGCTTGGACACCCCCGGCTCGTGCTCCCACGAGAAGGCCACCGTGCTGGACGTCGTTGCCACAGCTCCGGGCTTCATGTCTAAAGCCTCTCTACCTACGGACTGATCGAATCACGCTAACTCAGCTCCCTGTGGGGACGGAGACGAGGAAGACGAAGGGTCGACGTCGCAGTGGTGCGGCGTGGCGTCGTGCATGCGAAACGCCTGCGCGAACTTGGCAGTTGCGAGTGGGGTTTGGTACTTGGGAGGCGAGGAGTTTGGTGATACACCGATCGCCTGATACGTTGCACTACCATACTACGTGTGGGATAAATGAGAATGGTTTCTTGGAGTTTTATAGCAGCAGCAGGGGGGGTGCCAGGTTGGGCAGGGTTTGATTCGATCCACCGATGCAACGCGACCGTTCGATGGATGCGTATGACTTGACCGCGCGTTAACCTTTTCGGCATGGGATGGGAGCTCCAACAGAAATACGCAATCCAGTCCGGCAGCTAACCGTGTACCGGCATGCTCGCATTGCAGCATCGATGACCTTGACGCTAGGTTACAACGCAAGAGTCAAAACGAAAAGCGTGACTTCCATGCGTGCATGTAGAAATTCAGAATCCAATTTGCTCATGGACTCGTTGGTGAATCTTTAGATTTATTTTAGGATCATGGTAGTGTTTCGTTAAGCGATTTAAATATTTATTGGGGGTGTCGAATTCAGAGGTAGGCCAGTTTTTTTTTTTTTTTTTTTTGCTTCCGGTTTTCAAGCTTGCGCTGCGCAAGTAGGTTTAGCCGAAAGTGACTCTGTTTGGCTGCCTTAATACTATACCACAAGGAAAGTAGTAGTACAAGTCAGATTTGTTATTGGGTATCCATAACCTGACATGGCTGGAATTAGTCAGAAATCGAAGGATCTTTAGTTGCTAGATCATCTTAATTGTTTGCCTGCTCGATCGAGAATATCCCCACGGTGGGAGTCCAATGTTCAGTTCAATACGCTCCTGATGTTGATTCTTCAATATATGAAGAAATTTACAAGTGTAATCAAGTACGTACTGTGATCTTGTTAGGAGCTCATCTTAATACAACGGATCCACACAGATATCTTCGCCTCGAGATGACAGAAGATATGTTCCTAACCCAAGAATGACAACAGATGTAGTCTTTTGGTTCAAATCGTTGTCAGAGGTTATGTTCATAACACATGAAGACCCAACAAGTTATCCTCTGGTTCGAGTCGCTCTCACCACTATTTAACGCCAGAATCCCATCTACTCCCGCAAAACTTGCGATCAAATGGCGCAATTTTGGCTACCGTTGGAATCAGTTCGAAACTCGAAACGGATACAGATGTCCACCTAACAAGTGGCTAGACCAACCGATATGATAATCGTGTTTTGTGGATCTCGGCTGCTGAGACTATGGTACCACTCCCCTCAAACACACACAGAAATATATATATATATATAGAGAGAGAGAGAGAGAGAGAGAGAGAGATATTATATATATATATTGTATATTTCACCTCGATATATCACTTAAAAGAATTTGACATACTTTATCACTTTGGGTATACTCATATACTAATTATAAGATATTTATCGAACCACATGAAAAATTTGTAAGAAAGTCCTTAGTTTTTAGCATATTTTATAAATACCTTCATATTTGCACTAGAAAGGAGTATGTCTAAAAATTTGTACATACCACCCCTGAAAATATGTGAATACCACCTAGGTGGTCTTACATACTGTATACTACACATACATACTCTCGGTTGCAGAAGATATTTTACGTTGTGAGATACGGAATAGGAGTAATTACTCCTGAGTAGGAAAAAGGCTTCTATATATATATATATATATATATATATATATATATATATATATATATATATATATATATATATAAAGTCTTTTACTACTCTAGTGTAGTTACTTCCTATTCAGTATCTCACAACGTAAGGAGTATCTTGTGTAATCGAGAGTATATATCTGTAGTATATTTAGTATATAAGACCACTTATGTGATATTTATATATTTTTAGGTGGTATGTACAATTTTTAGACATACTCCTTTTATATGCGAATATAAAGGTATTTATAAAATATGCTAAAAACTATGGACTCTTTTGCAATTTTTCATGTGGTTCGTGATTGAGTATTTTATAATTAGTATATGAGTATACCCAAAGTGATAAATGAGTATATCAAGTTCTTTAAGTGGTATATCGAAGTGGGTAACTACACCGGAGTAGAAAGTGTGTGTGTGTCTATATATATATATATATATATATATATATATATATATATATATATATATATATATATAGTGCTAATGAGTAATTGAGTGCTAAGGTGTTAATGACAATATTGACCGTTGGATCATGCATGATGTTTAATGCAGAGTATTGGTGGTGGAAGCATGCAGGGTGTTTAATGCAGACGCATTAATGAATGCGCATTAGAGGTGGGAGTATGCAGGGTGATTAAATGGTTTGGAGGTGGGAGTCCTGTTAATCTTAGTTGTTCAATCCATATCCAACGGTTAAGATTGCCATTAGCACCTTAGCACTCAATTACCCATTAGCACTGGAGGTGAGAGTATGCAGGGTGATTAAATAGTTTAGATGTGGGAGCCCTATTAATCTTGGTTGTTCAATCCAGATTCAACGGTCAAGATTACCATTAGCACATTAGCACTCAAGTACCCATTAGCACTATATATATATATATATATATATATATATATTAGAAGGAAAAAAATATAAACAAATTTACTAATGGCAAAACTGATTAGAATACACGTGTTCTTCTCATAACATGACCAAGCAGAGGCAATGCCGTAATTGGTCTCAATGGCCGCTCGAGTTCTTCTTTTTTTTTTTCAAAACGAAAGAGGAATTTCAGAAGCCCGGACATATCAAGCAGGCCCCACTGTGCTCATTGGGCTGAATCACCGAATGTGCCCAAGACCCATGTGTTCTTGCTAGTGAAACCCCAAAATTAATTAGACTTGTCGTTTAAATCGGCCCACGTACGCAGGTTCTCTCCAGATCTGTCTCGATTCCATGCGTTTTCGATCAATTCCGAAACTGATCCCAAATCGACGGGAAACGCATTCATTCTATTTACTCCCAAATTTAAGCTCATCCCCCCCCCCCCCAAGTTTCTTGCGATTCCTTTATTTCGTTGGGTTTTTTTTTTCTCGTGGGTGTTTGGTGGAATCGGCAATGGGTAGCTTCTGTGGTTTCTGTTCCCCCAATCGCTCCCAGATCGATGTGAGGTTTACGTAGCCTTTGCCCCCAGGGGAAAAAGGAGCAGCTAGCGAAAGTAGCGTTCCATCGGTACGATAAAAGGGTTCACGCGTTTCAAAAAGTTTTATGGAAATATTTTGAAAGTTTTAGTTTTCAGTGATTTTCATGTATTTTAAAATATATATAAAATTTTTTAAGAAAGTCTCGTACCTAAGTTTCGATAAGTTTTAGATTTTAAAACTCCAGTTTCAACCAAAAGTTTCGAAGAAATTTCAACAAGTTTCGACGAGCTCATCATAGCTACTACTATGGCGGAAGCAACTGTGCTTGGTGCAGCGATCTGGAAAGGAGGGTGATGGCGCCGATCAAGGTGTTGGAGGCGCGTGGCGAACCACCACTGCTGCGGGCGGTAGAGGTTGCATGCGTCGTCATCGGGGAGGCTACGGGGCTTCTTGGCGTGGACCTCGGCCACCTTCGGTGTGCCTCCTAGCCTGTGTGCGTCGTGTGCCTACTACTGTGGCCGAGCTCGCTCGCTGCTCGTCCAACCGCGCTTGATCGCAGTCGATCGCTACCACACCCGACTAAGCCCTTGCGATCGCGCGCGATGCAGCTCCGCGACCTCATACCTAACTGTACTAGCTGCCCATGCGCAGCAACCGACTGTTCGCCTTCCCGCGTGTTGACTCCCCTCCCACCACCCGCTAGTCATATCCCGCCCATCAAATCGCTCCAGGGAATGGGAGGATGAGAGAGAGAGAGATCATGGGAAACAAACGAGTGGTGGAAGACGCCTGCGGAGTGAGTGTTGTGAGTGGCTAATGCTCTTGTTGGGGGGTCGTAGTGGAGCTAGGAGTCGGGCCGTGATGGCACAACACGAGTACGATGGGCTTCAGGCCGTGTCGGGCTATGCCGGCTCAACACGTCACCTCGTTGTGTCATGTCGTGTTGGCACAACTCACCTCCAGTGAGGTCCCAGCATGGCCCAGGGCACGACATGCCGACCCAGACCTGATCCTATTGGACGCGTGGAGCCATGCATGTTGTTGTCGCCGGCCTGTTGCCCTCGAGCTCCAGATCTGTCGCCGACAAGATGTACGCTGCCACCGTCGTCTCATCGCCGAGCTTCACCCCCTCACGTGCCTCCATGACCGCCTCCGCCCCTCTGTCGCCGCAGGCTACACCCCCACTCTTCAAGGCCGTTGCGTCATACGAGGCAGCAGGTAAGGAGGCGAAGGAGGAGAAGGTACAGTGGTTGTGTGGGGCGAGAAGGATGACAACGCGAAGGTGGTGGTGGCAGCGGTGGCGACAGCGAAGGGCGTGTCAGCTGATCTTCCAACTCGACAACCGTGGCGAGTGTGGAGGGAGGAGATTAGGCGGAGTTGGCACTCGGCTGCGGCGAGTGTGGAGGGAGGAGAGGCTAGGAGGGGTTGGGTATTGGAATAGGGAAAAGGGATAGAGATCGCGGAGCCCATGGGGATTGGTCCATTGGGGAGGCCAGGCCACTTTCATACTGGGCCGCCCCTGAGCACGACCCAACTGGCCTAACCTGGCTATTCATGTCGTGTCGTGCTTGGCCGCCGTTTCGTCCAGGCCTCGGGTCGGCCTAAAAAAGCACGGCCAACTCCCATGTCTAGGTCGTGGGATGCCGTCGGGCGGTAGCAACGGAATAATGTGGCTTAGTATTTCTTAAAAGAAAATAAAAATCATGGGTTCCTTCATTAGGTCATACGCGCCTCGCACATGTGACAAGTTTGTATTCTCGTGTTTTACTCTACTTGTGTGTTTTACTTGGAATTGATAAGGCATAATGATCCGAGTTCGTAGTATGTCTTCTCCCATGGAGCGGCAATGAATATTTTTCCAACGCACTTCGTGGTATCTCCAACTTTTTTATGGGAAGGCTTATATACTGTCTGAATCTAAATGGTGTTTTGCAACGTCTTTTTCCCCAATGATCAGGGCACAAAGAGTGGTGGCCTTTTATTCTTGGCTGTTCTTAGACCTGCAAGTTTGCTGCTACACCTTTGTCCTCTGCTCACCTCTCCATTGTAAAGTAATCCAAATACACCAATGGAAAATTTGATGTCTGGTACATGCATTCCTCCATTGCTAGTGATTTAGCATATCATGGGAGTTGTTTTTGCGGGAAATTCATCACATTGGGAGAATTTTGGGATAGCAGTGTAATTTCTGTCAAAAATTGGCAGAATTGTCTTTGGAACAAAAAAAATCCTTTCTAGTGATAGACAAAACCTAACGCTGCAATTTGTGTAGGTGGTTACAACACAAAAATTAGAAATTTTAAAAGGGGAAAGAATAAGAACACAATAAGGTCTGCTTCCTATGAAATTTCTGCAAAATTCATATCAAATTCCATTCCAAACAAACCTAACCTCTTGGGCTTATTGGGTCGAATATGTAAACGGTCCAAATTACAGCGATTAAGGAAGCAAAACATGTTAGGGTTTCCCAAATGCTAGTGGCTGTTGCGACTTGATACCCTAGTGTCCATTGCAAGTTTGCAACCCTACCCTCAATTTTCCTGATTGTGGCAGAGATAGTGAAGGTGCATGGGGTATAGCTGTATGCCAAAATTTTCAACAAAAAACCAGTATATATACCCCCCTAATACACTATGTATACACCGATACACACTACATCCTCAATTGCAGCCCGAAGCCCACCAACCCAACAGATCCAACAACCAACATATCTACTTGCCCAGCTGCCCACAAACCACCAAGGAATCCCGTCATCACCTCCATGATCAGGATTGATCCCCAATTACATCAGTGCAACAATAAGCGAAGGAGAACACTTCCTCTCAAGAGAGTGGTAGTCTTTTATTCTTGGTTGTTCTTAGACCTGCAAGTTTGCTGCTGCACCTTTGTCCTCTGCTCACCTCTCCATTGTAAAGTAATCCAAATACCCCAATGGAAAATTGGATGTCTGGTACATGCATTCCTCCATTGCTGGTGATTTAGCATATCATGGTGGTTGTTTTTACAGTAAATTCATCACCTTGGGAGAATTTTGGGACAACAGTGTAATTTCTGCCAAAAACTGGTAGAATTGTCTTTGGAACAAAAAATCCTTTCTAATGATAGACAAAACCTAACGCTGCAATTTGTACAGGTGGTTAACACATAAATTATGAATTTAAAAAGGGGAAAGAATAAGAGCACAATAAGGTCTCGTTTGGAACACAAGAATTCATGTGGGAATTGAACTGCTTCCTATGAAATTTCTGCAAAATTCATATCAAATTCCTACATTCCAAACAGACCTAACCTCTTGGGCTTATTGGGTCGAATCTGTAAACAGTCCAAATCACAACGATTAAGGAAGCAAAACATGTTAGGGTTTCCCAAATGCGAGTGGCTGTTGCGATCTGATACCCTAGTGTCCATTGCAAGTTTGCAACCCTACCCTAATTTTTCTTGATTGTGGTGGAGCTGGTGAAGGTGCATGGGGTATAGCTGTACGCCAAATTTTTTTGACAAAAAACCAGTATATACACCCCCTAATACACTATGTATACACCGATACACACTCCTTCCTCAATTGCAGCCCGAAGCCCACCAACCCAACAACCAATAGATCTACTTGCCCAGCTGCCCATAGGCCACCAAGGAATCCCATCATCACCTCCATGATCAGGATTGATCCCCAATTACATTAGTGCAACAATAAGCGAAGGAGAACACTTCCTCTCAAGAGAGCAAAGGACAAGCGGAAACCTAGCCGCCATGAGCTCCGTTGTGGCCTCAACTCCACCAGGCCATCATCGCCCCTCTTCCCCGTGTCCTTGCCATCATTGAGTGGGTCAAGGACCCCTTGATTTCTAGAAATAATTTTTGGTTCCATCAATTTCTTATGTATTTTTTCCTAGATCAAGTTGTTCTAGTTTTTTTTTTCTCTAGCGTGTTCTTCACCATGTTTTCTTTACCGTAATTTGTTTAATTGGACCAACTCATTCGGACGACGACGGCGACGCCTATGCTAAAGATCGATACCGAGAGAGTTGGTTATAAAAAAATCTCCTCTGTTTTTTTATGAACAAAACCACTACCAAGGCACAAGTCTTATACATTCGTGGAGATCCTTGGCAATCTACTTCTCGCTTACATGGTCGTTGACAATCATGTTGTCGTTGTAAGATCCAGAGTCTTAGGCGTGGAAGATAAAGAAGTTCAGCACATACATTGATTCACGGGCTTAGTGGTAACAAGTTGTTTGAATAGAGTCTTCAATGTAAACATTAGGTACCTTGTGTTATTTTAATACAAGCATGTGGACTAATGCTAACACTTGGACGTTCGAATGGGCTAACCTGCACGATCGGTCCATGAGTGTCTCCTCCCTGACTCCCTCCCTGTCTCCACCTCTCTCTCGCTCTTAGGGAGCTCCAAGGTTTGCCGCTCAAGCTTACGAGGCCCTACCTGAGTGTCTCATCCAAAGTTCTTATTTGTTGTATAATTTTTTAGTTTGTATTTGTGTTTATTACAATAATAGAATTAATTGTTGCGGTTCACGAATATTTACGACAGTCCATCTAAATGAGATCTAACGGCGTAGAGTCAATTGTTGTGGTTCATGATTTTCTAGGGTACATCCAAATGAGATCTGAGGGCTAGACTCCGTAGGATGTGAACGTTCGTATCCTACGTCCGGGCGACCGGGCGCTCCAAAAATAGATCGATCCCGACTTCAGCAATTCCCCGTCCTTTGGCCTTTTGCCCTAGCCGTTCCCACGTCGGCACTCGCCAGACCGCGGTGGCGCACAGCTGCAGCTGTGTAGGAGAGGTCGCGTTGGGCGGGCTGCGGGACCAGTGATCGCGGGAGGGCAACGACGGCACGGCGCCGCGGCGGGCGGCGGGAGTGCAGCGGGGGCGCAGCGTGCGCTGTGCGGTGCGGTCCGGCATATCCGACGAGTGGGCGTGGGCGTGGCGAACTGCGAGCTGGGGAGAGTGGGGGCAGTGGCATAGCAGCTGGCAGCCGGGGGGCGGCGCAGGCCGCAGGCGTGCACTGGCCACCCGACATGGCGACATCCATCACCATCTTCCAGGATCGAAATAGAACTATGTAAGTTTTGAAAATGACGAGTTCTTAAAATTATTTGGTGATGTCGGCTGTAGTACAAATAAGTAATTTGTTTGATTTGAACTTGTATGTTAGAATGGTTGTGTTACTTAATTCCCACCCCATCGTCAAAATCCTGGCTCCGCCATTGCTGATTTCCTGCTTGATTCGACTCCAAAATACACAAATTCCCTGTGAATTTCTCCCGGTCCCCTGCAAATTTTGCCGGCCTGTTCGTTGGAGCCTTATCAATTTGAACAAACTGGTGCTCATTGCTTTTCCCCTAATTGTTGTACCCACCCAATAGATCGAGCGAAGTTTTCTCTTGCGCAGTTTCGACGTCTAATCCATTCGGCATTTTCCTTTTCTTCCTCCACATTCGCGACATCTTGATATTATTTGTAAGTTTGCCACATCTTGATGGTTTCACTGAATTGTTAACGGGAGTTTGGTCATTTCGATGAGCTGCGGCTTCCAGATTCGGTGGCCATGGCTTTTTTTGTTCCGATTACTCCCAGATTATTCTAAGCCTCTAATAGCCTCAGCCCGAGAAGAAAGATGGGCTTTTGGTTACGCCCCTCCCACATTCATAGGTTTGCAGTTCTACCACATTTTGTGTCCTTTTTTTTATCAATGTTGATTTGCCTTTGTTGATGGCTTCTACGATTGTTCTGTCGTGGCTGTGATGACACAAAAATCTTGACTTCTTGATACAGAGCCTTAATTCACTTAAGGACAAGATTCTGATGACTTTATTTGTGCGTGTCTGAGCCTCTGAGCCGATGCACCTCCTTTCTGTGTGCAATTCTTTAAGTTTGGTCTCTTTTACTTTTTTTTTTTATATTTCCTTCTTGGTGATTGCTGTGTGGTAGAGGAATTGGTATATTGTTTTTATTTGCTTCGATATTTCTTGCGGTTTATTATCGAAGATCTCCAGCAATTGCTCATGGGAGTTTGGTAATTTCGAGAAGCCATTGCCTCTCCATTCTATGGCTATTGGTTTTTCTTGTAATCACAATTACTCCCATATTGATTCTAGGTACAAATAGCCTTGTTCCGCGAAAATGGTTGGCTTTTGGGTTAGGCCTGCCTTGGACATCTACGAAGTTGCTCCTTTTGTGTTCTTCATGTGTTAAATCTGGGTTTCTTGGTGGTGTCTTCGCTTGTTCATGCGTGGCTGTGTTGACAAAAACTTCGTTTCTCGATGCTGACACTTGATTTGTTCAAGGACCAAATTTTGATGAGCTTCTGTGTTCATTTGTGGCAAGTATGGTCTTTTTATGGTTCTGTGTTGTCTTTGCTACTCCTATCGTTCTAACCTTGCTGTGATGACAAAAACTTCCGTTTCTCCATGCTGAGACTTGATTTATTCAAGGACCGAAATTTTGATGAGCTTTGTGCGTGTCTGAGCCAATGCACCTTATTCTCTGGGTGCTCCTTTGTGCGAAAAGTCTGATCAAATTGTTTGTTTCTGTGCTGTACTATTTGAGTTTTGTTTTGCTCAGGTTTTGTTCCTGGCTTACGGAATGTTAGGGGCAGCCATTACAAGGTCTTACGTCTTACAGCTTTTTTGTGGTTGCTTGTCTGAAAGATGTGATTTTCGGGGGATTTTGCAAACTAGAGCAGCTGGGTCTGGTCACTTTGTCATATTCTCATTACATTCCCATATGTGATTGAGATCATCATTGCTGTTTTGAATGATGCTCAGTATGGGCACTGCAAATCATTTTTTATAAGGAATATGCTTCACAACAGGAAACCATCAAAATTCACAAAAACGGTAGTCATCTGTCATCCGTCATCCGACGAAACACGCGTGCAAGATAGGCTGTATGATCCTCCTGCTCAATCGGCGAGTGGCTGTATGATCCTCCTGCTCAATCGGCGAGCATACTGTTCCTTGTATACTTAGAGTGAGATGGTGTCCTGTTGTTACCATCTCTTTTAAAAAATGAATGAAAGGGCCATATCAGAGATGGATTTCATTTTGTTTGGACAAACTGTCCTGAGTATATTAATGCTTCCAATCCTGCAAGATAAGTTCCGCAAGATAAGTTTTGGAATATATGATCTGAAACAAGTTTTCAGAGATTGACTGTGATTGTGCTAAATAGTTTGTTCCTTATGAAATTCCCACTGCTGGCTTTACTGGGTCCTTTAAATACATAGTATGTCCTTCGAAGGTCAAATGGCCTTCATGTTTGTAGTAGCTCAGGACTACTTGGATTGATCTTCATCTACCTGTTCTATAATAATAACAACCTATGGGGAAAATGTGAAAGAGTTGCTATTTTGGGTCTTGCATTTCTCGTTGATGTGGCAAAATTGACTTCCCTTCTGATAGTGGCTAGACAGACCCATGGGTTTTAAGAACTAATTGTATAATTTCACTTGGTACTTCTTTGGAATAGTTCCTTAGAACTATAGCATGAAAATTTGTGCATTTGTTTTTGAGAATTTGTCATATGCCGAAATGAGTCCTTATGGTTCTGCTTAACATAACCCATTAAAGATCTAGCTAACAAGATCTGATACGAGGCAAACTAAATTTTTTTAGGATACAGCCAAATTCATAAGAACTGAAAATTGCAACTAGCTGGAGATTACAAAACAGAAGATTGGGAATAAAAAGAAGCATGGATGGGGCAAACATCAAAGCTATTTCATCCTGCTTGTCTCACCATAGCCTTTCATGGTGAGTTTTGCCATGTCTAGCTCCCCATTGACCGAGGATTCACATTTCATGGTCCTCGAGATTCAGTAACCAACCATATGATCTTGATTCACACTTGTTGGTCAAGTCCTCAGTATTCTTGGAGTTTGTTAAGATCTCACCTAGAGGCCCACCTTGAGGCATCTCCCAAGAACTTGAGATGCAATCCTCCTGCACTTGTGTCATGTTAGATGTAAGGCAGCTAATGCGTGGTCCTTCTGGAGAGGAATAGAAAGTTGACGAAACTTGTATGGGATTGGAAGCTTTGTTTTTCTGAGACTCGATCTTCTCATTCTTTGGCAAGCTGAAATTTTGAAGGACTGATTGGAGGCACTCACGATCAAGCAGCCGTGTGCAAGAAATGTTCCTATTGCTCTGCTGGTTGCTGCTTTCCCAAGGCTTCAATGTTGTATTTGAGGAAATTGATTCGCTATCTACTGTAGGACTGAGCTTATCCGGTTTATTCTGTTGCTTCAGTTGACAGAGCAGGGACAACGTGGGTTGTCGATTTGTAGAATTTAGCAGTGGAGCATTGTTGTCTTCTGCAGGTTTGTTTGCTTTCTCTTTGCTCAACATTGTCCTGCAAATTTGTAACTAAGTAATCAAATAGAGATTACGATTGTTTTCTACCAAAATTGAAACTACCTTGCTGTCTTCTCTATGTCCCTGACTATACATTATTGCATTCCATATTATTACATAATATAGCAATTAATTTTTTCCATTTCAACTAGTTTTTGTTCATTAGCAACCACAATACGAACTTCTGTCACGAAAATGCATCAGAAAATCTTGTCCCGTTAATATGTGATGCACAAGTGACAAAAGGGTATACTGCGATGTAATCTATAACTCTGAAATAGTTCTACTTCATATGAGCAGATTTAACTCAGTGTCGGGATATATTAACCTGTTTAAACTATCTGTCCAATAGCTGACACTGCCTGGCTTCAATTCATTAACTTTCGCTTTCTTGAAGCTACCCTGTGAGACATGAGAAGACAATGAGCCAGCAGCGGGTATCTCTTTCGTAGTCTTTCTAGTTTGGTTTTCCACAGGCTTTCTTGAACGGTGGCGGTTCCTATTGATGTGCCGCTCACAATACTTGTGGTCGGCCATTGCCTCCTTTGAACATCGCCATTTCTTGCCATCTGTTCGACGGCATCTTCCAGGTTCTGGGTCAGAATCTGCACTTGTGAAGCCCTGATAGAGAGGCCTCCAACTCACTGCATTATACAGGGAAGTATGTCATGTTCTGCTTGCATGTAAATCCTAGAATAGATACAGTATTATGGGTATGCTCAATATATATGTTGGCATGTTTAGTGACCTATTCTAAACTGATGAGAACAGATAGTTGACAAGCTTATGTGATCCTCTTTATGTTACATTTACTTGATATATTCTGATATAAAAATATCAGTTTATCAAAATATTTAAAACTTAAAGATAGTATCTGTGCAATTTCATTGACATAACATATCAAAACTTTATGATTGGTGGTTTCAGATATTACCTCGAAGCCAACACTTCCATTTCTCACATTTCTATCTTAACAGATGTTTTGATGTGCAGTTATACATGTAAAAATGCTTTCTTTTCTACCTCGGTTTAAGAAAATGTGAGTTTTTAAGTATCTATGAAAATGCATCTAGATTTTTTGGTTTCGACGCTTACTTCTATTAGATGATCTGAAGCTTTTGCTGATTGAAATGAGCAGGCTGGAAGGTATAGGGGCCTTTGCATTGAGATACTTGTATATGAGAGCCTGATGCTCCAGTTCCATCCACTGTGAGGGAGTGAAAGGTCTCTTGGTCCTAGACAACAAGAACATGTGCTCATTTGATCTTCCAAAATCCATACCTAGATAAAACAAGGAAAATATTTAGTCTGCGCAATGCTGAAAGAAGCAACAACCTTATTCTTGAAATATGCGTGGTCAGGGGAGGAGGCATTGAGTCAAGACAAAAGTGTAAAGTTAAAAAGCAATGCAATGTTACAGCCTTGGTTTGTTGTTGTTTGTGGTGGGGGTGGTGGTGGTGGGGGGGGGGTGATGATCCAGTGAAGGGTAGAGTTGTGCAAATCCCCATGACTAGTTCGTGGCATTCATGAGAGATGCAGCACTTGAGTTTTCTTTGACTTTTCCTTTTATTTTGAGCATAGGAAAAGATAATACTGTCTATCATGGGTTGCAGAGAGCAGATAAAAGACCATGCAATATTGTCTATTCTTCTACTACATTACAGATGATTTTTTTTTTTTTTTGGAAAAGAGGCATGAGCAAATGATGTGCTAGAGCCATCCAAACCTGAGGGCAATGTGCGAGCAGCCTTGGAGAATCTGAGAATCTTTTGCTCATCAAGGAAGGGGGATGGGTACGAGGCATCCTGAGTGTTGGATCTCTGCATGAGACCCAGATCACTCTCCTTGGGGGATGGCACTGCGAGGCCTTGCAAGCCCAGCACTTCTCCAAGCTCCAAGGCAGCAGAGAACTCAGCAAACATTTGAGGAGGAGATGAGGGGAGAGGAGACAAGTGTGGATGGGTGGGTGGTGAACATTGCTGGGGACAGTGTGGTTGAGGGAGGGAGGGTTTGCTTTTTGGGAGGCAGGAAGTGTGGCTCTTTGGGAGACTAGAGGTGACCCTTAAATAGCAGGAGTCCTTTCATTCTTTTAGCTTTTGTTTTCTTTTTTGAGTTTTTGAGCTCGATACTTTTATGACCAGCGATGACTGACGGTGACGGCTAGGTATGAGTTGTTGTACACTTCTACACCCTTAGATATGATCCAACTGATTGGCCCTACGGCCCTACTCTTTGAAATATGTTCTACTGGTTTTTTGGCAAACTATTGGTGTGAAATGATGTACTACTTGTTTCAACCTTAAGGATTTGCTGGTGTACTATTCCACAATAGATAGCTTTTTCTAAGAGAATTAATTGGAGCAATTACTTGAGGACTAGAACAGATCCATAACTACATGGTACACACATTTAATTTCTATGTAAGTACCCCCAATAAGTACCCCTTGTATTTTTGCAAGTGAATGTTTTCCCACAAAGATGACAGCTTTATACAATATGGTTGGTTGGGTGCTCTGAAATAGATGAGGTGTTTAAAAGTAGTACTATTTATATATGTCTTTTTCTAGGCTCCGTTGCATAGTTTTTCACGTGACACGTTATAACTCTAGGTACCCTGCTACACTGCTACTAATATACGAACGAAGATTAGGTTTGAACCACTACGGTATAACAACAGAGTGATCTAAACCTCTGCTAACTACTTCATCAAATCAATAAATCCACGGCCAAATGTAAGGAGCAATAAGGTTGGGTTGTGCCTTGTGTGCTGGTGGATGGGAGTCACACGCACAGGGGCACAGCTCAACCCAAGCTCGGCGTCTGCGTGACATGTCCGCGAGCCAAGGCGAAATGTGTCCCCCGCACCGCTTTTGGAGCACTTCAGGATATGCAATGATAAAACAGTAGGTTATCTCTCATGGTTCTAGTTCACGGTAGGTTGTTTTTTGCGGTAATTTCGCGTGATACGTCATCTTCTATGATGGTTTTACAATAAGGATGTTATTTTTGTCATTTCGTTCGCACGATGACTAGTTTTGATATTTCATTTTAAAAAGAGGCTAAATAAGAAAAATAAACTCCTAAGGCAAGGCAAGGCAGAGCAAAGCAAAGTACGGCGCGTACGGCATGGCTGCCGGCCGCAGACGCAGAGGCCCACGCGTCTGTCCATTACTTGCTGCTGCTGCTATTCATCAGCGGTTCATCCATCGCGCGTTGTGGGCTCACGAGGTTTAGGTGGCGCTTTTCAAGGTCGGTTTCATTCATTGCATATTTTTTTTTAAATAATATTATTTTTAAAGAAATTTATAAAATTAAATAGTTGATTTTTTTACAAAACTACTGTCATCTTTTTGATATAACGAAATTGTCATATCACCATTTTACATGGCAACAGTAGACCTAGAGAATGACGATAGAGTCTAGAACAGTGCAGAGAAGTCCCCATCGCCAGTTGAAATGGCGACAGAGCCCTATCGCCACTCCAACTAGCGATAGGACCCTATCGCCATTTCAACTGGCGACAGAGACTTCCGCCTGTTTGTTTACTGTCTATTCCCGACCACATATTTTTATAGATAAATCACAATTATATTAAAAACATTTAGCACAACGTTATCATATTTTTTATCGAGAAATCACAATGATATTACAGAACGTTCAACGCAGCGTCCTCACATATTTTGTCGATAAATCACACTGATATTATAAAACATTCAGTACAACGTCATCACCTAGTTTTTCGACAAATCAAAATGAGATTACAAAGTATTGAGCACCACATATTTCAACAAGACGAACTTTTCCCGTGGTTGTGACCTCAACGTCCGCCCTATCGACCGCCTCTAGTGGGGCGGTCGAATGAAGTCCCCGCGGCATCATTCGGACTTCCGATGTCTCCTCCATCCTATAGATTTATCGTATGGCATTCCTCAAAGGTGTGTCCAAACTCCATGCAAATGAAGCACTTCTTCGTACGACGTCCAGCTTGTGCTTCGTCCATGTCATTCCTGATACACCATATCTGTCCTAGACCAACCTTTCCCTTCAGCTTATCATTGTTCGCGGCCTAGATAGATTGCACCCATGTCGGATGGCCATGAAATAGCCAACCACACGCGTAACCATACAACTCTGCACTCCAGGTTTGCATCACCTCCTCCTTGTTGAAATAATCAGAGAGGTACTGGTTAGGATGCTGCACCACCGTCGAACATACGACCATGATATGTGAGCATGGCCTATGCAGAAGAAGAGCTTATTACAAGTGCATACACAACTAGCGCGGTGTAGCGTGCACTCATGGATGATCCTCTCGTGGTTCATCCCGTGGCGTCCTTTATCTCTGCATAGAATCTCGAAGCGAAGCTCCCTTGTGCCCAATGCATTTCACCATTCTTGCTCTTCTCCTCCTTGTACTTGGTGATTATGGCGGAGTACAGTACTCTGCCATTTGTCATGGCGAGCAACACATTATTGCTTCTGTCAACAAAGTAACTTGTGGTACCGCGGATAATTGCCTCCACAATACCAACCAAAGGGAGGCACCTGGCGCCACGCATGACTCAATTGTACACCTCGGCTAGATTGGTTGTCATGACACCATATCGAGCACCACCCCAATCATGTAGCAGAGACCACTTCTCCTTAGGCTCGTACTCAATCCAGTCTGAGAAGTATTTCACTTGCGCCCCTGTCTTCCTCGCCACACTAGGACCATCTGTGGGTAGCTGTGACAGTGTTTCGGGGGCCTGGTAAGCGCTTGTAGTGGCCTTTTTCGCTGCCTCCCTTCTATGCGTCTGGGTCCGCTCATCCAGAATCTTTCAGAGTGCGTCAAACTTTTATTGCTGGTTCTGGTTGCATAGCCGGTTAAACAGGTTCATCGAGTCCTTGTTGCGGCTGCTTGTAGAAGTTTGCACCCCAAGTGTCTTATACACCACCACCTACTTTGCAGATCCACCCATGGAAGTGGTTCGTTCTCTCCTTATTGTAGTTGAGTTATTGCACTCAGCAAACCCGCATGCCGATCATGTATGGCGCATACATTAGGATGACCCTGTACAACAAAAATCCTCAAATTTATCAGGAACCACAACCAGCTGTCCGTGTTCTCGCTTTCAATGAATGCAAATGCCACGGGAAGAACTTGATTGTTTTCGTCCGTTGCTATTGCAGTCAGTATCCAACCCTTGTAATTTACAGTCAGGAATCTGCCATCCACGCACAAGATTGTATGGTAGTGCCGGAATGCATTGATGCATGGACCAAAAGCGAAGAGTGCTCGCTTCAGTGCCCTCTTATTACCTCACTTCGGATGCGTGGAATCTTGAATGTCGACATGAGTAACGGGATTCCTGCCTTGCATGACTCGGAGTTGGCCTGGTAGGTTGTGGTAGGAGTCCTCGAACGTACCGAATCTTGATTCCAATGCCTTATGTTTTGCCCTCCACGCCTTGGCGTAGGTGATTGTGTACTGGAACTTTGCCTCAATCACTCAAATGATGGATCGTGGCTCAAAATTTAGATTATCCATGATCTCACCGTACATGATGTTCGTGATGAAGCCTAATGATAAGTTCTTGTGGGACTGCACTGACTCGGCGATGACACATGTGTGAAGGACCAGTATAGAGCATTTCCAGTATGTGTCTCACTTATACTAAAATGCGTGCACTAGCCAAGGGCATCCCTTTATGTCGCACTTCACGTCTTAGCATCTTAACTTAGACTTGACGACTGTAAATGTACGCCGTACCGACAAGGCCCAGAATTTGACCGCCTCCTGCACAATCTCCTTGCATTTGTACAAAGCTCTTTGCCTAACCTCACTCTAGTCGTACTCCCACGGCACACGGAATCCTTCGTTAACGACGATGTTGTCGAACTGGTATGTGTTCCATTTGGATGGAACCGCTTGCTGTTCTACAACATTCTCGTCGTCATATCCTTCATCTTCCGGCAATGCCATGTAGTCCTGATCTTCGAGATCCATCCTTTAGACTAGGGCTTCCAACTCCTCACCCTCGTCAGCAAACCCACTAGCTTGCCTGACTAAAGGAGCTCCTTCCACGGGGTCTTCATCGACAGCATCAACAGCTCCTAGACCTTCGTCCATTGTGTGCGCCGTGTTGTGGCTGGAGTCCCCGAGTTCTTCTTCAGCATCATCACCCCTTCTTGTTCAGTCGCCGTTTTAGGAGTGGACTTAGCATATGCCTGGACCAGAAGGACCAAATCCCACCTTTCCTCCCTCTCCCTGTGTATATATGAATACCATGATCTTATTCCCTTGAGCTGCACTAACTCCCAATATATGCCCTGTGGTGCTCGATTGGCAAGACAACTCAATCTCATATCATACACAACATGGTCCAAATCGAATGTAGGGAACAACCACCACATCACAGTACCCCATGTACGTTGCTCTAGTCTTCTTAGGGTCACGGTCGCCGATTGAAATAACGCAAATCAGTCCTCTTGTAATTTTAAAATTGGAACCCTCAAGAATAGTTCCATGATCATAATAAATTTTAAAATTGGTAGCGTCCGACATATTTGACGTACTGCACTGTAAACAAGATTTGTACGATTAACCACATATCTAAAACTGAACTACCCACTGAAAAGGATTATGTACAACATACTACACTACGTAACCGTACATGTAAAACTATGTAACCCATTCAGTTAAAAATTACCTAAAAGGTTGACGACCGGACGGGTAACGTTTCACTAGCTTCTCTCGTCCCCTCTACTCCTCTCCCTTTCTCTTTTTTTCTGAATAAAAATGAGTTATGCCAGAATTTCAGGGTCTTTTATAGGGTAGATTGTGCCGCCATTTGGAATTGTGACTGGAATTTGCGGGATCCCTATCGCCATTTGAAATGATGATTTTTTATATTTTTATATTAAAACATTAGAGATCTATCGGCATATGAAATGACGGTTTTCTAAATTTTAATATTAACAAATTTAGAGACATGTCGCTATTTGAAATGACGGAAGGACCCTGTCGCCAGTTGACGTGGTAATAAGGTAATATCGTCATTTCAACCGGCGACAGGAGCCTTTATACACTGTTCTAGACTCTATCGTCATTTCATAGGCTCTATTGACATTATCTAAGGACATGATAATTTCATCATTTTAAATGACGACAGTAGTCTAATTTTGTAAAAAAATAATAATAACTATTTATTTTTATAAATTTTTTTAATATAATAATACTATTTTTAAAAAATAGATTATTCATTGAGCCCCATCCTATTTGGAAAAAAAAAAATGGGATGACCCCTCCCTCATCTCCATCCATTTCCCTCCCCTCCTGAATCTAATGGCCCGGAGGTGGGCCTCACCGAGAAATTTCCTTCCATCCTGTTTGCTCGCGCCTCCGCGCGCAAATTTACTCGTCCCCTGGCCCTGGCCCCGGCCGGCACGCGTGGTCGGCACCCGAATCCCCCACCTGACTGAACCAGTGTCGCTGTCACTCTGGCTCTTAATAACACACATCACACCTTGCCTTGTCATATATGTCTCTCTTGCTGGGGCAAGCATCACGTGAGCTGGAAGAGGTAATTGGTCCCCTAGCTACTGTGAGTGCAACCCCACCAAGTGGATTTCTGGTGATCTCTTTCTTCTTCATCTGTCTGTCCCAGAGTTAATAACATTTGTCATCTGGAATCTGACCGTTATGACGTCATCCTCCATGCCTCATTTATCAAACACGTTGAAATGGCTTCGTTTGGCTCGTCCACGAGCATAGTCAAGATTGTAGTGACCGTTACATACCACTACGGACAGTCAAATCTTATTAAATTTGATCAAATATGTTGTTTGAAACATATGATTTGCGTATATGAAAATGATACGAGTCAATTTGTCATGAAAATATTATCATAATACTGTACTTTTATAACTTGTTTTAAATATATGATAAGAGAATTTAGAGTTCAAAGGGGTATCTTGTTGACTTTGAAAAGTCAAAAGCGTTACTTTTTGTGACTGGTTGGAGTAGTAGAACATAAAATCAAACTACTAAATATATGGAGTAAGGTAAAGGTTTGATTTGAAGGAGGTGGGCCTTAATTGGCTTATTGCAACTTGTGAAAAAATGGCCTTAATAAGCTAGCAGCTCATCATCTTCCCTTTAACTAAAGCTAGTGAAAAATGGCATTCCCAGGCGCGTCCTGTATGCTTGCCCGCCCACTCTTGCGCGTTTTTGCAGTAGAACATCTGAGCACGGCCGGTCCATGCTGCTTAGGTTTGGTCTTATGTTATCTGGTTAATCCATTGGGTTTTTACCGGCCTTCTTATTTGTGTGTCGGTTCTTGTTTCGGTCTTTTTCCCCTGTCTTTCGTGTCTGTCATGCCCTTTGTTGCGCTTGTTGCTTCATGCATCCTTTGCCTTTTTGCATATTGTGCCTCCTGGTGTCCTGTTCATGCGGTCTGGCAAGGAGATCCGTTCGCGCTTCAATTTAGTGGTCGTCCAGCTTCCTGGTCAGTCGTCGTTCGGGCTTCCTTCTGGAACACATCCCAGGTCGTACATTCTCCTTCCTTCTGGACTTGTTTTAGTTAAATTCCAATAAACTATTGTGCATCTGCTTGGCCCTCTGTGCTTCCAGCAGATGTGACTCTGACGATTGCGTCTTCTCTTGGTTCGATATCTATGTTTGCTTTTCCATCTGCGGCTTTTTCATGTCGTGTTTTGTTCTGTCAAGATTTATTTCGTTCCTTTCCTATGGATGATGCATTTCGGTATACTTATCTCTTCTGTCGTTTGTGTGATGGCTAGATTCTATCTCGGTCTTTCTCTGTTTTCATCTTGGGTTTACTGGTTTGGACCGCGACTGTTTTTGGCCCCTCTTTTTTGGGAGTCAGCGCTGCTTTCCTCGTCCTTGTGTGAATCGTGTCCGCTGCTTTTCCTGATGCGCTAGCTAGTATGCTGGGTCTTGCTAGCCGCTGATTTCTGTTACGTTAGTCGTTGCCCTTGCATATATAGCGGTGCTTCCGGTACGCACGTTGGTTCCTTTCCTGTTAGCCACGAGCCATGCTCAGATGTTGCTGCGTCGTAATCGTGTCGTGTTATCCGTTAGGTTCTTAGTTTCGTCTCCTTTCATTGGTAGCTTTCTTGTGACTGACTACTACGACCGATTGTTTTTTTGCGCCTTGCCGATGCTGGATTCGTTAGGCAGTTGTAAGATCGAGGATGCCGATTAGAGAGGGTGAATAGACGGTTTTAAAAACTTCTTTGGTTAAAATCAATTTATAGAGCGAAAGCTAACAACAAATTAGTTTTGTACAATTAGAACCTAGATCAACTAGTTTTGACTAAGTACACCAACAATAAGACTATAGATAAAGATTGCAATTACACAAATATATAAGCAATTTAGTACAGAGAATGTAAATTATAATAGTAAAGCACAAGAAGAACAAATCAAGATGACACGATGATGTTTTATCGTGGTGTTCGAAGACTTGCCGGTCTCCCCTAATCCACGTTGACGTAAACCAAAACGAATTGGATCGGCTCCACAAATCAAGCCAACACATCCGAGGTAAGTCCAACCATTTGGACCGGTTCCAATACGAATCAACATCTCGATCCACTCGGGTTGCTCTCCCCCCACTCCGGCGATGGCGAGCACCAAACCACTCACAACCATGCCGGCCTTCTCATAAGCTTCTTGAGAAGATCACTAGTGCATGACGCCTCCACGCCGTCTAGGTGTCGGCAAATACCAAGAGTAACAAGTCTACGACTTTCACATGAACTAATCAAGTGTCTAAGCTCAATAGATACACAATCCACTACCTAAGGCAAGACATGCACTTAGGGTTTACTCTCCAAGCTCACTAAGTGCAACACATGCACATAAGAGATGAGATGATTTGCTCTTTGCTCAAGAAAATGAATTGAGGTGCAAAAGATCATTTTCCAACCGGCCAAGGTGGGTATATATAGCCCACACACAAAAACTAGCCGTTGGAAACAAAATGCTGAAAAATCAGCACAAGCGGTACTGTTGGACCGAAACGGCGACTAGAGGGGGGTGAACAGGAACACGATCTCTTTTTCACAAAGATCAGATTCAATACGATTTTCACTCCAATAGCTATGAGAGCTATGAAGATCATTATACAAGCACAACAGAAATCTTGTATTAAATCCAATCTAAACCCCGGAGCAAAACAACCAAAATAACCAAAACTCATTTTACAAGTAAAGGGCGGTATGACCTCGATGTTAATGGCGGTCGGACCGGTCACCTTAGACGGTCTGACCTCTAGCCTGATGAACAGTGAAATCAATCCGAAAAATGAAGTTGTAAATAGTTGTCACTTTTGATCTACAACTCCAAACTCGATGAAACTTGGAACACACCTTCTCTAGGATATCATGAACCTATTCCAATCAAAGATCGTGAAGATCCTTGGTAAAGTTCGATCTTTTCCCGTTTGAGTGAAGGATGGTTCAAAACCGAGTCAAAACGAAAACTAGATAAAAACCTTGCTCGCGGGTTAGAGATGATCAAGATGATCCTAGATGATATCCCACATATCACAGCAAGCAAGATTGGAGGTAGAAACTAATAGAAAACTTGTGAATCAAAGAAAACCCCAAAATCACAAAATAAAGAGTAAGAACGAAAAGAGACTCATCTGAAGAAAATTTGCATAGATTGATTTGTGATTGTTGCTGGTTTACAGCCACTCCAATATGGAGAACAAAACTCAATACATGAGCACACAATAAATCTCCTCTTCAAGAATCATAACCTCTCCACTCCCTAATCTCAAAAACAAAACTAGAGTTTCAAAATAAGTAAAAGGATTAGAGGAGATGCACAACATCCTCCCATATTTATAGTGGAGGCTAACATTATAGAAGAGTTCCTACTGGGCACCCGTTAAGCCCACACACAAACGGTCTAACTCATGAACGCATTTTAAAGCGTCGTTTTCATGTTCTCTTGACCTAAACCGCTTCTCCTTGCGTCGTCTTGCGCTGCGGTTTAGCCAAAAGTAAGCAAGGCGGTATTTTAACGATATTACCAAAATACCCCTTCTCGATCTTTCTCCAATGACCGAGTCCAATCTTGATGAAGTAGTTCCATACTTCGCCACATGTAGGTTGATCAACGGCTCTCATCATGTCGGTAAGTCTCTCCCATCCGGTTCCCACTGAAACCACCATGGCACTTGCACCGACCCCCGCGCCGCTTGATGCAACCCTTCGCATCGAACTTCCCGTTCGGTCATCCTTGTCCATTTTGCGTCACGCTCGAATCCAATGACCTCATCCGACATCGTCGATCGTTCTGAACCTCAGCTCTCCAAGCCTAGTCCCGATCATCCTCACCGTTGACTGTCGTTGACCTCCAAGCAACCTGCACAACAATAGACCAAGAAATCAATTCCGGGAATAAGTTCTTCGCAACTTGACACACGTTAGTCAAAACATGCATCATGCAACATATATGGGTGAAACTCATGAACTTGACTCAAGAAACAAACATCGCCACTACAAGGGCCGTTGAAACAAGTGAAAATCGATCAGACCGCCATTCAATGGCTGGTCTGACCGCCCTCTGGTCGGTCCGACCGCCGGCCTGGCCGGTCAGACCGCTCAGAAAGGACTTAGCCAATTTTTAGCCCCTGAAAACCGAAACCTTTCTGGAAATTTCAAACGAATAGAACTTTTGACTGGAGACTCCAAAAATTATGAGACCAAGTGTATTAGAATCCCCTCTCTTACCTACACCCTCTATTTTTGGCCAAGCTAAAAAATCCACTTTTTGTATCTGGCTGGTCTAACCACCGCTAAGGCCGGTCGGACCGCCCCAGACCGGTCTGACCGCCAGGGGTGGCAGGTCAGACCGCCATTGGATGGTCTGACCGCCGCCCAGGCCGGTCAGACCGATTATGACCTGACATAACTGAAATAATACCGAAAACTCGTGAATCGACAAACCTTTAACGCCATTGCCAATTGTAACATCATCATAAGATTATGAGCATATCCACAGGTACTACTGCCGTTCAATGGCCGGTACTACCGCAACTACACAACAAGCACAGTTACGACTATATCAGATGAGAAACTAGCAGTTGAAAAGTACAGTGCGGTACTACCGCCAACCAACACGCGGTAGTTCCGATCTTCGATCGTTCCATTTTTGAAGGGCGGTACTACCGCTTCCACTTAGGTCCAACATATGACACCTACTGGAAAGAACATACCACCATTCGTTTTTCAAAATTACCGATCTACGGTAGTTCCGCTCAAAGCACAGCGGTACTACCGACTTTCAAAGAGCAAACCAAAACTCCAAAATGCGTCGTTCTGTAAAAAAACGTACCGTAAGAATTTTGGTACAGCCGACTTGTGGTCGTTCCACCCAAACAACTCTGATACTACCACACTTTCAAGAGAGCAATAAAACTCAAAAAGGTGTCTCTCTGGAAAAAAATATACCACCGGATTTTTGGTCCATCCAGGTTGCGGTAGTTCCACTCCCAACATGCCGGTACTATCGCACAGCGGTAGTTCCGCCTTCTTAACGTTGGAACTACCAATATTCTTGAGAAAAACTCAATTTGCAAAACACATTTGCCAATTGACTTGCGATTCAAACAAGAGTTAAAGGTAAGATTCTCAACAAATTGTAAAACACATTTGCCAACTTTTAGAATCACACCACAAGGAATAAGATACATGGACTAAAATTATTTGCAAACTAAAGTCACATGCTACAAAGATCATGCATAAGCATCAATTATTTGCAAAACACATTTACAAATAATAGCATCATGCCACAAGGCTAAGGTGCATGGACTTCAACCATTTGCAAAACACATTTGTAAATTATAGTCTCATGCTACAAAGATTAAATGCATGAACCTCGGCTATTTGCAAAACACATTCGCAAATAATAGCACCTTGCATAGATGAGCCAGAGCAAACACAATAAGCTATCAATACATGACTAACTCATGCTACTAGTCAAAACCCCTCTTAATAGTACATCAACCTATACTAGCAATCCGGTCTTCCAACCAAACACCAAGACCTGTAAAATTATATAAACTCATCCTTAGCCATAGCTAGTCATACTTTTGCCTTAAGCATCTTCTTGAAGCTTGATGACGCACATCTTCACTTCAAGTCCGGGTCCTTGGTCAACACATGATGATTTCGCTTACTTCGGGATCTTGACTTGATGCTCATCAACTCATGATGATATCATTTATCCCGAGTCTTGATATACATCAACACATGATGCATCCTTTACTTGACCTCCATCAACACATGACAAGTCTTCTCTTGACTTGATGATCAACCCATGATCATCTCCTCTTCTTGAATCATCATCGATACAATATGATTTTCTTTTCTTCAAGCTCTTCATACGCATCAACACATGATGCATTCTTTACTTGAACTTTGACTTGATGACGAAGAACTCATGATGTCATCCTAAGTCTTCATCACTTTGGAACATAACATATTCATCCAACTCATAGAAAAAGTTAGTTCCACAATATGATTATCATTAATTACCATATTATACCATTAACTCATAATGGTGGGACAAGATACTTCAATCTTTCCCTTTTTGGTAATTGATGATAACCACTTCAATCGCTTATAATTGAATGTAGATAAATGAGAGAACAAATGAGTATATACGAACTGCATAAGTTTTATATATACTCAAGGATATGTTTCAAAGTAGAGATCACAAATATATGTGGAGAACAGAATATGGATCAGTACTAATGAAACCACAAAATATAGAGTGAACTCCCCCTAAATGTGTGCATACACAAATGTATAATAAGAACATATGCACATATTCAAGTTAGACTTATGGTAGGGTTCAACCTATATTTTTGCTCCGAGGATTGCAACAATATATAAGAAATATGATGTCGAATGCGTACCTCGTTGAATTTCACCTTCATATCCAAATGAGACTACACACTAGATATAACAATAGAAATATTAGTCTCACAAATAAATTTATCATTAATCACCAAAACATTCCATTAACTTATAATGGCGGGTCTAGATCCTTCAATCTCCTCCTTTTTGTGATTGATCACAAATCCTTTATCAATAACAATATTTTGATACAAGTCATCATAAGATAAGAATTTAAACTATTGAGTTATTTTCATGCACGTTGCTAAGCAATTTAAAGCTTAAAGTAGTCTTCGTACTATGCATTAAATAAGGTGAAATCACAAAAAATAATATTTTTATTCTCCTTATTTTTGGCATAAATTAAATCACAAAGGAGAATATATATTTTTCATCCAAATGTGGGGATATTGATCATATAAATATTTTCTCCCTTTTGGCATTAATCATCAAAAATCCAAAACAAATCTAAAGCCAACATAGAGGTTTTGCAAAACAATGAACTTGGTAATTGAAATCATTTTATTGTAATCAGTGAAATATTCTCCCCTTTTGACATTAATCACCCAAAAATAAAGTAAGGTCAAAAAGAGGACTTTGCAAATTAATGAGCTTGGTCACAAAGAGTATGAAATGAACACATATGACCAATGGGGGTTTTTGTCTCCAAGAGAAACCACAATAGGTCACAAGCATATTGAACATATAACACCCCCCCTAAATATATGTGTATAGAGATGTGAATTGATATTTATGCATATGAGAGGATTTTATGAAATTTTTTGACAGAGTTCCCTTTATATATTGAATCCAAGGAATCACAACAATTGATAATTAAAATTTGAAAAACATGCAACAACTATAAGGATTCAATCCAGAACATATCTTAGTCAAGAATATAAAGTGAAGGACCGGAAAGGCGACTAGAGGGGGGGGGGGGTGAATAGGAGCACCTAATCTTTTTCGCAAAGAATGGATTCAACTTGTAAATTACTCCAATAGCTATGAGACTATGAAGATCAACGATTAAGCAGAGGAAGTCTTATGTTGAATCCACTCCTCACCCCAAAGCTCGACAAACAAAAGCGAGGAAGAAGCAGAAGAAATCGGGACAATCGGTACAACCACGAGCAAGCGGCGGTTGTACCTGATCGGCATAAGCCATGAGCAAATGGCGGTTGTACCGCAGATCCGCTACAACCACGATGTTAAGCCCGGTTCATCAGATTGTCTGGAGCGAGCAAAAACCTCTCGGGTTTCAAAGCGAAAATCGGCGTAACTTTTGAACCGCTTGGCCAAACTCTACGAGATTTGAACCACACCTCCCTAAAGACACTAGGAACCTATTCCAAACAAATATTTCAGAGATCCATTCCAAAGTTCCTATCTTCTTGCATTTGAGCGAAGAAGGATGCAAAGCAAGGCAAAAACCGAAATGCTCCACAATCTCTCAACCTTGGCTCATGAGATTTTGCAAGAAGGTTAGTAATAACCTCAGGACATGCTAGCATGAGTCTTAGGCCAAATCCTCAAGGAAATCAAGAATTTCATCAAAACCCTAGAAGAGGAAATGAAGAGCAGAGGATGCCAAAAGTGAAATCGAGATTTAACAAGATTAGCTCTTGGAAAAATCTATCAAATGATCTTGGGGCACTATCCCAACATAGAGCAATCCATTTTGCAGCTCACTAGCAAGAACCAACAAGAAAAGAAAAACTCACAAGTCCATCACGAGAGAGAATCGAAAAAAAAAATAAGAACAGGAATGCAAACTTGATTTTCATTTCTTGAATCAAGAGCGAAATACAAATAAATACATCCCCATACGCATGGACATTAGAACCGGAGGGATGATTATAAGATTCTCAATCCATCTCCTCACTCTCCCAACACAAGAACACACTCACACTACATGCTCTAGAGAGGAGGAGAACCACTCAAGAACTCATCAAGAGGGGACACGCAGGAGCACACTCTTGCCTTCCTCCACTCTCAACCACTAAAGAGCAAAAGAGAAACAACCTCACAAAGCCTCTTTTGACTCTAAAACCCTAATTCCACCTAAGTGCTCACTCGGGCAGGCGGCCCATCCATCCTATTTATAGCCCATGGCTACTTGGTCTCCACCACCGTTACGCCCGCTAAAACCAAGCGAGCCGCTCCGCTTGTGCGACCTTGCGAAATTCCCGTTTCGCCTCTCGCACCTTTCGGGAAGCTTCAGCGCTCCTCGTCTCGCCGCCTCGCAACCACCTCGAGTCCACGTCGTCTTGACACATCCCGGCCGTTCGACCTCGGTGCCACTGCACCTAGTCCGGTCCACCGTGTCTCGCCACGACTCCACTCGGCGTCCTGCGACCACACGGACAAAGAAACACAAAACCGGAACAAGTTCTTCACAACTTGACCTAGCGTTAGCTCAAACATGCAATATGCAACACATATGCATGAACACACTTGGATATGACCTATCCCAAAACTCAAATCACCAAAATGGCGAACCTCACAATACAATCGGTACAACCGCCATGTTACCAGCGGATCAACCGCACTCGGTCGAACCGATTATCCCGGCGACAATTGAAAGACTTCACGCAGCAGCGTGAACGGCGCAGCGACATGGTCCGACCACACAAACCAAACTCATTGGCCGAAACCCTTGTCAAATACTCATCACTCTCATGGAACACGACCACAAGGTCTCTCAATCTCCCCTTGATGAGAATATTGACAAACTCGAGAAAAAGCTTTAAGAAGAGTTTGAGTTTGAAAAATCCAACATGGTCCAAGGAATGAAATGAAGCTAATGACCATGTCGACGGAAGAGCAGCTAGAGCAACAAGCTGAAAGAGCAAATTGATCTCAAAGCTCTAAAGCTGTTCCCAACAGACTTTTTCTTCTCTATTCTCCCCCTTTTGGCAATAAACGCATCAAGATGCAATAGAGAGAATATGACATGTTAATGAATGAAAATGGCTGAAGTTTGTTTATTTAAACATTTTGAGCCATGAGAATTATCCATAATGACCAACATGTAATACACCAAGCCATAACTCAATAAAACGCTATCTAGATCATAACAACATACATATAAGCGGCTAGAGCACATAGATGACAATCGAAATGTAATGCATTTAGAGAGCAAGTCAAGTCATCAATGAGCAAAGTCTAACTAGAGATATCCAAGGATGATGCAGGCCATGTCAATAAGCTAAGCGTAACAAGGAAGCTAACATTGAGTCCGAATAGAGTGCTATAAGCTCAAGAATGAATCATTTGGCTCAACTTTTGTCAAAAGCCCAAATTTCAACTATTTTTCATTTGCAATGAATATTCAAGTTGATAAAGGTCTATCTTAGTAAAGAAGGTCTGGACTAGGAGCCATCCACAACCTCTTCCTAAGCTTCAACCAATTTTGACAAATGGCATTTTTAGCCATGTGCTAGATCTCAAGCCTCACTACGACCATCCCAAGCAACAAAAGCTTAAAAGAGTGGTCTAGGTCATCCAAAACTCCCCCTGAGTTCATGCCCAGTGCAATGGCAAGCCGTCTCATGAGAAAGAATTGGCGAGATCAGTTTTTTCGCACAAAAGAGATTTTTTTTTTAACAAGTTGTACTAACTCATGCATCATCAAGAGACTAAAACAGCTCTTTCTAAGGCTCAATATAGATTCATCACTCTACCCAGCCTATTTGACATGGCATGAATCATAAAAGGATAGCTCGAGAAAGACTAATCTCGAGTGCTAACACGACAAGTTTTAGTTTAAGTTGAGCAATTTTAATTAACTTATCATGGCAAAAGCTAGGCTACACATATGAAGTCATGATAAATCTAGCAAATAAGCACAAGTCATGGCAAGGTGTAAAGCATTGTAAACATGTCATAGCAGGATAATAATCAAGGCTCAATGTAGTTATATTACAATGCGAGAATGCTAGAAATGCGAGAAGATCCGGCTCCCTCAACAATAGATGCAACTTTTAGTTCAAGTTGAGTTATGTCAATATTAAGCTCGAAGCTCCCAAATGAACTCCCCTTGAACCAAAACAATAAATCGAGAAGCTGGCAAGGAAAAACATAAAACAGGCAGTCCTTAAAGCATAGATAAGATATAGAGAATACTATAGCTCAGACTAACTCTCATCTACCCCATATGACTCTAGGACTATCAGCGCCCACTTAACACACCTAGGAGCAAACACGTACCTGTCTGCAGGGTGGCCCAACCCTCGCTAGAAACTGCAAGAAGTGAGTGAGCTCAACCTAGTGAGATAAGTAACGACTAATAAGCGACATCCTAGAATCACAAGATAAGAGCGAGAAAACTAAACAACTAGACAAAAGAAGCACTCTAATCTATGCTAGGAGGACTAATCCCAAATGCACCCAAAATGCAATGCAATAGTAAGGAGCTAGAGCATAAATAAGATAGTAAGCGATAAAACCCAAAGCTCCCCTCACTACAGTCCATAAGGACAAACCACCCCAAGCTCTCCCATGAGCTAAAACCTCGAACTATCCAATGGCTTGGTGAAAATGTCATAGCTGGTGGTCACTCTCCTGGCTGGAGCACTATATCACCCTTCTCTACATGGTCTCTAAGGAAGTGAAAGCGGATATCGATGTGCTTGGTAAGGAATCTTGCCTTGGGTTCTTGGCAATGTTAATCGAAGTGTTATCACAAAGAGTGGAACAACGCCGATAACTAACCCAAAGTCCCGCAGGTCGAAGTCATCGAGCACTTGGCTACGACAGCCGGGCTGCGACAGCGTGCTCGGCCTCTGCGTGGGGCGTGCAACAGGATTGCTTCCTCGAAGACCAGAAACAAGAGAAGTGCCAAGAAATTGGCGGTGCGAAGTGCTCTTCCTATCTATCCTCGACCGGTGAAGTCGCATCAGAAGGCTCTCAAGGAAGGCGGGATGAAGAAGAGTACCGGATACCATAGTCAATGGTAGCTCGCAGTACCGAAGATGCGCTTCACTTGCTGGCGGTGAAAGCGAGGAGAAGCACAGCAGCGCACAAGCACACAGAGAAATGTATGTGCGGTCTCGAGGCGTTGAGGTACAAGAGGAGCCAATCATGCTGCGAAACTCCTTTTGATCAAGCGGCTCGCCATCCTCATCAGGTCAAGATAGGTTTGTAGAAGCCATGGGAGTCGACACAGGCTTACCATCACTCATGTCGAGCGTTTGAGGAGATCACGAGTGTACTTGCCTGATGCAAGAAAGTACCCTCCGAGTGCGCTTGATCTGAAACCAAGGAAGAAACTCAACTCGCCCATCATGCTCATCTCAAACTCGAGCTCATAACATCCGAGAGGCGAGAAACAAGAGTATGAGAAGAGCCACCAAAGATGATATCATCCACATAAATCGGGCGAGTAGAAAGTTCTTGCCATGCTGCGAATGAACAAGGTCTTGTCAACTTTACCCATTTCAAACCCATGACTCAACAAGTAGGACTTAAGCCTCTCATACCAAGCTCGGGAGCTGCTTAAGTCCATCAGTGCTTTGAAAGCTTGAAGACATGGTTAGGGTATTTGGGGTTCTCGAAACACGGAGGTCAGTCGGACGTAGACTTCCTCCTCAATAAGGCCATTGAGGAAGGCACTCTTCACGTCCATCTGGTAAAGCTTGAAACCCTTAGAAGCTGCAAAGGCAAGCGAGATTCTAATGGCTTCAAGTCGAGCTCTGAGGGCAAAGGTCTCCTCGAAGTCTAGACCCTCAACACAGGAAAACCCTGAGCTACCAATCTCGCCTTGTTTGGATGACTACCCCATCCTCACTCTGCTTGTTCTTGAACACCCACTTGGTTCCAATAACATTGTGACCTCGAGGGGCTCGACAAGCGACGGACCTTGTTTCTCTCAAAGTTTTCCAACTCCTCATGCATGGCATTGACCCAAGACTCATCGAAGAGCATGATCAACATCCTTGGGCTCGAAGGAGGCAATGAAAGCGAGAATGGAGCAGAAAGAAGTGCAGATTTTGGCGTGTGACACGCTCAAAAGATCTCAATGATCCGCTCTGAAGGATGCCTTCTCTGGATATGTCGGGAGGTCTGGATGAGAAGAAGAAGTGGCCTCTACCTCGTGTGAGGCGAGGCGGGGGACAGAGCCACTAGCTCCGGAGGAGCGGAGGGCAGGGCGATCACCTTGAGGTGCCATGGAAGAAGGCATCTCAAGGGAGGAAAAGGAGCGAGGATCGGAGTAAACAACCATCGTCTCCTCATCCTCATCATCCACAAAGATGGTCTCGGATGCTCTAAAGAACTTGAGATATCGGCCTAGTCCCGGTGGCCTCATCGAAGGTCACCTCACGAGTCTCTACCATTTTACTAGACTCGCGATTCCAAACCCGATAAGCGCGAAGAAGTCGAGTAGCCTAGAAAGATACCGTCACGAGGCGTGACTCGAACTTATCTAGGTTCCCGGACTTCAAAATAAAGCACTTGCAACCAAACACACGAAAATGAGAGCCTGGGCTTTCGCCCATATCTCGACTCATAAGTGCGGTGCAAGAGTGCCCAAGAAAAACTCGATTGAAACATGGCACGCTTGATGCAATGGCCGACCCAAAACTTCCTCGGTGTAGAGTACTCATCAAGCATCGTCTGGCCATCTCGACCAAGGTGCGGTTCTTCCTCTCCACAACGCCATTTCTTTGAGGGCGTATGGAGAAGAGAGCGGTGCTCTACACTGTCTCACCGAGAAACTCTCAAAGTAGGAATTCTTGAACTCCGTGCCATTGTCACTGCGGATCGCTCGTAAGGCACCGGGAGCTCAACGGACATCCTACTAAAAAGACCTCGGAAATGTGTAAATGTCTCGTCCTTGAGGCTAAGAAAAACACCAAGAGTACCTCGAGAAGTCATCGACCACAACAAGAACATACCACTTCCCTCCTGCTTTTGTTGCACTCATTTGGTCCAGCTGTGTCCATGTGGAGCGGTGTCCGGTGCATCGGTCATAATAATGTGGAATGAGGATGAGAAGCGGCAACCATCTTGCCGCGTCTTAGGCATGGAGTGCAAACAAGATCTTTGACCATCTTGAGTTTCGCGGACCACGAATGAGATCATGGTCGCTAACTTTCGGGTCAAATGGTCAAATCAATATGACCAAGTCTCCTATGCGAAAAGAGATCGCGGGACTCGAAGCAACTAAACACACGAGAGGATCGCGGAAGACTCGAGAGAACTCAAAGACGAAAGATCCTCCCATAACGAGAAATCCATAAACGGACTACAGAAGAATCAAGAATTTTGCAATTGTTTTCTTAAAGCTCACCTCGAAACCGTCATCGTAGTCGAGAAGCGGAAAGCAAATTGTCTTTGACTTACTAACCAAGGCAACATCCTTAAGAATAAAAGAAGCATTAATACGCACAGTACCTTTGGCGATGGCGCGCCAGGCGAAGCGTCTCGAAGGTGATCGTCTCATCACGGAGCGCGGGCTAGGGAGGAGAACCAACGGAGTCTCCGGTCATATGGCGAGAACAACCGAGTCTACAAGCCAAACCTTCTCCTTCCCTACCGCGAACCTCGTCCGTGTCGAGTACTGACTCATTGTCATTGGGAGTTCGCCCTTGAGGGCCATGAAGCACATGCTTGGGAGAAGTCGTCGCCGCCATCCTTGGGCTCTTGGTCACCCGTCCGTCATCGTCGCTCCATCCCTCCACCTCGGCCGAGGTCGAGGTCGTCGAAAGCGGTGAGGACGCGGTGGAAGAGCTTCTTGGCTTTGCCAAAGTTGCGGAACTTCTTCTTCTTTGGCGTCGAGTGGAGGCTTCTTGTTGCAGTTCTTGTCGGTGTAGTCGTTCTTGCCCGAACCGCCGTAGTCGTTCTTGCCCTTCTCGGCTTAGGGCGATTCGCTCGGATGTGGTTGGGGCCACCACACTCAAAGCAAATCACGGGTCCTCCTCTCTTTCTGTCCCTCCTCCTTTGTAAGCGTGGGAGAATCTACGAGCAAGGAGGGCAAGTTGCTCATCCGCAATTGCTCTAGCGATCATCAGTTATGTCACGAGAGAGCAAAGGAGAAATTGCAAGAGGACTCGGAAGAGAGACCGAGAAGTTGAGCGGGATCGGTGACGGGGCCATCGATTGTGACTTCGACCTCGAGAGACAACGTCAATCTCGTGAGTCTTGAGGCGTGGTCTGACGCATCAAGAGTCAAGGTCGAGAGGTCTGTCGTGTCTTTGATGGTGGTCACTTTCATCTCCACACACGCAGATCGAGTCCGTAAGTATCGACGGCGTTGTCCGAGTCGGGTATGTGAGACCGACCGCTCGGAGGTTGCTCAAGATCTTGTGAAAGCGTCGCGAAGCACTCATCTAGGGACTCACCGACAAGCATCTCAAATTTGTTGTATTCTCGTTTGGCCGGTCTGTCGAACCGTCTTGATCGGGTGGTGCCCTCATGGTATGCGTCGAGGTCACCCGGATATCATAAGCGGACGACAGTGTGAGATATGATCAAACTCACTCGACTCAAACCACGGATGATGATGTTCCTAGCCTTTGCATTTGCCTCAACATCGACCATGTTCCGGCATTGATGTTCTCATCGGCGAAGCAATGAATCGAACCTTGACCTTTCGCGGATGGCATACCCACAGGCACGGATGTATGTCTCCATTCGGCTCTTCGGAAGGGTGTCGATGCCATCAGCGGGCGGCTTGGTCGAGTACTTGTCCATCGCCACGGCTCTTGAGACCGGTTAAGATCTATTGAAAAGAGCTAACCAGCTCGATACCAATTGAAGGACCGGAAAAGCGACTAGAGGGGGTGAATAGGAGCACCTAATCTTTTCGCAAAGAATGGATTCAACTTGTAAATTACTCCAATAGCTATGAGAGCTATGAAGATCAGCGATTAAGCCTGAGAGGAAGTCTTATGTTGAATCCACTCCTCACCCCAAAGCTCGACAAACAAAAGCGAGGAAGAACAGAAGAAATCGGGACAATCGGTACAACCACGGGCAAGCGGCGGTTGTACCTGATCACGTACACCCATGAGCAAATGGCGGTTGTACCGCGATCCGTACAACCACGAGTGTTAAGCCGGTTCATCCGATTGTCTGGAGCGAGCAAAAACCTCTCGGGTTTCAAAGCGAAAATCGGCGTAACTTTTGAACCGCTTGGCCAAACTCTACGAGATTTGAACCACACCTCCCTAAAGACACTAGGAACCTATTCCAAACAAATATTTCAGAGATCCATTCCAAAGTTCCTATCTTCTTGCATTTGAGCGAAGAAGGATGCAAAGCAGGGCAAAAGCAGAAATGCTCCACAATCTCTCAACCTTGGCTCATGAGATTTTGCAAGAAGGTTAGTAATAACCTCAGGACATGCTAGCATGAGTCTTAGGCCAAATCCTCAAGGAAATCAAGAATTTCATCAAAAACCCTAGAAGAGAAATGAAGAGCAGAGGATGCCAAAAGTGAAATCGAGATTTAACAAGATTAGCTCTTGGAAAAATCTATCAAATGATCTTGGGGCACTATCCCAACATAGAGCAATCCATTTTGCAGCTCACTAGCAAGAACCAACAAGAAAAGAAAAACTCACAAGTCCATCACGAGAGAGAATCGAAAAAAAAAATAAAAACAGGAATGCAAACTTGATTTTCATTTCTTGAATCAAGAGCGAAATACAAATAAATACATCCCCATACGCATGGACATTAGAACCGGAGGGATGATTACAAGATTCTCAATCCATCTCCTCACTCTCCCAACACAAGAACACACTCACACTACATGCTCTAGAGAGGAGGAGAACCACTCAAGAACTCATCAAGAGGGGACACGCGGAGCACACTCTGCGCCTTCCTCCACTCTCAACCACTAAAGAGCAAAAGAGAAACAACCTCACAAAGCCTCTTTTGACTCTAAAACCCTAATTCCACCCAAGTGCTCACTCTGGGCGTGACCCATCCATCCTATTATAGCCCATGGCTAACGGGTCTCCACCACATTACGCCCGCTAAAACCAAGCGAGCCGCTCCGCTTGTGCGACCTTGCGAAATTCCGTTTCGCCCTCCCGCACCTATACGGGAAGCTTAGCGCTCCTCGTCTCGCCGCCTCGCAACCACCTCGAGTCCACGTCGTCTTCGACACATCCCGACCGTTCCGGACCTCGGGGCCACTGCACCTAGTCCGGTCCACCGTGTCTCGCCACGACTCCACTCGACGTCCTGCAGCCACACAGACAAAGAAACACAAAACCGGGAACAAGTTCTTCACAACTTGACCCAACGTTAGCTCAAACATGCAATATGCAACACATATGCATGAACACACTTGGATATGACCTATCCCAAAACTCAAATCACCAAAATGGCGAACCTCACAATACAATCAAGTTTAACCGCCATGTTACCGGCGGATCAACGCACTCGGTCGAGCCGATTATCACGACGACAATTGAAAGACTTCACGCAGCGTGAACCGCGCAACGACATGGTCCGACCACACAAACCAAACTCGACTGACCGAAACCCTTGTCAAATACTCATCACTCTCATGGAGACACGACCACAAGGTCTCTCATAAAGAGAGGCATAAATCATAGCATAAACATTCCATTGTTCATCAAGATAATACAAGAGAGAACTTAAAGCCATAAAGATATTACAATCATCCTTACAAGATTCAAGCAAAACAAGTTCAATAACATAAACCCTTTTCCCATAGAATTTCCCATAAAACTCTTTCTCCACACCCTTTCCCCCACTTTGGCATTAAGGTACCAAAAATGTCACTCAGCCGGATCTTGAGAGCTTCTTGGAGGTGTGAGGAGACAGTCTCTTCCATACCGATTAGGAGTCACTATGGCTTGTTCCAGTGCTGTCACACTATCTGTTAAGGCAGCCAGCCTATTTTTGGATTTTGTTTGGAATCGTTGCTGAGAAGTCCTCATTTCCTGCTGAGTGTTCTAATCTCCACAATGGCTTCATAGATTTGGAAGAGATAGACTTGACCTTCTTCAGGTGCAGCAGCTCCTTGTGTAGCTTCTTGTGCAGCCTCCATAGGGGGAATTTGTGTTTGCACATTAGCAGGTATGGGAGGACCCTCACGAGGCTTATAGGGCTTATGAACTGATCCCAACCCTCCATTGTATCCATTCTTACGAATGATTAACACCATAATATATGGTGCATAGTTTATTCTTTTGACACGGCCATTCTTTGATGATGCAATCTCCCTGATAATTACATCAACCACATCAAACTTCCTTCCATGCATAATATTGTCTATAATGTTCCATGCATGCCCCCTGATGGTAGCATTGTTCAGGAGGCACATGGCCTACAATCTATGCTGTCGTGGTGGATGGATATCGCTGCCAGTGCCTAGGCCATGGCCGTCGCCCTTACAAGAGCTGATTTGTTTCAGTGGAGGCTCTAGGTCTAATCGTTTCATGCGGCCGTCCCCCTCTCGGTCGTCCCCCTCCCGACCATCGGCCCCCATCGCCCACCGGCCACCGTGCCTCCCGTCTCCCCTATCTCCAGATCTCCTCCCGGCCGTCCCCCTCCCGGCCGGCCACCCTCCTCCCGGCTGTCCCCCTCCTCCCGGTCGTCCCCCTCTCGGCTGTCCCCCTCCTCCCGGCCAGCCGCCATCCTCCCGGCCGTCCCCCCGATCCAGATTTCCAGATCTCCTCCCGGCCGTCCTCCTCCCGCCCAGCCGCCCTCCTCCCGGCCAGCCGCTGCCCCCGTCCTCCTCCTCTGGCCCGGGCTCCCGGTCGGCCGATCGCCTCCTCCCGCCCGACCTCCTCAACGCCGGCTCGACTCCGTCCTCCTCCCGCTTGGCCTCCTCCTGAACTCAGGTACATGAAGTTTTTGTTCCTACTGATGCTCTCCAGTTCTTGATGCAGTTTCAGAATTGATTCTTGTTGGAGTTTCAGAACTAAAAATTTAGAACAAGCAGTCGGTTAGGACGACGAGGTACTCTGGAGTTTAAACGATCTAGAGATCTGGTTTGTGAGTCTGGGATATGTATGTTGGACTGGTTTGTTCCTACCGACAGTAGCGCGTGTGTGTGTGTGTGGCCAAAATGGGAAGAATTGTGAGACTGTGATATCCATTTTTTTCACTGGTTTGTTCCTACTGATGCTCTCCAGTGGACTGTGAATTGTATGTTGGACTTCAGAGATCCAAAGATTTATATATCTATGTCAACTTCCATTGTAATTGTCCGTAAATAACAATTGATGCTCTCCAGTGGACTGTGAATTGTATATATGTTGTTGAGTTTATATATCTATGTCAACTTCCATTGTAATTGTTCGTAAATAACAATTGATGCTCTCCAGTGGACTGTGAATTGTATATATGTTGTTGGACTGTGAAATTTGTTTGTCGGTGAGACTGGAGAGTTGAGGTCAAATTGATGTGTGCCAGTGTGTGTGTCAAGTTTTCTGCAGCCCAAGAGAGTTTATTCAGTCATCTTTGATTTTGTGCTCTTGGTTAATCAATTAACCCTAACACTGAAACCTGACGCCATTAGTCAGAATTGGACTAGGTTATTTTGTGCTCTTTTTGATTTTAGGAGCTGTCGAAACCGGCCAGCCCAAGTGCCAATACAATCTCCTGTATTTAGTTGATTATATACTTTAGTATTTAGTTGTTGGCTCCTGTTACTCAGAATCAGCTCAATCAAATGTGGCTCCTGTCTTCTGTACCAGTTTTGGAAAAATATCGACTTGCATGTCTTATGTTTATCACACGCTTTATATTCATATCATTTCACTAGCTTGATGAACTCACAATTTTCACCAATTCCAACTCTTAGATGGCGACTCCGGGAAGTAGTAGCCAACATGGGCAATCTTCTCAAGGCTCAATACTCCGTGATCAGCAAGTAGAATCTGAAGCTGAACCTCAAGTTGAAGAACAACATACCAAATATACATATGCACAAGAGGAAGACTCTTGTGGCACAAAGAGAAAACTCACTTCACCTGTTTGGAATGAATTTACAAGACTAAAAGTGATGGGTTCTTGGAAGGCAAACTGCAGCAAATACCTTTCGGCAGAAACGAAGAATGGTACTAAACATCTACATGAGCATCTGAAGGTTTGCATCTATCAGAAGATGCAAGGGAAGGCACAAACCAGTTTGAGGTATGGATCTTCTGAACATGGGCAAGTAACGGTAGAGAACTATGTCTTTGATCAAGAAGTTACTGGGAAAGCTCTCTATTCCATGATTATTCTGCATGAGTACCCACTGTCCATTGTTGATCCCCATGGCTTTCGTAAATTTGTTAGTGCACTTCAACCTTTATTTAAAATGGTCACTCGAAATACTATTAGAAAGGATATCTTGGATCATTATGATTTAGAGGAAGAGAGCTCTCAGTTACTTGGATAAAAGCAGTTGTTGTGTTGCTGTTACAACTGACATTTGGACAGCTAATAATCAAAAGAGATGCTACATGGAAGTAACAGGATATTTTGTCGATGACTCTTGGAAGCTTAGAAGCTGCATTTTGAGGTGATTGCTATATTGAAATACTAATATTCTTGCTATATTGAAATACTAATCTTCTTGCTACGCTGAACCATGTAGGTTTATATATGTGCCAAGCCCACATACAACAGAGGTTATTTGTGAAGCGCTATATAAAAGCCTGCAGAATTGCAATCTTGATTGCAAACTATCTACTTCGACCTTGGACAACTGCTCAACAAATGATAAATTAGTTGAAGCAATAGAGACAAAGGTCGGTCCATCTAATCTTTTATTGGGTGGAAAGATGCTACATATGCGTTGTTGTGCACATATTCTTAACTTAATTGTGAAAGATGGATTGAGTGTCATGGAGCATAGCATTAAGAGAGTACGTGATAGTGTTTCCTATTGGACAACTACACCAAAGATGTACAAAAAATTTGTGAAAGTAGCTCGGTTTGTTAAGGTTGAAATAACTAAAAAGATTGATCTTGATTGCAAAACTAGATGGAATTCAACCTATGTTATGCTTAGTACTGCTATTCCATATAAGAAAGTCTTTGAGAGGTTGAAGCAACTTGATATGCAGTTTATTTGTGCACCAACAGCTGCTGATTGGAATTTCGCCTCAACTGTTTGTGAAAAATTAAGCCTCTTCTATGAACTCACTGAAATATTTTCTGGAACTAAATATGTAACAACTAACATATTCTTCCCAAAGATATGTGAGGTCAAAATGTATATGAATAAATGGTTAGGATGTGGAGATCCAATAATTGAGGCTATGTCTGTTGAGATGATAAAAAAAGTTTGACAAGTACTGGTCTGATATTCATGGTTTGATGGCTATTGCTATTATTCTTGATCCACGTGGAAAAATGATAATGTTTCATGCATGCTATATTGCCATCTCTGGTGAAGAAAATTCTGAAGAGAATGTTACAAAGAGTTATAATTGCTTGTGTGAGTTGATGAATGAGTACCAAGTGCATAGTGGAGAAGAGGGTATGGCTACATCATCTAGTACTAGTGTTGCAACTGGTGCTAATGAGGTTCTTTCAATATTTAAAACACTAGATGCTAGTAAGAAAAGTACCGGTGTAGTAAAGACCAAAAGTGAGCTAGATCGCTATTTGGAAGAAGAAATTTTTCCTTGCACAAATGAGGAATTTGATATACTGGGTTGGTGGAAGGTGGCTGGGACACGTTATCCTACATTGTGGATGATTGACCGTGATATCTTGGCTATTCCAATAACAACATTAGCTTCTGAATCAACTTTTAGCACTAGTGGTAGAGTGCTAAGTAAACATCGTAGTCGTCTCACTCCAGCTATATTGGAGGCATTGATGTGCTCACAAAGCTGGCTTCGGAATGACCTTAAAGGTATGCAATGCAACTAGTGATGTAAATATTTCAAATTTTCTATGTGATTGCAAACTAGTGATGTAATGTAATGTTTACTTTTCAGGTGAAGGAGGAGTTGAGGGTTTATGGACATGCCTTGAAGACACTGAATAGGAGCTTAAATATTGTTGTTCAATCTCTGATTGAACCATTTTCATATGTTCTACTCTTGTTGCAAACTTAATTTGTTTATGTGTGAGGAACTATGTGTGATTGTGTGAGGAACCGCAATTTATATTTTCTTTTTATTTGTTGAACTTGATTAGTTGTCTTGTCGAACTTGATGTGTGAATTGTGATAAACTTTATTAGTTGTTGAATGTGTGATGCACTATTGATGTGAATTGAAATGAACTTGATGTGTGCATTATTTGTGTGTGATGAGTATGCCCGTGGGCGGTGGGTACCCGTGGGTGATGGGTACCCATGGGAGATGGGTACCCACGGGCGGCGGTGCATTGTTCGCGGGTAAACGAGCGTGCCCGCGGGCGACAAGTACCCACGGCGGATGGGCATGGGCGAGGTTCTTCGCCCGTCGTCCTTCGCGGGCATGCCCGTGGGGGGAAATCGGGGTCGCGGGCATGGGTATGGGCGAGCACTACCCGTGCCCGCTGCACCCGATTACCATCCCTAGTGTGCACTGTGAAGGTACAACGCCTGTTCTCCTGAATTTTTTTAAATAATATTTTTTAGAAAAATTATAAAAAATAATCACCTTAAAAAATTACAAAAAAACAAGTCTTTATCGCCATTAATAGGGACCTGAACAGTGTAGGAGTTTCCTGTCACCAGTTCACTTAGGAGTTTTTAAATATAGCTTAAAAAATTACAGAGTTTTTTTGTGAAGCCTTCGATACAGTGTACTTGCTTCTATAAGTTTTTTATAATTTTATGCGTTCTGAATTTTTCTCTAAATTTTATTTACATATATTGTTTGTATGAATTTCTAAATATATAAAATGAGATATGAATTTTTTTTAATGCTCCTTACATACTGGAATTTATTGTGTAATTTTTTTTGTAATTTTATATATTTTAGAATTATGACTAACATTCTGATTTTAGGTTTCCGATGCAATGCACTTAATTGTGTAAACCCTTAATTTTTGAGACAGTTTCAGAACATGTAAAATTATGAAAAAAATTACACAATCAAGTACGCTATGTAAAGAGCGTGAAAAATTTATGATTTTTTAACCTCATTTTATATATTTAAAAATTCCTACAAATAGTATACTTAAATGAATTTTGGATAAAAATTCAGCATGGAAAAAACTATGAAAAAATTACAAAAGTAAGTAAATTATGTCGGGAGGCTTCACAAAAAAATTTGTAATTTTTTTAGCTCATTTACTATAAAAAAAAAGTTTATGTTGGCAGTGACAAGCAGCTCTCCTATTGTTCAGGGTCTTTGTCGCCGGTTGAACTAACGAGAATAATATATTTTTTAAATAAATTTTTAGATGAATATCTAGTTTTGTATTTTTAATAATAATAATAATAATTTTTAAAAGTTTCGTGTTCTCCCTGCCACGGAGCGCATTTAGGGGGTTGGGACGTAGAGATTCGACGGAACCTTGCACGGCATGTTTGGATACGCCCGGCACCCCTATTATTGGTTTTTACCGGCACGGCACGTATTTGTGTACAGCCCCATCAATGTGACTTGATTTTTCATGTGCGAAGCAACAGTAGAGCTGGCTAGCATATCTCTCTCTCTTCATGTATCGTGGACGATGGATAAGAGTAAATGGAGCGCATAAATAAATATATGCAACTGTGTCGTACTTACCCGTGAGTTTCAATTTCGACAGGACTGTACTGTACCCGTATCTTAGACAAGCCAGCCAGACAGTTGATCAACATCAACGGCTGATGCGTGTCTACGGCCTCTATCGATCGGTTTGGATACCTCGACGTACAGCTCCTTTTGAACACTAACTAATTCGGACGGCTTTTGCATGCACCCGGACACGTACGTACGTATTTGAGCTTAAATGGGCAATCTGACATCTGGTGCGAAGGAACAGCTGCCTTCAGTCCCGGTCCACGGTACGTCTCCTCGTAGGCGCGCGCCCGCGGTTAATGCGACGCAACATTGTCGTGGATATTTCTGACAGGCACGGAGATATCTAGTATTCGCCGGAGTAAATGCGTGTCACGTTGCCCTGCTCCCTCCCCCCACGGGCCGGGGCCGTGTTAGTGTGTTGCGCGTGTCCGTCTTCAGTGGTAGCTACGCTACTGGAGGGTTCATTTAAATTGGACCGAATCGCGGACGCGCTAGTGAGTTTCAGCTGGGGGATACATACGTATGTATGTACATGCACGTGCGTGTGCGCACGTACATGTCGCGTACAGTGCAGACTAGTGGCACTCGGGGCTGGACCTGGACCTGCACCTGGACCTGCACGACAGCACCGGGGCGCGCGGGGCAGGCCTACTCTCGTGGCCCATGGGCTTGAGCGCGCCGTGCCGTGGAAGCCGCGGCCGCGCGCGGGCGCAAGAACGAGCCGTGCAGCGGGCGCGCAGGGGCCGTGGAGTGGATGCGCCACGGCATGTCGCGCCGCGCGGTGGCCGGTGGGTGCCCGGGGAAACGGTTCCAGTCCAGGCCGTGGTGGCACCAGACACGGGCCGCAGCTTGATGCAATCAAAGTTGATATGAACGAATAAGCATCTATATCTTACTCTTCTATATTTTTTTATCATTCATTCTGTATCTTACTCTTCTATATTTTTTCTTAGAACCGAACTCGAACTCAAACAGTATCGAATACCTATTTCTTCATTTCATTTTCGCTCCGCAAACCTTCGATCATTCGGATGAAAATTATCTATTTTTTTTACACCTCTACACATAACATTGGACAGTAGGAGCATAATCAGAGCGAATATAAATAGACTAATCACTAAGATGTTGAAAAAAAAACACCCTCATCTGCCTACTTAAATACAACAATCCATCTACCAGTTATTTTGTTTCTAAGTGAAATCATAATAATTTTTCCTCGTACCACCTAATATTCATTCACCTAATATTCATTCACGTATCCTATTCTGTATTTTTTTTTCTCAAAATCAGTTAAATACAAATAGTATTAAATAATTATTTCTCTATCTCATGTTCGCTCAGGAGTGCGTTTGATCGGTCAAAAATTATCGGGCTCTGCACAGGTGATTTTACACGTACGCCGATTCTGTAGACCGTACGAGGCTGCATGTTTCCCAAGGTTGAGATTGTGATGTGATGCGAGGCATCGAAAGCAACAGAAGTATTTCATCATACGTATTTCAGAACGGCACTGTTACCGCGTCAAAATCTCGGGATACCCAGCATAGTTTCAGGAGCCATGCAATCCTACAGTTTCACGACCAAGCGCAATCCAATCTCTCCTACTAATGTACTAGCGACATTCGTACCTACAATTCAAATTAGCTAATTTTCGATCTCTCTGTCTATCTACATGGAGTGCAACATTACAATATTACATATTGTACTTCCCCTCGGCTCTCAGCGCAAAACTGGCATGACACGCTGCACTTCTGCTCCAAAATGGGAAGTGTAAACTGTAGCGATGTGTCATTGTTCTTCAATGTGTACGTCTGTCTCATCGTATATCTCCTCCTGTGCCACCAAGAAAGTTGGAAAATGGAAAATATGATCTTGGAAAAGACTCTGTACTTTCATTCCACATAGATCCTCTATAATTATAGCCTATAGGAGAACAGCGGGGTTGCTTAAAGGCGTCGATTTTAACATGCTTGATACAATGAGAACAAATATTTATCCGCTTAAAGTAATCTTGATCTAAATCACGTTGATTAACTAATTATTTTCCAAAAAAACCAGTTGTTTTCTGTGTCATTCGGAAGTGAGTCCAAATTCGCTGTTATTTGTCTAAATTACAACGATTGTGACGCTACTGATCTAGTTTTCCCATAGAACAAAGGGCACTGAAGTTCAGCACATCTTATTATGGTTTTGAACAAGTGAACCTTCATTATGATTTCTCCACGGATACGATTAATATGAGTTGTTATGTATCATTATTATATGATTATTTTGAATGCTTACTGATTTGATTTGTCATTTGCAAACATTCAGACCCAAATGTACTGAGTGTGTTATAGATGACGAAACAGTTAAATCTACAAGTTCAACAAATCGAATTGTCTGCAAACCACTAACCTGCAGAAGCTCTTCTATGACATCCTCCATTGTTATGATACCGATAGCCTCTTCATCTTCACTCAGTGTAGGCAAAGGCTCTTCATGTATCTGTAAAACATTTGATTGATCTTTGGACCATTTTCTACTCCTACTTCCTCGATTAGAGTTCTGAGAGTTGGGGTAGCTCTTCCATCTTCGCAGCGGTGGAAGGTTCTTCACAACCTTTTCACTGCGCTTATCATCAATAGCAATGGAGACCTCTTTGTTCGATGCCAAAGGAAAGCAAAACAAGGAGCAAATGAGAAAATTACAAAGCAGATAATACATGCGACATGCAAGTTACAAAGGAGTAAGAATTGCCTTGGAGCTTACCAAGAGTTCCACCATCATTGACAGGTTGTTCGGCTGGGTAATGTGGATTGGTTTGCCTTATGACAACTGCCATGTGGCTGTGCCCCTTCTGAAATTCATTTAGGATGTCATAGAGGGGCATGTCTTCTGAAACACTGACATTTCACAAGGTGCACATGTGTCAGGTGAATATACAAATACTTGGTATCTAACCTTTGAATTTTAAAAGAACAACAATCCACTTCCCAATGTTCAAATATTCCATTTAAGGCATTTAATCTAGAAATCTCATAATCGCCAATAACGATGTCACGCAATAACTTATTTCTACATGTTAGAAATACAGCTGTTAACATGCTCTTCAACATCATAAGATGAGTATAACAGCTCTTCCTTTGTATCTTCAATTATACAGATCAGCCAGTGAAACCGTCATTAATTTGATGCGCAGATGTATGAATTAAGTGTGACATCTCTTCCTTTGTATTCTCAATTATACTGATCAGCCAGTGATTAACAGCCAACAATTGCATAGAAAGGAGTTATTCAGTTATAAAAAAAACACATATCACCACTAAAATATTGCACAGAAAGAATACTTTATAGTTTTATACCGTACCAAGGAATTTTGCGGATAGTTACACTCTTTAAAGGAATCTCGTCATCAGGGTTAATGGATAATAAATTCTTCACCTGGAAATTCATGGCAAATTCTAGACGAGTAAGTATGATTATACATATGAAAGATTATCAAAAATATAAATTTGAGTACCAAAAGTAAAAAATAATAGCCACCAAAATTCATATCCACATCATAACTCGAAAACTCTAACGCATGCATATTTTCAAAGCATATTGATCGGATAAACAAGACACAAAATAGCTAACTCTACATGTCTTGTAAATGATGCAAATGCAAGTGTCGGTTGTGCTGCCTGATTTAAAATCTAATTACAGATTTACATGTTTGTACCTTATATACATCAAAAGTTGAATTACACCTAATTACTAGCAAATCTACGCAGTATTGCTACATGATAGTCAGGGCAACATGCAAATATAAATGCCTTCTTTCTTTACAAATTATGCTCACTTATGCACCTTAATACACAATTGCCTCATTCTGCAGAGAATACGCTATCCTAGTTCAAAAATACAACTATACAACTACAATGCTATCAATCTACTCTGATCCAGGGTTGATAACCCCAGTGGCCACCAGCTTCCTGCCTTTTACCTAGAATTAGGATCTCATGGAATTCTATTCAGCCAGGAACTGGTGATCCTGGCCGGTTTTGTGATCCTATTCTGCTCAAATATCATTCTCCAACAAGGCAGAAACTGGTAGACTGGTAGGTGCCAAATACGGGGAACATAAACTGGTTAACAAAATGCATATAATTATTTCCAAAAAAAAAAGAAGCGAGCATTACCAATATCAATCCAATAATGTTTGTCTTCTTTTCATAATAAACTGGCACCCTGCTGTGACCTTTCTCAAGGATCTCATGCATTAGTTCCCTGTGCAAAAAAGAACACGCATGATTGGACTACACGCTTAGCAAAAAAATAACACAAATGATTGGACTACACGCTAAACAAAAAGTCCCGCATAACTGTGACACATTGTTTAATGAAAATCCTGTTGAGATTCTAACACAAACAAATACCTGTCGAGCTTTGCGTTTATATCAATCGTAAATGTTAGACCTATTTTTGTCATAGAATCTTTAGCTTTCTTTTCAGTGAGCTCAAGAGCTCCAGCTATTATAGTAGTTTCATCGTGGGTTAACTCTCCACCTTTACCAGCCTGTACAAATTATAAGAGAAGTAACACAGTTAAAAAAACTTGCAATCTAAATTTTATTACGATATTTAATACGCATGCAAGAAATTAATAGGCAGATCCACAAACATTGTCAATATTTTTTTGACACACCACTGGGTCAATTGATGGCACACACAAATACCATCAGCTGCCCCACTAAACCTGATTCCGATTTCAAGTGTGGATAACCTATAGCCAGAATATCTAAAAAATGACCGGCTGCATTAGAATATCTAAGATCTATATCCTAATCAGTCAAACAAATGAACCAGCCAACAGATAACTGTAGAATCATACAAATGAGTACTGAATCACATACATGTAAGGTACAACCATATCCTTCAGCATAAACAGCTAAAATAAGATAGTCTTAACTAGGTTCAGCAAATGACCCAGTTTCGTCTAAAAGCTGCAAATATTTGCTGTCAGCAATATTCCAGCACGCATGACCTTAAAATTACACCTGCCTTGTAGCATGACACAAATTGATGGTGTCTAATAGAACATAATTTGCTATGCTACCAGCTGTGCCACTTGACCCGAGCTAAATAGTTCTATTTACCTCATTTCCATGCAGTGTCACGAGTGTTTTTAGCTCAGCTCTACGGAAAAGAGCTGTATGACCATGACCAAGAACATAGTCCAGTAGCTGAAACAGAAAGGGTAAAACTTCAATCCATGTACATTTGAGAACACGTCCTGTAATGATAATGCACTGGGTCTTGGAGTATACTTAGTACCTTGCTTATCGGATATGCAATAGGAAAGCAGATCCAAACAAGCACACGGACCAATGGAGCAACTGAGGCACCAATAGCCAGCCCATAGCGTGAGCAGATGGATTGTGGTAAGATCTGTTTATACCAAAATATTAGCATATGATAGCTAGACACCTGCAGCTGAGCATCATAAGTGATTTTTTTTATGACTCACCTCACCAAACAGCAGAATCAATGTCACTGAGATCAAAATTGCACCCCAAGCAGTCACCAAGCTATCGAGGAATATGGGCAAAGCCTAATGTACACACAGAAGCATGTCATCACAACTGAATTTATAGGGAGAATCTTAAACTCAAATTATCTACAAATCACTTGAAAACAAGAACAGTACCTCCATGGCTGCAGCATTGCAGATCAGAAGAGTACATAGGAGAAGGTGCTGGTTTTTCACAACAGGCAAGATCTTAGCTGCAAGAAAAGGGGGGAAAGTAATATCAATAGCAGCGCAGAAACAGACTTTCAACGTGAAGGTTTGCATTTGACACATGCTATCTCATAGAACAGGTGACGGTTTTTGCATTTCATTCAACTAAAGAAATAGCCTAGAATTCATCACTCTCCAATTATTTCAGTGTTCGGTAATCGCACGGCGCAGCGACAAAAACTAACTGGATGAAGAGCTCGTTTTTTTTCCTTGTACTAAAAAGCCACTACCTCACATGCCCCCCCCCCTCCTACTATGGCACTACCTCTCTTTTCAAAAAAGAAAGAAAGAAAAGAAAAGCCAGTGCAGCGTGTCACTATCTCCTAGACCAGAACGCAACCCACTTCCCAGGACCCAGGCGATCAAGCCCAGTCACATAAAGGCAAAGGGACAAGATTGTCAAGGCCTCCCGACGAATAGCATGAATTTATCAAACAAATAAGAAGCCCTTCCATACGGCCGATCCATCCTCCTCAACAATTTCCTAGTTCTACTGGCGAATCCCTCTAAATTTTTTTATTTTAAAAAAGGTTTATATCCACAAATTTATCACAACAACACGCTTCTAATATTCATGGATTGATACGCCTAAAAGATTTTCGACGAAATGCCAAGCCAATCCTGGTAATAGAGCAACAGAATCCGTCCGACCAACCAACCAACCATCCAAATCAGGCACCACCCAACTACAGAATGCGAACGAATGGGGCCCAACCGCCCGAGACCCAAGCTGCCCCGCGGAACCCCAACCGTAGACGGAGCCGGGCACAGGCTCCGACCGCCAGGGACAGGCAGGCACGGCGGAAGGCAAAATAAACGCGGCCGCAGGTGGGGGCGCTGGAGGGACTGGCGCACCTGCGTGTTTGCGGTCCTGGTCGGTGCCGGACTTGGAGAGGACCTCGAGGTCGACGAGGCTAAGCGACATGAGGCCCAGGGTGAGCCCCGACATGAGCCCCGCGAAGAGCACCAGCACCACGATGATCACGATTTGCTCGAAGAACCCCGCCTCGCAGCAGTGGTACTCCACCGCCATCTGCCGCCGCTGGCTCCCCTCCTCCGCCCGCTTCGAAACTCGCCCTCCCCTCCTCGCGCGAGCCCTTCTCCTCGCCTTCTCGAAACGATTCTATTGCGGTTTTCCCGTTTCTTCTTTATTTAGAGAGGCTGTGCCTGTGCGTGCGAAGAAGAGAGGAGAAGCGAAGCGAAGCCAGAGGTTGGGGAGGCGTGGGCGCGGAGGCGATGCGACGGGTGGCCATGGCCGAGGCCGAGGCCGAGGGGGCGGGCCACGGGGTTTGTTATGACTTGTGACATGTGGGCCAAGTGGGCGAGAGCTCGGCTCGTGCCGCCGCTTGAGCCTGCGTGGGCAGTGGACTTGTGGGGTGTCGGCACGTGCCGTTGCCTCCGTGGAGCCGGTCTATGGCCATAAACAAAGGGTGATAATATTTGTTGCAAAACTTGCAAGTAATATGTCAGCATTTTCTCTGCCACGTATCTTGCATGGGCGGTCCCTGCAAATCATACAATTTTTTACTTCAACGCTTCTTGGTCTCAGAATTCCGATATCTACCTCGCAATACATACTATATATTAGCAAGCATGCAAAAAGATGATGGTTTATTTTTCTTCATAATCTACGGGTACATGACCATCAACAAAGTAAATTTATACACATCCTCTAAAATTAGCGCTACCATGTTCGCGAAAAAATATATCAGAGCTATCATGTAGTAGCTCATTTGTATAGTACGAGATGCCATAGTTATGGATTCGAAATTCTAACCCATCTGGAAACAAAATCTGCATCTTCTGCTACCATCCATCATTTTGCTGCCAAACTTGATCATCATCAGCAACTCTCGAGTATGCTGCTCCGTAAAAAAAAGGCTGGGAGAAGTCGGATCACGAGGTATGCACGTGTGTAATATTGTTTGATCTATGGACTGTGGACCGGCTCCACTACGGCGGTGCGCTGCTTGCATGCTGGGCGCGTGTGCACGAATCGGCGCAAGGTCGATGCTACGCGCGCGTAAATTGAAAGATTACTGTTGAAGTCCAAGGTAAATATAGAATCATATCAAATAATATAAGAACACAATAACAGAATAGTAGATTGAACACAGAGATGTAGAGGACTTCTTGCTTCTATTTATTGCTCTTCATACGTCAGGCTTTTATAATAAATAGTACATCATATTTATAATCTAGAGACTCTGTTAACGTTTTGGATGATGTGTCCATACATGGACCAGCTGCTGGACCAAGTCTATGGTTTTCTAACACTCCCCGTTAGACATTCATCCTCACATGTTCATGCATCGTCGAAACTCTATAAAAATCAAGTGGAAAAAAATTAGAGAAAGAGTACATGACACATATTCTGATGCGTTACATGAATTGTCTCGTTAAAAACCATAGCCGAGATACTTCAAAAATACTCGTCAAGGGGAAAAATACAATCCACCCAATTTAATTTAATTTCGAGATTTACTCTTTGGGTACTCGATCTTCGTGATCAAGTTTCAATACTAAGTTGGTGAATATTCTTCCCCTGAATCCTGCATTTCTCTAAGTCTCATCATTCCAATTCCACGTATGCATCCTTCGAAGTTAGACGCTGGAAGTGACTTAGTGAATAAATCTGTAAGATTTTCACATCACTTAGTATGCAGTACTTTAATTTCGTCCATCTTTTGTAATTCGTGAGTATAGAAGAACTTGAGGTTGATATGATGTCGGTGTTTTAGGACCGAACTTACGTAATGATTGTTTGATTGGGGGGGTCTCTAAGACTCAAATCACGCAGATAGGAGGACACATGGATTTTTATACAAATTTGGGCTTTCTCCGGAGAGAATAACAACCCTACTCCTGTGTGGTTATATTGAGTATGTTGGTTGCAGATTAAAAGAAAGATTAAAAATGCAATATCTTGTGCTCCTGATCCTCCTCCTCATCCCTCGTCCCTCTGTCGTCTGGTGATTTCTCCTTTTATAGCATTCTTAGGCGATAATCTCTCCAGCCCAAAGGGCGCATCAATGCCTCAGATGTTGACACAGTTACTAGAGATTACTATTGGAGAAGTAACGTTCGCACGTTGCTAGGCAGTTATCACCGGGACAGAGAGATTAATCGTGCAGTTATTCCAGAGAATAATTATGTATACTGATTGTTTATATGCCTTAATCAATCGGGCCTACTTGTCTATAAGCTCGATTGATTATAGGGTGGTCGTAACTGACCTAGTCGTAGAAGGACTTACGACCATGAGGTGATCGTAGAAGAACTTACGATCATGTGCTAGTCGTAGAAGGACTTACGACTATGGAGTGGTCGTAGCTGACCTGGTCGTAGAAACTTACGATCATGTGCTAGTCGTAGAAAGACTTAAGACTCCAGCTTCTCCCTTATGAACATTAAGGGGTATACGCAAGAACCATATAATAACATCATTATCCATAATAAGGATTACAGATAAATAATTAAATGAGGATCTCTAGATCCTCTTCATATGCTTTGTGAGAGGACTTTTTACATAACCCATCTGTACTTATGCAACACAAGCTGCATTATCTTCATAGATAATAGTGGGAATTTGTGCGGTATTCAATCCACACGACTGCTGGATGTGATGAATCATCCGCCGAAGCCAAGCACATTCTTGTGAGGCCTCGTGCAGTGCTATGATTTTTAAGTGGTTCATCGAAATCGGTACAAGACTTTACTTAGACGATTTCCATAGAAAAGACTTTGCTTAGACGATTTCCATGGAATTGCAGTTCCACCACATAGGAATACATAGCCTGTTTATGACTTAGCTGTATGCGGGTCCGACAGGTACCCGGCATCTACATAGTCATTCATAGACAAGTCTTGGTTCTTTCTATAGAACAAACTAATATCTTTGCTTCCTTGAAGGTATCGGAAGATGTCCTTTATTCCCTACTAATGACTTTGGTAGGTTCTACACGATACCTTGCTAATAAGTTCATAGCAAATACAATATTCGATCTAGTACAATTTGCTAAGTACATGAGTGCTCGTATTGCACTTAAGTTTGGGAATTTTGGTCCCAGGACTTCCTCCCCATCTTCTTTAGATATGTACGGATCCTTGTCTTGCTGCAAGGATCTTCAAACCATTGGGGTGGTCATAGCTGACCTGGTCGTAGAAGGATTTACGACTATGAGGTGATCATAGAAGAACTTACGATCATGTGCTAGTCGTATAAGGACTTACGACTCCAGCTTCTCCCTTATGGACATTAAGGGGTATACTTAAGAACCATATAGTGGTGTCATTATCCATAATAAGGATTACAGATAAATAATTAAATGAGAATTTCTAGATCCTTGTCATCTAGTCCCCTAGCTTCAAGTGAAAGTATCTACTTGGGAAAGGAGCATTAGATTATCTTACGACCAGAAGATGGTCGTAGAACAGTAATCGAAGGAAAAACTATTCGACTGGTATTTCATTTGACCAAAAACAGATATGGTCAAGAAGTTTACAGGAAATCTTATGACTACAAGGTGGTCATATAAAATCTTACGACTACAAAGTGGTCATAGTATGGTAATCCTTTCCGACTGGTGTTTCATTTGAGTGAAAAAAAAGTCTTGGCTAAGAAGGTAATTTCGCTTGAGGTGTAAAGATAGACTCAATTTTCTCGAACATGCAAATTTAAGAATCTGAATCGACTCTCATAGACCTGTCTGTTGTAGCGGTTCCCGAAGAGGTGGCAACTGTTAGGTTGCCACATCTTTAACCCAAGTGTGTGGTTATAAAAACTTACCGTGGATGCGATTGTAGGGTTCTTACTTTTCCCCAATCACTCCAACTGTTCATCAAGCTTTCGCGTTCCCCGCCGCCAACCAAATCATACACCTTCAAGCCTCCTCCCTTTGAGAAAGATGGATGGAGCCGCTTCCCAATGGGTCGAATTGGAGATGGACGCGACCAAGATAAAGGCTCTGGTCGCCGTCGAGAAGATCCCGAAGAAGGAGTTCGTGAAGTGGATTGAGTATTTTGAGCAACATTGGCTGTCGGGGGAGATTGGGCAAATTCCCATTTTCCAAGTGTACTGTGAGTGTGGCCTTCGATTGCCTGCTCACCCTTTTCTCACTCTCGTACTGGAACACTTTGGGGTGGAGTTGGTGAACCTCGTTCCCAATTCCATCACAATCTTAGGTGTGTTCATTTACTTGCGTGAGGCCTACCTGGGGATTCCAGCCGACTTGGAGTTGTTCCAGTATTTTTACGAGATGACTCGGCTGGCGGGAGTCGCCGGTAGCTGTAGTGTGAAGCTCCACGACGGGAAGTCAAAGGAGTACATTCAGATGTAAACCCGGTCGTCATAGCCAGGATGGAAGAAGAGGTGATTCTACTAGGAGACGACCAGTGAAGACATCATCTCTTTCGTCAGGAACGCCGCCGATAAGATTTCTTCCTGGAATTCGACTCCCAAGGATCTTGGCCGAATCGCTCCCTACATTCAAGCCATCAAGGACTTGAAAGAGGAGGAGCTCATTGGTTGGCATGTGGTGAAGGATTTCATCACGCGCCGCATTTGCCCTTTGAAGAAACGAGCACATCCCATGTGGAAGTACTCAGGGTCGCAAGACCCGACTAGAGATTATGGGTAGGGTAAGTAAACATTCGATTTAGCTTTCTTTCTGTTAATTTTGAACTTGGTTATTGAAAGTTTATTCGCTCCCGCAGATCTCTCACAAGCGAAAATTGACGTTCAGGTCAAGCTCGTTTGTGATAAATCCCCGCCACCGAACATGGTATCTCCTTAAATCCTTGTGGTCTTGACCACAGAGGATAGGAGGGAACACCTAAAGGTAATCAAGGACTGATTTCTTCTTTAGGATCTCATAGCCGTAGAAAATCTTACGACTAAGTATTGGTCGTAGAAGAACTTACAAACGAAGAATGGTCGTGGAAAAACTCACGACTAGAGGGTTGTCGTAGAAAAGCTTACGACTAGGTACTGGTCGTAGAAGCACTTATGACCGCTTAATAACACTTCTTTTTCTGACTTCTGCAGAAAGTAGGCATGGAAGACCGTCAAGACGACGAAGAGGTTGAATTGATGGTCATTGGCGTGGTGATGGAGCAAGTCAAGGCTCCTCCGACCAAAAAGTGTCGACTCGTGAAAGTTACCGACAAGGGAGGTGCGAGCTTGAGCTCTGCTACTTAGACCGAGCCCTTTGCTGACCAAATGGTTACTGCAAAGAAGGCGAAGGTGGCTGAAGTGGCTGATGCACTCAAACGTAAAGCCCCTAAGATCAAGATACCCTTTTACTATGATAATAAAACTTTCACAGTTTCTGCCTCCCGTGGCTTTGTCAAGCAACAATTAAAGGAGAACTGAAAGAGTTTTATGTATTTTGTGAAGAAAACCGCAGCACCAGCAGTGTCTGCGGTCGAGGGTAGTGCTGCCCTTGATGTGGTCGAGACATGTCTAAGCCATCCAGAGAGCCAGGAGGCTCAAGGAGCGATAGTGCTCACTCAAGACCCACGACCAGACGTGGTCGTGGTTGAGAAGAAGTCGAAGAAATATTCTTTAGGGAAGGTTTCTTCCAGATTCAAGACCAAATATGGCATACGAATGTATGTAAAAAGATAAAGTGTAAGAACAACATTTACCTTTTGTTTTTTACCATTTGATGTGTTTTCCTTTATGTTATCTTAGCGCGACTTCTCCAGCCCTCAAGGACGTTCCTGTCGAGGAATCCACTGCTATTTATCCGTAGTTGGAGGAAGGACAGTGGCGGTGGTTGAAGGGTCATCCACCGTCCGAGTGGTGTAAGAAGTCGTTGCTAATGAGGCAACTGCGACCACAAGAGTGGTCGTAGAGGCTGAGACAAAAACAACGCGTGATGCAGCGAAGGCATTAGGCCAAGGAGATGGATCGTTGGGCCACCTTGCGGGGAAGGAAGTCGCCATAGACGTTCCTCCCGGTCCTTAAGGGGTTGTCGTCACCGAATCAGAAGAAGATGAATATGCTAACTTCTTTTCTGAATTCTTTAGCTTGGCTTCCGTTGTGGGATCTTCTGCTTTCAGGTCTCGTACCCGAGTTCCACACCCCAAGTATATCCCTAACAGGGGGAATGTTTTCAATGACGAGCATCTCGAAAAGGTGTGATGAAACCAGGTTCAAGAGCTTGATGAACTGAAGGACCCTGCACGCATACTCTCCATGTTTGCTCGAACGAGCATCAACGTAAGTGCTCGTTACTTAACATTTATATATGTGTCTTTTCTCGCCTCTCACTGTCCTTCTTCATGCAGAGAGTTCTAGAGTAAATTGTCACTGTTGCAGAGTACAACAGACAACTTGTACAGCTGCGATAGGCGAAGGCGGAACTCTACGAGCAGACAGAGAGATGGTAAGTCACTATTACTCGTAGTCGTTTATATTTTGACCACTTGCACAGTGCTTATGGAGATTGTCGTATGAGAACTTACAACTATGTGTTGGTCGTAGAAAAACTTGCGACCAGGGAAATATCGTAGAAAGACTTATGACTAGTTACTGGTCGAAGGAGAACTTACAACCAGGGGATTGTCGTAAAAAAAACTTATGACTACGTGCTGGTCGTAGAATACTTACGACCAGGGAAATATTGTAAAAAAACTTACGATTAGGTCATGGTCGTAGGAGAACTTACAACCAGAGGATTGTCAAAGAAAAACTTACGAGTAGGTACCGGTCGTAGAAAATCTTACGACCGCTTGTCCTGTGCTCATTTATACTCTTTTCATCTGTAGGTTAAAGAGCGACGGAAAGTCCTTGGCCGATTCCCTTGACTACGAGAAGGTCGAGACGAAAAAGCTAATGGAAGAAAAAGATGCCCTTATGAAGAAGCTTCAGGAGGCCAACTCCGCAACTCAAAAGTTGTAGGAACAAATAAATAGTAAGTGCTGAACTTAAGACCGCTTATAGCCTTCTTTTCTTTTTCTAACCATCATTCCTTTTCAGAAAAAAAGGTCGAGATGGGGAAGCTCGAAGCCGAGGTCAAAGACAAGACCCTGGTTGTTCACGAGATTTCCCGTATCGCCAAAGAAAAAGATCGGGAGGTTAAGTCTTGGGAGGACCGCTATGCAAAAAGCACTGCCTCTCATGACGATGAAGTCAAGAAGTTAGATTCTCGACTTGTAGGTAAATAAGTCTTTTCCTACGACTAGTTTTGTTTTCCTTTAGGGGTTATTTTATCTGACTAGCCTTATTCTTTTCAAAGTAATTAGTTGAAATAGAACAACACCGTGAGACTTCGACTTGTAATCAGGAGGAGATGAAGTCGATGAGGATCAACCTTTAGGACAACAATTCTCTCCTTAACAACGTACTTAGTGGGCTGCATGCCGAGGAGGTCACTCCTCGTGAAGACACGACAATTGCCCACTTGAGTACTATTAGAAAACAAGTCGGGACTTTGTGAGAGTTGGTGACCACTATGAGGACCAACCAAACTGATTCGATAAAGGAGGCGGTCGAAGACGCAATAAGTTTTGTTTTAGCAAAACTTAAAGCTCATGACCCCAACTTTAATCTGCAACCAGTCAAAGCCGACTTCGACTACTCTGAAGCAGAAGCGGAGCAGTTGATGGGAGATATGCAGTCGATCAATAAGGAAATCATGGAGGAGATGCAGATTGGATCTCCTTCGTCGGGGTAGTTTGTAATAGGAACCTGCAAAGACAAGCTTGTTGATATATATATATATATATATGATCCTTTCTTCTTCCTGAAAAATTATCTTGTCGAGTAGTTAGTAACTCATAAGATAATGAATGAAAAAAGAGAATAAGTGTCAAACCCGGGAATAAAGGATCTCGAATTCTCTGCGTTTCCACACTAGTCCAGGATTGCTAATGTACACAGTCTAACAAAAAGTGTCATCACAATCATATCAAGCGTTTAATTAATAAGGAATATAGTTTATTACAGAATGGGTCTGAGGCCAAACAAAATAACACAGCGGAAGCAAAATAGGTTGTAGACCACACGATGCGCCACATGCAATCATCTGGGGGCGTAGGCCTAAACGTCTGGATCCTCACTGTCTGGATAATAGTCTTCGAGCACAACTTCTGTGCTCGCAAGTTACACCCATTAAATAAAATATGATGTATGCAAAAGTAGACAATTGAGGCTGACATGGTTTATTTGCGTAAAACAGCATTTTCAGTTTTAAATAACTATACTAAGTTTCAAGACACATTTTTAATCCATAGCTAGAATCATATTTTAGATTGACAGTTTTATACTGGATAACCTCCATATGAAACATGATGATGGATATCCTTCTATCACATGTCTAAGCGCCCAATTTTTTCTACCACAAGGATTCATCATCCTAAAATTATTTACTAAAAATATTTTAGAACCAAAAACAAAGTCTAACTTAGAGTGGCTTTGCTCAGCATGCCCATGACCGTGGACACGGCTATTCGAATAGTTCTACACTCTGCAGAAAGCGTAAAACTTTACCCACACGAGATAATTTGTCCGATATGTCGGCCAATACATGCTTCCTTAGGTGTGTGACTAAGCAATTATCACAAGGCATTTCAAATGTTCTACCTCCCTGCTAATACGCCCGCTAAGGTTTCACTTCTATTGGGTTAACCATCTGTAGGAAGCCCCCCTTGCGCTAGGTGGGAATAATATTTAACCAACACCCACTCAAAAAAATGGCACATAAAACAGTGAGGTATGACAAGTTAATAAGTCTAGTTTTACCCATACAGAACATGTGGTAGTACAGTGGAGCTTTGCAAGATGCGGCTCAAAGGCTGGTCCTTAACTGAGTTGGGTGACTTCCAAAATTAACCCTTGGGCCTCATTCTACCCGGATCGAGCCCTTGCATAAACCCGCACCCACCAGCTATCCATTCCGCCCAAGTCCAAACCCATTTTTCATTTTTTTTTTATTTTTCAAAGATATTTGCAAAAATACACCATGATAAAACAATGTCATAGTCTTTTAATCAATACTTGCTATTTTGGCTAAAATTTCCTAAAATTAAATATTTGTGATCTAAGCAATTTCTAAGCATATCTTTATTTTAAAATTTTTATATGACTAAGGTGACAAATAAATGATTACTCAACAAACAATATTGGCTATACAAAGGAACTGGATTAACTGAGAATTTAAAACAGGAATTTGAAATAACTGAATAAAAATTATGCATGCAATAGTAATTTAAAAATATAATTAAATAACTTTAAAATACTGGGATCAATATGATCAATGGTATAACTTGCCTTTCTCGAAGTCTTGGTGGTCTAACTCTTCATCAGGGTCAAGGTCTCCGGAGTCGTCGAAATCTATACGCAAAAATAAGCTAAATTCAAATAAATTCAAAAATCCACTAATAAATTCAAATGGACATTCAAAATAACTCCAAATGAAACAAGTTTGGTTTAGTGAGATAGATCTTGATTTTATTCAAATTTAGAAATTTTATTCACCCAAATCGGAGTTCGTATGAAGAAATACGAGCTCCTGGAAGTTTGAAAATAAAGAAAATACTAAAATTAGATTTTATTGATTTTCTCGAATTATTTTCTAAAGGAAATTTGAATTATTGCGCATGCTGACATCAGTGTACGGAATTTCTGGATTTCGGCCGATTTATTTTTCTATTGGAAATGCTTTGAGTCAGTGGCATGTGGGCCCCATAGTCATAAATTGGGTCCACTAATCGGTCAAAGTCCACGGTGGACTCGGCTCACATAACAGTGCACAGCGGTTACGTGTTGGCGCAAGCGCCACGCAGGCATCCATGCGGGCACTGACTCGACAAGAAAGGCGGACGTGGCACTGAGGTGGCGTTGACGTGGCTGAGCCACGTCGGCTCGAGGAGCGGTGGCGCTCTGGCAACGGCGTCGCCGGCGTTATGCGGCTCGGCGAGGCGCGTGAGTGCGCGCAAAAGAACGAGGAGGTGGCCAAGAATCTGATGCGCTACCTTGCGGTGGAGGGGCGCGATGGAAAGGTCGTCGACGATGACAATTGGCAGCGGCGATTTTGGGTCGACGGCGAGATGGAGCTCTAGCGGCCTTTGGGCCGGAAGAAGGTGTGCACGAGGTAGGTGACGATGCTGCGATGCCGAGGGTGCGGTCGAGGTGGCCGGAGGACCTCAGACAGCGCTGGAATTGGAGAAGAACCGAGCTACGGGGATCGCCGGAGAAACTTGAAATGTGAGCGCTAGAGGTAGATTGGAGCGAGGAGAGCTGGGGAGCTGGGTGGAGGGAGATGGCGCGTGCCCAGGGCTATATTTTATAGGCTGAGGGGAGTCCGGGAGGCGGAGATCGTGCACATAGGTTGCGGCGGCGACAACGAACTTCCGCGTAATTGCGCATGATCCAGGGAAGAAACGGTCGGGAATGAGTGCGGTGGTAACCGGCGACTTGTTTGCACACTAAAGCACGAAGTTTTCGGGAGAGAAATGAGGAATTGAAGATTTTTGAAGTGGTCATTAATGGCGGCGAAGGTGCGTGGACGCGGGAGGAAGAAGGGGAAGTGGAAGACGTCGATGTAGCGCGGGCCCACCTGTCGGCGAAAGGCTGAAGCGGGCGAAGCGTCGACCGTGCGATTTAAATCGGACGGTCCACAGTGAACGCGCGCGGCGGAACGGGCCGAGCGGCAGGGAGAACTAGGCCGGGACGAGGGTGAACAGGGGTGGGCCGTGGGAGATTTGGCCCGACATTGTGCAGCGATTTTTAATTCATTTTTTAATTTAAATAATTCCAGTAATTCACTTAAGCTTTAGAAACTAGCAAATAAAATAAAAAAATTATGAGAAAATTCATAGAAATTCTCTAAGATATTTTGGATTTAAATAAAATAGTTCCAACTTATAATTGGTAATATATTTTGCAAATAAATTATTTTTGTGTTTGAAATAATTAAAGAAAAGCTTTTAAAATTTTAGAAAACGTCTACATAAATAATTATATTTTATTTTCAACTAAAATTTAAAATTTGGGCTGTTACAATAAGACTACGAATTCAAATCATATTAATAACTTTATCCTATCCCCCGACTATTTGCTTATTTAATTTAAATAAACTGAGTAAATAGTGTTAAACGAGTTTTTAGAAAAAAAGAGAGGTTTGGCTAACTTATAGTCTATGATCCTGATTATCATGCACTAGTCGTAAGAGTTGTAACAAGTCCACGCTAGGAAGTTCCTTATAGTGGGTTGGGCCACGTGTAGAAAGGAAAGGTTTCGACTAGGTGATGTTACCATCTCCGACTAGATTAATAAAATCAAGAGCGTCATCTTGAGTTAGGCAAATGTCTGGAGTTCGTTTAGAATTCGTTCAACCTTTTCCGAGTGCACTCAATAGGTTTGCCCTAGTAGCAAGAGTTATAAATAGGATGATGCTATGAAGTTCCTTCTAGTGGGCAAGAACACGTGTAGAGAGAAAAGACGTCGACTAGGTGTTGTATCTTTCTCCGGCCAGTTAGAATCAACCGAATTTACCAAGAGTTGTTGAACAAATTATGAAAGTGTACTCTGCTTAGAATATTTTTCAAAACGAATGAAGAAATAAAGTAAGGTACTAAGAGTTGGCTTAAAAATATTTCGACCATGTTTATTAAACCCGTGTTCTTTGTGTTGGCAGCAAAAGTAAGGAACGAGTCGATGTTAGGAAGTTCCTTCTAGTAGGCAGAACTACATGTAGAAAAGAAAGGCTTCTACTAGGTGATGTTTTTATTCTTTCGACTAGTGTAAAGAAGTGCTGGGTACTGATCGTAGAAAAACTTACGACCAAGGGATAGTCGAAAAAATTATCGAAGCGCTACTCAAAGTAAGACAATAAAGATAGGAATAACCTGATACTTTATTGTCGAGGTGGCTGGTTATGCATAAAATTTATGCAACTGGTCGATGTTCCAAGAGTTTGAGAGAATCCGGCCGTCTTCCATTGATAGTCATACCGAACCTGGTCGCGTAACTTCGACCATTGTGTAAAGACCTTCCCACCTGGGGGAAAGCTTGTTCCGATTAGACTAGGATTGAATTTTCTTCAATAGCAAGTCAGCTACAGCAAGGCTGCGAGGTTGGAACTTACGATTGTAGTATTTGCACAAGGCTTGCTGGTAGATTGCTGAACGGATTAAGGCTTGATTTTTCTTCTCTTCGAGTAGGTTGATGTCATCTGCTTGAAGTTGTTCTTGGGTAGAGTCGTTGACAGTTTCGACTCGTGTCGACCTGATCTTTAGTTCTGGTGGAAGCATGACTTCGGCACTGAAAACTAGGAAAAAAAGGTGTTTCACCTGTGGTCCGCCTAGTAGTCGTATGAATTTCCCATAGCATTGAGGGTAATTCTTGTACCTAAGCCCCCGAGCGCTTGACAAGCTGGTCGAAGACTGGAGTTTTGATTCCCTGCATTATTTGGTCGTTCGCTCTTTCGACTGTCCATTGCTTTGAGGATGGGCAACAGAGGCGTAACACACTTTGGTACCCAACTCATCACAAAATTCCTGAAATTTTGCGTTGGAAAATTACTTACCATTATCTGTGATTATTCGACTTGGGAACCCAAACTGAGTAATCACGCATCTCATCATGAACCGTTTTGCTGCTTTCGTTGTTATCCCAGTCACAGGTTCGGCTTTGATCCATTTTGTGAACGTATCAATTGCCACAAAAAGAAAATCAAAACCTCGTGGAGCCTTTGGAAACGGTCCTAGGATATCGAGACCCCGGATCTCAAAAGGCCGAGATAGAGGGATTGTCTGCAATGCCTGGGCCGATTGGTGTATCTGCCTGCTATGAAACTGGCATTGTACACACTTCTTAATCAACTCTTTAGCATCGTAGAGGGCTATTGGCCAGTAAAAACCTTATCGAAAGGCCTTTCCGACCAGCGTTTTGTAGGAAGCATGAGCTCCACAGATGCCCCCGTGTATGTCATGAAGGAGGTTTAGTCCTTCCCTCTGCGATATACATCGCATGAGTACCCCTTCAGTGCCTCGTTTGTAGAGGACTCCTTCGACCAAAGTATACATTTTGGCCTTCCGGGATAAGCGATCTGCCTCGGGATCGTCATCGAGTATTGTACCCTTCTGAAGATACTCGTAAATGGGATTCATCCAGGTATCTTTGTATTCTAAAGAGGCCGTCTCAATAGGAGTTATTCTGGTGTTTCGACCAGAGACAACTTTTGGAGTTGCTCCAAGAAAACTCCTATTGATACTTATGATCGGGAAGAAGCCATACATGCATGCTGGTCTGCGAGGAAATTATCCTTTCGAGGGAGAAGTTGTACCTCAAAACCGAAAAAATGCTTTTCTAGCTTTTGGACATTCGATAAGTACCGAGACATGATCGGATTAGAGCACTGGTACTCTTTTCTGAGCTGATTCACGACTAGTTGAGAGTATCCTCTCGTGAGTATTTGTCAAATCGCGAGTGCTTTTGCAATTCGTATGCCAGCCAGCAAACCTTCGTACTCTGCCACGTTGTTAGTGGCCTGAAAGTTTAATTTAATGGTATACTTTAAGGTCTCTCCAGTAGGAGATTCCAGAACCACCGACCCGAGCCACTTAAAGTAGGTGACCAGTCAAAGTACATCGTCCACTGGTCGTGGGTATCGTACTGGGATCCTGAACATGTTCAGGATTTGTCTATTGAGCGACAAAGTCTGCCAAGATCTGGAATTTAATGGCCATTCGGGACAAAAAATAGAGGTCAAACTCCTCAAGTTCTACTGACCATTCTGCCATGCGTCCCGCTACTTCCCTGTTCTAGAGGACCACTCCTAAGGGAAACTCAGACGACACAATTATCTTATGCGCCTGTAAATAATGCCGTAGTTTCCTCGAAGACATGAGGAGGGTATAAAGAAGTTTTTGGACCTATGGGTAATGTTCCTAGGCCCGTGTAAAACTTCACTTACATAGTAAACTAGTCGTTGGATGTTTTCACGCTCGACGACCAGTACTACGCTCATTGCCTGTGGCGTGGCAGCTAGATAAATTAAGAGTGTCTCTTCTGGCTTCAGAGAAACCAAAATAGGAGCACTCGTAAGATACCTCTTGATATTCTCAATGGCAACGTTTGCCTCTTCTGACCACTCGAAACCCATGTGCTTCCTTAGAAGTACGAAAAAGGTGGTCCTTTTTCTCCCAGTCGTGCGATGAAACGGCTTAAATCCACCATGCATCCTGTAAGTTTCTAGACTTCTTTCTTCGTGGTCGGAGGGCGCATTTGTACGATGGCCTTTGTCTTTTTTGGGGTTTTCTTCGATTCCTCGTACAGAGACAAGAAATCCAAGCAACTTCCCTGAAGAGACTCCAAACACACACTTCTCAAGATTGAGTTTCAGCCGGTGTTTTCTGAGGTTGTCGAACGTTTCTTGCAAGTTGGAAACATGATTAAGCTGCTTGATGCCTTTTACGACTAGATCGTCAATATAGGCCTCCAAATTTTGGCCTAGCTGAGGTGGAAAAGTTGATTGCATCAAGCCTTGAAAAGAAGCGTCATCATTTTTTAGACCAAATAACATTTTGACATAGCAAAATATTCCAAATGGAGTAATAAATACGATCTTTTCTTCATCTTCTAAATGCATATTAATCTGATGGTAGCCAGAATATGCATCTAGAAAACTTAATGTTTCGCAACCGCAGTAGAATCAACCAACAGATCGATACGAGGTAGAGGAAAATAATCTTTTGGATAAGCTTTATTGAGATTATTGAGGTCTACACACATTCACCACTTGCTGTTAGACTTCCTAACGATTACAAGGTTGGCCAACCTCTCTGGGTGGTCGACTTCTCTTATAAAGCCTGCTTTAAGTAGCTTGTCTGATTCTGATTTGATAGCATCTCGTCGATCAGGGGTAAATCTCTGGGATTTTTGTTTTACGGGTACTTTGTGAGGGCGTAAAGCTAGCTTGTACTCGATCACTTCCCTGGGGACTCCGAGCATGTTGGTTGCTTGCCACACAAAGACATCTGCGTTTGCTCAGAGGAAAGTGATGAGAGTGTCTTCCTATTTGGGGTCGAAAGTATCCCTGATGCGAACAGTCTTTGAGGGCTCCTCTGGATCCAAAGGAACCTCTTTGACCTGGTCGTTTGGCTTTGGTGCAGCTTTCGACTTCGACTGCTTGGTTGAAAGCTGCTCCTTGTTTTCTTCCCGAGTTGGTATTTGGCCAACCATCTAGAGGGATCGATGGTCGCACGTATACGCCTTCTTCTTATCACAGTGAATTGTGATTACTCCTTTGGGACCTGGCATCTTAAGGCATTGATACCCATAATGAGTAGCCATTAAAATTTTTGCCAAAGTTGGTCGTCCGAGTATGGTGTTATATGACGTATCGAAATTGACCACATCAAAGGAGATCTACTCTGTCCTGAAATTACTTGGTGAACCAAATGTTAAATGAAGATAAACTTGGCCAATAGGTTTGGCCGAAGACCCCGGTACACTACGTTGAAAAGAGTATCGTACCGATCTTACCTTGGTCCTGGGCACTTGCATCTCGTCCAGGGTTCTCGTAAACAATATGTTTAACAAGCTTCGACCATCAACTAACACTCGATTTACTTGACAGTTGTTAATGGTGGGCTCGACCACGATCAAAAAATGACCTGGTCGAGTGAAAGGGGCCGGCAGTCACTCTTCTCGAATGAGATGGTGACTTCGACCACTTCGGCAACTTATTGACAAGAGGAGGATCAATGGAGTTTACTTCGCGTTGGACAATCTTAAGCTGTCGTTTTGACTCGTATGCCGATGACCCCCTATAGATATACTCGATGGTATGCTCAAGATCTTGGAATGGCATCTCCTCGTTATCGTTGACTGCATATGACCACTCACTTGCCCTACCTCTTCGAGGGTAGGAAGTTGTCCTTTGCCGTTGTACTAGTCTTTGAGTTATCGTTGGAAAACCCGGAAGTTACGAAGGTCATGTCCTTCCTTTTTATGGAAAGGTGTCAAACCCGGGAGCGTGGGATCTCGAATTCTCTGTGTTTCATACACTAATCTAGGAACAGTTACTGTACACAGTCAAACAAAAGTGGATAGCATAACCATACGACTCGATTCATTGAAATAATTAAAGTTGTTACAAAAGGGGCATACGGCCAATAAGCAAAATACAGCGGAAGCAAAGAAGTAAGGTAGACCACACGATTCGCCACAGACAATTGTCTGGGGGCGTAGCCTAGTCGTCCAAGTTCTCATTCTTCTCGTAGCATTCTTCTCCTGCTCAACAATTTATTAAGCAAGAGTGAGCACAAATAATAGTGCTCCGTAAGTTACACCCATAACAGAGTTATAATGTATGCAATGATATATAAAAGGAAGGCTTATAGGGTTGAGTTTGCATAAAACAATGTTTCTTTTCAAATATCCAAACTAAGTTCCAAACTAGTTATTCTATAACTAAAATTTATTTTCTAAATTCTCAAGTTTTATAGTCAGATAACATTCCTCAACGAGTGGTGAAGGATACATTCCTATCACGAGGCTACTTGCCCAATTCCCGTTTGGATAGAAATCCAAAACCATTTAACAAGTCTTTTGAAACCAAAACCAAAATGTAACTTGGAGTGGCTTTGCTAGCATGCCTATGACCGTGGACGCGTCTATTTGAATAGTTCATAACACTCTATAGAGGTGTACAACTTTACCCACATAACACGACTTCTTTAGTTTGTTTGGCATTCATCGATACCACCGCTCACTACCTTAGGTAAGCAGTCTAGAGCATGTGACAAGGCCTTTTAAATATATCTTCCCACCGTAGTCCCGCCTCGCTAAGGTTTCACCCCATTTGGATAGAAACCCACCGGGTTTAGGCCCCCTCTTGCGCCAGGTGGGAATACATAAAAATTTGGTCATAAAAGACACCCACGCAACCGGATGGCACGACCACGATGGAACGTTGTAAATTAGTTAGCCATGTCCCTCCCATTCGAGACATGTGGTAGTATGATAGGGCTTAGCAAAATACGCTCGAAGACCGGTCCTTAATTGACTTGGGCGACATTCCAAAAGAACCATGGGCCTCGATCATAGAAATGATTCGATCCCATGCATGAACATGCACCCATCCAAACATCCATTTCGCCCAAGTCCAAACCAATTTTCCTTTTATTACCACATAAAATCATTTCATAAATTTCTATGGTATAGACCATACCATTGTATTATTTTTAAATCATTGTTGAACTGTTGGCTAACTTCTCCAAATTAAATATTTTTGAGCTAAGATTCGACTAAGCATAGAGTTTTGCAACACGTTTTAGTTCATACTAATGTACCAACTAGATTTTAAGTGTGGTATCAAGTGGTGGTTAAATCAATATTCAAGTTTGGATGTACAAAGGACTTAGGAATAACTATAAAGTTAAAACAAGAATTTAAATTACTTGAGTTTAAATACGATGAAATAATAGTTTAAAATAGAATTTAAATAATTTAAAATATTAGGATTCAATATTATCAAATTTGTAACTTGCCTTGCTCAAATGCTTGAGGATCTACTTCTTCGAAGTATTCGGGTTCCCTAGAGTCGTTGAAATCTACACGTGAAGACGAAGCAAATTCAAGTAAAATTCAAACAAATTCGAATGAACTTCACATAAAATAATTTTAGTGTATATAGCTAGGTCTTGAATTTAGATGAATTTAGAAATTTGAATCGCTCGAATCGGAGTTCGAACGGACTCCCGGAAGTTTGAAAATACATGAAATGATGAAATTGGGATTTTCGAAATTTTTGCATTTATTTTTAAAGGAAAATCGATTTATCGCGTCAGCGGCCGAATTTATTTATTTTAAATAAAAAGGTGTGAGTGGCTGACATGTGGCCCCCACTCGGTGGACTGGGTCCACGGACGTGCGTCGGTCCATGATGAACCCGACTCGCGGCAGAGTGGCAAAGCCACGTGTGCCTGGCCACGCGGGCGGCCACGCAAGCGAAGGCAGCGATATGGCGCTGAGGTGGACATGATCTAGCGGCCACGTCGGCCAGCAGATGGGGCGGTTCGGGTGCGTAGGCTAGCCGATGCTACGCGCCGCGGCGAGCCTCAGCGAGGGCACCGAGAGGGAGAGGGAGGCGAGGGGGTTTCAGTGCGCACTGCTTTGGCGACGATGCACACGTTGGTGGCAGGCGGCGAGTGGAGGAAGCGGCGGCGAACAGCGAAGGAAGTCGGCGACGGGGTTCCGACGATGGTTCGACGATAGGGATGCGCGCACGGTGTAGCCTACAACCATGCGGTGTTGAAGGTGAGGAGGAAAGAGGTGGAGGACCCTCGATGGCGACGGAATCAACGGCTGCACGAGCTTTGACCGAAGCTCTTGGAGCTCCAAATCCCGGCGATTGAGAGCGGGAGAAAGGGAGAGGGAGAAGGGGGAAAGAGAGAGGAGGTTGAGAGGCTCTGGGTGCTCACTTTTATAGCCGCCGCCAAGGAGGAGAGATGTGGTTCAACGGGTGGGCGCACGAGCGAAGCTCTAGCCGACGCGACGCGGATAGGAGAGGAGAGGATTTGAGTAGGTGGAGGGGAAGAAAATGGGGGGGGGGAGTGGTGGCAACGGGAATCCCGGCATTCAATGCTCATTGAAACGGGGAGCACAAGGGGAGGGTAATTGTCAGACCCGGGAGTAACACCCCCAAATCCTCTGTGTATTTCTAAACTTGTCCCATGATTTGTAGCTAGTTCACACAATAATCAAAATGGTAACATTCATAATTCACATAACTTTATTAATAAACAGAGTTGATTACAAGAAATACTTACAAGCCAACAATAAAAAAACACAACGGAAGACGAAGAAGTAGTAGAGTCCAGCTGATCCGCCACAGATAATCGATTGGGGTAGCGGTCGAGTTGTCGAGATCAACACCGGTAGCAAAGTCCTTCTCCTTTGAAATTTATTTGCATTAAGCAAGGGTGAGCACAACTTTTGTGCTCACAAGTTACACCCAATAACAGAGTTAATACATGCATGGATATTATCAAAAGATGGCTTATAGGGTTATTTATGTAAAAGCAATATTTGACCTTTTAAATACAATACTAAGTTCAAAAGCTCAAGTTTTACAATATCTAAAATTAAGTTTTAATTGAATTAATAAAGCTAGTGTAGGCACCAATCTAACACTAACTTAAACACAGGCACCAACCCAGGGCTTCAACCCATAACTTTTCTCGTGGACACCCATCCATGTCATAACTGTTTTATAAAATATTTTGAAAACAAAATCAAAGTCTAACTTTGAGTGACTTTACTCAGCATGTCCATGACCGTGGACACGACTATTCAAATAGTTTTACACTCGGCAGAGGTTGTACAACTTTACCAACAAGACACGACTTCTCTAGTTTGTTTGGCATCTGTCGATACCACCACTCACTACCTTAGGTAAGCAGTTTAGAGCTTGTGACAATGCCTTTACAATGCTCTACTCCATGGTTATTATGCCCGCTAAAGTTTCACCTCCATTGAGTTAACCACCCGCCGGAGCCCCCGCTTGCACCAAGTGGGACTACTGTCTAACCGACACCCACACAACAATATGGCATAAATAACAATGAGATATTGCAAATTAGTTAGCCAGGTCCTACCCATACAGGATATGTGGTAGTACGGTGGAGCTTTGTAAGTTGCGACTCGAAGAACGGTCCTTAACTGACTTTGACGACTTCCAAAATAACCGATGGGCCTCAACCCTACCTGGATTGAGCCCGTGCATAAACCTGCACCCACCAACTATCCATTTCTCCTAAGTTCAAACCAATTTTTGATTTTATTTCACTTTTTAAGGTATTTGTAAACTTCCATGACACACCAATGTCATGGATACAATTTAAACAATATATGCTTTTTGGCTGTAAATTCCTAAATCAAATGTTTCCGATCTAAGCATGGCTAAGCATAATTTTGCCCAAAATTTTTAGTTCATATTATTGCATAAACCAAATTTTTAGCTAAGGTGTCAAGGTATGTTTGAATCAATAACAAAGTGGCTATACAAATGTAATGGAAATAACTAAAATTTCAAAGTAGGTATTCAAATTACATTGAGTAGAAATAGCATGAAAAAATAATTTAAAATAGAATTTAAATAATTTAAAATAATGAGCTCAAATGTTATCAACGATGTAACTTGCCTTGCTTGATTAGTTGTTCTCAAATGGCGTTGAAATCCGACTCTCCGAAGTCGTCAAAATCTATACGCAGAAATAAACCAATTAACAAAAAATTCAAATAAAATCCAAATTAAGAAATTTTTATTTAGTTAGCTAGATCTTGAATTTTGATAAATTTATAAATTTGAATCGTCTAAATCGGAGTTCGTATGAAGAAATACAAGCTCCTAGAAGTTTAAATCTGAAGAAAACCCATAATTCAGATTTTATTGATTTTGCTGATTTATTTTCTAAAGAGAAAATCGATTTATGACATTGGCTGACATCATTTGCCGAATTTCAATTAACTAGCCGAACTAATTTTGTAAAGAAAATGAAATACAAGTCACTGACATGTGGGCGCTAGTCTTGTGGACCGGGTCCATAAAATTAGACTTTGGTCCACGGTGGACTAGGTGTGTTGCACCATGGCATCGCCACATATGCACACACGTGGGCAAGTGACAAGGCGGCCACGTTCGTGAAAAATGGCGATGTGGCTGTGACGTGGCGGTGCCACGTCAGCACGGCTCCAGCGGTGGCTCAGCGATGGGCTTGCCGGTGCTACGCGCCACGGCGAGGGCATGAGCAGAAAGAGGGGGACGCGGTTATCACAAAGCTCACCTTGGTTTTGGTAGGGCTAGACAGGAGCACCGATGGCGAGGGCGGCTGTGCGGTTCGGGCTTACGGCGGCGAGGCTTTCCGGTGGTGCTCTGGTGTCGAGGAGGTGCGCACCGGGTAGAGCGTGGTCGTGTGAAGCCAGAGGTAGTGACGAGGGCCGCGGAGATCCACTGGAGGCGGAGGTGAGGAGCTTGGCTGGCGATGAAGAAACGCTGATTCTGGCAAGGTAGGAGGAGAGGAGGAGGGGCGAGTTGAGGGGATGGATTCAGGAGGAGGATGTGCACCCGGTGCTCCCTTTTATAGGCCAAGGGGAGGCCGAAAGGAGGAGATCAATGCGGCGGGGATCTCGGTGGGGATGCCCGTTTGGCGAGATTGGCGCTTGGGGTTGAAAGGGATGGCCGAAAATAGGGGCAGCGGTGAATGGGGGTTTAAATGCGCATAATGACGAGAGATAAGGGGGAAAGAATCACGGGATTGCTTGAGCTTTTCACAGGCGTTAATGGCGGGCATGTGCGATTTGGCGCGAGGAGAAAGACTGGAGGTGGGGAAGAAAGGGTGACGTGGCCGGGGTGATGTCAGCGGTGGGGTCCACCGGTCTGTGAGATGGAGAGGGAGCGCCTGTGGGTGGCTGAGCGGGCCGAAAATGGGCCGGGGCGCGGTGAAACAGTCATTGGGCCAGGGGAATTTGGCCCGAGGACAGTTCCCGGCATTTCCAAAGATTTACAAATTTAAATAATCCAATTAATTCATTTAAGCTTTAGAAAATAGTAAATAAAATCCTAAAAATCTAGAAAAATTCATAGAAATTCCTAAAGTTATTTTGGACTTAATAAAATTATTTCCAACTTAAAGTTGGCTTTTATTTTTGCAAATAATTTTTTGGCTTTAAAATAATTAGGAAAAAGCTTTTGAAATTCCAAAAAAGTTCCATAAATTTATTAAAAATGTTATCCTTCACTTTAAGTCCAATAAAAAAATAAGATAACTCCATATATTTTATATTTTATATTTTATTTTAAAATCTAGAAATTCAAGAAAACCAAGAAAACACTATTAAAACTCAGAAAATCTAATTAAAAAAAATATATTTTTTAATTTTTTTTTGGTAACAGAATTTTGGGATGTTATAGAAATGCGGGCGAGGTAGTGACTTTTGCGCGGTGGTGATGTGGGCGTGCGTGAGCAGGCGGGAATGGGCAGTAGGGGCGGGGGAGATAGAAGTAGAGGGGAGGGCGTCAACATGCGGGACCCGCCTGGCAGTGAGAGGAAGCAGTAGGCGTGGGCTGGCGTGCGTGATGGGCCGAGCAAGTGTGGGAGTTGGGTTGGCTTCGAGGAATAACAAGGGACCGGGGAAGATTCGACTCGGGAACAGTAACTAGGATTTTTTATACTTTTAAATTTCAGAAATTGAGTTAAATGAAATAGATTTTTTAATACCAAATAAAGTTCAAAAATTCTAAAAGAAATACACATAAATTCCTTGAATTATTTGGAACTTAATAAAATTATTTTTAGCTTAACTTTAGCTTTTAATTTTGTAAATAAATTATTTTTGGCTTTTGGGCACATAGTAAGACCTTTTTTAAAATTCCAAAAAATTCAATAAAATACTTAAAATACTCTTTTTGACCTTTGAAACCAATAAAACCAAGAAATTCAAATAAACCAAATTTTGAATTAATTAAAGTTTGATTAACTAAAATTAAATTATTTTTGTTTTTCTAAAATTTTAAGTTTGAGCTTTACTAATCCAATAAAATCAAATGGTTAATTTTAACTTGAAAATTTTGAAAAAGCCCGAAAAACTAGGATGTTTCAAAAAGACACCACCTAGGCTTGTCGTTCTTCCCCTCAGGGCGCTTACCTTTGCCTCGATCGGGATATTGCTTGGAACTTCGTGGTTCCTTATCGCTTACAACCAATACCTCCTTAGAAATGTTGGCTTGAGGTTTTTGATCCTTCAACTTGTTCTTGGATTTCTTGCTCTTTTTGTCCTTCTTGCTACCCCCGCCTGCTTCTTGAGAATTCTTGTTATCTCGATCGATCGTTTTGTTCCACTCGACTGCTTCTGCAGCAGTCGCATATCGATCAGCCATCTCGAAGAGTTCAGCGACGATAGACGAAGGATTTAAAGCGATGTCCTCTGTAATTCTTCTGCTGCAAACTCCCTGCTTGTAGGCTCTAATAACAGATGAGTTAGAAACCTCAGGAATTGAATTACTAACCTGGCTGAAGCATATCTGCTGAATTGACGCAAGGTCTCGTGGCTGTTTTGTCTCATTCTATGCAGGTCGTCTTCTTTTCCAGGGTGATTGTAGGTACTCTGGAAGTTAGCCAGCATAAGGTCACAAAAGTGTTGCTACGAGTAGATCGACTCGAGTGGTTGGTTTAGTAACCATGATCGAGCAGACCCTTCGAACATAGTTGGAAGGTAATTCGCCATGACGCGCTCTCCTCCTACAGCTGCTTAGACAACGATCATGTAGATTTGGAGGAACTCGATGGGATTATGAGACCCATCGAATTTCTCCATGTTCATCGGTCGAAACCACGGCTGCAAGCGAACTGCTCAGAGGTCAGGAGAGGATGCCCTACATCCGATAATTACTTTGTGATGTCTCAATTGCAGAAAAGAAGGGTTGTCGTCATCAGGTGATCGTACACAACGATACCCGGCAGTGGGTGAACCCGACTTATGATAAGTTTTGATTCTACAAGGGTAATACTCCTCGTATCTTGTCTACTGCTGCGAACCTCTGTGTCAGAGTGGTGAACGATCACCACACCTGAGAGCTTGTTTATGTTTAGGCGTTCGAGGAACCTTTCTCCGGTTAGGAGAACAACATACCCTGTTGTCACGTCGATCTCCGTGCGGTGAGTTGTTTGAACGACTGAAGCGATGTAGTTGTACCGTTATGACTTCCAGCATGATGACGGTGAGGGTGCTCGAGTTTGGTCATCGCGCTTTGAAGCCTTCATGCAATCTCTTATGCGAAGAGGACGTAGCCGGGCGCTCGGGCAAGCTCTCGAGTTGGGTTCTGAGTAGATCGTTGATATGTTGGAGTTCCTGAGCTTCTCTAACTGATACTGAAAGTGCTCAGCCAGATTTCTCTGAGCTGCTATTCTTCTCTGTCGAGTTGTCTTAGGGTCGTCCGTGCCTGCTCCTTGAGTTTGCCTCAATGAAGTGTGATTATCTTGAGGGTTTCTCGTAGGCTCATTAGAGTGTTGACAATGTTCATCACCGGAGGTATTCTTACCATTGCCACGTGGGGTCGCAATGTGTGATCGTCGGGGAGTGTCCTCAATCATGTCTCTAGGAGAGTGATCATCACCTGGGGGAAGGACGAAGACCTCCCGTTGATGACTTCCACTTGTGCTCAAGGCCTCCTCGCTTGAGGAGTAGTCGAAAGACACCGTCTGGCGACTTGGAGCAAACCCATCCAGGAAGGGGAATTCTGGGTTATAACTGTCTCCATCCACAAATGAGCCCTACGATGGGATGGTCGAACTCGCAGGAAGAGCGTGTTCGATCCCATCCTCTGTGGGGCTAACCGGAGAGACAGTACCACCAGGTGCTAATGAAGCTCCGAAATGGTGACTTCCACGACTTACCGTGCCAGGTTAGACTGCCTTAGGCGAATTTGAACATTTGGAGGGGGATGCCTCGCCATGTTTTGTGTCTGCCTCGGAGCAGTTCTGATTGTGGTCGGATTGACCCTTACCCATTGAGGAAGTTGGTTCCTCATTGGGACGTAACGTTGTGGGGGATAAAGATCCTTCCTCAATTCGATCAGTGGTATGGTCTTCTGTAGAATGATCTCCGAAGGGGACATCACCATAGGATGATATAATACTCGGCTCGTAATCGAAGTCGGCTTCCATGTCGATATACGCGTAATCGGCCAAGTCGAACCAGTTCTCCTCGTTTACTCTCCTACCATGGAAGCTTCAGATGTTGACGCAGTTACTGGAGATTACTGTTGGAGAAGTAAAGTTCCCACATCGTTAGGTAGTTATCACTAGGACAGAGAGATTAATTGTGTAGTTATTCCAGAGAATAATGGTGTATACTGATTGTTTAGATGCCTTAATCAATCGGGCCTACTTATTTGTAAGCTCGATTGATTATAGGGTGGTCGTAACTGACCTAGTCGTAGAAGAACTTACGACCATGAGGTGATCGTAGAAGAACTTACGATCATGTGCTAGTCGTAGAAAGACTTACGACTATGGAGTGGTCGTAGCTGACCTGGTCGTAGAAGGACTTACGACCATGAGGTGATCGTAGAAGAACTTAGGATCATGTGCTAATCGTAGAAGGACTTACGACTCCAGCTTCTCCCTTGTGAACATTAAGAGGTATACTCAAGAACTATATAATAGCATCATTATCTATAATAAGGATTACAGATAAATAATTAAATGAGGATTTCTAGATCCTCTTCATATGCTTTGTGATCTTCACATGATCCATCTGTATTTGTGCAACACAAGTTGCATTATCTTCACATATAATAGTGGGAATTTGAGGGTATTCAATCCACACGATTGCTAGATGTGATGAATCATCCACCGAAGCCAAGCACATTCTTGTGAGGCCTCCTGCAGTGCTATGAATTTTGAATGGTTCGTCAAAATCGGTACAAGACTTTGCTTATACGATTTTCATAGAAAAACTTTGCATAGACGATTTTCATGAAATTGCAGTTCCACCACATAGGAATACATAGCATGTTTGCGACTTGGTTGTATGCGGGTCCGATAGGTACCCGACATCTACATACTCATTCATAGATATATCTTGGTTCTTTCTATAGAACAAAACAATATTTTTGCTTCCTTGGAGGTATCGGAAGATGTTCTTTATTCTCTACCGATGCCTTTGGTAGGTTCTACATGATACCTTGCTAATAGGTTCACAACAAATACAATGCCCGATCTAGTACAGTTTGCTAAGTACATGAGTGCTCGTATTGCACTTAAGTATGGGAATTCTGGTCCCAGAACTTCCTCCCCATCTTCTCTAGATCTATACGGATCCTTGTCTTGCTGCAAAGATCTTTCGACTATTGGGGTGGTCATAGCTGACCTAGTCGTAGAAGGACTTACGACTATGAGATGATCGTAGAAGAACTTATGATCATGTGCTAGTCGTAGAAGGACTTACGACTCCAGCTTCTCCCTTATGGACATTAAGGAGTATACTCAAGAACCATATAATGGCGTCATTATCCATAATAAGGATTACAGATAAATAATTAAATGAGAATTTCTAGATCCTTGTTATCTAGCCCCCCAGTTTCAAGTGAAAGTATCTAATTGGGAAAGGAGCATTAGATGATCTTACGACCAGAAGATGGTCGTAGAACGGTAGTCGAAGGAAAAACTCTTCGACTGGTATTTCATTTGACCAGAAACAGACATGGTCAAGAAGTTTGTAGGAAATCTTATGACTACAAGGTGGTTGTATAAAATCTTATGACTACAAGTGGTCGTAGTATGGTAATCCTTTCCGACTGGTGTTTCATTTGACCGGAAAAAGACTTGGTTAAGAATATAATTTCGCTTGAGGTGTAAAGATAGACTCGGTTTTCTCGAACACACAAATTTAAGAATATGAATCGACTCTCATAGACCTGTTTGCTGGAACGGTTCCCAAAGAGGTGGCAACTATTAGGTTGCCACGTCTTTAACCCAAGTGTGCGGTTATAAAAACTTGTCGTGGGTGCGATTGTAGGGTTCTTACTGTAACACCCTGTCTATCCGGAAGACAAGATGTCACCTAACAAGACAATCTACTATTCATTTCATAAGTTTAACAACGCATTCAATGCTAAATAAACGATTAACCAAGATAACTATCTAGGCGTAATCATAGTTCATCTATAAATTCAAACGAGAATTTACCAAAGCGGTAATTGTGGATATCGTGAGGATATGTGCACGATCTCAGGATGATGAGTCAATTGGCAATGGCTTTGTTGGTTTGCAAAATCTCGCGTTTTCGGGGTTTGCTTCTTCTTTGTCGGACCACAAAGCGATCCGACCGGAGGTGTGGGCGGTCGGACGCGCGTGGGACGATCGGGCCGGCGGTGGTGGCGATCGGACCTACCGACCTAAAAATGGATTTTGGGGCTAATCCAAAATAGGTTGTGTAGGCGGTGAGGAGTCTCCCGGATGTGGTCCCATCATTTTGGAGCTCGGTCAAAGTTCTATTGAGTTGAAAATTCCGAAGGTTTGGATTTTCAAGCTAGATTTTGGCTAAGTCTTTTGGACCGGTCCGACCGCAGTTGTGGGAGCGGTCCGAGCCAGGCTGATATCGGTCGGACCAGGCCTTGTGGGGCGATCGGGCCGGCAGATGACTTGGAGGTTAGCCAAGTTCGCATTGATGCATGTTGATTGTGTTTTATGCTTAGTTATCAATGCTTTATTGTTGCATATTGCATTGCGGAACTAACGTGGGTCAAGTTGTGAAGAACTTGTTCCCGGAAACGGTTTGTTTGTCTATTGCTATGCGGTGGCTTGCGTGTCAGCGGCGTCAGCGGTGAGTGGATCGGGACTACGCTTGGAGAGCCGAGGTCGTAGCGATCATGGATACCGGGTGGTCGTGTGACTCAAGCATGGTGCGAGATGGGCAAGATGGATCGAGCGGGTGGTTGGTGCATTTGGTTGGATCAGCGGTGCGGATATCGATGCGAGTCTCGGGAGGTTCGATGGGATTCGGACAAGAGAGGCTTGGCGTCGATGAGAACCCACGATCAACCTACACGTGGTGAAGCGGCGATTGCTTCAACAGATTAGTGTGTGGGTCCCATGTGTGAATGGGTCCCAAATGTGAAACCCTAGTCCTCTCCTATAAATAGAAGGGGGGAGATGTAAAACCCTTTTGAGGCATTCATTTGGTTTCCCCCCTTTGCTTTTCTAGGGTTAGGGTTTGGAGAGGAAGAGAGGAGAGATTGTATGCTCCTTGAGTGAGCTCTTGTCCTCCTTGTTGGAGTGGCTTTGTAAGCATCTTGTGAGATCAATCAATCTTGTGATGCTTGCTTGAGAGATCATTTGTCTCCTCTTTGTGTTCTTCTCTCATTTGGATGAATTTGGTGCTTCCTTGATTCAAGTGTTTAAACTTGGTCTTGACCCTTTGTGTCTTGCTTTGATGTGTGGGAGTACTCCTAGAATCATCTAGACCATCAACCCCACAAGCAAGTCTTGAATCAAAGTTTTCATATTTCTAGGGTTTGTGCACTTCTTTGGTAAAACTTCGAGAGATCGATTCTCGAAGTGGATCGACGGATCGTCGCTAGAAATAGGTCTCTAATATCATTAGGGAGGTGTGCTCGAAATTTGGTCAAGTTTCATTGGTTGAATCAAAAGTTGGATCAAATTTCGTTTTGGATTTGGGGTGGATTTTTCAAGATTGGGTGAACCGGTCGACTGGTCTGTAACGGCGGTCCGACCGCCGTATATTCGATCATTGATCGCTTGGTCGAACTGTTGTCCACCGGTCCGACCGCCGATTAGTTGCCGGCCGTATCGCTAGTTGAACGTCGGTCCGACCGCCTGCGTAGCTTGGCCCGACCGCCGTGCCTGATCAACCCTTTGAGTTTAAGTCTCCACATTTGTGTTGTGTGGTTGTCGGGGTTATCGAATTCAGCACAAGGTTTCCGCTGTGTGCTTACTGATCTTCTTAGCTTTCATAGCTAAAGGAGTAAAATTCGTGTTGAATTTGATTTAGGCGAGAAAGTTTTGAAAGCGCCTATTCACCCCCCCTCAGTCGCCTTTCCGGTCCTACAAGTGGTATCAGAGCCGGTTAGCTCTTTTCTCTAGATCTTAACCGGTCTTTGGAGCCATGGCGGTGGCGATATTCAATCAGGCCACATGTTTTTGATGGAGTTGATTTTGCTTATTGGAAGGCCCGAATGGAGGCCTACATCGAGGCTCAAGGGCACGCGATTTGGCTTAAGGTGAAAAATCCTCATGTCGTGCCAGCCGATGACAATTTGATCACTCCAGATGTGGAGAACAACAGCAGGGCTCGGAATTTCTTGATTCAAGGCCTTAGTCGATCGGAGTTTGAGCGTGTTGCTCATTTCTTCGTCGCTCATGAGATCTGGCGGACTCTTTGTGATTATCACGAGGGTCCATCTGCGATCAAGGAAGTGAGATGAACCGACTTAAGAAAGCATACTCCAAAATCGAGCAAAGACCTGGTGAATCTTTAGATGAGCTGTGGGGGAGATTTTCTAAAATTCTTCATGATCTCCGCGCTGTTGATCTTGTTTTTTCGGAGTCCGAAAATGCACGCCAACTTTTGGGTGCTTTGGATGTGAAGGTCTGGGGGATGAAGATCACGGCCATCAATGACAACACTGTCATGAGCGAGCTTACCATGGATAAGCTTTACTCGAGGTTGAAGGCGCATGAGATTGATTTTATCTCACGTCTCTCTTCGATGCATTCGATGGCTTTAGTGGTCGATCAATCTAAGGGTAGATATCTTTGATTCTTTTAATGTTAGCTCATCTGGATTTTCTTTGTCTGCTTTGCATTCTTTGAGCGATGAGCAACTTGAGAGACTACCCGAGGATGACTTAGCCCTCCTATCCACAAAATTCACGAGGGCCTACAATAATGTGAGGAGTAGGAGGAGAGGTGGACCTATCACATGCTTCGAGTGTGGTGAGCTCAACCACATTCGCTCTAGATGCCCCAAGCTGAAGGGCAAGGAGGATATGGAGTCACAAAGGCATCCTCAAGCGAGGGATGCCAAGTCCAAGAAGACAAACTATCGCAAGTTTGTCAGCCGAGTCCTTGAAGCTCTAGAGGATGTGAGCATGGAAGATGTGGACTCGGAGTCGGAGGACGACAAGAGTGACTCCCGTGGCAAGAAGAAGGCACGTGATTTCACCGGCATGTGCTTTATGGCTAAGAACGACCACGACAAATGACTTCTCCAACAAATGAGGATCTTTTAGTGATCCCGATGAGGTATGCCCTTCACTTCCTGACATGAAAAGGGCTTTGGTGCTTGCCGAACAAAAATTGCATAAGCAAGCTAGAATGATTAAGAAACAGGATACTATGATTGATAATTTGAACCTAGAAGTGGTTAGGCTCAAATCCATTAATCCTGATGATTTCTGTGATTCATGCTCTAGCTTGCTTAATGAATTGTCAAGCTTGAATAATGCTCATTCCTCTGTTGAGGAACAATTGAAAATGCTCTTTACGAACTAGAATCTCTCAAGTCTAGTTACATTTGCATGAATGCCATTCCGCTTGATGTGATTGCTTTAGAAGCTATTCCATTAAATTGCTCAAAGCGTGCTTTCTTTGGAATTGAAGCTGGATAGCTCCTTAAAAGAATTGCAAAATTTGATGCTAGTCACACTTGTTCTCATTGTAAGAATAATCGAATTAAAATGCAAGAGATGGTGAAATGATTGCTTATTCTAGAATTGCCTCTTGTGAAAATTGCCCTAAGCTTACAATCGAGATTGAAGCTTTAAACAAGACTCTTGAAGAGAAAGCTAAAATTGAAAGATCCATGTCTCTTACTGCTTCCAAGAAAGTCATTGATTCTTCCTCTTGTATGTTGCATGCTGAAATTGATATTGCTATTGGTAAGATACAAGAGGCTTTTAGAGTCAAATTTAAGGAGCAGTTGAATAGGATTGGAGAGTCCTATTGTGTGTCTTGTGAGGCTCTTAAAGTGGAAGTGGATCTTCTTAAGAGCAAACATGTTGAGGCAATCGATTCTAAAAAGTGCTCCAATTGTGGAGTTTTGGCAAAAGAGAACGATTACCTCAAAATGACTCTTGAGAAGTTTTCTAGTGGGAAAAAGAAGCTCAACTTGATTCTAGACCAATCCAAGGTGAGTGTGAAAAACAGTGGCCTAGGCTTTAAGTCCCTAGAGCTTTCCAAGAATCTCACACCAAAGATTGCTAGAATTGTGAAAAGTGGTTTGGTTGAGCAAGAATCTTCTTTGTCTTCAAAGGTTGTTCTTAAATCTGTAGATTCTGCTCAATCTCTTTCTAGCAAGAAAGGTGCTTCTGTCTCACCAAGTACGGACCCCTCAAAAGGTCAAGTACCATTGCACCTTTTGCAAGAAAGAGGGCCCACGGTTGAGTTTTGCTTAGAAGAGCAAAAATTGAGAGGAAAAGAGGATGAGCACCTTGAGATCCATTAGAGGAGTTTCTTCTTCAATGATAGTCTCTAGAGCAAGGCGACCTATTCATCGTATCACTTATAAGCCTAGGTTTGTAGAGAATTCGTTGACTCTTTTGGTGGGTCGAGCAGAGTTTGGTCTTGGATATCGTGAGGATAGACCACGGGTAGCACCTAGACAGGGGAGTATCGGTCTTTTGGTAGATCGTTTTGGAGAGGTCCGTGGTGCTCATGGGCATTCTTATGATTTTGTGCCTAATCATTTTTCTCACGCTTTTTCTGTTCCTGTGCCTCATCCATCTCGAAGATCGACTCCTAGAACGTTTATCTCAAATCCCAAAGATCGAGGCTTGGATGTTTTGAGGGAATTTGCTCTTTTTGTTTTCATTGTATCATAATGCATTTTTATTTCAAATGTCTTGCATTGCATAATTAAAATTATGGAGCGTTGATTATTATCCTTGTATGACTTGTTTTCATACTCTATACCTTGTCATATCAAGTGATAGTCCGCTAGACTTCTTTTATGGCTCTTCGTGTTTTGGCTTAGCTTTTCCTTGCTAGCTTTATATCTGTGAGCAAATTGAATCGAATCATGTCTTGTTGGATCTTGTGACTAGTTTTGCTCTAGTGATCCTCGATGATTCTTGCCATGTCTTACAAGTTGAATTGAGTCTTGAACTTACTTTGAGATGAAAATGAGCTTTTATCTTCTTAAGTCAAGCAAATGAAAAAAGATTTTCTGTGAAAAACTGATCTCACCAATCCTTTCTCATGAGACGGCTTGCCATTGCACTAGGCATGAACTCGGGGAGTTTTGGATGACCTAGACCACTCTTTTAAGCTTATCGCTTGAGATGGTCGCATGCAAGGCTTGGGATCTAGCACAAGAAAAGGAGAAGAGAAAGAAAAAGGAAAAGAAAAATTGCCCAAAAGGGCTAAGTGCTTGAGCGTTGCTTCAAAAGAATTCTCTTAATGCTCAAAATGCCTCAATTCTGCTTTGAGTCTCTTTTTGCTTACTGAGACATGGCTTGACTCATTTTGGTTGCTTTTAGTGAATCTCGACATTGAGCAACCTTTCATGGTTTTAATTGTTAATCTCAGTTTACGCTATCTTGGTTTTAGCTTTAAAGACATGTTTTGCCATGATTGAATATAGCCTCTACTCTTTATATGGCTTGGTATATGTCTTGTCTGTCTACATAGATAATGGTCATGGCTCCTTTTGCTAAATTTCAAATAAAGTCATTTCTTCATGCTCGTTCTTCTCTCATGCATCTTGATGAATTCATTGTCAAAGGGGAGAAGGATTGAAGAAAATGTCCGCTTGGAGCTTTTGGTTCACATAAGGTTTCATGCATAAAGAACACACACACACACAAATTTTTGTGTGAACCCTTTGAAAATTTGTGATCATAGTGAGTTGAGTCTCGGGTTTTATTGCCTTTTTCGATTTGAATTGCAATTCAAGAAGACTCACAATGATCAAAGGTCAAATAGAACTTATTGTCTTTCATATGGACCTTAGTGAGATTTTTGGCCATCTTCGGATTTTGAATCTTTTGTGCGCTCAATGCCTTATCTCACTTGCCTTCACTATTACGAAACCGACTTGGTGGGTTCCTAAGCTTTTTCTTGCTTATGGACCAAGTTGTGCCTTTATGCGAAAACGGCGATTTTACTTTTCATTTGAAAAACCATATTTTCTTGAAATTGCCAATGTGTTCATCAAGGGGAGATTGTGGATATCGTGAGGATATGTGCACGATCTCGGGATGATGAGTCAATTGGCAATGGCTTTGTTGGTTTGCAAAATCTCGCGTTTTGGGTTTGCTTCTTCTTTGTCGGACACACAAAGGTCCGACAGGAGGTGTGAAGCGATCGGACCGCCGCGTGGGACTTGGGCCGGCGGTGGTGGCGGTCGGACCGGCCGACCTAAAATGGATTTTGGGGCTAATCCAAAAATAGGTTGTGTAGGCGGTGAGGGGAGTCTCCTGGATGTGGTCCCATCATTTTTGGAGCTCCCAGTCAAAAGTTCTATTGAGTTGAAAATTCCAGAAGGTTTCGGATTTTCAAGCTAGATTTTTGGCTGTCTTTTGGACCGGTCCGACCGCCCGTTGTGGGAGCGGTCCGGCCGGCCTGATATCGGTCGGACCGGCCTTGTGGGGCGGTCAGACCGGCAGTGACTTGGAGGTTAGCCAAGTTCGCATTGATGCATGTTGATTGTGTTTTATGCTTAGTTATCAATGCTTTATTGTTGCATATTGCATTGCGGAACTAACGTGGGTCAAGTTGTGAAGAACTTGTTCCCGGAAACGGTTTGTTTGTCTATTGCTGTGCAGGTGGCTTGCAGGTCAACGACGTCAACGGTGAGTGGATCGGGACTACGCTTGGAGAGCCGAGGTCCAGAACGATCATGGATACCGGGTGAGGTCGTGTGACTCAAGCATGGTGCAGGATGGGCAAGATGGATCGAACAGGTGGTTCGGTGCAGCTGGTTGGATCAGGCGGTGCGGATATCGATGCGAGTCTCTGGGAAGTTCCATTAGTGTGCACAGTGTGTCAAGTTTAAAGTTAATAAACTGTTGACAAATTTTAGTTTATGTTGACAACGTTAAACTAGTTTTAGTAAATGTTATCAATCTAATCACCACGGACCTGAAGCCCGCTCTGATACCAATCGTAACACCTGTCTATCCTAAGACAAGATGTCACCTAACAAGACAATCTACTATTCATTTCATAAGTTTAACAACGCATTCAATGCTAAAGAAACGATTAACCAAGATAACTATCTAGGCGTAATCATAGTTCATCTATAAATTCAAACGAGAATTTACCAAAGCGGTAATAATGAACCTTCAAATGTTAATTATTACAATCCATTACATGATAAATAAAACTGAAGATATGTAAATAGAACTTTTAACGAATGATTATTTTATTCATGTGCAAGGAACGTCTTTGGACTACACCCTCCGCTATCAACGGTTTCACCGAATTCACCTAAAAATAAATAAAAGCAAGAGTGAGTCGAAACTCAGCAAGCACAACATATACATTCACATAGAACACTGAATTGAATCAAGCTACCAATTAAATCATTTACTTCATGGATTTAAGAAAGCATGATATGAATGAATGAATGCATTGAAGGAGAATGGACTTTCCACATGTTTATCTGGGATAACTAGTGACACACGTCGGTGTTCACTTAAGCCCGCTCTTAACCAAGAGCGGGGATCCAAGTCCGTATGAAGAACGTTTCATACGGAATGTCCGAAATGCCTACATTGGAATGGTAGGTCTTACATGCCCATATTGGAATTAATGAGACTTAAACAAGTTTCACTCCGTGGACATCAAATGAATTATGTATGAATGAAATGAAAAACATAACTTGGCATTCAACTCAATGTATCATCGAATAAGGTATTGGACTCTACCACATCATACTCAAATCACATGAATATTCATAATTTACCAAGTTAACATGAAATCAATGAATTCACACGAATTAAACATTTGCACTTGCCTTCCGTGTGGTGACGTGTTGTGAAACAACGAAGGTGTCTTTCCACCCACCGTCTCACCGCCTACACAAGTATTACCAATGACACGGATAATCGAATATGGCACAGCTACAAGTGTACTACAATGCTCTCTAATCAACCTACTCATCCCAAGGGTTCAATTTGACATCTACACCAAGAGTCCAGATTATCGTTCTACGGGCAGTTGCACAAGAAAATTCGCCATTAATTATCTGTAACTCTAAACGACCTGAAACCAGTGCTCACTGATTCTTAACTGATCAGGCTACAAAAACTTAGTTGGCGGAATCTTCTGATTCGGCCAAAACAGAGGGGTAATTAACTGCTAAACCTAACCCATCTACAACAGTTCAGAAAACAGATCAGCAGTAAAGAAAATAGTGTAACTTTTAGCCTACTGATCCAAATGGAATGATCTTTATCAACTTGGAAAGATAATTTCAAGATATACAATAACTTAGTTGGGGGAGTCTTCTGATTCGGCCTCTATTTTGAACAAAAACGAGGGACAAAACTACTGACCACAGATTTCAGACAGATTGGACAGTTCGCATTCAAAAATTCATAACTCTCAAACTACTGGTCGGATTTTGCTCATCTTTGTGCCAAAAGAAAGCTAACGAAACCAGGAACAAATCTTTAGAAGGGCAAAACCCAAAATTCGGCCTCTAAAGTACTGAAACAAGCCGCGCAACAATCTGATCAATTCTGTAAATTCTGGAACTCTAAACCGACGTGACTCAAATGATCTCTACCGCAACAAAACTTGATCAAACAAATAACCGGGGTGCTCGTTACCCTTGAAGACCCGTAGCACGACGAAGAACCACTCCCCGCTGGTCTCCCTTCTTCTTCCTTGGCCGGCCACACCACAGCGAACCACCGGCATTTAAACGACTACGCGGAGGACAGATCGGAGGAGAAGCGTCCGGGGATCTTGGAGACCAACTCCGGGAGCACCAATGGCCGGCCACCAAGGGAGGAGACGGCGCCCAACCAGGGGAGGAGGCGCCGGCCAAAGAGGATGGAGAGGGGAGGGGGTGGCGGCTTGGTGGGAGGGGAAGGGGCGGCTAGGGTTTGGGGGGGAGTGGCGCCCCCCCCTTTTATGGCCGCCCTTCATGGGCGGCCAGCCTCTTGGGCCTCTGGGTCGCAGATCTGCGCCCAAAGTTGCGGAAAATTATGATAACCCCCGCTAAATAGAATTTTCGACAAAAACTATTTCTTTTTCTCCCTCTGACTTCTTTCTTTTTACCGAATGCGATTCCGAAAACTAATAAATCACATTTTCGACTAAATTCCAAACTATGCGAACTAGCTGGATTTATGAGGTATTACACTCTATCCCCCTTAGAAAAGATTCGACCTCGAATCTACGTAGCAACTTCGAGAATGAAAGATGAATAACTTAAATAATTACCCAAGTGAACAAGTCGGGTATTGCTCGCGCATGCGGACTCCAACTCCCAAGTAGCCTCTCTTTGGATCGATGAGACCAAAGGATTTTTACATACTTGTGGTCTTGTTCCTCGTAACTCGCTCGCTCCTTCTAATATTCTCACCGGTCGGGATTCGATAGTAAGATCTTGCCCGACAATCAAAGGCTCCAAAGGGATGACATGATCCGGGTCTCTCGTAAACTTTCTAAGCATCGAAACATGGAACACGTTGTGAACCCCACTCATAGAATCGGGAAGGTCCAAGCGATAAGCTAGCTTCCCAATTCGTGCCACGATTGGGAAGGGTCCAACGCACCTTGGACTAAGCTTTCCTTTGGTGCCAAACGCACTACGCCTTTAGATGGCGATACTCTCAACGTAACTTCGCTCCCACCTCGAATTCCAAATCTCGCTTCGACATCAACAGAGCTCTTACCGCCGGCTCAGGCACCAACAAATTTCGCCTAACCTCGCCACTCTAGCCATTGTCACGAACCCGGTCGGGACCCAAGATCGCCCGCTCTCCAACCTCATCCCAAAGACAACGGGACTGCACTTACGCCCATAGAGAACCTCGTGATGGTGCGGCTCGAATCTTGGAATGATAGCTGTTGTTATAAGCAAACTCGCCAAGGCTAAATGCTCTTCCCAATTACCTTTCCAGGATAAAACACAACACCGAGCATGTCTTCTAAAGTCCGGATGGTGCGCTCGGATCGCCCATCATGTCAGGGATGAAAGGTCGTGCTAAGACGGAGTTGTGTGCCCAATGCACTCGCAAACTTTCCTGAATTTGGAAACGAACTTGGCGTCTCGGTCGTAAACAATGGTCTTTGGCACTCCGTGCAAACGCACGATTTCGTACATAAAGAGGAGCCAAGTCGCTGTCGAATTGGTTGTACGAATAGGAATGAAATGTGCAGACTTACTGAACCGGTCCACAATTACCCAAATAGCATCCTTTCCTCGCTGCGTGCGAGGTAAACCAACCACAAAATCCATAGATATATCGTCCCATGGCCAAACTGGTACCTCCAAGGGTTGCAATGATCCCCCGCTGGTCGCTTGTGCTCACCTTGACCATTGGCACACTCCACAAGAAGCCACATATTGCGCGATATCAATTTTCATCCGTTTCCACCAGAAACTTTTCTTTAAATCTTTGTACATCTTGGTCTCACCAGGATGTACGGTATAAGGGGTACGATGGGCCTCTTTCAAAATCTCCGTTTAACCTGAGACTCCTGTGGCACACAAAGGCGCCCTTTAAATCGCAAAGAATCAAAGTTGTCCACACTGAAGTGACCCTGCTTGCCCTCAGCGCAACGCTTCCTCACTCGTTGGAACATCTGATCTTCTTTGTTGTGCTTCTCGCACCGATCCGGAAGGGTCGACTCTAAAATCAATCGAGTCTCGATGCATGCGGTACCCGCAGCGTAAAGAAATATCCATACGCCAAAATCAGCGATAAGACAATCGAGGATAGGAGGTGTCGCCTTGCGACTCAAGGCATCGGCTACCACATTAGCCTTGGGATGGTCTTGAATAGTAAGATCATAATCTTTGATCAACTCTAGCCATCTCCTCTGCCTCAAGTTCAAGTCATACAGGTAAAGATGTATTTGAGCTCTTGTGGTCGGTGAACACATCACAAGATTCGCCATACAAATAATGACGCCAGATCTTCAAAGCGTGAATCACCGCAGCAAGCTCTAGATCATGGGTGGGATAATTACGCTCATGCTTCTTCAAATTGCCTCGATGCATAGGCAATCACTTTACCATCGCATGAGTACACAACCAAGTCCAACTATGGACGATCCGAATAGATAGTGAATCTCTTCCCGTGCTCGGGAAGAGTAAGAATTGGAGCGATCACTAATCTATCTTTCAAAGAGCAAAAGCTGCGCCACAAGCGTCGGACCACTGGAACCTAACACCTTTCTGTGTCAAATGGGTCATCGGTTTAGCAATGGTTGAAAAACCCTCCACAAAACGCCGGTAATAGCCAGCTAAACCCATAAAACTCCTTACTTCTTTAACATTGGTTGGTCTCTTCCACTCAACCACTGTCGAAATCTTACTAGGATCAACTGAAATACCCTTCTGATTAATAACATGACCCAAAAATCCAACTTCCGAAATCCAGAACTCACATTTCTTCAGCTTGGCATAGAAGTGATTCTCTCTTAAAGTTTCAAGTACCAACCGCAAATGGTGGGTGTGATCTTCCTCTGTCTTGGAATAAATCAAGATATCATCTATGAATACCACAACGAAATCATCAAGGTATTGATGCAAAGACATCATTCATGGCTTCCATGAAAAGCGCAGAGAGCATTTGTTAGTCCAAAAGACATAACTTTATACTCATAATGACCATACCTCGTTGAGAAAGCCGTTTTCTCAATATCCTGCTCACGAACTCGAATCTGATTATAACCCGACTGGAGATCAATCTTGCAAAATATCTTAGCTCCTTTCAAGCGGTCGAAAAGGTCATCAATGCGAGGCAAAGGATACTTGTTCTTCACCGTCTTTGATTAAGCGCTCGATAATCTATGCACATACGCCACCGCCATCTTTCTTCTTAATAAAGAGAACAGCGCCCCAAGGCGAACGCTCATTGAATCATACCTTTGGACAGCAGGTCGTCAATTGTTTCTTCAATTCTTCACGAAATGGCGAGCCAAGCGGTAAGGAGATTTGGACAACAGGCGAGTTCGGAACAAGATCAATCCGAACTCCACTTTCCTCACCGGAGGCATTAGGAAGTTCTATAGGAAAGACATCGGAAAACTCCTTCACCTGGAATCTCCTCAATCTGTTGCAAAGAATCGGTCTTTTCATTGAGGGAGCAAAGTAATCCGATGGTCGATGCACGACGGCTAGGAATAGATTAGCCGATACAAATATTGAATCGACGGCACGCGCCTCGAATACGATTCTTCACGGAGGGAGCTAGCAAGGTCACCGTCTTCCGAAACAACAAATCTTGGCACGGTATTGGAATAACGGTCCATACCTGGATAACATCGAAGGGTGCCAATTGAATAACTATAAGGTTAGCGGTGAAAACCTCCCCATCGATATCAATAGAACGGCCCGCAAATCGTAGAAGCCGGAAATAAGACCCCGAGAACCGACTACCACGGACTCGAGAGATGAGCTGCAGACTCAAGCTCGCTCTTCCGACAAACTCGTGGACACAAACGAATCGTAGCACCGAATCAAACAATATGAAAGCATCATGCGAGTCAACTAGTAAAGTACACATCACCACGTCCGGCCGCCTCATAGTATGCAGGTGGGCATGGCGTGACTCTGGCGGCGTCGGGCGGAGGAAGCCCCAACACTCTGCGAAGGGTGCCCAAAAACGCTGCAGAGCAACAGGGCAGCGGAGGTGCAATCGAACGGGTTCCAATAGAACCTGTTTGGAGGTGCTGAGGAACCACCAAGGAGGAATCCACCACGAAGTGAGCGTGGTGCGAGGCTGCCGCCGCGAGTATGGCCGAACCACCATGAACGCTGGAAGATGAAGGCTGCTGGAACGGGCTCCCACCGATGATACTCGCCGGGTTCGCTGCAAACCGACGCTTTGTGGCCATCCAGACCACAATGACGACATGACCCCTGAAGGAACACTCAAGCTCGATGCTCCTCACCACACCGAAACATTTCATGCCCCGTCCCCGAGCAGGGACGCACCGATGGAAAGGAAGACAAAGGACGGGCGCCAAGAGGAAGATCGCCAGCGACGGACGGGACGAGTGTTGTGACCCTTCGAAACCTCTTGGGAGCGGGTTGTTGAAAAGACCCATTCCCACCACAAAACTCCGTTTACGCCCACCACTTTGGAATTGCCGGTGGATGAGAACTAACAAAGACGACTCTGCGGGCTGTGCCTTTCTCCAACTCCATTCCTCTAGCTTGCTCGACCACCGAGCTGAAATCACGCATGATCTGTCGCCCTCGAATCGGCGGTACTCTTGGTTGAGGCCCGCGAATCTCTTAGCCTTCTCATTATCATCATTCGCCACCGTGGTACAAAGCGCACTGGTTATTGAACCCGACCTCGTACTCGATCTGTCATCTTTCCTTGCTCAAAAGTCAACAGTGTTTGTTCCATCTTCTCAACAAAGGAGTGCGGATAGAATTGTGTCTGAATCTCTCCACGAACACTTCCCAAGTGGCGGGACCACTGGCTGAGTCCTAGAAGGCAGGACTCCTTCCCACCGGATGTCGACTTGACCCTTCAAGCGAAAAGCCACGAACGCCCTCTGCGGCGACGGCTCTAATGCCCCAAAGCGGCGCTCCATATATCTCAACCAATCCGCACTGGACCGATGTGCGGCTCCATCAAAAGAGTCCAATCGGCGACATCCACTCCGAAGATTCATCCTAATCTCGGGTGGAGCGATGCGACAACGAGTTACTGCGCGGTGCGGCAGTGCGAGAATGGCCGTCTGCGATTCTTTGGCGGAGTAGCCGGTTCTCTCTCAAAAGGTTCGGATTAGTTCTGCAGACACAACAGAGGCTCTGCGGCCGAGGAGCGGCAGAGGCAATCTCCTCCGTGGCGACCTCAAAGAACTTCCTCGATCGAGAAGAAGACACGGCGGACCGCGCCCCCGGCCCGACCACGGACCGGTGGGCGACCACGGCCACGACTCTCGCCATCTAAACACCACCACACAAAAGATCAAACAATTCAATTATCGAACATAAGGGAATGACTTGAAAGAAATGCGAGGCGAAGTTATACCCAACCCTTCCTATCGGTACGTGTGTCAAGTTTAAAGTTAATAAACTGTTGACAAATTTTAGTTTATGTTGACAACGTTAAACTAGTTTTAGTAAATGTTATCAATCTAATCACCACGGACCTGAAGCCCGCTCTGATACCAACTGTAACACCCTGTCTATCCGGAAGACAAGATGTCACCTAACAAGACAATCTACTATTCATTTCATAAGTTTAACAACGCATTCAATGCTAAAGAAACGATTAACCAAGATAACTATCTAGGCGTAATCATAGTTCATCTATAAATTCAAACGAGAATTTACCAAAGCGGTAATAATGAACCTTCAAATGTTAATTATTACAATCCATTACATGATAAATAAAACTGAAGATATGTAAATAGAACTTTTAACGAATGATTATTTTATTCATGTGCAAGGAACGTGCTGGACTACACCCTCCCGCTATCAGCGGTTTCCACCGAATTCACCTAAAAATAAATAAAAGCAAGAGTGAGTCGAAACTCAAGAAGCACAACATATACATTCACATAGAACATCGAATTGAATCAAGCTACCAATTAAATCATTTACTTCATGGATTTAAGAAAGCATGATATGAATGAATGAATGCATTGAAGGAGAATGGACTTTCCACATGTTTATCTGCGGTATAACTAGTGACACACCCGTCGGTGTTCACTTAAGCCCGCTCTTAACCAAGAGCGGGGATCCAAGTCCGTATGAAGAACGTTTCATACGGAATGTCCGAAAATGCCTACATTGGAATGGTAGGTCTTACATGCCCATATTGGAATTAATGGGACTTAAACAAGTTTCACTCCGTGGACATCAACTCAATTATGTATGAATGAAATGAAAAACATAACTTGGCATTCAACTCAATGTATCATCGAATAAGGTATTGGACTCTACCACATCATACTCAAATCACATGAATATTCATAATTTACCAAGTTAACATGAAATCAATGAATTCACACGAATTAAACATTTGCACTTGCCTTCCGTGTGGTGACGTGTTGTGAAACAACGAAGGTGTCCTTCCACCCACCGTCTCACCGCCTACACAAGTATTACCACGTATTACGGATAATCGAATATGGCACAGCTACAAGTGTACTACAATGCTCTCTAATCAACCTACTCATCCCAAGGGTTCAATTTGACATCTACACCAAGAGTCCAGATTATCGTTCTACGGGCAGTTGCACAAGAAAATTCGCCATTAATTATCTGTAACTCTAAACGACCTGAAACCAGTGCTAACTGATTCTTAACTGATCAGGCTACAAAAACTTAGTTGGCGGAATCTTCTGATTCGGCCAAAACAGAGGGCTAATTAACTGCTAAACCTAACCCATCTACAACAGTCCAGAAAACAGATCAGCAGTAAAGAAAATAGTGTAACTTTTAGCCTACTGATCCAAATGGAATGATCTTTATCAACATGGAAAGATAATTTCAAGATCTACAATAACTTAGTTGGGGGAGTCTTCTGATTCGGCCTCTATTTTGAACAAAAACGAGGGACAAAACTACTGACCACAGATTTCAGACAGATTGGACAGTTCGCATTCAAAAATTCATAACTCTCAAACTACTGGTCGGATTTTGCTCATCTTGGTGCCAAAAGAAAGCTAACGAATCCAGGAACAAATCTTTAGAAGGGCAAAACCCCAAATTCGGCCTCTAAAGTACTGAAACAAGCCGCGCAACAATCTGATCAATTCTGTAAATTCTGGAACTCTAAACCGACGTGACTCAAATGATCTCTACCGCAACAAAACTTGATCAAACAAATAACCGGGGTGCTCGTTACCCTTGAAGACCCGTAGCACGACGAAGAACCACTCCCCGCTGGTCTCCCTTCTTCTTCCTTGGCCGGCCACACCACAGCGAACCATCGGCATTTAAACGACCGCCGGAGGACAGATCGGAGGAGAAGCGTCCGGGGATCTTGGAGACCAACTCCGGGAGCACCAATGGCCGGCCACCAAGGGAGGAGACGGCGCCCAACCAGGGGAGGAGGCGCCGGCCAAAGAGGATGGAGAGGGGAGGGGGTGGCGGCTTGGTGGGAGGGAAGGCGGCTAGGGTTGGGGAGTGGCGCCTTTATGGCGGCCACTTCATGGGCCGGCCAGCCTCTTGGGCCTCTGGGTCGCATGCTGCTGCCCAGAGTTGCCGAAAATTATGATAACCCCCCCTGCTAAATAGAATTTTCGACAAAAACTATTTCTTTTTCTCCCTCTGACTTCTTTCTTTTTACCGAATGCGATTCCGAAAACTAATAAATCACATTTTCGACTAAATTCCAAACTATGCGAACTAGCTGGATTTATGAGGTATTACACTTACTTTTCCCTAATCACTCCAACTGTTCATCAAGCTTTCGCGTTCTCCGCCGCCAACCAAATCATACACCTTCAAGCCTCCTCCCTTTGAGAAAGATGGAAGTAGTCGCTTCCCAGTGGGCCGAATTGGAGATGGACGCGACCAAGATAAAGGCTCTGGTCGCCGTCGAGAAGATCCCGAAGAAGGAGTTCGTGAAGTGGATTGAGTCTTTTGGGCAACATTGGCTGTCGGGTGAGATTGGGCAAATTACATCTTCCAAGCGTATTGTGAGTGTGGCCTTCGATTGCCTGCTAACTCTTTCTCACTCTCGTACTAGAACACTTTGGGGTGGAGTTGGTGAACCTCATCGAAATCGGTACAAGACTTTACTTAGACGATTTCTATAGAAAAGACTTTGCTTAGACGATTTTCATGGAATTGCAGTTCCACCACATAGTAATACATAACATGTTTGCGACTTGGCTGTATGCGGGTCCGACATATACCCGGTATCTACATAGTCACTCATAGACAGGTCTTGGTTCTTCTGTAGAACAAACCAATGTCTTTGCTTCCTTGGAGGTATTAGAAGATGTCCTTTATTCACTACCAATGCCTTTGGTAGTTTCTACACGATACCTTGCTAATAGGTTCACATCAAATACAATGTCCGATCTAGTACAGTTTGCTAAGTACATGAGTGCTCGTAATGCACATAAGTATGGGAATTCCGGTCCCAGGACTTCCTCCCCCTCTTCTCTAGATCTGCACATGTCCTTGTCTTGCTGCGTGCAGGACTACGTGTCCCAAACATGTAGTTGATAAATTGATGAGTCTGCAAAATCTGTTAGTCCAATCTGGGTATGGATATGCGGTACGAAATGCTTAACTTTAATTCCCATTTTCATGCAATAATAATCAAATACCTTTGAAATAAATTATTCGGCATTGTCCATTTTGATGGACTTCACATAATGATCTGGAAAATTATTTTTAATTTTAATTATCCGTGAGACTAGCTTTGCAAAAGCATAGTTTCTCATAGACAATAAACAAACATGCAACCATTTCGAGGAAGTATCGACGAGCACCATAAAATACCTAAATGGCCCTGACAGGGGCTATATAGGACCACAAATGTCTCCCTGGATACGGTCCAAGAATGCAAAGATTTCATCCTTCACTTTCAGAGCAAAAGGTCTTGTCGATGATCGAATCACCGGTCTTACGAAAATATAGAAATAGAGGAAAATGATGCGTATCTCCTGTAAGGGAATGGGGCCGTTTTTTATTACTATGAACTGGCTGTTTACAAAGAATGCATATGATCAGGTGAACGACTTCTCCTGAGTACACTGAGTACGGTGTTTGCTGTGCTACTGAAATAGATTTAGAATATGAATATAATGTCAATAGAGTCACTAGATTCTGATCTCCTCTTCCTTCTTTTTTGATCCTTCCATGCTCCATCTTTAAATAGCTTCCAAAGAGGTGGCAGTTGTTGCTAGAGAAGACGCCTATACGAAGCGTTGCGTCTGGTCGGAGGGAGGTGTCAGTTGATTAAAGTATCAACTGTTGTACGGTTTAAATATCGGTGAAACATTCAATCATGTGGTAGTCAGTGTCTTAGGATTACGCAACGTCGCGTGGTATGGAGTATACAACATGTGTTCCATTCATCACACGGTAAAGGATATACCTGGATTCAGATCCAAATATCAGTTCATAGCTTTACGGGCAGTTAACTGGTTAGAGACTAGGTATGGGACCTTATCCGACCAGGTATGTAACATCTGAAATCCTTACGACCAGTGAGGTCGTTAGCCTTAGGGGTTATGACCACGAAGACGTATGGTCTCTCTTTATGTATTAAAGTAATACATAGGTGTTTTAATCCTCGTCAAGTCTAGTAATTAATTTCCCAGTGGCACATGCAGGACACACAAAATCTTTCTGATTCAGGAAATTCTTTACATCGATATTATGTCCCTGTGAATTATTAATTATATTTCTCATCATCCTAAGACCGGGGTGGCCTAATATATCATGCTAGAGATAGAAAAGTTCAGAGCTTCTAAATACGGTTTTCTGAGCAGTATAGGCTGCAGGTGCCTTAATATTAGTGTAGTATGGCCCAGTTTCATATGAAGGAAGTTGTTCTAATACCCTTTTTCACCTTCTTCACGTTTTGTAATGAGCAGGTATTTCTTACCTTACTCTTCTTTAGTCTCTACGTCAAAACCATTAGCGCGAATATCCTTGAGAGATCTAGTCGATTCTGGGTACAATAAGACTTCTTTAATGACTAAAGTTGTGCATATCTGGAGCATAATTATGGCCCTTCCTGAGCCTATTATACAAATATCACTGCCCGCGATTTTTGTAAGACTACCAACATTTTTTCTAATCGACTGAAATTTTTTTTGTCTCTCTCAAGGTGGTATTCATTGTGCCACTATCCGCTAAGCACACTTTCTCCATAGGACGTCACACGCATTCTGATACTTCAAATACTAGAACATAACTTGCTATTATAAATATGAGAAAAATAAGCCTTACAGGACTCATCATAAGAATTTTAATGCTTTACTCTCATAGAGCTTACAACCTATTCAAAGTTCCATCACAATCACAAATTGCAAGTGACTGTAAAAATATATAAGTGCAATGCGTAAACTAGATCGAATCAGCGAAGTATGTAGAAACTTCTGCCTGAATCTGCTCCATGACGATCTTCTCCTCTTAGGCAACTACGGCTACGACTGCTGCGATGTCCAAAGGAGGGGTGATGGGGCCTGCTATTGGACTGTCCACATCCATGGGTGCAACTAATGGGTGTGGATCCTCTCTGCCTGCAATGGCGAGGTGTGCCTCATGCTGTCCTTTGCCATTTTTCTTAGACTGCAAAGCATCAATAACATGTTGCGGCCCACGACCTTACCCTTTTTACCCCTCTTCTTCGTGAGAGGCTTCCTCACTTTATAGCTGCTAACATTGGCATCATGGCCAACATTGCTACTAGGCGGCTGTGAGATGTAGTTCTTCTTTAGAACATTATCTTGAGTTTTCGCAACTTGCATGTCATCAATCAATTTGGCATACTCCTTGTAGCCGTCTTGACGATAGTTGCATGCAGATTGCACCACATTCGGTTTAAAGGTAAAGATAGTCTTGTCAATCTTCTACTTCTCCGTGGTTACATTACCACAGACTTGAAGACGGTAGAAATTATGTACAAATTCTGGCTATACTGGGTCCAGCTCTTCGAATTTCTGGTTCGTGATGCCAGTCATCTACATATTCATGCAAAAAGTTTATAAGATTACTGCTGGTAATCTCCATAAAATGGTTGCAAAATTTTTATAATATTCTTCAAACTCCCGATTCGTGATCCCGTATTTTTCTATACATTTTTCATGATTTACTGTTATTTTCAGTGATTAAAGTAATATAAATAATCAGAGATAATAAAAAATAGTAAATACAAAACGTAAATTACATAGAAATAATAATAACAAAGTTAAACATGCTTCAAATGCTAAAACTAATTAAAAAATTTGAATTCCTGTGCCCCTTTTCTGCTGGAATATGAATTTCCAGCGAATTCTGCAATTTCGATGGGCTAAAACGCTAAATTTCAATTTTGAGAAATTTTCGTGCAATTTTCAATTTATGAGGGGTTATTATGCAAGAATTTATTTCCCAAAATATTTCCTCATAATTTTTAGAACTTCGAGGGTTTATTTGCAAATTTTTAGTTATGAGAAACTTTTTCGTACTTTCGGAAAATCCTCAAGGCCTTTTTGCAAAGATCCAGGATTTTCTTTTCTTTTTTCGGTCAAGCCGGTTCTCTCGGCCCATTTATCCTTTTACGGCCCAAAACGCGAGTTGGTCCATTTACAGCTGGTTCAAAGAGGTGCCGACGGGTAGGGTTTCCCTACCCTGTTCATGCTAGTGACGACCGGCGGGAACTCGCGGCGCGGCTGGCCCACGACGTCAATGCGGTGGCGGGTGCGAGGAGCTCTGCGGTTGGTGTGGCGGCGGCGGCGTGGGCGGTGCCATGCGGGCGGCGCTCGTGCGGAGCGCGCGAGCTCGGCTGCGTGCTGACGCAAGCGTCGGCTGCGCAGACGTGCGGCGGCGGAGATGGAGCCCAAGCGAGCTCATCCGTGTTCGGTGCTACTTGCGGGCGGTTACAGGCCGGCGTAGCGCGGCCGTGCGGGGTGGTTTCAAGGCAACTTGCACGCGCGGGTCGGCGCGGCTCGGCTTTGCACGAGATGTTGGCGGGGCGTCACGGAGCAGCGACCAGTTTTGGTGCGACACGCAGAGGTGCTAGATGGTAGTCCCGGCGGGCTCGGAACATAGCCCGCAGTGGTGTGGTCGTGCAGGAGGCCGGCAAGGTGCGAATGTGCGTGGTGGCGAGGCGGTCTGCAGGTCGGCGGCGGCTCGGCGCGCCGTCGGCCCAGCGACACCCTCCCCTTTTATTTGCTTGAGCGGTGCGGAGTCGGCTCTGAGCGATGGCGTAGCGTGCGTGCGGCGGGGATGTGCCGGCTTTGGGATCGCACGACGGGGCGACTATGGCGGCGTGTTGGCCATCGGCGTACAAGCGCGGACGTGCAGATTTTTTTTTGCATTTACTGTTCATCCGAGTAATGTTTATACGATTGTTGTTCATGCAATTACCGATCGGCTTGGTCGGCGACTTCGAGTCGGCTCGCGGTAGATTAGAATGTATTTGCAATCCACAGTGCAATCATCATCTACTCTTTCATATAGTCTACCGACCAGTATTGTGCCGGACTTCAAGTCAGCTCGCGGTAGATTAGAGCAGATTTGCACCGTATAAAAACTAATCTAGAAAGCCAAATTTGCAGAATTGAAAGCAATCTAGAAAATGTGATTCGATCTACAAGCGTCGTGCTTCGACGGTTACCTTTTCAATCCGATGAGAGTCGATCGTGCTGATAACGTGCTGAGGAACTGTCGCTGGCGAGTCCAGCCCAAACGATCACCTCGTAGACAAACATAGAATCACGTCAAATAATGCAAGAACAAAAGAATAAAATAGTAGATTGAACACAGAGATGTAGGAGACTTCTTGCTTCTCTTTATTGCTCTTCATGCAATCATCCTTTTACAATGAATAGTACTCGCTACTTATAGGCTAGAGATCCTACTAGGGTTTTAGATGGGGCGCTCATACATGGGCCGGCTGCTGGGCCAAGCCCATGGTTTCCCAACAACTACCAACTATGCTGATCAGTTCTCGAAAAGGCAAATGGTAACCATGACAGATCTTCTGTGCCGGATCCACCGTGGCTGATGTCTAGCGTCAGATACATTGCAAAGAAAATGATAGAGAGCAACAATGCCATAACATTTTGACGATCTGGGCCGTTCGATTTAGGAAGAACGAACAAGATCAACTACTACCGTGTTTCGCTACCGTGAGAGGATCCAAATCCGGGCAAAGGAAATGGTAGAGAGCAACAGTGTCGTGACATTTTGACGATCTGAACCGTCTGATTCAGGAAGAACGGACAAGATCAACTACCATAGTGTTTCGCTACCGTGACATTGCAAATGAAATGGTAGAGAGCAACAATACTTGCCATAGTGTTTTCTCTGCAGTATCGTGGCGCACACGATCTTGACCTTGCTTTTTGATCCAACGGCTACGAACCAACGTCACTGCACTGTAGTGCGTGACATTGTTGTGCAATGTCAGAGGATACGTGTCCAGGCGGGTGTCTGTGTGGGGGATTGGGTGGACATTTGTTTTTGTTTCTTGCAAGGTGCAAACTGCAAAGTAGTGACGAAGCGAGGACAAAAATAGGGGTGGCGTTCATAGGTTGAAGTTAACATGAAACAAGCATATGAAATATACATCTAACGGCCTTTTGCATTCCAAATCAACTCTATAACATATTGACAAAATGACAAAAACAGAATAAGAGATCAGAAGAGAAGCTCGCATTCGCACATTGCAATCAAACAACTTGGCCTTCGCTCACTAGACTCGATTTCACTGATTGAGTAGCCCACCAAATAGGAGATGACCTAGGATGGATAACACTACAGACAAGGCCATCTTCTTGCTCATAGCTACCATGTTCTTCTCTCCATCAGTCTGCTTTACTGGTGTTTCTCTACAGCTGCCGGTGGGTGCTAAGAGGGGCCAGAGGTCCAACAGTTGGAGCTGGGGCTCGAGCCCCAATTAGCCCAAACAGTGATCCGCCCATGCTGCAAAGGAATGCAAGCGAGAGAGCACAAAATATTTGTTTTTATCTGCATGCAACAACCTATTGTCTAAGTTTTTTTTATTGTTATAAAAAAACAAGATCAATTGTCTAAGTTGCAAAATCCCAAAATTTAGCACAATCAAGATCCCCCTTCAAAACGGATAAATCTATGCAAAAGGTACTGTCAGAAAAAATAGTAGGAAATCCATTATCCTTTGAAATTCGCCCTTTTCTCTTTTGCAGACCAACCCAGGTTTTTGGAACTTTGAAGCATAGTCCACCACAGCGTTGTGGTATCTACTCTACTAAAGTACTTGTTAGATGATTTTCAGCCACCTTTGCAAGAAGAGTCCACGAAAGGCGGATTCGCACATATAAACTTAAGTCTAAAAACGGCAAGTAGCAAAAGGCATTCTTTAGTGAAAAAAAGTTAGCAAATAGAATATATGCAATGCTTTCAAGTGCCAGCTAGTGCTCTGCACAATTTCCTCTGCCCATGAAAAAAGAGAGAGAACCTATGAACACGTTGATTCGCATATGCCAACTTTTATACTGCAATTACGGGAAAGAGGCGATGGAGGCATTGAAAAAATAGATCATCACAAATAATCGTGATTTTGACCTCTCAACTGCAAGCTACCCTCGCTGCTGTTTCTTAATTGTGCATAAAAGGATAGCTCATGTAAATCGATCATGATCAATTGAACCGACGATTGTTGTTGCAGATTGATAATGACACAAGGTGCTAAAATCATCGCATGGGCCGGGGTTGGACAATTTGCCTTCTTATGAACCTCAAATTTGGCATCCCAGCGTGGGTTTTATTCGTCTTTGTCGGTAACAGATGTATGATCAAGCTATATGTTAGTAGAAATTAATACCAAGCACATCATCGGTTTGGAATGCAGTACGTACTGATTCAAAAGTCAAAACAAACTAAAAAAAAGCTACGAAGTATTTTCACATGTTACCAAACAAAGCCTTCAGATTAACGGGACACCTTAATCTACTACTAATTTGTTTCTCTCTTGCTTTGCGATTCTATCAACTCTCCCCCTCCCTTTGATTGCGATCACGGGACTATTGCACATCCTATGTGCTGCAAACAAATCTGAAACATTGTAAGCCGAAAATCATACGCGCTTTCGTTGTCAGCTTGACAGAAGAACTCTCTAGAATGGCAAGCTATTTTTTCTTCTTCTGAAAAGAATGAAAAATTATGAATTTAGTTCATTACCAATCGAAAACCTTAACGCTAATTCTCACTAGAAACTACTCGAATTTTATTATAAAACACTATGTTATAATTCCTCATCAAGCGTGATGCCGACATGATCCGAAGTTGCAATGCATATATAGTTTCAAAAAAAAAAAATGTTGGAACGCACAGGAGGATCCTCTGCGCCCAGTGCTTCCAGAGACACCTCAGGCGGACCATTCATCTCCTGCCACGTCTCTTCCCCTCCACTTTTCGTAAAATTGACTCCTGGGTGGTTCTAGTGGTCGTAGCCTCGTAGGCTTGCGTTGCTTTCCTCTTGTTTCCCTTCCTTCCGATCGAAACCTCCGATTCCACCAACCAAAATCCCCTCGCGATTGCCAACTACTACTACCACTACTTGCTATAACTATCGCTCTCCGATCCCTAGCCCCAATCCAATCTCTCTTGCTTCTCTCCGGTTGTTCATCGGCTTCGCTGGGCTGCTCGAGGTGGTTGCTTTGCTCCATCGATGGTTCCAGTATGTCGTGTTTTTTTTTTTGAATTTTTTTGGGGTGCTTGATGTTGTAGGGTTTGCGGAGCCGATTGGCATTGGTGGATTCGGCTCTCGTCGGTTTGGAGGTAAGTCTTGCTTCTTCTCTCTTGGTTTGAGATTGCTTTGCGAAATGTGTTGCGTGGAGACTCGAGTGCGACGGACGGATTTGGTGCACTGCTATGCATTTGTTTTGTTTACTCGAGATTTGTTAATCTTACTGATAATGTATATCGTTTAGTTAATTGGTGGGCGGCGGCGGTTGCAGCCTCGAATTTTCGATGCATTTGGGTCAAACGTTCTTAATTTGGTGGATTAGGCGATAAGCTATTCTAATCCAGTAATCCTAGCACGCAACACCGCGGACAGATGGAGTGCCCGGGCCTAACACCTATATGTTGAGTGAAGTAGACGACATGGACTCTTCCAGTCGATGAACCGGTTTTGCAATAAAAAAACAAAGGAGGAAAAAACAGGCTTTGGATGCTGAACGAATAATATGAATTCTGAATTCTGAATTCTGAATTGTTTAAGGGGCCGTCCAAGTGTTAAAACTTTCTTGTGGTAGTGGGCATGAGATTGCTTTTCTTTTTGTGACTTACTGACAATGAGCAGTTCTGTTTTTTTTCCCTCTTTAGATTATTCATGTCTCCCATGAGATTAGTCAGATATTCCATTTTGTACTCGTTTACACTGCAGTCAACCTCTTGTATATCTAGTATTTGCAGGCTTTGTTTAATCAAGCACTTGTGTATACCAAGAATGTATCCGTCTTTGCCACTGTGCAGTGTTAAATTTTCTTCAAAGGAGATCTACATTATGTATTTAACAAGATAGTGTGATCTACATTATGTGTGCAACAAGGGTGGAATACAGTAGCAAGAAAAGGGCAACAAATCTCACAGTGCCGTAACACCGATACAGCAAACCCCAAGTCCCCAACATAGGCTAAATGTACATACATAAACTCATATAACCTTAACTGATATAGCTGGGAGTTGTGGGATATCTCGGCTTCAGATGTCATGTTTTGATTTCTTTTGCCTGTTGTAGTTAAGTCCTCTTTAGTTGAGTAGCTAGGTGTTGTTTTGGTGCCATGGTGAGTCCTAGGTCTCCAGCCTCCAGGTGTTCTTGTTTGAGGATGTGATGTGCAGGTGGTGTAATTCTCTGTCTCCCCCTTTTGGTGTGTCTGCCTGAGACGGGTGCTGTAGCTTTTAAACTCTACTTCTGTAACATCCAAATTTTCGCCTCTTGTAAAAATTTAAATTAATTAATTCAAATATTTGAATTTTAATTGGAGTTCTTGCATAATTAAATGCTAAATCAAAATTCAAATACTGAATCTCAATTTAACTTTAAATCAAATTCCAAATCTCAAGTTCAAGTTCAAATCCATCCTAGTTCCGAATCAAATCAAACCTCGACCAAAATTCAAATTCAATTTGAAATTTGAAATCTTCTCTCAACTTTTCCTTGGCCCAGGCCCACCTCTCTCTATCTTTGCCTTGGCTTGCTTTGCCTCTACCCAAGCCGAGAACCCAGGCGCGCTCCCCAGCCTACACCGTGTGCCTGCGCCAAGCCGCACCTTGTTCGCGTCCCGTCCGCATGACTGCCGCCCTCATTCACACCGCCCCGGCCCGAAGGAAACCAATGCCATCAACGTCCTCCATTACCGTGCACGTTCATTTCTTGCCATTTCTCGTTGCCATCAATGCGGAGCCGAGCCGCCGCCGTCAATCTCGCGCACGTTCTCGCCCGCGATCGCTCCACTCCTCGCCTTTGTCTATAAAATGGAGCCCCGACTATCCTTCACTCCCTTCACACCCCCTGCAACTCCCATAGTCTCCGGAGCACCACCGTCGTTGCACGAGGCTCTTCCCTGTCGACGGCCGCCACCTCTTCTCGCTGTTCTCGCTGCTCCGGTGAGTTCTTTGCCCCTCCAACCGTGTCACGTCTGTTCCCGAGACTCACGAGTGCTTCCCCTCGATCAATTTTGGGTTTCTTTGTATTTTGTTGCCGGATTTCATCGTCTTCCCCGTCGCTGGCCGAAACTCCTCTGTCGTAGCAAAAACGAGCTATACAGTAAAAGAGGGAGGAACCCCGGACAAGCCCAGGAGGGCTCCGGGGATTCTCAAGAGAGGGGACTAGCCAATGACAAGAACGAGAAGATTGTTATTACTAAGGAATTCGCGCTTGTTTTTTCTCTCTCTTTTACAAGAGGGGGGTGATCATCTATTTATAGTCTTCTGTGAGGGTCTTGTACATTACCCTTCTGACCCTATACTGATACTGTGTGCGTAGGGGTTGCAGGGACATTTCCCCCCCTATGCCTAGGCCTTGGTCCATGGTGGGCGCTCCTGGACCCGGTCCATCCTGTTAGTGCCTCCGGTCCAGGATCGGTAGTAGAGGCTTCGGGTTCACCCCGGAGGTGGCCCGGGGGTCCTGCTGCTCCGGGCCTCGCGGGGCTTCAGGGCCATTCGGGGAGGCCTCGGGTCCACCCCGGAGGTGGCCCGGAGGTCCTGCTGCTCCGGGCCTCGCGGGGCCGGGGCCCCCGTGGGGCCTTGGGTCCACCCGGAGGTGGCCGGAGGCCCCTGCTGCTCCCGGCCTCATCGCGGGGCTTCTGGGAGGCCTCGGGTCCACCCCGGAGGCTTCACCCGGCCGCCCGGTTCAGACGGTTGCCGCGCTGGGTGTTGTGGCCGGTGGGGCCACCCTACGACATCCTCCATCGCCCGATCTCCTTCTCGGTGAGTTCCGAGCCGAGCGGACTGCGTCATCACGTGTTCCCGGAGATTTCCCATCCTCCCCACCTCCTTTCGGCCGACTGCCACACCGAGCGAGCCGCCACCGCTACGCCCCATTTCCCGCCACGGCGGCGTTGCCCGCCGCCTCGGCCGCCTCTAGCTACCCCGACCCACTCGGGCGCTTTTAGTGCGCGCTGCCGTGCCCATGCGCACCGCCTTTCCCGCCGCGCCACTGACGCCGCCGCTGGCGCTGCAGCGCCGAGCCACTACCGCCTCTGTGCGTTCGCGCGCCACCACCATCCGGAGAACCCCTGAGCCGCCGCCGTTCCATTTTGACCGCCGCCGTGTCGCTGCTCGCCGGCGACACCATGCGCCAGAGCCGTCGCCTGCTCCCTGTTTCCTCCTCTGTTTTTCTCCTTCTTGCCTTCTTTTTTCACTGACAGTGATCCCCACCTGTCATCCCCTCCCTCGCTATCTCTCTCGCAATGGCAATGGATCATGTCAGCCTTTTTCTTTAATCCTTTAATTCTGAAAAGGAATATTCATGTCCCTCTTAATTTCCAGGATTTTTTCAAATCCGACAAAATTCCGGATGTTCGTTCTCCTTTGTACGAACTTCGAATTAGTTGTTCATTCTTTCTAAATTCATCTCAATTCACAATCGCTCTATTGGTACTAATTTTATGATTTTTAGATTTTATTTGTTTATTTATTTTTGCCTCCTTCGCGTGTGAGTCTGAAGCTGCCGAAGTCAATTTGGACCAACTGGACGCAGTGAGCTCAACCTTCGACGAAGGCAAGTCTCTTTTGATCATATTGTACCAATGTTTTCCAAATCTTGTTTTAAATTTCAAAATTAGTATGCATTGCTATTTACATAAAATGATAAATTCAAATCATAGGTTGTTAGTTAATCCTAACTTTCGTAATGTCTTCATTTGATGTGGATATCCTTGATATGGTAGAATTGCTTAGACATGCTTTGTCGGTCATGGTCACCCAATGGAAGGAAACTATTATTACCTTTTATGCAAATCGTTTTGAGAAATGTATGACAATAGGTATTGCCGTTGATTTATAAAATAAAATAAATTGGTGAAGATTTGTTTAGATTTGGGCGGATGGTAAGTTCAGGCGGGTGCAATTAGAGTACGAGAACTTGTAATGTGTTAAGTTCTGCCTAGGTTATATTAAGGACCGACGTTTGTGTATATTCAAACCGAGCAATATCGTATAACCATTTATCCTAAATGGGAAGGACCTGGTTAAATTACTAAGTCTAGACATTTAGCCCGTTGGCTGTAGATGGTAGGAGTTACCTGGGTACTGCAGACGATGGTAATTGACGTCCATGTTTGTCGGGGTTTGCTCCGGGCGATGGTAATTGATGTCCATATCCGGCCAGGTTACCTCCACAACGGTGAGCTCCGTGTCGATGATAAATGACGTCCATGGCTCGGGGTTAAGCTTATCGTGCAGGCTAATGTAAGGATGAGGTATTGTAAAAGCCTTGTGATAATCACTTAGTCGCACACCTTCGGAAGTGTGTCAGATGAACATTATAAGTTAATTATTTTGTGTGGGTTAAGTTGTACAATCTCTGTAGAGTGTAAAACTATTCGAATAGCCGTGCCCACGGTCAAAGGTGGGTAAGGTGCGTTTTCAGATGATATATTTTAGTTTTGTTTTCAAAGAATTATTTTGGGAATTCGGGATAGTTGTAACTGTTGGATTGTTGTGCTGGCAGTTAGAGCCAGTGGGGCAGCTCGAGCCCTACTCTTTAAACCTTGGTGGTTAGAGCCTCTATACTAGTGACCGGTGGCTAGAACCTTTACCAGTGAAACAATTAATTTATTTATTGAAACTACGTTTGTCAAACGTGCTTTATGAAAATGGTTGAAACATAAAATATTGTTTAGTGCAAAAGAACCATATAAGCCCCATTTGTTAAAGCTACGTATATGCATTTTTCCTAAGACTTGCGGAGTACTTTATGTACTCACGTGCTACACTCAAATTAAATATCAAAAGTCTTCAAAGACACGGAGGAGGATTACGATTACTTCGCATGTGGCTTTGATGAAGGACACCTGGAGTACTAGGCTTTGCTCCCAAGTCGAATGTCGGTGGGAAATTTGATGGGTCACCACTTGGAGTTTATCATTTGTTGTTTCTGTTGCTGTAAGACTTGAGGTCACGTGACCTTTATTATAATAAGTAGCCTTAAGGCCGGTGCTTTGTTATTACTTTTATGCTGAATCGTGATTCAATCTTGTTATCAAAGCTGTATCCACTGTGTGCACTAGCTACTGATATGGGACTGGTGCAGAAATACACAGAGGGTTCGGATTTAGGAATCCGTTCCCGACAACTTCCCTCTTTAATGCATGGGCAGAGCTCATGCCACCTGTTTCTAACATAAAATAAAATAAAATAAAATTATATAACCAGTCCGCAAGGCTACCTAAGCTAATTTGCTTCCAGACCCTCATCTTATTTTTAGGTGGATCCACCATTTATTTGCCAAAATAAATAAATAAACGATTTTTTTTTTCGGTACCCCACCTTGTAGAAAAGTATATGAATCTTAAACATATTCATTAAGGGAATACTAGCCGAGTGTCTGTACCTTGTAACAGATTTCAAATAAACATATATAAGTTTTAAATTTGAAAAACCAATATATATAAGGTAATTATCCATACATGTAAAAGTTGAATACATAATTCGCATCCTATCAACACGCCACAAAGAGTTATCATAAACCACATGCATAGATGATCTAATTGTCCATAGAATATCCTTATAGTAACATATGTATATATGCACAGATCTATCTACAAAAGATTCCACCAACTCAAGAAGTGGGGATGTAGATGACAGACCCACCACAACCACCAAGTGCTTCTTTTATTCATTAAGGGAATATTTGTACTTACAATATCTAATGATTTGGTGTAAAAATATATAAGAGTTTAAAATTTAAATCCACCCTAACTAGGCCCTTTTCAGACCTAAATTCACACCAAAATCCTTCCCCCTAATCTACTTGGTACCTGCCTGCTCCCACGTCCTCACTACAGGCTGCGGCAGTCTGGTTTATTTTTCTAGTGCAAATCTGCCCGTGTAACACCAGTTGTCTTTGCTTTAAGATTTGTTACCTTTTCTCCCAGTGGAGTGCTGAAGCATATCCCATGTCTTGTTTGTAATTGTTTAACCTCTGTAAATTGTTACGTTTTACAAGAAAAAAATTAACAAATTCAATATTAAATATAGTATTTTTCTCAAATTTTAGGACTTATCCTGTTATTTTCTATATATATATATATATATATATATATATCACTATAGGATAGTGCTTAGTGGACTTACTTTATTATCTTCAACAAATCTAATGGGCGCGGCCAACATGTAGAATACTTTTTATAGTGTGTATGCCCATTTATTGATTTCTTTGGTGCACATGGCAGGAATGTCATTGCACAATTAATTCAAGGTCACTTCTGTAAGACTTGTACATATGTAAGATTTCAACTACCAATCTTTTCCTGCAGGCACTAATGGAGCTATGAAGTTTTTTGTATTTAGATGACATAAGGAGTGTCGGGTCTCGCATATTTATTTTAGAAAGAGATGAAAGTTGGTGCTCTTCTTACCTCTGCTGGAATCAACATTGGTCTGTGCGTCGTTTTTCTGTCACTCTATTCCATTCTGAGGAAACAGCCACAAAATGTTAAGGTCTATTTCGGGAGAAGGATTGCTGAGGAGCATAGCCGGCTTCGAGAGGCTTTTATTTTGGAGAGATTTGTTCCATCCACTGGCTGGATTGTGAAAAGTCTGCAATGCACTGAGGATGAGATTTTAGCTACTGCTGGGTTGGATGCTGTTGTTTTCAATAGAATTCTAGTATTTAGGTGCGTACGTCTTTACCTTAACTCTCTGTGCCTCTTAGCAACTCGTATTTTTTCTTCTTCTGATTACTGTTAAAAGTTGATGTACATATTTTTGAAGTTGGTTGTTTGTGTCACTTGAGGGTTGAGTCCATCAATAGAAGATTGACTATGCCACCACGAAGTTGACATGCACGCGGATGTGACGTTTATACTTTGTGCCTTTTCATCTCTACTAATTGTTGATAGATGCGATAAATCACATGACTTTCCATATTAAAGTTGGAAAAGTTCAGAAAAATAAAAATTAGAAAAACAAAATAACTTTGGGCATACAAAAACAAAATGTTGTGGCAAAATTTATAATGTAGAAATATAATAAAAATATTAACAACCATATGTACTTCTCACATAGTATGCCTATGTAGTGTGCCACCTAGGGTTAGAACCATGTTATCATATTGTGTCATTTGTCTGTTATCATAATGGAGGGATGGATTGCAGTAACAGAACCTAATAATTTTGAAGACCTGCTAGATTTAAATGCAAATTGATGGACTCAGAACAAGTTCAAGCATACCTGCTGCAATTACTCTAGTTTTACTTCTATGACCATAAGCACTTCTTTTGTCACCATTCTTTGTGGATGCTGGTTATTTTTCTGATAACTGAATTTCTAAACATCTATATGCTATCCAAACTAAAAAAATCCAACTTGTGGCTGTGCTAGGATATAGTAAAACCTCTTGATATGCTGCTGCCTGGTCCTGCCTTTATTACTGTACTCCTTTAGTTTTCCATTTTTTTAGCTCCAGTTGGATATGCTGATGTATTTTCTTTTTTTATAGCATACGCATCTTCTCCTTGGCTGCTGTTCTTTGTGTATTTGGAATTCTTCCACTGAATTATTTTGGACAAGACATGCTTCACGTTCGTATTCCTTCAGCATCATTAGAGACATTTACAATAGGAAATGTGCAAGAGAGATCAAGATGGTGAGCAATAAAACTTCTCTTGGTTATTAGGTAGCTAACTTCAATAGTTAAATATGAAATCCTAGATATTTTATCTTCTATAGATAACTCATTTTATACTGCATTTTGGTGTTGGGTATTATCTAAGTTAACTAGTTCTGTTTTTATAGTTTATACTGATCACTGAATTATTGAGGCATATATTTTAGAAATTAAACATATTTTTAGGCATATATTTATAAACGAAACATGTTTTTTGAATTTTGCTTACACATTGTTTATAACTACAGGCTCTGGGTCCATTGTGTTGTACTGTACATCATATCCCTTGTAGCCTGCCTCCTTCTATATTTGGTAAGATCAAATACTTTGTCCTTTGTAAATTAATTAAATGTTCTATCATCTTTATTTTTAGGACCTGGTTTATCTTATTTTTTTAATGTTATTTCTTTAGGAGTACAAGCATATTGCTAGGCTGAGGTTACATCATCTTTCTCGAGCAACAACCAATTCTGGCCATTTTACTGTCCTTGTTCGTGGAATACCAAAATCACCTACACAATCAATTAGCAGCACTGTTGAGAGTTTCTTTACCAAGTACCATGCGTCGAGTTACCTATCTCTTCAAGTTGTTTACAAAGTTGGGAAACTTCAGAAGTTAGTGGTAAGCGATATCTATAATCATTTAAAATTTACCAAATGTCTCTTCTTGTTTGATGAAATGGCATGCTGCTGCTATAGAGTCCTGATGTATGTTGTTAGTTATGGGCTTACTAGGTCCCCCTAAAGATTATTATCTCTACACCGTGTCATATAGTGTACTTAGGTTTACTTATGCGTAGCTTATCCAATTGTTGGATAACCACTGATGTATAACATGGGAGCACCGGACCTTCCATTTAGGTCAATGGTAGAGATCATGGTTGCGGTGGTTGTTGTTGTTGTTATGAATGTGCTTCATCTCTTGCAAAGGGGCCAATGGCCAATATATACAAGTATATAGTAGGAGCAATATGCAGGAAACACCCTAAACTAGGGAAGAGTATCACAGTCTATATAAACATCTAACACCCCCCTCAAACTCATGGTGGATCAACAACATTGAGTTTGGATGGAAAAAGACTGTGCCGAGCTCGTGTTTATGCCTTCGTGAAGAAGTCAGCTAGCTGAAACTCCGAAGGCACATACTGGAGAGCCACGACTTGGTCATGCACCTACGATCTCATAAAGGAAGCATCAACTCCAATATGCTTGGCGAGTTCATGCTTCACTGGATCGCACACAATACTGATCGCACCAATGTTGTCAAACAAGAGGGGTCGATGCGGTAACAGAGACCAAAATCCTGAAGGAGCCATTGTAACAAAGTAACCTTAGCTGTCAATGACGCCATAGCCCTCAACTTAGCCTCAGCACTCGAGCGGGAAATTGCTGTTTGCTTTTTGGTCTTCCAAGCAATCAGAGACGATCCAAGGAAAGCACAGTAGGCAGAAAGAGATCGACGATCGGAGTGATCACTAGCCCAAGTTGCAAGGAGCTGGAGCGAGCAAAGAAAAGGCGACCAGAAATGGCGCCACGAAGATATCGAAGGACATGCAGAAGGTGACTGTAGTGAAGCTGAGTGGGAGTCGAAACGAATTGACTCAGAATGTAAACAGAGTGAGAGATGTTAGGTCGAGTGATCCCAAGACAGACAAGACTACCAACAAGGTGATGGTAGCGAGTGGGATCCTCAAGGGGCTCTCCATCAGTGAGGCGAAGGTGAACTCCAAGCTCTATGGGAGTATCCATTGTGCGCTGATCAGTGGGACAAGCGCAAGCAATAAAGTCTAGAATGTACTTCTCCTGGGAGAGGTAGTAGCCCTTAGGCGTAGAAGTGACCTCAATCCTAAGGAAGTAGCGAAGTGGACCCATGTCAGACATCAAGAAACTGTCACTGAGACGCTTCTTCACAAAATCGATGTACCAAGGATCATCATCGATGATGATCATATCATCAACATACAGAAGAAGAGTCCGACCACGGGAGAGGTGTGAACAAAAAGAGTAGGGTCATGGTCACTGGCGCTGAAACCGGCCTCAGTGACAACAGAGAAGCGCTCAAACCAGGCTCGAGGAACTTGCTTGAGCCCGTAGAGAGAACGATGAAGACGACACACCATGCCGCCAGGGACAGAATACCCAGGGGGTGGCTGCATGTAGACCTCCTCGCATAGCTCGCCATTGAGGAAGTCATTCTAGACGTCCAACTGAGAAATGGACCACTGGCGAACAGAAGCAACTGCCAGAAGGGTCAGAACAGTGGTCATGTGAGCAACAGGCGCAAAAGTCTCGTTGTAGTCACGACCATGTTCTCTTTGAAACCACGAGCCACAAGACGAACCTTGTAGTGCTCAAGAGAGCCATCGGAGCAAGTCTTAATCTTGTGTACCCACTTGCACGTGATCGGAGTAACACGAGCAGGTAGGGGAACATGATCCCAAGTCCGGTGCGCTCTAGGGCAGCAATCTCCTTAGTAATCGTCTGCTGCCATTCCGGAAGAGCAGTAGCCCCACGGTAAGTCGTAGGCTCAACAAGAGCAGCAGGCGCAAAACCGTAACACTCAGGAGGCCTGACAGTCCGACGATCACGAAGATCATACCTGGGAGGAGAGGCTGGAGCTGGACCGAGCAAGGACGAGGTAGTGAAAGGAATAGAAGCTAGAAGGCTCAACTGGAGTAGTAGACCTTGGACGGCGAGAGTAGTGCAGCGGGAAAGCGGAGATCTCAACAGGAGAGTTGGTAGGAACCTCCGGAGGAGGTGAGGAAACCGGAGGAGACGAGAGAGATTGTGGTGAAGGAGACTGTGGTGTTAGAGACTATGGTGGAGACGGTGGGGACAGAGACGAGGGTGGTAAGACACGAACTAGAGGAGGCGAAGAATCAGGAAAAGTAAAAGGAAAGCGACTCAGCGGAAGCAGAGCTTGTGGCAGAAGAACAAGGATAGTAAGGACGAGATTCATCAAAAGTAACGTCTCGAGAGATCCTCATTTGTCGAGCAACATAATCATAGCAGCAATAACCCTTATGCTCAGAGTTATAGCCAAGAAAGACACACTCGACCGACTGAGCAGTCAGCTTGGTGCGTTCACGAGGTGGAAGAAGCACGTAGCAGACACAACCGAAACAACGAAGGTGATTGTACTAGGGTGGTGAACCAGTGAGATGCTCAAAAGGGGTGCATCCCTTGAGAGCAGAAGCGGGCCGCCGACTGATAAGAAAAACAGCGGTAGAGACAGCTTCAGCCTAAAAATGAGGTTGGTCATGAGAAGTAAGCATGAGAGCACGAGCTGTCTCAAGAAGATGGTGCTTACGCTTAGCGACACCATTATGAGCATGAGCACCGAGACAAGAGTACCGAGGGAGAGCGCCCTGCTCAACAAGAAAACGATGAAGTGAAGTGGAGAGATATTCACCAACAGAATGTGCACAGAAAATACGAATGGTCGACTCAAACTGAGTGCAAACCATGGTGGTAAATTGCTGGTAAATGGAAAGAACCTGACTGTGAGAAGACACAGGATAGAGTCAAGTGTATCTCGAATAATCATCAATAAAGATCACATAATAGGTATGACCCCCTTTCGAAGTGAAGGGAGCCGGTCCCCAGACATCAGAGTGAATCAAATCAAAAGGACGCTGAGACTCAGAATTAGGGATGGCAATTGTGCCCGGCCCGTGGGTAAAATGCCCTAATGGAGTCGGGTATAAGCTGTTTTCTTTGCCCACGGGCATAAAAATGGAGGAAACTCTCTGCCTGTCTGGTAAACGGGCACGGGCATGGGTGAGCTCCACTCGTACCCGTCTCGCCCATTTACCCGTGACATACACTGGCAGGTGGGGCCAAGGGTTAACAATAGGGTTAGTCACTGGCTCACTGCACACTCTCACAGTCACTCACTCACTCTCCCCGACGTGAGTCCCGATTCCCAGACGCCAACCACCAACACAAAGCGCCGCCGCCGAAGCCCCAAATTCAGATCCGCCTCATCCTCCTCCCGGCCGGCTGCCGCCCGGTAGTGGTACCTGTACCCCATTACAAAATGCGTGAGCAGACACGAGAGAAGAACAAGCCAAGCCCTAGCCAAGACAAAGAAGGGGAGGAGAGGAGGCTTCTCTCACACCAACAGCAGCAGATCGATCCCATCCAGTCCAGGTACGCGTGCCCCCCATCTCTAGATTCTTGCTCGCTTTCCTCCCCCCCTTCTCTCGATTGAGATCTAGGCATGCCTCTTTTGCTGGGATTTGTCCCGTGTTCTGTTGTGCTCTCGGTTGTTTTTCAAGATCCGATCTTTCTCGGTTACGTTTCTTCGAAATCTGTTGCGAATCCCAGACCTCTCCTTTCTCGATTGACATCTACGCATGCCTCTTTTGCTGGGATTTATCCCGTGTTCTGTTGTGCTCTCGGTGTTTTTCAAGATCCGATCTTTCCCGGTTACATTTCTTCGAAATTTGTTGTGAATCCCAGACAAACGAGAAAAAAGGAGAATTTTCTTGCTTCTGGTTTTGAGATGATGGAGTTACAAGGAGTCGCCTAACTGCAGTGCCCAGAGGGGAAAAATGGTTTATGGTTCCCCCAAATTATGGATGCATGATTTCTGAATTGTGGTAGAGTAGTTGTCAAATTGCAACCTAGCAACTGAACTAGTGCTGAAAGAGCCGTATGATTAAGCAGCGCAGATTTTACTGGAGCTGCTTGTGCTACGTGTGATGTTACGTGTTACGTTTGTATTTTCATTTTAGTTGTTGAATGTGTGATGCACTGTTGATGTGTGAATGCGATGCATTGTTGTTCAATATTGATGTGTGAATGTGGTGAGTCAACATTACATTTTGGTATCTTAATTGCTTAATGTAGTACTCTAATTGCTGATTGCTTAATAGCTCAGTGCCTCAGTCACTTCATGGGCATCTCGGTCACTTCACGGGCACCGGAGCAGAGGTCGGTGGCCGCGGCGAGGTAGAGGAGAAGCCCGGCGCCAGCCTACGAGCGGCGGTGCGGTGACCTAGTGGCTGCGGTGGATCTAGGAGTTGGGTAGGAGAGAAGAGAGGAGAAAAGAGAAGAGAAACCCAAACCCTAACCTGCCTGATACCATGTTATGAATAGGCTTCATCTCTTGTAAAGGGGCCAATGGACCAATATATACAAGTATATAGTAGGAGTAATATGCAAGAAACACCCTAAACTAGGGAAGAATATCACAGCCTATATAAACATCTAACAGTTGTTAACTTGTTATGGTTTGGAAGCCTCAGTACCTTTATTCTCAGTTTTTTTTGGGTGGGTGGGGGGGGTTAAGGTCAGTAACATTGCAAAAATTTACGAGTTGGAAAATCGCACCAAATATGACATTGACATGTGGGGCCTGGGGGGTACCTGTGAGGAGGCATCAATGGTATTTTACAACTTGTATATTCTAACAGTTGTTAACTTGTTATGGTTTGGAAGCCTCAGTACCTTTATTCTCAGTTTTTTTTTTTGGGGGTTAAGGTCAGTAACATTGCAAAAATTTTTTTGACATTGACATGTGGGGCCTGGGGGTTAAGGTCAATGGTATTTTAACATTGCTTTGTAAAATTTAGCAACACACAAGAGCTTTATTAATCAGATAAAATAGGATTACAATCAGCAATTATCGCGACCGATAAGGACTTAGGTACACTATTTAGCTAGGAGCATATTGCTATTAGTCTGTCTAGCACACTCGTGGGCCGCTTTATGAGCATCTCTCTTGCCATGGGAAACAATAAAAATTTTAAAACTTCTACTAAGCTCTTTTGCCTAATCCCTGTAGTGCTACGGAGAAAATTTGCTCTTCTATTTTTCAATTGATGTATATATATGCTCCAATGCAATTCAGAATATGCTCCTTACAAGTGTAGCTGGTGGCAACGGAGCTGTTCACCATGGGGTATGCTTTCCCATCCCCATTTAGTTATCGGGGGCAACTTTCCTCTTGTCCCCATCCCCACCGGGGATTTTGTGGGGAACAGGGCCCAATAAAAACTTAGTTTCGAATGATATTGAGGTTATTTCATAAGTTTATCATATAGTCATGTAGAACCAAGTAAATTTTTAGTTCACAAGATGTAGCATAATACTAATCGAGTTATATACTGTTAGAGATATAGTTAGAGATATAGTTAGAGATATGATTTGATTTGGTTGAATTGGTTTCCTTATCTGTAACCTCATTGTGTATATATATTGGCCCATTGGCCTCATATTGAATACAAGCAATACTCATAACATGGTATCAGAGCAAACCTAGGGTTTTCTCGTCGCTTCGCTTGTCGTCCTGCCGCCGCCTCCGCGTCGCCGTATTGGCCGCCGCCGTCTCCTCCGTCGATCTTGGCGTCTGCGCTTTCAAGGCCAGCGTCGCTGCGTGCGCAGTCCTCCGGACGCCAAGGCCCTCCCCGCCGCCGTGCCTCCGGTCCCGGCCGTGTTCTCCCAGCCGGATCCAACACCCGAGTTGAGCCCGCTAGAGCCGCCGCCACTTCTCTCCCGCACCGCCGCCCACTCGGAGGACGGTCGGATCGGGCCTCCGTCGCGCGCCCGCCGTCGGCCGCCATCTTCACCCGAGCCCGAGTCGGATCGGCCGCCGCCACTCGACTCGGAGGACGACGGATCGGGCCTCCGCAGGCGACGGCATTTTCACGCGGGACCCCGCCGGCCGCCATCTTCACCCGAGCCCGAAGCCGCCTCGCGTCGGGACCCACCATCGTCGCCGCCGCCTCTCCGCCGGCCGCCGTACGACGACTTCGAAGCCGCCTCCTCACACCGGCTACCACTCACGCCTGTGAAACCACGACTAGGGTTTCCCAGTTCGGCGATGGGCCGATGACCTACCCTCGGTTTCTTTAAAGGAGCCCCAAAAAAAGAAAAAAGAAAAAGAAAAAGAAAAAAACGTTGGTCTAATCGCGCGCCGCCCGGGCCGCTTATTAGACTACGTTATTTGGTCGCCGCACCGTCGGTATACGCCTACCAATGGGTACCGCTTCTCCTCCTCGTTCGGTGATCTTCGACGGTGTTAACTACACCGACTTCGTGTCTCACATGCGCATCCATATGCGTGGTCTTCGTCTTTAGGCGCCCTCCGCGATGTCACCGTCCGCCATGCCCTACTCCTCCGACGGAGTTTACGTCATTGCGCTTTCCGACAAACCGACAAGGCCGCTATTGAGTCCGCCGGCTTTTTGACGAGAAGGCGTCTCGCTACCAAGAGGCTCGACTCCTACATGGATCGCTTGACTACCTACACTCGGTGGTGTGACGACGACGCCGAGCCGCTTCTTTGTCTTCATCGCCGATGTTCACCTCGCTTTTCTTCGAGATTGTGGGATTTTCATCGGTGTCGGATGTGGACTCATCTTCGACGGCGCTACGAACCATCCGAGATGCCTCTACACCGTCAAGAGTTCGTCAGAGCACTCTCCAAAGCAGGTGATGCTATCGTTGACGCCTTCTACGCCGAGTTCTGCGCACCGCGCCAATGGACTCTCTTCGCACCGCCGGCCGTCGTTCTCGCTTATGCCTTGGTCGTCGTGCTTGCCGACTGGAGTTTCGCGTGTCTACGAGTTCCTTACTCGCCGCCCCGAGTTCGAGCAGAGGTGTGCCTCGACTACTTGCACGCCACCCTCGTGTCACTCTTATGGAGGCCCTACCGAGATACGCAGAGGAGACTCGCTCGAGTGGTGCCGGCCTCGATGCCACTCCTCCGTGCTCGCCGCCTGCGACACACCGCTACACCGATCGCTTCACGTTTCAAGACGCCTCCTCCGCCGGCTCCACAGTGGTGGTGGCCGCCCTCCATCTGGCGTGGTCGCCCTCGCCGCTTCCTATCGCAACAAGATCGGTCACATTGAGTCTCGGTGCTACAAGAAACAGCGGCATATTTCACGCCGTTCTTCTCCTAGCATCGCACCGCATTTCTACAACGACGTCGTGATCGACTACTTCGCGTTTTTCTCACCGAAAGGTGAGATAGCCGGACTTGACGATCGCTGCCGCTTCGTGTTCTTCCTCAACAGTTCTGCAGTTCTCGCGTGACTCTTCTGAACCGAAACCACCTCCTACACGCATGTACCTCCCCGTGGATCCTTGATTCCGAGCATCCTTCCACATGACTTCCGATTCTTCCACTCTATCTTTTGTTACACCTCTTGATTTCCCCGGTGTTCTTATCACGATGGTACCTCTCTTTCGTCTCAGTCGAGGACCTCTTAGCAACTCATCTTTTCATGTTCCTTCGTTGCTCATGTTCCTCGCCTAACCATGCGCCTTCTTTCCGCTGGATGACATCGACCTTGGTTATCGATCATTCTCGACTCGACTCTTGTTGTGTTCAGACCGCCACACGGAGTTTTGGTTGGTTCGCCTCGGCGCCTTGACTCCCAGCGTCTCGGGAGCTTGACTGGCTTCACCTTCCTTCACGCCACCGTCGCCGCGCGGTCTCTCCGCTCTACCACTCCGGGCTACCGGCTCTTTCCAACAATGGCATCACCGCCTTGGCCATCTCAGGTGGCTCTCGATCGCCGCCTTTAGTTCGCCGTGGTCTTCGGGTCCGCCTCGTGAGACGTGTCTCTACATTGTCGTAATGTAAGTTAGGCAAACAACTTGACTTCCTTATCCTCATAGTGAGTCGTTGTCTCAACGTCCATTTGATCTTGTTCATTCGGATGTTTGGGGTCCAGCCCCTTCGCTTTGAAAGGGGTCATCGATACTATATCATATTTATAGATGATTTTTCTCGCCACACTTGGATATATTTCATGTCTTCTCGTGAGCGAGGTCTTGTCTATCTATAAACATTTGCCACTATGGTTCGCATACGTTCTCCACTCCTATTCGTGTCTTTCGTGGCCGACTCTGCGGCGAGTACCTCTCTCATCACCATGCAGCTTCCTTGCCGAAAGGGGCACTCTCGCCAGCCTCTTGTCCCGGTGCTCATGCTCGAATGGTGTTGCCGAAGCGCAAGCATCGCCACCTCCTTGAGTCGGCTCGTGCACCGATGATTGCCGCCTCTTCCACCTCACTTTTGGGCGGAGGCTATTTCCATCGCCACCTATCTCGTCAACATCCGGCCTTCTTCTCGCTTCTTCAGGAGCAATCCCTATTGAGCGCCTCTCGTGGTCTCCTTCCGACTACTCGCCTTCGTCTGCTTGGTCGCATTTGCTACGTTCTCCTCGCCTCGAGAACGCACCAAACCGATCGCCACCATTGAGTGTGTCTTTCGGGGTACAGGTCGAGCACAAGGGCTATTTCTTTGGGATCCGTTGGTCGACGGACGCGGATTTCTCGGGATGTGACTTTCGACGAGTCTCGCCCCTTCTACCCACGCCCTGCCTCTTCTTCGACTTCCTCCGTGGAGTCTCTGTCTTTTGACCTTTCCGATACACCTATCTCGCCTCCACATATTTCTCCCGTGGCCTCTCCGCCATTGTCGCCGCTGCTTCGCCTCCTGCGGCTCCTCGTGCTCCCCCACTACACTCGCCTACACTCGTCGACCTCGATTGAGGATCTTCCAGATGAGCCCACTTCTCCCGATGTTTCATCTTCTTCTTCGATGCTTCATCTTCCCCGATGGGCCATCTTCTCTCGCTACGCTCTCCGCGATCGCCAATCGATTCGCCCTCGCCTGCTTTTGCCTTTCTTGGCGCAATTACTTGTGAGCCTACCTCCCACCGGGATGTCATTACTCATCCCGAGTGGCAAGATGCCATGGCCGAGGAGATTGCGCGCCTCGAGCGCATCGGTACTTGGGATCTTGTTCCATTTCCATCTCACTCTCGCCCCATCACATGTAAGTGGGTCTATAAGATTAAGACTCGCCCGATGGCTTTCTTGAGCGCTATAAGGCGCGTCTTGTTGCTCGTGGCTTTCCAGCAGAGCATGGTCGTGACTACGATGAGACTTTTGCTCCGCGGGCCCACATGATCACCGTCCGCACTCTTCTTTCGGTGGCGCCTGCTCACATCGGTCTGCTTCTCAACTTGATGTCAAGAATGCCTTTCTTAATGGCGAAGTTGCGCGAGGAGGTCTACATGCATCCGCCACCGAGTATTCTGTTCTCGAGGGCATGGTCCGTCGCCGCCGCCGCTCTCTATGGCCTTAAGCAAGCCCTCGTGCTCGGTTTGAGCGCTTCTCCTCCGTGGTCACCGCCACGGTTTTTCAAAGAAGTGATCATGATCCTCGCTCTTTGTCCACACTTCGCCTCGTGGTCGGACTCTTCTTCTTCGTATGTTGATGATATGATCATTACCGAGATGATTCTGAGTACATTGCCTTTGTCAAGGCTCGCCTTAGTGAGCGCCTTATGTCGGATCTTGGTCCTCTTCGTTACTTCCTTGGGATTGAGGTTACTTCCACCCGGATGGTTTCTTTATGTCCCAAGAGAAGTATATTCAGATCTTCTTGATCGCGCCTCCCTCATCGATCGTCTGTTGAGACTCCTATGGAGCTCAATGTTCACCTCCGACCCTCCGATGGCGAGCCTCTTTCGATCCGACTCGCTATCGCCATCTTGTTGGGAGTCTTGTCTACCTTGTCATTACTCGTCCGGATATCACTTATCCAATCCACATTCGAGTCGCTTTGTTTCGCTCCCACTCGTGTCCACTACACCCACCTTCTTCGAGTTCTACGATACCTTCGTGGGACTATCTCTCGCCTCTTCTTTCCACGCCCAAATTCATACGCTTCAGTTTATTCGGATGCTACTTGGGCAACGATCCTCCGATCGCCCGGTCTATCTCTGCATCGTGTTTTTCTTGGTGGTTCGCTTATTGCCCGGAAGACGAAGAAACAGATCGCAGTGTCCCGCTCGAGCGCAGAGGTCGAGTTGCGAGCTATGGCTCTCTTGACAAAGCAGAGATTACTTGGCTACGGTGGTTACTTGAGGATTTTGGTGTTTCACATTACACCGACTCTCTCTTGTCGACAAGACAGTGCTATCGATGTTCAGTGACCCGTGAAGCATGAGCTCACCAAGCATATTGGTGTTGATGCTTCCTTCATGAGGTCTTGTGTGCATGATCGGTGATTGCTCTTCAAGATGTGCCTCGTGAGCTTGGATAGCGGATTTCTTCACGAAGGCCCAGACTCGAGCACAGCACGGCTTCTACCTCTCCAAACTCAGTGTTGTTGATCCACCATGAGTTTGAGGGGGGGTGTTAGAGATATAGTTAGAGATATAGTTAGAGATATGATTTGATTTGGTTGAATTGGTTTCCTTATCTGTAACCTCATTGTGTATATATATTGGCCCATTGGCCTCATATTGAATACAAGCAATACTCATAACATATACTACAGATTATACAAATACATACAAGGATAAAGAGAAAATACATATGTTTTAGACATGTAACTGTACCAATCTACATGTATATGAGTACATATTGCGTTATAGCGGTGATGGGGGAGGTATTCCCATCCTCATCTCTATATAAGGTATCAGGGACAAAATCTCTCCATACTCATCCCCAAGTTCTTGTTTGGCAACTAGGGAAGAATTTCCTTGGGAAGCAAATCCCTCCAAGGATTTGGTTGAGCACCACAATCCCATGGGGAATAGACGAACAGTCCATCAGAGGGATTAATTATATCCCTTGCTGCATTTGCCAAGGCTGGGAAAATTTTTAAAAAGGAGAAAGCGGCGTGGATGCGGAGGCACTATGGCTGGCTGGGGCAGCGGTGCCCGTGCCCGACGTGACGGAGCATGAGTCCGGTGGCACCCCGCACGACAGCACGAGGATACAGTGCAATGGCGGCCTGCACGCCTGGCGGTTCGGGCGGCGGCGACTAACGATATTGCATCGAGTGGCACAAATTGGAGGACTCCACCGGTGTGGAGGAGGAGACGGAGGTGGATGAACGAAGGTTGCAGTGCGGCTTCAATGGTTGGCTCGGTGACGAAGTTTGTGGCCACCGTCTCCCTCCGTGTAAATGATCTCTAGTTCGTCACCACCACCAGATTTGGATCTAGTGTGTGGAGGCATGTGGAGCTGCCCTCATCAGGTGGCCACACCATCTGGAGGCGATGTGGTGGCGGTGACAGTGGTGCATGGAGGTGTCATCAGCGACAGTGTATGACCGAGGTGGCGGCAGTGGCATTGCATGGAGAAGGCCAGCGAGTCGCTCGCCGCTCGTGAGTCCTGTTCCACGCCTCATTTACGAGTTTTTTTAATCGTAGTTTGGGCTGGAATGGACCAGGATTTTCCCCTCCCGGGCCTCATCTAAACGCTCCTCACAGTGGGTCGGGGAAGTTTTTCCTAGCCGGGATTTTCCTCGTGGATTGGGCCGAGATTCCAGCCGACCCCAACCCATTCAAACAAGCCCCAGTAGAGGAATTCTCCATGGGTTGCCTGGGGACGAGGCCCCTTTGCATCCCTAGCCTGGTATTGCATTTTGATGGGTAGCTTGAATGGATTAAATTTAAATTTTTTATTTTTGTGGCAGAGGCTGTAGGATTACTAAAATGTTCAACAAATCAACATTGTGATATATGATCATTCCTTTCTGTGCGATACTTATTCCCATATCTTTGAATAAATACCATTGCTACATCGTCATATGTTATTCCTAGTTTGTAGTGGTAATTTTATTCTTACGCTTACAGACTGGTGCAAAGAAGGCTTATAGGAAGTTCAAACATGTGAAGGCTACCACAGTTGATCAGAGATGCAGACCAATTACACACCGATGTTGTCTTTGTGGAGCGTCGTCAAATTCATTCCAGTTGTTACCCAGTGAATTGGAGCAAGAGAGGGAAAAGCCTGACGTGAATTATTCAAACTTGAGCTTACCTGATGAGGTCAAACTAGCAACAAATTTGGTTCTTTTACTATTCTGTCACTAAATTATTCTAAATTAGTAATTTAATTTTGGGGAGCTAAACACAGGAATGTGCTGCTGCTTTCGTATTTTTCAAAACCCGGTATGCAGCATTAATTGTATCAGAAATTCTTCAGACCTCCAACCCTATGAAATGGGTCACTAGTCTGGCTCCAGAACGAGATGACTTATATTGGTCAAATCTTTGGTTACCTTACAAGCAAATTTGGATTCGCAACATAGCTACACTTCTGGGTTCTATTGTTTTTATGTTCTTATTTCTTATACCTGTGACATTTATACAAGGTCTAACTCAACTAGAGCAGCTGCAGCAAAGGCTTCCTTTCCTGAAAGGGATATTGAAAAAGTAAGTAATCAAAACACTTATGACTCACCTCTTATTTTATATATGGTTTGTTTAATTTGTATTGGCATACAGCATGCATAATTTCCAAAATGACTCAATTTGTTAGTTAGGATTTAATTGAGTATCCAAGATAACATATATTTATTATCTTATTAAAATAGAGTCAAGGAGCTACCCGTTCGCTCTCAAGGGCTAGAAATTCTCACGTTAATCGATGCAAAAAGAAAAAGATCTACACCGTCGATCGTGGTGTGTCTAGATTATAATGGTCTAGATTAAAAGAGTCCTTGTCAAGTACAATAAAATTGAAATTTGGAATACAAATAAAACAAAATTAGCAATATGATTTTTACACGAATTCCTAAGTAAAATCCCTAAATAATTATAATTCGGAATAAAAAGTAAACAAAAAAGTGAAAAATAGATTTGTATACAAAATCCAACAAAAAAACTGAAATTCGGGATAAAAAACGAAATAAAATTAGCAATTTGACTTCGATACGAATTAATTTGGAATAAAAATTAAACAATAATTGGCAATTAGATTTGTATACCAAATCCAACCAAAAAAATAACTAAAATTTGGAATAAAAGGAAAAACAATTTGATTTCAATACGAATTCGAAAGTAAAATCCCAAAATAATTGTAATTCGGAATAATAAATAAATAAATAATAGCAATTGGATCAGGATACGAATTCCAGGAAAAAGAACTGAAATTCAGAATTAAAAATAAAAGAAATATTGTAATTTGATTTCTATACGAATCCAAAGTAAAATCCCCAAATAACTAAAATTCAGAAAAAATTAAATAAATTTTGCTATTTGATATGTATACCAACTCTAATAAAAATAACTAAAATGTTGAATAAAACTAAAAGTTCTAACGAGGATGGAACGAATGGTGTCGGAGGAAACACAAAAGAAGGCACCACGTTCACTCTCAAGGTCATGTGTTTCTATTGTTTCTTCATATGGAATAAAAATAAAAAAATATCTGAAAATTTGAATGAAGAATAAAAGGTATAACGAGGATAGCACGGATGGTATTAGAGGAGACTACAAAAGAGTGGAGAGACGAGGCAGTGAAGACAGAGATGAGGACAATGGTGTGCTGCTCACCTTAGCCGCTCAACGAGAATAATGTTATGCTGCTCGCCGGAGCCATTGAAGAGAAAGTCTAGTATTGAAGGAGTCAAGAGTCGCGATGACAAGTGGTGAGTATCGGTGTTGTTGAAAAAGTTAATGGCCAAATATGCTTGATGATGGAGAAGTCCTAGTAGAGAAGATGAAACTTTGCATCGAAGACGAACTATGGACGATATGGGGCCATCGGGTAGCTAAGAGCGTGCCATCACTGGTGAGGGGCACGTCATCGGCGATGGCGACAAGATTCTCCATTTTGTTAGACAATGACAAAAGTAGACATGTCGACATTAGTGAAGATAGAGATCGCCACGGTTAGTGAGGAAGCCGCAACGTTGAGTTAACCAACGTTGAAGAAAAGGAGTGATCGCCACTAGAGAAGAGGATGTCGAGCATGTATAACATCATGCATGCGTATGTACATACATGCATCCGTACGAATAGAAGTGTGGGCGTACAGAGGCAGAGGAGTAAAACGCTTGGAGTAGAGATGACGCAGCCTGTAGGGAATATGCTCGGGGTTACCAGAGAGAGCGTGACACGTGTCCCCAGCTGGGATCGCATGTGTATGCGTGTTGATATCGTAATGGTTAGCATTAAGCAAAAATTGGGGGAGAAGTAGAAAATTATGTGGTAAAATATTACATTGGAAGGGGTAGCAACTGAGATGAATCAATCAAGATTTAGGCTTACTATTGGAGGTTGAAATAGAAAAGATGTGATGACGAGTTTGGTGGGGTAGCCGGCGTGCGAGGGAAAATAAGTTCAAGGCAGGTGGTCCATGGTGCATCGGTGTACGAGTGAGCAAGGTATTCTAATACATTATACCATGTAAAGTAATAAGATAATTTGCCGTGCACATAATCAACGTATTGTTTGAGATTAAATAGAGATACATGTGCATGCATACAAGTTGGAAAAAATAGCTAATAGAGTAAGAATAGGGTCATGAACTTACATGATCTATGCATGATGGAGAGTGATTAGTTTCTAAGAACTCCGACAACTTATTATGCTCAATGATATTCTTCCATTAAAGCTCATAGTTCAATTACATTCCTCAGGTTGTAATTTCCTTCAAGCTTCTATTGTCATTTGCAATGTTTAGGATATCTTAAAAGTCTAAATAGCATACAAGACACGTAAATATATTATCAAGCATTTATACAAACTTTGAAACAAATTTAGTCGCGCAAGCGTGCGGGCCACCATGCTGGTTGTAATAATGACTGTTTCGAACTGATCCGTATATTCCAAAGTTACTATTGTAGTCTTGGAGAAAGCAACATATTTCTATGAAATATGAATAGTAGCTTCTGGGCCTTCTATTCTGGCATTCTATTCGTGGCTTTTATTCACCATTACAGAAACATATATTGACACCTATTTTGCTTGCAGGAAGTACATAACCCAGCTAGTAACTGGATACCTTCCCAGTGTCATCTTGCAAATATTTTTATATACTGTTCCCCCAACAATGATGCTATTTTCTACATTAGAGGGACCTATTTCTCACAGTGAAAGGAAGAAAAGTGCCTGCTGTAAAGTGTTATACTTCACCATTTGGAATGTATTCTTTGTCAATGTTTTATCAGGTTCTGCAATTAGCCAAATTAATGCATTATCAAGCCCAAAGGACATTCCTATGCAGCTTGCTAGAGCAGTACCTCTACAGGTGAATCATATATCTGTTTATTTTAGTTATAAGGACGCAGAAAGACAAAATAGAGTGTACAATATATCAATTTGTTTTTGGATCGAGTTTTCTCCAAGAGTTCAGTGCGATTATATAAAGACTTTGCTTTTATTTTTATTTCAGGCTACCTTCTTTATCACCTATGTTCTGACTTCAGGGTGGGCTAGTCTATCGTCTGAAGTTATGCAACTCTTTGGTCTCATATGGAACTTTATAAGAAAATATGTTCTGAGAATGACAGAAGATAGCGATTTTATTCCCTCATTTCCCTATCACACTGAAGTACCTAAAGTTCTGTTGTTTGGACTATTGGGCTTCACATGCTCTGTTCTAGCACCTCTAATCTTGCCATTTTTACTGGTGTACTTTTTTCTTGGCTATGTTGTGTACCGCAACCAGGTGAGAAATTAGAGATAACATTCTGCTTGAAAAGTCCATATGCATAAAATTTTACTCATAATTATAAATACTGTCAGGACTCAGGAGCATATTTAAATTTAGGTGATCTTGCTGTCTGTCTAATGTATGGTTCTTTTCATAAAAGTAAACCTGAAAATTTGACATAAATGCTTATGCATTCACACCTCCTTTTTAGGTGATAATCCAATCAATGTTTTCAATTCGATCTTTCTGACCGCTATGTATGCTTTCTACTGTGTCGTGTATGTAGCTATCTTTTAGCTAAACATTTTTTAGTACAATTTGAATTGTAGTATACAAAACCTTTGCATCCTAGTTAGCAAATTTTAAGTTTTGACAAAACTAATTTTGTAAAAGACTGTTATTTGTGCTTCAATAACTCCTAATGTGCTTTCAATTTGTTGTTTTCAGTTCATCAATGTTTATTGCACAAAATACGACACAGGTGGTCTATATTGGCCAATTGCACACAATACAACAATATTTTCTGTCGTGCTCACCCAGATAATCTGTCTTGGTGTATTTGGCCTCAAAGAATCTCCGGTAGCAGCAGGCTTCACTGTACCTCTTGTCATCCTCACTCTTTTATTCAACCAGTATTGCAGAAAGCGTCTTCTCCCACTATTCAAGACTTTCCCTGCACAGGTTAGTATAATTTATTTAATAGCTTGTAGAAGTTCACCTATCTATATTAGACTTACAGTCCAGCTTGGTGTCATTTTTCACTTTTTATGCTCACTGTGAGTTGGTAACTTGCGCTTTTGTTGTTCTGAATAATTACATATACCAAAGCTCTGTAGAAGAACTATCTATTAGCTACTTCCACTGAATTTTATCATGAACTGTTCTCTCGTCCTATATTGGTTGCTGGACATGCACAGGATTTAATTGACATGGACAGGGAAGACGAGCAATCAGGAAAAATGGATGAAATTCACCGTGGTCTTCATTCTGCTTATTGTCAGTTCCTTGACACTGATGACATACCTTTGGAAGGAGTTAAAACTATTGGTAAGGATGAAGATGGAAGTGAAAGTTCAGGTGAATCTAGCTCCAAAGAAAGCACCAATCAACCCAAAAGTGACTTATCTCACCCAACACTGAAAGGACTCCCTGTTGGTCGGCTGCAGCGTGCGGTGAGATCAATTGGTTTTATTATCAGATTACAGAAGAGAGGCTTATCAGCATAGCCCGCTAGCACATGGACCCATGTAAATATAGAAACCACATATACGTTATATGCATGAAGGTATACGGTTAGGATTGAGGAAGATACATAGAAAGGGAGGAGAGTATCATCACCTGTTTGGCTGCTTGGGTAGAATTTTGTTTCGTTGATTGATGCCTGGGCAACTTTTCAGTTCTTTTCAGCTGTAAAAAAAGGACGACGCTTTGATTCTTCAATTAATTCTTGAAACTTACAGCCTTTCATACTCTGGTGATTTAATTCTCTATTATTTGTGTAACCGTAGCGGAACCAGTTTTTAAGAAGCGATCGTTGATAAAATAATCTCTCTTTACCTTTGGTTTCTTTAATTGTTCTAGGCCTTCTTTGGCTACCAGATGAAAACGAGATACAAAATTGTTGAATTTTCCCCGTCGCATCTTGGCCGGGCTATGTGCTAATTAATGATCATGAAATGGTGCTGCGTAGAGGTCGCCAAATGGGCGGCCTGGCTAGACACGACACACTGGCCTCTCGAGCGTGCTGGGTCAGTTCAGACAGATACGTCGGACGAGCCGGGGTTGCCCGTGTAGTCCATCTCAACTTATTTTTTAAAAAAGATTCAAAAAATCCAGAGAAATGTATAAAAAAAATACAAACTAAAATTGTAAAAAATGGGTTCTACACCCATAAAAGAGAGAAATGTATTGTAGATGTAATAATTAGCTTTATTAATGTTTACATGGTTATCTCGTTAAAATTTTTGCTAAGTAAAAGCTCAATATGAGAGAATATTGGTAAAGAAAAGGAGTATATCTTATAGCTCTGCATACATCAATGTTCTAAATATTGTTGTCTAGGTAAAGATTTTCGAATATGTCTGCCAACTCTGGATTATCTAAAGAGTGTTGTTCTCGTGCATAAGCTTGTTCTCAGTTTTTTACAGTTAGAAGTATATATACTATATTATTCGTGAGACTTGTTCTTCTATCATCCAATATTCTTTCAGAAAGACTGAAATTAGACTCGAGATAATCGCAGTGACAAGTTCAATTAACAATCACGTGCTAATATGGATAGTACAACTTATGTTACCTTATAGTCATGCCACCATTGCAAAATTTAGAAGCCATCTGTGTGGCAATCCATTGTATCGCTGTCTAGATAGGTGGATAGTTCCCCACTCTTTAGATGGGCGATTTGTGTTGCTTCAGAAGCTAACATTGTAGAATCTAAACCCTTGGACCTGGAGGAAGAATCTGCATCCAGATTTTGCCTCACACATGTCTTTTACCTATGGTGAGTGGTAATGGAGGTCGTTGCAAGTGAACTCCCTAAAACTTATATTTGTACTTTCGATAAACCTAGGAAAATTTAGTAAGAATATCTGCAAAATAGTTAGAATAGTCTAGGTCTGTCGCATCACTGAGAAGTTAGAGGACATTAGCAAATACTTGAATTTTAGTGCTAGGATTTAAAATAAACGCAAATGCATATAGGAATGAGATTTCTTTCTAATATTTAGTTTTCATAGCAACACTAGTCTCTCATAATACTATCTCATTTGTCATAATCCTTCAAGTGACTAGCAATTTCTATAATATTATGCACAATTAAAGGAAATGTTGGATAATACACAGCGGATAAACCATTAGTGGAATAATAAAAAAGTTTCAAAAACTAAAGTAACTTCTTAGCAACATACCAATGCTGCTTAGTTAGTAGTGTACTACTGTCGTTAGTGTTGTGATAGTGTATTTGAATAAAAACAAAAATATGCTCTTATATGGTAAATGGTTCTTAAGCATCAAGCAAGTAGAGTTCCATCTTACCAGCATATCCAAACCAAATTTTCTAGGACGTACATCCATTACCTTGCAAAAGTTCTTATATGCTGCTATTCATTGGTTAGAATGATTTAAGAAAGATACCACATCAGGAAAACTTTAATATATGGATCCAACCTCTTCAAACCACATTTAACTATAAGATTAATAACATGACAGACACATCGCTGATGTAGCAAGAAGGATTCAGCGTATGCACTAAATAATGAGTGAGAATATCCATTACCCTAGAGTTTGTGGCGACATTGTCTAAAGTTATTGAAAAAAAATTATTTGTAAGACCAAAGTCTTCTATGGCTTTGATAATACAGTATGCAATATTCTCACCCGTGTGTGCTACATCAATTAATTTGAACCCTACAATTTTTTTTTTCTATTTTCCAGTTGTCTTTAACACAATGAGAAACTATACTAGGATAATCTTCTGTAGCTCGACTACTCCATATGTCTGAGGTCAAAGCCACTGAAAATGTATAGGTACTAAATATATAGTTCTTTTAATTTATCACAATATTCATTATAGTATTTAAGTAGATCCTTGGTTGTTATCTGTCTAGAAATAGTAGAACATTTAGAATTATGTATAGTCCTAATGTAATTTTCAAAAGATTTAGAATCCCCAAAGTTTAAAGGTAAAACCTCTAAAGCAATTAAAAGAAAAGGAGAATGACGAGCTACCTTAGGACTATAGTCCTAGCTACGCACTATACCATTAGGGTTGTGTTGCAGTTGTGTCTGCCTCATGGCCAATCCTTGCCTTGCTTTACATCTTGCAACATGTCTAAGTAAGTGCCCCGTTCCATATGAAGACTTTGCAGATAATTCATGTTTACAAATATTACCAAAAACATATTTTACCTGAACTCATTGTGTGTTTGGCTTGGTTGTCTTATTGAAATCATCCCAGACTCCCGATGTACTTGACATTGATCTCTTTGCTCTAGTGCTTGCAGATGCAGTGGCACTCATAGACCCTGATGATGGCATTACTGTTTGCCCTTGCGGTTGATTTGAGGCCTCGAGATTATTAAAGTATGCAAGATCTTCCGATGAAATTTCGTAATCATCAATAGCAAAACTATCATAATTTTCCATCGAAAACTGTAAATTGAGAATTGCTCTATTATTTATTTCATCTTAGTATAACAAATAAGAACAATAAAAAATATAAAAAATATTATTGTACCTCTTTTCCCGACTTGCAACTGGATTTCAAAATTTTGAATATTTAGCACAAATTTGTGAAAATTTGCCAAATTATCACAAATGGAAACTAAATTTGCACAATATAATTGAGAGAAGATATTGAAGAATGGATGGGTGCTGAGGAGGGGTATGGAGCCTATTTATAGAAAAAACTTTTTTTAAATTGTCATGTATTTTTAAACCTGTCCAACGTTAAAAACGGTATTTTTTTTTTGAAATTTCCGACCGTTACTATGCATAAACAAGCTAGGCGTGTCGTGCCATACCAGAGTGTGCCTAACTAGGCCCAACGGCCACAATCGAGCTAGGCATGTCCTGCCATGTCAGGCAGTCCCGCTAGGTCAGGGTGCTCACCGAAGCACGACACGCTCGGTCAGGTTGTGCCGTGCCTGGGCCAAGCCAACAGTCCTGTTCCATGGGCCAGCCCGACTGACATGGCCCATTTGGACACCTCGAGTGTTGCATGTGAAGTAGTAACACAAGTGCGTATGATGTATGTATCACTATCACGACATCACCTGTTCTCCATGGCAATGAGAAGTCGCCGTGCTGGATGTCGGGGCCGGAGGTCAAGGGCGAATCTAGTATAGAGACATGGGTGTACAGATGTACACCGATTTGTTTGGCAAAAAATCTAGTATTTATTAGGTATATATACTAATAAGTGGGCTAAAAATATGTATTTGAACATCTACTTGATTTCAGCCCGTCCCACCCCTCTCCTCGCGGCCCAACTAATAAAATTCACGGCCCAAGCCACTACAGCCTGAGCGACAGCCGTCAGGCCAAGTGCCCAAGTCCACCCCGTCCCCATGCTTGAGTGCTAACCCTATCCACCTCTCTAGTCTCCACCTCTCGTATTTGTGGTGGCGGCGGTGCAAGGACGCGCAGGGAGCAACGGGGCAGGGGGCGTGCGTCGAGCTAGAGCCGGGGATGGAGGGTGCGTCGCGCGGCAGGGGCAGGGTAGCCTCTCAGCACACGGCGAGCGGCAGGAGAAGGGGGAGAGCACCGAGTAGAAGCAGCCGGCGCAAGGAGCGGTGGTGGCGCGCGGCGAGCTCAAGGTGAGTTTTGCTGCCTCTGCAGTTGTGCTTCATTAAATTTATCTCTAGTGACTACTGAAAAGAAGGGAACATTCTACTGATAACAAGATGCAACATCTAAAGATAGCTGCAGAAAGGCAAAGGTCTCATATAGGGATCTGGATAGGGATATGGACCGTCTACTGTATTGCAGAGGATTACTGTATGAATAGTGATTTGTGTGTATAAATAATACCCAGTAGTTGCACTGTAGTAAATATTGTAGAAACAACGGAATACTACTGTAGTGAGAAAACACTGTAGCTTTTAATATGGACTTTTGTTTTTTTAATCAGACGGTAGAGATTGTCTTCTGATAGGCAGTACTGTAGATCTTCTGTATTGAGACCTTCAATGCAGAGGATCCATTTTCCTCGTATGGCCGCTTCTAGCTTCCAAAGTGCAATGCCTAAAGTGCTACTAGAGATAGCCATCCAAGTTTCTAGCCTGATAACTACTGGACCCAAATTGTTGAGTTTGGTGGCTTCTGTCTGCCTCAGAGTCTATCCGATGATAGCTTGCCATGATTTGCAGCCTTCAAATTTTGGCCAGGAGTAGATAAGATTGTAACACCCTGACTATAAGGAAGTCAAGATGTCACCTACAACCACTACTCTTTAGAAGAATAACATCAAAACACATGACAAGGTGAAGCAAGTAGTAAGATTATACGGAAACAAGAATTCATCATCAAGTTTAATCAATGGAATGGAAATAAACAATTCTGAGAGATACGATAGTTATGACCAAACTGGCTTATTACAATTCAACACAAGTCATAATTAACGACAGTAAAAGTCCTCAAAATGTTTGGTTTATGGTAGTGAGTGCATCGTGATGAACTACCCTCCATAAGATCATTCTTCCTTGTCATTTACCTAAATAAGACAATAAAGCAAGAATGAGCCAAAGACTCAAGAAGTAATCAGATGAAACAATCAAACATACCATGAGCAATATATCACAATCATAATTTGAACAATTTATCGAAACGAATTTATGAATGGATGAAGTGGAATGATGCATTGAAGGAAATGGACATATTGCAAGATATATGCAGATAGCGAGTGAAACACCCGTCGGTGTTCACTTAGAGTAACCGTATGAAGAACGTTTCATATGGCCGTCCAACGTGGCCCACATTGGAATGGTGGACTCACGTACCCATTCTGGAATTGATGGGATTTTCAAGTGCCCATACTGGAATTGATGGGTCTTACAAATGTAATTTATGCATGTCATGATGTGAATTCATGGCAAGATTGAATAATACTCATAAATGAAAAGGTACACATGGCATTCATCTACAAGTACGAACAAATATATTCATTCATTCACACATCTCATAATGCATCAAACATAGTATACAAGTTACTTGCAGTATATCAACATCATGAATAAAGCACAAGAACATTCATGTAAACAACATATCATTATGCATTCCTTTGAATTCAACACCGCTAACCTACAAGACTTGCCTTTGCGTTGTGACTCGAGCAGCGTGCAACGGAGGTGTTCCCACACATGATGCCTCGCCGCCTACACAAGCATGTTCTCAAAATAAGAACAACGATATAACACTGCTTCCGGTGTTCTACAATAACCCCTGACTATCAAATATACCGCATAGACCCTAATTGAAAATAAACTATCCAGCCAGATTTCAGCCCTTCTGAGCAGCGGTACGAGAAAAAACATATTTAATTATCTAGAACTCAAAACGATACGAAACCAGTGCCCAATGAAACATAACGCACAACACTATGAAACTATAGTTGGCGGGATCCTTTGATTCGGCCAATACAGAGGTCTAAACAACAGATGAAAACACTAGCAGATATCTGCCCAGAATTCAGAACAGTGGCAAAGAAAATATCATAACTTTCATTCCACAGATCCAATGGGGGTGATCTTTATCAGCTTTGAAAGATAATTTAAAGGGCTACAATAACTTATTTGGGTGGAGGTTGTGGAAATGCCTCTAACTAGATCAAAACCTAGGATCAAGCCGACAGATCCTTCTCGTCAGATAGACAGAACAGCGCGCACTAAAAAAATCATATCTCCTAAACCGTAGGGCGGAATCACGTGATCTCGGTGGATATGGAAAGATAAGAGTCGTGGCTACAATTCTCTAGAAGGGGAGAACCTCCAAATCGGCCTCTAAAAGGTCGATAACGGACGCGCAACAATCTGGACAGAAACTGATTATCTACAGCACCAAATCAATCCAATCAAACTAATCGGTTTCGCAACTAATCAATATCAAACAGCAGGGAAAACATCTCGTTACCCTTGAAGATTCGCTGAGGGATGATGATCAAGCTCCCACCAAAATCCCCCTTTCTCCATCTCCCTTTCTCCCTTGGATCGGCCACCCAAACCGAGGGGAGGAGGAGAGGCCGGTTGGGAGGAACTGCACGACGCTTGGGAGACGACGACGGCGATCACCGGGACCAGCACCGAGGAGGAGGCGCTAGGAGAGGAGGAGGCGCCGGTTGGAAGATCATAGGGCGGCGGCCACAAGGGGGAGGAAGTGGGAGAGGTGGGGAAGGTGGGGGTGGCTAGGTTAGGGGAGCCCCCTTTCTTGGCGGCCACACTAATGGGCCACCTTGGCCGCGGCCCGTGGCCCATGTTGCTGAGAATATGCAGTGAAACCCCTCTCTCCGCAGGTATTTTCACTTCTTTAATCGTTACGATTTTTCCCACCTTCTCCCGATTCACTCGATTGGGCCTCCTAATGTTACATTCTACCCCTTAATGAGATTCGACTCGAATCTATGCATCGATCTACTAGAAAGAACAAGCGACTGGATTGAAACAAGGATATCCCAAGCTTGGAATTACTCAGTTACTCGACTAACACTCGAGCACACCAGACAAAGCGTACTTCGCATAAGGATCCGAGACGGTCAATGCGATATGCTAACTTTCCAATTTCGCAACCTTTCAAACGAAGATAATCCAATCGAATATAGAGTCCTCATCGCATCCACGCAATGCTAACTCTCCCCAAAAGGTTAGATTCTAAATTTGACAATCATTTCAAAACAAATCCATTCTCCAAATAAGAAGTTACAAATGAACACCACGACAACCAAAGGAGAAATCACTCGAACGCTCAAACCAAATACTTGCGGTTTGTCCAATTTGGAAAGAATCAACACGCCAACACAGCGCCAACTCAAATTATGGAAAATACAAGTCAACGACACAAAACTCAAACGAGAATCAAGAAAACACTTCATTATCCGATGAACATACCTTTCCACGCTTTCTTCTAGGAATAGAATTTCTCTCGAACCTTGAAATTAATTCACCGACTACCACATGAGCTAAAACCTCTTAGTTAAACATCCTCAAATTATACTCAAATTGAAATACATCATCCACACCCCGTGGGTGGCTCCATTGAATCCTCCGAATACTCTATGCATCTCATTCTACTTAATCAACCATAATTTGATTGAAGGCACCCAAAGCGCCACAAAATAGATCCCATTTGTAACATCCTCGCTATTCAAAGCCAAGATGTCACGCAAATACATTACCTCTAATTTTTCAAGAACAACTCGTAATCCTCAAGACACACGCCATGTACTACATCAAAAGGTTCTATCAATGATCATTCCACCGTCAGAAACTCCTTTATTCTACTTTCTCCACACACACTCATTGAGTGACCAAAGGTCTAACATAACAATGCAAACCCAAATTTAATCTCCAAGATCTCTACCACAAATTTCAATTATAACATATAGGAAATCAACGGATTGACTCTCCAACATTTTCCCCAATTCTAACATACTCACTCATTTGCATACTTAGAAGTTTCTCACCTAATCTCGCATCATTATCCAATTTGCGTTTCTATAGAAGTAATCAAGGTTTCCATACCTTCGATAATCACCGACCATTCAATCATGAATCAAGTTCAAGTTTCACTATACCATAGGTTCTACTCAACTGTAACACTTTTCGGACTTAGTTCAAACCAAACATTCCATGTGAATTAATTTTTTCCCAAGAGATACAGATCAAAACCATTCTACAATCTACTACTCCTCCAATAACTTGGTAGCAAAATATCACCGCTACGATTACTCATCTACCACCAAACAGTTGCCAAACTTACCCTTTGCAAACACTTTGCAACCCAAAACTGTGATCCTTTCTCAAAAGGAAGAGGCGAACAAAGATAAGTTTATTCACACAGAAAGACGTTGCTCATCCCGGCGAGCAGGAAACCAAAAGAAATATTCTGATAAAGGTAATCTTGGAAAACGAAAGCTGAGTTCATAAATGGGAGGCACACATCCCTCAAAAGAGAATAGCAAATAACAGCCGACACGAAAGAAAGATATTACGTTTGAAATTCGCCATCTCTTGAGCGGAAAGAGCAACAAATTTAGGGACGCTTCAAATAACCACAAGATTTAATTAAGAATCGATACGATCCTTCAACATGACAACTTGCTCGAAACAGTTCATCTACTTGGGAAACACGAGATCCAAATGTTCTCAGCCACAAAACTCGAAACATTTCCCTTTACAGGATTTCACGGTAAGCAAACGGATTAACTTCGTCTCGAAGAGATCAACGAAAATATTCTTTTATTGCAACCTCACTTAGCGAACTCAAACCAAGGAGCCTTTCGGACTAAATCACACGAAATCTTTAAGAAACAATAGGTTAATCCAATTCCTCAAGTTACCCAAAATAATTTTAGTTACCAGTTAATTCACGAGCTCCAAGGTACCGTGAAAGCTAAACTTGAAATATTCTTATTTGAACGATGTGACCAAAGGCGATCAATTTACTACAGGTATTAACATCAAGCCCATAACAACACTTAGAAAACATTTCGAAAGACCCACGTGGAATGAATGGGTTGATTCCTTCTCGAAAGAAGAGGTAAATAGAAACGATCTTTACCAACTGAAGAAATCACTTACCACTCGCAAGGAACACAGAACTCAGGGGAAAACCAATTAGGCAACGAACTCAGAACACATATGGAAAGTCCACAGTTGAAAATATAGGCCTCACAAAAATAGAATATCCGACCTTAACCATTAGGAACAAACGGGTACTCAAGATCAAAACACCCGCATCATGGAAGAACTATTATAATTTTTTCAACATATCGCTTCACTCGACAAACGATATTTACCACAATGAACTTGAATTCCCCAAAAGAGCATGAATACAAAACTGGAAATTTGATCATTTTAGAAATATTACGAAAGGCGGACAACTTTCTTTCTTTATAAAGGAATCAACATTGCCATCACATTACTGATCATGTCAATAAACCTTCTAAAGGAACATGGCAAATCGTGTTATAGAAATTTTTCAGCATCAAATGGAATTGTAATAACAACTTATTCTAGAATGGAAACTTAGTACAAAAACCACAAAGCTGAAACAAACCTCTCACACATCTCCACCATAACATTAGAAAATGGTTTCGACATTTTTTTAAGAGAGGTTCTAAACTCCAACATTCCAACTACTCCAAAAGAAACGAGTAGAGTCAAGACTTTCTTCGACAAACTTTGTAAAAGATAATTCCCGTTCCCCAAAATACCAAACGGTTAACCAGGTCCCCTTAAATCAACAAGTGAGATAGGACCCTTACCAAAAGAATGATCTTGTCAATAATATCGTGTACAAGTAGCAAAGAGAGCTCAACAATCAGAAAGACAAGAATTGTTTTTGAAAAACATCTAGGGGCCAATAGGAACCCGTAGCCAACCAATTTGTTTGATTACCATCTCCGACTTAATCACCACAAGGCACCCCAAAAAGGGTTTTAACACTAATCCTCAGAAAAGAGATGCGTTAAACTTCAAGACGCGGAATGATCCAAAAGAAATACATGGAGCCAATGCTTCCTCATGTTAACGAACTTGCAACAGAAAACTCTCATTATAAAAACTATCAAACGAGTAAACGAGTCGCTATTTTCCAATGAGAAGGAAGAAACAAACATGGAAATATCAATATTGCCAACCGTCGAAGATCATTTAAAATAAAGAAATTCAACAACTGAAAAAAACAATAATATTTTCAGAGAACCATTAAAGACCTATTGGATCTCATCAACTACCATGAATCATGAACCTAAGAGAAATTCATCAACTACCACCGGACAAGAATTGGTCAAAATCAGAAATCAAGGAAGAGAACCACTGTCTAAAGCATCCCAAAAAGAAATATGCAAAATCATTGTGCACTTGATAAAGAACTTGCAAAAGAAATCGCCAATGCCCAAACCTCAAGCGAACACACAGTTGAATTTTCCAACAGGTAAAACAGAACTTCCGTGAAAAGGTAAATCTTGCAATTTAACTACGCCACGTGGAGCGTAAATATCACAATAGTAGAAAGAACAATAATTGTTTCAAAGAACAATCAGAAATCTACTAGAGATTGCCCACTTCATTATAACCCTCCATTCAAAAGAAATTCACGAACTATCAGAAACTACAACCAGAAAACCAGATACAAACTTGAGACGGACAACAACTTCATCAATGAGCTCGGGCTCAACACGTAACTATGGAACAGGTAAGAACTTCTACTATTACAACACGAATAATTGGTGTAGCCTCGCAAAACCTGTGACGACAACCACGAACTCACCGCCGACGTCCGCTAATAAGTGACGCATAACTAATGCATTCAATTATGAATATATAGGATCATCTCATGACAATCATAGGATAATTCATAGATATATAGGATATCGCATCACGCCATAGATTAATAACAAGAAAGATAGTACGTAGCAATTCTATACCATACAACATAATGAACAACATCACTAGAAATGCGAAACAATGGATTTCCCAAACCCCACCCTCATGCACAAGTGTGTCATTTTAGTACTTTTCTACTAACCACGGACCTAAAGCCCGCTCTGATACCAACTGTAACACCCTGACTATAAGGAAGTCAAGATGTCACCTACAACCACTACTCTTTAGAAGAATAACATCAAAACACATGACAAGGTGAAGCAAGTAGTAAGATTATACGGAAATAAGAATTCATCATCAAGTTTAATCAATGGAATGGAAATAAACAATTCTTAGAGATACGATAGTTATGACCAAACTGGCTTATTACAATTCAACACAAGTCATAATTAACGACAGTAAAAGTCCTCAAAATGTTTGGTTTATGGTAGTGAGTGCATCGTGATGAACTACCCTCCACAAGATCATTCTTCCTTGTCATTTACCTAAATAAGACAATAAAGCAAGAATGAGCCAAAGACTCAGCAAGTAACTGTATGAAACAATCAAACATACCATGAGCAATATATCACAATCATAATTTGAACAATTTACTAGAAACGAATTTATGAATGGATGAAGTGGAATGATGCATTGAAGGAAATGGACATATTGCAAAGATATATCGCAGATAGCGAGTGAAACATCCGTCGGTGTTCACTTAGAGTAACCGTATGAAGAACGTTTCATACAGCCGTCCAATGTGGCCCACATTGGAATGGTGGACTCACGTAACGTGGCCCACATTGGAATGGTGGACTCACGTACCCATTCTGGAATTGATGGGATTTTCAAGTGCCCATACTGGAATTGATGGGTCTTACAAATGTAATTTATGCATGTCATGATGTGAATTCATGGCAAGATTGAATAATACTCATAAATGAAAAGGTACACATGGCATTAATCTACAAGTACGAACAAATATATTCATTCATTCACACATCTCATAATGCATCAAACATAGTATACAAGTTACTTGCAGTATATCAACATCATGAATAAAGCACAAGAACATTCATGTAAACAACATATCATTATGCATTCCTTTGAATTCAACACCGCTAACCTACAAGATTTGCCTTTCGCGTTGTGACTCGATAGCGAGCAACGGAGGTGTTCCCACACATGATGCCTCGCCGCCTACACAAGCATGTTCCCAAAATAAGAACAACGATATAACATCGCTTCGGTGTTCTACAATAACCCCGACTATCCAATATACCGCATAGACCCTAATTGAAAATAAACTATCCAGCCAGATTTCAGCCCTTCTGAGCAGCGGTACGAGAAAAAGCATATTTAATTATCTAGAACTCGAAACGATACGAAACTAGTGCCCAATGAAACATAACGCACAACACTACGAAACTCTAGTTGGCGGGATCCTTTGATTCGGCCAATACAGAGGTATAAACAACAGATGAAAACACTAGCAGATATCTGCCCAGAATTCAGAACAGTGGCAAAGAAAATATCATAACTTTCATTCCACAGATCCAATGGGGGTGATCTTTATCAGCTTTGAAAGATAATTTAAAGGGCTACAATAACTTATTTGGGTGGAGGTTGTGGAAATGCCACTAACTAGATCAAAACTTAGGATCAAGCCGACAGATCCTTCTCGTCAGACAGACAGAACAGCGCGCACTAAAAAAATCATTTCTCCTAAACCGTAGGGCGAAATCACGTGATCTCGGTGGCTATGGAAAGATAAGAGTCGTGGATACAATTCTCTAGAAGGGGAGAACCTCCAAATCGGCCTCTAAAAGGTCGATAACGGACGCGCAACAATCTGGACAGAAACTGATTATCTACAGCACCAAATCAATCCAATCAAACTAATCGGTTTCGCAACTAATCAACATCAAACAGCAGGGAAAACATCTCGTTACCCTTGAAGATTCGCTGAGGGATGATGATCAAGCTCCCACCAAAATCCCCCTTTCTCCATCTCCCTTTCTCCCTTGGATCGGCCACCCAAACCGAGGGGAGGAGGAGAGGCCGGTTGGGAGGAACTGCACGGCGCTTGGGAGACGACGACGGCGATCACCGGGACCAGACCGAGGGGAGGAGGAGGCGCTAGGAGAGGAGGAGGCGCCGGTTGGAAGATCATAGGGCGGCGCCACAAGGGGGAGGAAGTGGGAGAGGCGGGAAGGTGGGGGTGGCTAGGGTTAGGGAGCCCCTTTCTTGGCCAGCCACACTAATGGGCCACTGGCCGCGCCTTGTGGCCCAAAGTTGTCGAGAATATGCAGTGAAACCCCTCTCTCCGCAGGTATTTTCACTTGTTTAATCGTTACGATTTTTCCCGCCTTCTCCCGATTCACTCGATTCAGTTCCGGAATGTTACAAAGATCAAAGCTCAAATTAATGAAACTATAATGAAATATTTGGTTAAAATGCACATGATTTAAGTACTTTTCACACTGTGCTTTTGGGGTTTGGGAGCTCGAGGGCATGACAAAGCAAGAGATCCGGTTGGGCCACGGGATATGAGTAGGGATGAAAACAGATCGGATAGTTTTCGACCGATCCGGAAGGAAACGGATTCAGATAGTCTCGGATCAGATTTTTCTTGGATAATTTTCGGATCGGAAACGGATTCTGATTTTTTGTCTAAACTAAACGAATATTTAGAGACATGCTATCCACAAACACGGATATTTAATACGGACTATCCGGATAAGACCAAGTCCGGATATCCAGATTTCGGCCCAAAAGAAGAGGATTTCGGCCCAAAAGAGAAAATGAGATTTTAATTAAATTTTGAATTTCAGAAAATGCAACAAATCAAATAGCCTTTTAGAAAATAGCAAATAGAGTTAAACAATTCTAGAAAAAATCACAAAAATTTCTTGACTTATTTTGAACTTAATAAAATTAATTCCAAGTTAAAGTTGGTTTTTATTTTTGCACATAAATTATTTTTAATTCCTAAAAATAGGAAAAACCTTTTTAAAATGCAGAAAATTCAAGAAATTAATTATTTTCTCATTTTCACTTTAAATCCAATAAAATCCTAGAAATCTCAATAGATTTTATTTTTGACATTGAAAACTAGGAAATTAAATAATTGACTTTATATTATTATTATTTTCTTTTTAACCAAGAAAACTCTTTTAAATCTCAGAAAATCCAATAAAATAATGATTTTATTAGTTTTTATTTTGGTAACATACTTTGGTATGTTACATTCATTTGTGTATAGATTAACCATCTAGCCTGATCAATGTTAGTGTGAACTAAGTTTTATGTACGTGATGAACTAAGTGTGAATGTGTGATGAATTATGACTTTGTGAGTTATGACTTATGAGCTAAATATGGTAAACTAAATGTTATGTTTGTGATGAACTAGTTAATGCAACTTGCTAGTGCCAATGTTATGCGTAGTTGCTGAAAATATGAACAATTCATGAATGTTTGCATCAAATAAACTAGTTATATGTTTTCGTTAATTTATGGCATACAATTTAAGGGGTTTTCATGTTCCGAAAAATATCCGTGATCGTATTCGTTTTAATTTGTATTAGCTCCGTATTCGTATTCGATATTATTTGTATCCGTATTCATATCCGGAGTATTTGTATTCGGATCCGGAAAAAATATGAAAATAAATATGGCAGAGCTATTATCCGTCCGTATCCGATCCGTTTTCACCCCTAGATATGAGTGAAAGCCAAAATTTAAGGATCAAATAGACTCTTAACGAATCCATATGACTCTCTTTTGAATTATCCACGAGTTATGCCATTGAGTAACCGTAGAGGGGATCAAGAGGTTATCATGGTCACTTGTTACCCTACAAATATGCATAATTTACCTGAACAAATTGCAAAAAATACAGATAGTTCGAAATTGATAGTTCCAAATTGCAAAAAATATTTTCAAATTGAATGAGGTTTACTCAATTTCTAGATCATAGTTATAACCCTGTTTGTAGTATTACTTTGAATACTACAGTGAAGCTTAATGTGGATATCAAAAATATGTAGAGAATACAATTGCGGTTCTAGACTTCTAGTAGCATATAATGACTAAAATCATGCCACAAGTTAATGCTACATCCTTAGCAACCGTGAAGGAACATCCAGTTAGATTGTAATTTCCTTAATTATTTTGTAATTTTTCTAAATTAATATATTGTCTTTAGTAAGAATAATTTGTAATATATATATAAATTATAAGTATTTATTTTTTTACATTAAATAATATTTTTATAACTCCGAACATCCGTCCTGGAAATGTTGGATCCGCGAGGTAACTAGCCACCGGAGGCTGCCGCTCACGGGCCTCACGGCTCGCCCGCTTGTGTGAATTGCGTTCGCAGACCCCGCAAAAGGAATCTTCTTCGCCTTTGCTTGGTCCTGTGAAACCAAGGCTGGATCCGGACATCGCCATAGCTGGTTGGCCTATGCTAACGGCTAGGACGTGTGTGTGGACACATGTTGGCAAAAAAAACTTGTGTTACTTTGCGATAAAAAATCATATAGAAAAAGATTAGGTGATGGAACTAAATAAGCCAATCACGAAATGAATTGGCGCTAAAATATTGAAAGTTCAGAGCAAATTTCACGTGGCAGATTGTAGTTTGACCAAATTATGTTGCTGTTCAGAGAATTTCGTGTTTTTTTCGAGAATACGGAAAAGACTTACGCGTTATTGTATTAATAGAAGAGAACATACTACCATTCTAAATTCAGATCAAAACCAAAATCAGCGAAAACACGAAGGAAATACAACCAATAATTCCATATTACACAAAAAGCCGTGTGTAGAGGACACGACGAAGCCGTGTGTAGAGAACGCGTACATTTTCAGGCTGTTGGGCTGTATTGAATTCTTATTGTCCCAGCCAGTATTGAATTCTTATTCTCCCAATTCAATTGGTTGACGTGATCAACTTACCCATGTTCCGTAGATCCGTTGACCGCAGCAAACAAAAGGTCTGTTTTTTGGTTGAGTACTGTATTCTTCTAGATCTTCCAATTAATGGTCTTTCAATTCACTGAGAATGAAAAAGGCAGTCTTAAATCGAGCTGTTCAACGGCCTCCACTCGCAGACGGCTGAAAAATCTGTCAAAGCCTCTGTTTTGATCTATTAGTAAAAATAGCTTTTATTAGTATGAAAATATAAAAATAGTATTATAATAAATTAGATAAGTACTGTTTGTTATTGGGAAACTATGGACTCGGCTCAGCAGCCGGCCCATTATGGGCACCCCATCCCAAACCCTAGCAGGGCTGTAGACTATAAATAGTGGGTGCTAGTCATTGTAAATGATTAATAAAAAAAAGAGCAATAAAGAGAAACAAGAAGCCCCTACATATCTGTGTTCAATCTACTATTCTGTTCTTATATTTTTGCACTGTTTGATATGATTCTATATTTGTCTACGGGGTTATCGTTCGGACTGGACTCGCTAGCGACGGTTCCTCAACACGTTATCAGCACGATCAACTTTCTTCGCATCGAAAGGTAACCGTCGAAGAACGATACTCGTAGATTAAATCGTTTTTCTAAATTGCTTTCAATTCTGCAAATTTGGCTTTCTAGATTGGTTTTTCTATGGTGCAAATACGTTCTAATCTATCGCGAGTCGACTTGAAGTCGCCAGCACAATGCCGATCGGTGGATTGCGTGAAAGATTGGATGTCGATTATACCGTAGATTGAAATTGCGAATTCGTTCTAACCTACCGCCAGCAGACTCGAAGTCGTCGGCCAAGCCGATAGGTGGATGTATGAACAGTATTCACATGCACAATACTCATATATACAATACATCTCATATGAGCAGTACACGAAAAAAATAGCTAACAGCCTCCACGGCCGCCCGAAGCCGGCATCGCACACACTTCGCCATGAACCCGTCCACCTCGCACCGCCTGCAAGCGGTCGTCACCACCTCGCGATAGGTTACCGGTCGGCTAGTCCGCCACCACGCACCGCTACGGAGGCAACGACAGAGCCACGCAGCTAGCACGCAGAAAGCATGCACACGCTGGCCTGGAGCCGCGCCACCGTCGGCCTGCATGTCGCCCGCACACGGCACCATGGCGCCCGCGCTGCCCGCAGCCGTGCTGGCCTGGAGCCGAATTGATGTGTACACGGCGGCCCGATCATCCGATAGGTTCGATTTGTTTCGTCGTGAGGACGTTGAGCTTTGAGGCTTCCGGCCCGCAGATCTTCACCTCGCAATTCGCTACACCCGCATGACTGTCGTTATCAACCACGCTCGCATGCGATCGACCTCACCACGAGGGTTATGATTCCTGCAAGCAATCGAAGCAATTCACAAGAACAAGATAGATGCAATCTGAAATATATTGCTAATTTGGACGAAGTTCACAAAGTGGGGTTTCTCAAACCGTAAACGGCGAAACTGCAAAGGCATAATAATTCTAAGAAAAAACCGATCTCTAAACTATGACGGCTACTGTATATATATAGAGGGACGTGAGGAGGTCGACCTTGGGTTGTGCGGCCGTGGAATGAGCCGTACACAACCTGGACTCCGACCTCGTCACGCTTACAAAGTCCTATTAGATCCAAAACGGTGACACAGCACCTTATGTCGCGTATGTCTGGTCGACCTGGTCGTAGGACTGGTCCTGGGGTTGTCTGGAGGAGTCAATGCTATCTCGTGGTCGTAGATTGTGTCCAACGAGTCCAACTGGTCGTAGGCCTTCTTGAAGTGGTCGAGACCTGCGAGCCGGGTCGTGAGACCTTCTTGAACTTGTCGCAGTCCTAGATTCCTAAGTACAAGTAAATCATCTCCATTAGGCAGTATCATAGAGTTCTTAAATAATACACTCATCCCTAGAAACGAATTTACCTGATAAATTAAGTGACGTGTACGGGCTCTTGTAATTGGAATAGCAAGCATAGCAAATGTGGTTGTATCCATAGAGGTCATGCCCTCATCATCCTCCCCTTCTTGAAAACAAAGCCGTCCTCAGCTTTTGATAAGCTGAAGATAGGGTAACAAAGAAGCCAAGGTGTATGCATGGTATATGTATATATCATCTGTTTTTACTGTTCTTCATCGTTGTACAGTTAATGTTATAGAATAGCAGCGATTATAAAAACTCATTGTATTATTAGTCCAAGAATAATCATATATATTAATGAGCAAAATAAAATTTCTCACATAACAATTATTGCAACTAGTTTTGCAAATATAAGGGAAGCATTTATACAATTCAAATCCCTGAAGTTGTAAGTTTGTAGTGCTAGCACATATGAGTAAATCTATAACCTTTGGAATTAAACAAAGTTCATCCATATAATCATATTTCAATTGAGCGTTAGCAAATTCATCTAGCAAGGGAGAAAAGATTTAAAAGTTCTTTCATTCTTCAACATTATTATGCAAATTATCAATACTAGATGATGCAATAAGAGATGAACACATAGGCGTTGGATGATCACTTAAGTTTATTTTCTTCTCATAATGAACAAGATTCGGTTCACAAGAATTGTTTTTCAAATTAGTAAGCTTCAATTCATCTATGTGATCACAAGTTATGCATATTCGATACACATGAAATTGATTGTCTATACCATAATCTCCAATCAAATTAAACTTATATCCAGGGGTGTACGTACTAGACAAGGATTTCAAACATGCAATTTCAGAAACTTTCTCCATAGCATATGACAATTTCATCGGTGGCTTCAACATAATGTAGCATAAAGAATCAGTAGGAGAAAATCTAGTCAAAACTTCTTTATGTCTAACCAATTCCACATGATCATTATATGTGATTGACTCATCATATGAATCGCTCAAAACAGCAGGCAATTCAATTATGTTATCACCTGATGTACTCAAGTCAACAGGTAAATCAACAAGTTTATCACATGGTGCAGTAAAATCAATGCAGTCTGAATTCTCTTCGTGAAATATGTGCATATCAGAATTGTTTTCCATTAATTTTTGCTCTAAAATAGTATGAACAGTGGACAATTGTAGTTCTTCACAAGCATACTCACTTTGAGGGATGATAGCATCATGATCTTTACCTTTTTGGCTCGCCTCAGATAAATTGGGTGCATCCATCTCCTCATCTTCTTTCTCAACCAATGGAGTCGATGGTTCAATCAGCTCATTCTCCTCTTTGGCATGGTTCTCAACTTCCTACAAGTTGTTAGTCACAGAAAAAGATATAAACACAGGCTTGTTCTCATGTTTTCTATCATCAAGTATTCTTAATTTCTCCCAAATCTTACTTTCAACCTTACAAGCAAGTATAAATAACTGAGAGAGAGAATTATATTCTTTATGAACAAGAATGTCATGAATTTCATGATTAAGTCCACTTAAGAATCTATTTTTTGTAGCTTCAGCATGTTCCTCTATCCCACAACGCAACAAATGAGTTTTCAATTCATGATAGTATTCCCTTACAGTTCTACTACCTTGATTTAAACGTTACAATTTCTTACGCATATCACGTTTAAAAGTAGGAGGAACAAATCTAGCACGCATAGCTACCTTCAACCTATCCCATATATCAGGTGTTAAACCAGAATTAACTACTTGATTCCACCAAATGATAGCAAAATCTTTAAATTCACTAGTAGCTTGTCTGACTCTATGCACTTCAGGAATGAGATGTGTATTAAATTTTTGTTCAACTGTCATCTCCCAATTTAGATAAATTTCAGCATCATAAACACCCGCAAAAGATGGTATAGTGAACTTGACTTTAGCATATGGATCATCATTAACACGTGCATTATATTGCTGAAAGTTATTACCTCTCATACCTTGATGGTTGAAGTTCAGCCGGTTCCATTGTCGTGCATCAAAGGTGTCGTGGTTGCGCATCTCATTATCATTGTCAAACTCATGGTCATGGGCTGCACCACGAGGTTCCACACGTCCATTTTTCGGTCGTTGATTGGCCAAACTATCAATGCGTGCATTGAGCATTGCAATACTATCATTGAGTTGTCGCAGTGTAGCATTTGTTTCCGCATCCAATTCTTCACCTTCCATGGTTAGTAGGAGACAAAAGACAACACAAATGTATTATCCCTATCAACTACCAGGTGGTGGAAGGTGGAATCACACACTCTCAAGCGTCTTACCAAGCTCTTATGAGTTTCTTACCAAATCACAGCAGGTGGTCTGATCGGAGAAGGTGGGATGTATGACCACGGTGGAGGCGATTGCGAGGATCTAAATCTGAGGGCCGAAAGTATGTGGAGCTCAGGCAGCAATGTTTAGTAGCAAGGAATAGCAATAATGAAATCAGATTAGCAAAGCTGAATCAAAAGTCCACAGTACTCGTCATAGTTGTTAGCCCAAACGCGTTCCTAGAACTAGCTCAAGCAAGCTGGAAAATAGGGGTACATACAAGCACAAATGGAACAAAATTCACAAAGCAACTGATTTCTCCTGTGGGTGGTCGTGGACCAACTGTAGGTTGTCGTGGGTCACTTGAGCGTGGTCGTGGACCAACTGAGGGTGGTCGTGAGCCAACTAGGAGTGGTCTCTCTCTCTTTTTTTGTTTTTATTTTGCTTCTCTCTTCTTCTTTTTTTTTGACTGTAGAAACCCAACCTAGGGTTCCTTTTTTTTTTTTTTTTTTGCGAGATCTTGACTCACAACTCTTCGAAACCCTCTTCTGGGTCTAGGGATATATATAGGTCACAAACTTTTTTTTCGGAGAGCAGGGGTATAAAGGTAATAAAAAGATACTCTCTCTCTGAACTTTGGCTAGGTGGTCGAAAGGATAGGTAGTCGGATCTGAGGAGGTGGTCGAGCCGACTTGGCAGTCGAACTCGAGGAGGTGGTCGAACTCGAAGAGGTGGTCAAATCCGAGGAGGTGGTCGTATCCGACCAGGTGGTCGAACACGAGGAGGTGGTCGTATGGGGAGGGGGTCTCACGATCTCGGCTATACCAAACAAATCAAATGATGTAACTAAGGGCAGGCCGAGATACACAAAAACCAAAACAGCGAAGACTCGACGCTAGAAACTAGATTACGATGACTAGACCAGCAACAAAGACACCGACAATGGACTCGAATTCAACAACGCAAAAACTGAAAACACAATTACGAAAGGCACAAAGAGGTTTTGGACAGCGAAAAAACTAAGATCTAAAACTTTTTGTGGGGTAATTTTCTAGACTCTAAGTGATGGAACACAACTATCAAAAAGGGATAAACAAGATTACCTAACAGACAACCTGATGCTCGATACCAAATGATGTGTACACGGCGGCCCGATCTTCCGATAGGTTCGATTTGTTTCGTTGTGAGGACGTTGACGCTTTGAGACTTCCGACCCGCAGATCTTCACCTCGCAATTTGCTACACCCGCACGACTATCGTTATCAACCACGCTCATACTCGATCGACCTCACCACGAGGGTTATGGATCCTGCAAGCAATCGAAGCAACTCACAAGAACAAGATAGATGCAATCTGAAATATATTGCGAATTTGGATGAGGTTCACAAAGTGGGGTTTCTCAAACTGTAAACGGCGAAACTGCAAAGGCATAATAATTCTAAGAAAAAACCCATCTCTAAACTATAACGGCTACTGTATATATATAGGGGGACGTGAGGAGGTCGACCTAGGGTTGTGCGGCCGTGGAACGAGGCGTACACAACCTGGACTCCGACCTAGTCATGCTTACAAAGTCCTATTAGATCCAAAACGGTGATGCAACACCTTATATCGCGTATCTCTGGTCGAAGACCTGGTCGTAGGACTGGTCCTGGGGTTGTCTGGAAGAGTCCATGCTATCTCTGATCGTAGATTGTGTCCAACGAGTCCAACTAGTCGTAGGCCTTCCTGAAGTGGTCGTAGACCCTACGGAGCTGGTCGTAGACCTTCTTGAACTGGTCGCAGTCCTAGATTCCTAAGTACAAGTAAATCATCTCCATTAGGCAGCATCATAGAGTTCTCAAATAATACACTCAGCCCTAGAAACGAATTTACCTGATAAATTAAGTGACGTGTACGGGCTCTTGTAATTGGAATAGCAAGCATAGAAAATGTGGTTGTATCCATAGGGGTCATGCCCTCATCACGAATCACCGTCAACCTAGAGCCCCTACCCCAGCCACGGTCCTGCTGAACGTGTATGCCTGTAGCAGCCCCGCATGGCCCCGTGCGCATCGACCGTCGCCCGTTGGACCGGACGCCCGAGCTCCACGCCCACCACCGGCCAGTCGGCACCTCCCCACACATGCATCACAGAAGAAAAAAAATGGGGGGGGGAAGAGAATCCAGCCGGCCGACAGCGGCTGCACCACCACTAGCTCGAAGCCGCTGCCGCCTTGAAGCCGTCGACCGCCCGTAGCACCGCCTCCCTGCGCCGCTTGAAGCGCCGCCGATCAAGGCTAAGCCCCCGCGACGGCCGCACTCGCAACACACCGGCCGGCCAGCGCGCCAAGGCCCCTCCAATGGGCATCGGTGGCGCTGAGCTCGCCGCCGGCCGGCCGCCATCACCTGCTGATCAATCACGGCGCTTTAAGGCCGCCATCGCTGCAGTGAGCGGTCCGAACCCTAACGCTTCGATCGCCGCCTTTATACCGGTTAGTTGGGCCGGAATAACGGCCAAGATAAGAATGTGCCGATGAAATCCAAACCATAATCGATTTTTTGCAAAAGGCCCTCAAACGTTTCTAAAATTACACATTTTTTTTCTCAGAGTTAGAAAATTTGCAAATAAACCCTCGTAAATTATGAAAATTATGAGATTCTTTCCGAAAAAGGAAATTTTGTAGAAAACCTCCTGTATTTTATGAAAATTACCTGAATTTTTTTTTCTCAGAATTGAAATTTCGCATTTTAACCCCTGAAAATTACAAAATTCACTTAAAGTTCTATTTCAAGCAGAAAAGGGTCTTGGGAATTTAATTTTTGAATCGGATTTTGCATTTGAAGCATGTTTAACTTTGTTATTATTATTTCTATGCAATTTATATATTATATTTACTATTTTTATTATTTATGATTGTTTATATTACTCTTAATCACTGAAAATAGCAGTAAACCATGAAAGATGTATAGAAAAATACGGAATTACGAACCGGGAGTTTGAAGAACATTATGAGAATTTTGCGACCATTTTATACAGATTACCAGTAGTAATATTATGAACATTTTGTATGAATATGAAGATGACTAGCATCATGAACTAGGAGTTCGAAGAACTGACCCAGCATGACCAGAATTTGTATAGAATTTGTACAAGTCTTTCACTCTGTGATAATGTAATCACGGATGAGCAGAAGATTGAGTAGACTCTCTCTACCTTTCACCCGAATACGGTACAATCCGCACGCAACTACTATCAAGATGGCTACATGGAGTATACCTAATTAATTGACATCATGAAAGCTGCGAAAACTCAAGATGATGTTCTAAGGAAGAACTACAGCCGTCTAGTAGCATTGTTGGCCATGAAGCCAATCCTTACAGCTACAAGGCGAGGAAGCCTCTCACGAAGAAGAGTGGCAAGAAGGGTAAGGTCGTGGGTCACAATCACATTATTGATGTTTTCCAGTCTAAGAAAAAGGACAAAGGACAACATAAGGCACACATCGCCATTGCAGGCACAGAGGATCCACAACCTTTAGTTGCACTAATGGATGTGGACACCCCAGTAGTAGCCCCCATCACTCCTCATTTGGACATCGCAGTGGCCGCAACCGTAGTCGCCCAAGAGGAGAGGATCGCCATAAAGCAGATTTAGGTAGAAGTTACTACATACTTCGCTGATTCGATCTAGTGCATGCACTGCACTTAGATATTTTTACAATCACTTGCAGTTTGTGATTGTGATGGAACATTGAATAGTGGTTGTAAGCTCTAGGAGAGCAAAGCATTAAATTATTATGATGAGTTCTGCAAGACTTATTCCTGTATTTATAATAGCAAGTTATGTTCTGATACATGAAGTGTTTTATTTATATGTTACTTGTTTTCTGCTACATATTAATAAAGTACATTATATAAGAACGCGTGTGGCACCCTAGGGAGGAAGTGTGCTTAGCAGGTAGCGGCACAATGAATACCACCTGGAGAGAGACAAAAAATTTCAGTCGATCAATAAGAATGCTTGTAGTCTTACGACAATCGCAGGCAGCGATACTTGTATAATCGACTCAGGAAATGCCATAATTATACTCCCAATGGGCATAACTTTAGTCATTAAAGAAGCCTTATTGTAACCAGAATTGACTAGAACTCTTAAGAATATTCGCGCTAACAGTTTCCACCTAGAGACTGAAGAAGAGCGTTGTGAGGTATACCTGCTAATTACAAAGCGTGAAGAAAGTAGAAAAATGGTATTAGAACAACTTCCTTCATTTGAAAATGGGCTATACTACACTAATATTAAGGCATCTGCAGTCTATACTGCTCTGAAAACCATATTTATAAGCTCTGAACTTTTCTATCTCTAGCACGATAGATTATGTCGCCTAGGTCTTAGGATGATGAGATATATAATTAACAATTCACAGGGACACAATATCAATGTAAATATATTCCCGAATCAGGAAGATTTTGTGTGCCCCGTATGTGCTACCGGGAAATTAATTACTAGACCTTCTGCTCTGAAAGTGGAGGATGAAATCCCTGCATTCCTGGACCGTATACTGGGAGACATTTACAATCCTATATAGCCTTGTTATGGCCATTTAGGTATTTTATAGTGTTCATCGATGCTTCATCGAAATGGTCGCACATACGTTTATTGTCTACGAGAAACCATACTTCTACAAAGCTAATCTCGCAGATAATTAACACCAAGAATAATTTCTCTGGTCATCATGTGAAGTCCACCAGAATGGACAACGCTGGAGAATTTACCTCGAAGGCATTTGATGATTATTGCATGAAAATGGGAATTAAAGTTGAACATTTCATACTGCATGTCCACACTCAGAATAGATTAGCAGAATTTCAAAGAATTGTAATTTACCAACTACATGTTCGGGACACGCAGCCCTGCTCGCAGTAACTCGCATCAATATTAGACCGTCGACATATAACATCCATTCACTCATGCAACTAGCGCAAGGATCAGCATCGAAAATTTCTCATCTAACGAAGGTTTGGTTGCAAGTCTTATGTACCTATACCACCACCGCAGCGAATTGCAATGGGCCCTCTGCGAAAGTCTAGGATATACGTTGGTTATGAGACATCATCCATAATCAGGTATTTGCACCCCATGACTGGAGATTTGCATGCAAGCCACTTTGCTAATAGTATATTTGATGAGTATTGTTTCCTGTCATTAGGGAAGGAAATCAACCCCTTGATGAAAAATATCGGGAAATAGAGAAGTCTAGAAAACAATTGAAGTTCAAAAGATAATTGAAATCCATGCACATGACCCGTGCACTATTGAAGCATATAGACAAGTCCAGAAGATAATTGAAGTCTAGAAGACAATTGCAGTCCAGAAGATAATTGATTTGCAAGCATTAGCAAATCATCTGCTTAACCACTTTAGTGATTTGAAGAGTGTTACCAAATCGCATGTACCTGCATGCAATGCACCGGAGAGGGTTGAAATACCAATGAAGGTATCCCTAATACCGTCCTAAGGCCTGTGAAAGGACGAGAACTCTGGCCCCTCGAATCCGAAGTAATCGGGGACGTATCGTGAATAAGGATAAGGACTTGGCACAGCCGATCACCAAAAGTTTCCTAGAACTAGAAGGAGAGCCAGTTAAGACCTGACACTAGTACAGAACCATCAGGAAAGGCATACCAGAATTGAACATCCCCATGAAGGGAGATACCAGCATGGATGTGTGTGCACACATCGGAGCTAGAAAACTAAAGGGACTTGCCTCCGTAGTTGAAAGCAGCGGTGAACAAGTAGAAACATTAGAAGAATCACCCCTTAAAGAAATAGCTATAAACTTTGTGACCTCAGGAGAATCTATCAATAAGACAGCAGCCAATGTCGACATTTACTTTGCAAAGAAAATTATCACAATCATCGATCTTGATCCAGTGCCTGCATCGCTCACTGAATGTAAGAAAAGGTCGATTGAGGAGATTGGAAGAAGGCAATAGAAATAGAATTATTTTCTCTGAATAAAAGAAAGGTGTTTGGGTCAGTAAGCCGTTCGCCTCCCCATGTGCACCCCGTAGGGCATAAGTGGGTATTTGTTCAAAAGAGAAATGAAAATAGTAAAGTAAATCAAGGCTTGTTGCACAAGGTTTCACTCAACATCCAGGAGTTGTTTACGAAGAAACCTATTCCCCGTCATGGGCGAAACCACCCTCCGATATTTAATCTCAATGACAGTAAACTTGAAGTTAAAAATGAAATTAATAGATGTGGTAACAGCATATCTTTATGGAATATTAGATTCAGACATTTATATAAAGATACATGAATGTATCCCTGTCCGAACTAAGATAGAGCAGATATAAATCTGTACAGTGTGAAACTCAGAAAGTCACTGTACGAAGTTAAGCAATCAGACAGGATGTGGTATAATCGCTTGAAGCGACTTTCTATGCAAGAAAGGCTACACGAATAATGAGAATTATCCCTATATATTTATACAATGATCCCAGGATGGATTTGATATAATCTCAGTGTATGAAGATGATCTGAACATCATTGGAACCCTGTAAGGTATTAAAAAAGCAAGCTCGTACCTCGAGTCAGAGCTCGAAATGAAAGATTTGGATAAAATCAAATATTGCCTAAGCTTGCAGCTTGAGCATATCCTTGAAGGAATATTAGTACATCAGTCAACCTACACTCAGAAGATGTTAGAAAGATTTGATTTTGGAAAGACATATCATTCGAAAGTGCCGATGGTCGAGAGGTCTTTGCAGCAAAATAAGGACCCATATAGACCTAGAGAAGAGGGGGAGGAAGTCTTGGGACCGGAATTCCCATACTTGAGCGCAGTAAGAGCACTCATGTATTTAGCAAAATGTATTAGACCGGACATTGCATTTACCGTGAACCTATTAGCAAGGTATAGTACAAAACCTACCAAAGGCATTGGCAGGGAATGAATGAGACCTTCCGATACCTCTAAGGAAGTAAAGAATTTGGTCTGTTCTACAGAAAGAATCAAGACCTAACTATGAATGGCTATGTAGATGTCGGGTACTTATAGAACCCGCATACAGCCAAGTCGCAAACAGTTTATGTATTCCTATGTGGTGCAACTGCATTTCATGAAAATCGTCTAAGCAATCGACTTCGACGAACCACTCAGGAATCATAGTACTGTACGAGGCCTCATGAGAATGTATTTTGCTTCGGTGGATGATTCACCACATCCAGCAGTCATGTGGATTGAATACCGCGTAAACCCCACTATTATTTATGAAGATAACGCAGTTTGTGTTGTACAAGTGCAAATGGGTTATGTGAAGAATCTTCTCACTAAGCATATCAATCTCAAGTTCTTCTATACTCACGAATTACAAAAGATGAACGAAATTAAAGTACTGTATACTAAGTCATGTGAAAATCTTGTAGATTATTCACTAAATCACTTCCAGCATCTAGCTTTGAAAAGTGCATACGTGGAATTTGAATGATAAGACTTAGAGAAGTGTAGAATTCAGGGGAGAACCTTCACGAACTCATTATTGAAACTTGATCACGAAGATCGAGTACCCAAAAAGTAAATCCTGAAGATTAAATGAAATTAGGTGGATTGTACTCTTTTTCCCTTGACGAGTTTTCCTGAAGTTTCTCGGTTAAGGTTTTTAACGAGGTAATTCGTACAACACAGCAGAACGTGTGTCGTGTGTTCTTTCTCTAAATTTTTTCCACTGGGTTTTTATGGAGTTTTTTGATAAGGCATGAACATGTGAGGATGGGTGCCCAAGGGGGAGTGTGGAGAAACTATGGGCTCGGCCCACTAGCCGGCCCATTATGGGCACCCCATCTCAAACCCTAGTAGGGCTATAGACTATAAATAGGAGGTGCTAGTCATTGTAAACAATTGATTGGAAAAGAGCAATAAAGAGAAGTAATAATCCTCCTATATATCTGTGTTCAATCTACTATTTTATTCTTGCATTCTTACACTGTTTGATACGATTTTATATTTACCTACGAAGTTATCGTTCGAACTAAACTCCCGGTGAAGATTCCTTACCATTTATACTTACGGTACTCCTTAACCCCGGCCCGCGACTGGCAGAAGGACGACGTAGCACCGTGCGACGTCTGTTGCCGCGCTCTGGGACCATTGATGCGTTAATGCATGCATGCATGAGTGCTAGGGGTTTGGTTGGATGGGCTAATTAATGCATGCGTGCATGAGTGTTAGGGGGCTTGATTGTATGCATGAATGCACAACTACCGGGGATATTTACGGATTCACCATGGGCCGTGTCGGGACCAAAGCACTGGCTCTATTGGTCGCTCCTTAGCACTTTCTTAGTATTTTTATTATTATTTGTATCATAGTTTTAGTTAATTTTATTTTTGAAATTGTTAATTGTGCATATTTTTTTGCTTTAGAAACACACTATTCATTATTAAGATACCATATTTAATGTATTTTTTATTTTAACATTGTTCCTCATTATTTATGAATCAATTTGGATTGCATGTGATATTTAAATATGTGTTTGCTACCTTACCTCATGATAACTTTGTCCTACTACCACCCTTGTGACAACTTTGTCCTACTAGCACCCTCTCCATCTTCGTCTTGTGTACGCCACTGACCGCGGACAAAATTACCTGAAGGTGCTATCGTCCATCCGGACCGCGGCATCGACATCCCGTGGTTTCGGCCCACGGCAGGCCAAATCCAGCGGTTCAGGACCGCGGCAGGCACATGTAGCGGTCCGGATACAGGGCACGATACGATCGCGATCCAGGAGCGCCTTAAGGGACACGTGATGCCTAGATGTTCTAAAGCGAATGAAAAACCGACCAAATAAGCCAAAAACTCTTGTAAACGTCCCTTTGTATGGATTGTGAGACCATGTGCTGATATTCACATTCATATACCAGCGGGCTGGGATTTCTATTTCTGCCCATTCCATATGTTGTGAAATTAAGCATTTTGTTGTTAAATTAAGCATTTTGTTGTTTTGTCGTTTGATTCTGAGAATTAACGGAATCGGAGTTCTTCTATTTACTCAAAATAAGTTGTTCTGAATTTCCATCTCCATGCGAACCAACAGCAATTTCTACACACGACGTCAAATTTGTTAAACTTCTCGCAAACGTTGGAATTCCAAACTGTCAAATCAAGGATTCAGGTATCCGCGTCAAGGTTATGTTCAAAGACGGTTTAAACGCTTGGTCAGCTCAGATTTTTGTAGCTAGTGAGACCTGACCAAGTGGCAATTGCACAGTTGCATGAGTCATGACCACCCATGAACAAGAAGAAGACATAGGGGGCGATTATGCGCCGCCAGATCGGCAAATGGCCGCCCGCCGCCCACCACGGTGGGCCACGGCTCGTGAAGCCCATTTCAACGCAGTCAGCCCCACGCACGTTATTCGAGTTGATTTTGTGCAATTTGAAAAGTCAAGTGATTATATATATACAGAAGCGCTACGGTACACCGTACACCCGTGTATAATAGTTATTCTGCACCTAACCTAATCTGATCTAGCCCAAGTCTTTCTCTCTCTCTCTCTGGCTAACCGGTCCGGCTCACCAGCCCGCCCCTCTCTCTCTCTCCCTCCCAGCCCACCTCCCTTCCTTTCTATTCTGCCTCTGCTTGTGCGGTCCACACGTACGTATGCCCGCACCCATGGTTGAGCTGTCACTGTGGTCGTTGCAGTCTCGTAGATGGCTAAGAAGAGGGACGGAGTGGAAGGAGGCCCGGTGGAGGCCATCAACCGCCGTGTTGTCAGCGACCATCCAGAGCGAAACGTTGAAGAAGTGTGGCACGACGATGGCGACATCCTCCATCTTCGGGTGCTAGCCGCATATGGACTCGAGCCTCTAGAGCAACACATAGTCCACGACAAAGATGCTCCTGGCGCTGGCCCCCCGCATCCCTCAGGTCGGTGGCCTACATGACAGTGACTGAGGCTGTGATGACAGCCAAGTCGGCGAACATGAGCGAGGGTGTAACACCCTGACTTAAAATGGGATCAATGTCCAGTCCATCGTAGGGCGGATCCACGCACACATAGCACATCACTTATACTTTCATCCTCGTTTCGTATAAAAGGGTTCACCCAGAGCTGCTACGTTTGGACCCAACATGTATTATATACTACTATAACTCCCTTGAGACAAGCAATGTGGGACTAATCCCACCACTCAACTCCTCATGGGCCACATGGGCCACGCTACGAGCAGGCCGAGGTATTACATTCACCCCTTAAGGGTCGACACGGCAAAGATACCGCATACGCTGCAAATGCCGTAATCATCCCTCAGACACGCCTCAGGCGCCCAGGTCGCAGCACATATGCCATGCCGTGTGTCCACTCTGGGCCCACATGTGCCATGCGCCATATGTCCGCGCCCTGTCCCGCACGCTCCCGTGCAGCGAAGGTTGATGCTCTGATACCATCTGTAACACCCTGGCCTAAAATCAGCTCAATGTCTAGCCCACCGTGGGGCGGACCCACGCACACATAGCACCTCACTTACACTTTCGTCTTCGCTTAGTGTAAAAGAGTTAACCCAGAGGTGTTACGTTTGGATCCAACAGATATTATATACTACTACAACTCACTTGAGACAAGCAATGTGGGACTAATCCCACCACTCAACTCCTCATGGGCCACATGGGCTATGCTACGAGCAGGCCGGGGTATTACCGAGGGCCTGCAACTAGCCCAGTCCCGAGCTCAGTGAAGCCATTGAAGTCTGCGTTGGTGATGCTGTTGTAGTCATTGGCGATGGAGCTCGGGCTCCCGCATACGGACATGTCGTCTCCTCCTCCAACAACACCTCCAATTCCCTTAATTGTCCGATGCGTCCTGAGAAGCTGTAGCACGACACCTAGGGAGGCCTCCTCGATGAGGCCCACGGAGGCGACGATGAGCTTGAGGCCCGCGACAGCAAAGCTAGGTGTGGGCACGGGTGCGGGAGCGGGCATCCTCCTTGGGCGGGTGATGGAGAGCAAAAACGACGGCGGTCAGAGTCACAGTGAAAGAGGGATGGAGCCGCCATGGTGGTAGTGGCGAGGAGGAGGCAACGGTAGCGGTGGTGTGCTGCTCCTCGGTGGGCGTGGGGCTTATTAATCATGGGCATAAGTAGGCAAGAAGGGTGAACCTGGAGCGAATCCAATGGTAGGTGAGGGAGATCACGATTCACAGGAGGTCCCTTGGGGACGAAGGAAATAAGTGTGCGGCTGGGAGGGAAGTACAACAGCAACAATTCAGCATCAAGCAATTGAGCTGTAGCGACTCAACTCCTCCCAACTAGTGTGAGTCAACAACTCGACACCACATATGTGTGGCGGGCTGGCACCAAGTGTGTGTCGATAGCTCCTTCGTTCACATGTCGCAAGGGGTGCAACCATACACATGGTACCGCACTGTAGTAAAGTTATGTGAAATATGTAGTAGAATACAATAATATATCCAAACTGCAGTAGATAGAGACCAAAACGACAGTAGATAGAGACCAAGATTGTAGTAGACAGAGACCAAAATGGCGGTAAACACAATTGATCCACTACTGTAGTGGACATGTACCAAAAATCTATAGTAGACGCATCACCAAACCGCAGTAGACAGAGGCCAAAACTGCAATTGACACAAGACGAACGATTGCAGTAGAGATGTGCCAAAAAAATTATAGTAGACACAAAACAAACGAGTGTAGTAGTGATATACCAAAAAAACCTCGGAGGGGAAAACCGGTACCACCCTCCCCATTCCCCGTCATCTCCTCTCCTCACCTCTCCTCTGGAAAACCAGTACTTCTCACTAAAACCGATTTAAAACTAAGAAAATAATAGTGCAAAATTAGGAGGAGTGGGGATTTGAACCCTTAACAATTAGACTCAAACCCACATCTGCTAACCATGCAACCAACACAAACTAACATGATAAGATGTTAGATGTTTTATTTCTCACCCGACACCATTCATGTTATCCTTATTATAATTTTTATTTTTATTCAAATTTTTAGTTATTTTTTTATTAGAGTTTGTATCCTAATCAAATTGCTAATTTTATTTAATTTATTCCAAATTTTAGTTATTTAGGGATTTTACTTTGGAATATGTATGGAAATGAAATTGAAAATTTTCTTTTATTTTTATTCCTAATTTTAGTTATTTTTCTTGGAATTTGTATACAAATCCAATTGTTGATTTTTATTCTAAATTACAGTTATTTAAGAATTTTAGCTTAGAATTTGTATGCAATATCAAATTGCTAATATTTGTTTTTTTAATTCCGAATTTCAGTTACATTTGTGTTGGATTTTGTATACAAATCTAATTGGCAATTTTTGTTTAATTTTTATTTCAAATTATAATTATTTAGATATTTTACTTAGGAATTTAGATTAAAATCAAATTGTTTATTTTTTTATTATTCCAAATTGTAATTTTATTTTCTAACCGACCATGATTAACGTGAGAATTTTTAGCATTTGAGAGCGAACGTGATGGCTTATTTTGTGTCTCCTCCGACACCATTCGTGCTATCATCATTATAAATTTTATTTTTATTCGATATTTCAGTTATTATTATTAGAGTTCATATACAAATCAAATTGATAAATTTATTTAAGTTATTCTGAGTTTTAGTTATTTATGGATTTTACTTTGGAATTCGTGAGGAAATCAAATTTTTTTCCAAATTTTAGTTATTGTTTTCTTGGAATTCGTATATGAATCCACTCGCTAATTTTTATTTATTTTCTATTCCAAATTGCAGCTATTTAGGGATTTTACTTTGGAATTCATATTGAAATCAATTTGCTAATTTTATTTTTATTCCAAATTTTAAATATTTTTTGGTTGGATTTCATATACAAATCTAATTGCCGATTATTAAGTAACTTTTATTCTGAATTATAATTATTAGAATTCGTATCAAAATTAAATTTCTAATTTTATTTTAGTTTTTATTCCAAATTTTAGTTTTATGTTGGATTTGTATAAAAATCTAATTACCATTTTTTGTATTCCAAATTATAATTATTTATGTATATTACTTAGGAACTTGTATGGGAATCATATTGCTTCTTTTATTTTTATTATAAATTTTATTTTTATTGTACTTGACATGTAGTCTTTTACTTAGGAATTCATACGGAAATCAAATTGCTTATTTTATTTTATTTTTATTATGAATTTCAGTTTGATTGTACTTGATATTGACTATTTCTTTTAATTTAAACCGTTGTAATCTGAACCCACCACGATCGACGATATAGATATTTCTCTTTTTTCACCGATTAACGTGGGAATTTCTAACTCTTGAGAGTGAACGTGGTAGCTTCTTTTGACTATACTTTAATATGATAATTGTTGGCACCATGGCAAGTGAGGAACGACATGTACCACGTTCGCTGACCGCGGAAGCCAGATACCACACTCATAGTATGTAGAACCCACGTACCACGGACTGGAACCACGACAGGAAGGCGGCAAGTGACATGCTACGGTGCCTAAGTCCGCATGCAGTTACAGGAGGTGCATAGTGCTTTTGTCGGAAACTAATTTAGCATGGTAGCATTGTTTGCAACTATTTTAGCACTATTTAGCAATGTTTGGAACTCTATTTAGCATTGTTTAGCACTTCTGCTCGCGGACTGGGAGCGTGGTGAACCTGCAACGCATTTTTGCCACAATCTGGGAGCGTTGCAGGTCCTGTCTAACCTATCACGGTGTCATTTTTGCAATTGCGTGCGAGCAGAGTCTACTTTTGCTATTACAAATAAAAAAATGCATGCACGCACAAGTGGAATTTTTTTAAACATAGTGAACAACAAGTGACCTTTTTGCACACACTTGCAATTAGGGGTGTCAATCGAATCCGAACTATCCGGCATACGAATTCGGTTGGTAGTGAATATGGTTTAGATTTTTTCATCCGATTAACAATTTCTCCCCTATTCGTATTCGTATTTGCATAAAAAAAAATATGGATATGAATATGGTATAGACTTTTGCCACCCGAAATGTGATTTTATCTGCATTATTCGTATTTGTATTCAATAAAATAATATACATAATTTATAGCAGTATGGCTAATTAGTTGGATGTGTATTTTTAATTTAATATGAATTCATGTGTTTAGGTGAAATAGATAAACTAAAATGATTAAGTGTGCTATGTACGAGGATAAAGTATCATAAATATCTTGTAATTACATAAGTTACGAGGATATCCGAATCCGACCAAATTGAGTAGGTATTCGATTCGTATTCGTTACAACTTTTGATCCGTATTTGTATAGGATAATATTCGAATTCATATTATTTTAGAAAATACAAATACGAGAAGACCAATATTCGATTCGCATTCGATCCATTGACACCCCTACCTACAATGGTGCCCCATGTGAAATTTGCTCCATTTTCCCTGAGAGGCTAGCTAGCTCCATTACCGGCAATGGTGGCCCCTTGTGAAATTTGCTCCATTTTGTGAAATTTGCTCCATTTTCCCTGAGAGGCTAGCTGGCCCCATTATATGGCTTTAGCTTGAGATCTAGCATGCTTGTGTCCCACCCTGAGAGGCTAGCTAGTACTCCTATACAGTAGACGTAACATGGATTTGTGAACAACAGATCTGCGCGCACAGGTAGTTAATTGAGGCGGAAGTGCTTCGCGTTTCCGTCCGCGCATATAACGCGCTTGGCTTGTCCTTGGATCGTGAGGACGCACAAACACGCAGGGACACAGTAACGCTATCTTATGATATTAGATTGTACAGCACTTTAATTGAGGACGTCACGAGGGACAAATATTTTTTAATCATGAAAATGAATTAAACAATATATTTTTATTCCAAAAATAATTAAAATAACATATTTAAATTTTAAAATAAATTTTCAGGCCGACTCGTTTACAACCGAGCTTTTCAAACTCGGCCCGATGCCCAGTCTAACCCGATGTTTGAACAGATCTACCTGCAGGTAGAGGTCCTATGGATGAGAAAAGTACCGAGGTCCTGTAAAATTTTCTTCGGTCCAGCGTGATGTACTCGGTCGAACTCCGGCATGGGACACTACAGATGGCCTACTTGGAGTGAAGAATCTCACAGCAATTAGTTCAACTTTTACATGAATTGGGGAAATTTCCTGCTTATTGCTTGAAAAAGAAAAAAACGCTGGGAAACAATTCCTTTACGATCTCCCGTAGTCCCATCAGGCACAGTACATGTGTTCCTAGTGGTTAATTTTGTTAGCACATACACATGTTCCAAAAAAAAAAACTGTATGAAACAGTACATAAAAGCATGTGTAAATAGTTCCGCGATAAACACCGCTATAAAACAGGGGTGAAGGGCTGAGCTGTAGAGCCCTTTATCAAAATTATAGGGCTCTCAACCCAGACGTGCACCGCTCGGCTGCATCCGACGTAGGTAATACCGGAGCACGGAGGAGAAGCTCCAAAATCGTAAAGATGCAGGAATATTAATGGTTCTGATCAACTATTTCAGTCCTGTCTAACTTCAACAACAAAAATCCATGGTACGGCCGTGTGCATGTTTTGTCTCTGGGCATCATACGTACCAATTGAATGGTCCATCTATTTTTGAATGAATGCGCATCGCTGTTCACAAAGCAGAGCAGCAAAAACAATGCAATGAAGGAGAAATAAATGAATAAGACAGAAAACATCACCATCATGTGACGGTACATATTAGTTGAAAGGCTTTCATACCTCAGCTGCATTAGTTGTACTAAACATTCAATCTGACATTAGTGTCGCCACGGAGCACCTACTGGTCGACAGCACAATATGGGGAACATCGAAAATGAGATTAAGAAGTGAGGTGGACCATGCAACAGAGAGTGACTCATGATACTAAATGCATGGCAGCACACGAAATAATAAGAAAACGAAGCGGAGTATGTAACAGAGAGTGAGTCGTAATAGTACTTTTGTCTAGTTTAAATTTTTTATTTTGTATTTATATTTGTAGGATTCACATAGATTTACTTTTGTCTAGTTTAGAATTTGTTTTGTTTTGTTTTGTTTTTGTATTTGTAGAGTTCATCTAGATTTACTTATGTCTAGTTTAGAATTTTTCAACATAAAAAAATAGAAATCATTGGAAGGTGATCCAATGTATCGAAGAAAGTGACTGAGTTTTAAGAAAATTTCAGGCGACTGTAGCTTAGTCGACCCTTATCTATATTACTTCCTTCGTTCATGTGCTTTCAAGTTTTATTCATAAATACATGTCATTCTACATGTGGATGATCTTGTATCAACTTTACGAATGAATGTTTGGGGGCTTCCCTTGAAATAGATCCACACAGAAGACACATGGATTTATACAGGTTCTGGCATTATTCTAGGAGAATAATAGCCATACTTTTGTGTTCTTGTATTCACTATGCTCGTTACAATCGGAAAGAAATCACACAAACTAAGACTCAATAGAACTTACACAATTGATCAATGTTCCAAGAATTAGACATAACACACCCGTTTGACATTGCAAGTTGTACCGAACCTGATTGGGTTACTTCGACCACAATGTATGAACCTTCCCATTTTGGAGAAAGCTTGTTGCGATTTGCGTGACTCTGAATTTTTCTGAGAACCATATCACCTACAGATAGACTACGAGGTTGCACCTTACGTCTGTGGTACCTTCTCATGGCTTGTTGGTTAACTGCTGATTGTATCAAGGCTTTGTTTCATCTTTCTTCAAGGAAATTGATATCATCGATTCGTCGTTTATCTTGATTGTCGTTGCTATAACAATCGGTTCGAGCAGAGCCAATTTTTCATTCTGGAGGAAGCATGGCTTCAGCACCGTAAACCAGAAAAAATTGGTGTGTCACTGGTCGCATGACTGGTCGTGGTCCGAACAAGCTATAATACAAAGGGAAGCTCTTGAACCTAAGCTCCTGGCCATTTGATTAATTAGTCGAATACTCGATGTTTTATTCCTTGTATTATTATACCATTAGCCCACTCGACTGCTCCGTTACTCTATGGGTGAGCTAAAGAAGCGAAATGTATCTTGATGTTTCTCTGTTTCTGAGAGCTTGGTACGACCACGTTGTGGGTTTAAAAGTAATACCTTATTTTCCTTGAAGTCATAAGGAGACCATATAGCAACTTCTATACCTGTGGATAGCGCTCTTTAAGTCCATGTAAGACTTCGCTTATGTAATATATCGGTCGTTGGATATTGTCACGCGCAATGACCAGAATAACACTGACAGCTTGTGGCATTGCAACAAAGTATATCAGCAATGTTTGTCCTGATCTCAGAGATACTAAGACCGGGGCATTCATAAGGTACCTTTTGAGTTCTTCAAAGGCATCATTTGCATCTTTAGTCAATTCGAAACTTTTGTGTTTTTGAAGAAGCTTAAAGAAAGGTAATTCTTTTTCTCATAACCGTGCTATGAAATAACTTAACGCTACCATACAACCAGTTAGTTTTTGGACTTCTTTCTTTATGGTTGGGGGCGCATATGTTTGATGACCACTATTTTTGCTGGGTTAACTTCAATTCATCTAGCCGAAACTAGGAATCCAAGAAGCTTTCCAGAAGAAACTCCAAATATACACTTATCAGGATTTAACTTAAGGTTATGTCTTCTTAAGTAATTGAAAGTTTCTTGCAAATAAGAGATATGATCAGTAACGTTGATGCTCTTTACGACCAGGTGATCAACACATGCCTCTAAATTTCAACCTATTTGTGGACTAAAGGGCTTTTTCATTAGCCTTTGAAAAGTAGCACCAGCATTTTTTAGACCAAGTGACATTCTGACATAACAATAAATGTCGTATAATGTGATGAAGAAAGATTGCTATTCATCATATTTACTCATATTAATTTGGTGGTACTCTAATACGCAAGGGGAAAGTCATCCTTCAGACATGCTTTATTAAGATATGTAAAATCGATGCACATTCACTATTTTCTGTTACTTTTTCTAAACATTACAGGATTGGCAAGCCACTCTGGGTGGTCGACCTCATGAATAATCCCAGCCTTGAGAAGCTTGTCAATCTCCGACTAGATTGCCTCCTTCCGATCTGGTGCAAATCGTCTTAGCTTTTGCTTAACCGGTTTCTTGTCAGATCGGAGAGCTAGCCTGTGCTCGATCACCTCCCTGGGGATTCCGGACATGTCAGATGCCTGCCAGCCGAATACATCCAAATTGGCTCGGAGGAAGGAGACGAGTGACACTTCCTATTTAGGATTGAGTCCTGCCCATACCAAAGCACATTTTTGGTAGTTGCATTAGCATTTCTGAGCCCAAACGACGCTTTGGCACTTTCCGGAGAAGCGGACTTATCGAGTGGAACTTCATTGGTTTGGTCGGAGGGTTTTGGGGCCATCTTTGGTCTTGAGTGCTTGACCTGCATGGAACGTGGATTAGTATTTCTGGTTGGAAGTTCATCAACCAGTTTTAGGTATTTTCGATCGCATGTGTATGCCATCTTTCTATCCCTTCAAACCGTAATGACACCTTTTGGTCCTAGCATCTTTAAACTCTCATAACCGTAATGCGTGGCTATCAGGAACTTTACCAATGCTGGATGACCAAGAATTCCATTGTATATAGTTTCAAAATCAACTGCCTCAAATGAAATCTTCTCTGTTCAGAAGTTATTTGGTCTCCCGAACGTAACCGGAAAGGAAAGTTGCTCTATCGGTTTAACAGTAGATCCTGGAACTATACCGCGGAAGGCATATTTCATAAGTTTTACTTTTGACTTGGGAATTTGTATTTCTTCTAATGTCTTCGTAAATAAAATATTTAAAGAACTACCACCATCTACTAAAATCTGATTAACTTTGTAATTATTTATAGTAGGTTCTACAACAATAGAGGACCTACCTGGTCGAGTCCAAGGGATGGGATTGTTTGAAATATGCCCTAGAGGCAATCATAGAGATGATTATATTTCACTATGTTCATAACATTGGATAATATGTTATCTTGTTCCTAGAATAATATCAATAATATTTATTATCAAGTATGTGACTTGATTGTGAAACTCTATATTTCTGCGATGATTATTCTTAAACGTTCCCTGGTCGGAAACATATGAGAACACATATGAATAGACTAGCATATGTATTAGATGATGACTATGTTTCATAAGTCATGGATATAGAGATATCAAACCAATAATATGGACACATGTTAGAGAACATGGGGTTGGAAAAGACCCACCTCGAGACACTATTGAGATTGTTATGATTCTATGTATCATGAGTTCGTCTCAAGCAATGATGATGTATAATCCTTAGACCTGAGATCTGCATGGTTTCCTACATATGTAATAGCACTATTAGGGGTTGCCAAACGCTACTCGTAACTGGGTAGTTATAAAGGTAGCTTTCGGGTATGCTATGAAACATGTGGAGGGATGTGACTGGTCGAATATGAGATTTGCCCCTCCTAGCATAACAGGAGAGATGTCTCTGGGCCCCTCGTTGTGGTCGGATAAAGAAAGTGCATGGCCATACCACTAGTTGTCGAAGTGTCGACCACATGAAGTTATTCGACACTTGATCGAGAAAGTATTGAACAGTCCATGGATGATACAAAATCTCACCTGGAGTTCAACCAGACATCGTGAGGCAAAGAGCGTATACATGAGAAGGTCTTTCAGTTCGATCAGATACGGACAAGTCGTATGGAGATACGAGCTGGTCGTAGGTTGGTCGAACATGGTCACTAAGTGGTCGGAACCTGGTCGTAAGGAGTTACCAATTGATCGACACCAAATATGAACTAATCGTATAGAGATATGAGCTGGTCATTAGTGATATGGACCTGGTCGTAAATCACATTGCATTAAGGTTCATCCGATATATTCTATGTTTGTTTGGGAATCGTTATGTGCTGCTAGGTACCGTTGACGACTAGTGGTCGGAAAAGAGTTTCCGAGTCACAACCAATTGCATATGAACCTATAGGGTCGCACACTAAAATGGCTAGGATTTGATTTGAATGGTGATCCAAATTCTTGTAGGCCTCGAGTTCGTAATGGGTCTCAAGTTCGATACCCATCATGGATGCCTATAAATAGAGGGGAGGTGGCAAGCGGTGGACGACGATGTTTTGGAAGAACTCCTTAAACCCTAATAGCCACGCCTTCCTCAACCACGCTGCCGGTGCTAGCACTCCAGTGCGTGGTGCCCCCTGCCCCGTACGTGTGGATACCTTGGAGGTTTTGTAGTGAAGCATCAACACTAGGAAGATCCGCAACTCGTGACGATCACAGGAGTCGGAGGAGGAGACGCGCGGCGAGTACGACTACTCGGAGGAGAAGACACACGGCGTGTACGACTACGATCGTATCAACTCGCTACATCGACTCTACTTCCACTACGAGTCAGCGCGTCTAGTGGTAATCTGGTGATCTATTACTAGCGGGGTTCCTTTGTTGGGCAATTTTTTTTTGTTTAGTGCTATCGTAGCCTTCCCGCGATCCTTTAGTGGTATCAGAGCCATCCCGTCTAGTTTTAGATTCGGATTAGATGCATTTTGTGTTTTGTGGTGGTCGATATGATCGTCCATGCGCGGTGGTTATAAGATGGGCTCATGTTCGTTATTCCGTGATCGTGCTTTCATGGTCGTATCACGACTTGCCTCTACCGGTCGGTTTTCGCCATCGGGGCATCCAGTGATTGTAAAACTATTGGAGCACGCGAATATCAATTTGGTTAATTGAATCGGAGTTGTGATCGAAAAGGACCAAATGGTTTATTGTTGTAACACCCTGGCTATTCGGAAGCCAAAATGCTACCTAAATAACTAACATACAACTAAATTTGCAGAAGAATTTAAACTGAAACTCTTCTAAGTACATATAGGAACCAACTTTAATAGTAGCATGGCAGGAATAAAGACTGAATTCATCAAACATAATCAAGAAATAATTGAAGTGAACCACTAGCAGCATTTAGCAAGAAAATCTAATAGGAAGGGAAATATCATACAGTAGTAAATTTATTTATTACAGTTCCTAGGTTAACAAATGAAAGACAAATCGACATTACTAATGAGAGTAAATTATAGTGAACTGTGTGAAACGTGGTCCACAATCATGACGCGGCTATTCGAATAGATTGGTTTAAACACTCGCAGAGGTCAGTACACTTTACCCACACGATGAAACCAACCGGATCGAGTTGATCACAACAAAACCTTTCGAGACTTCATCTCAAACAATGACACTCTGGTGTGCTTTATCGCCATTCAATTTGTACACACGCCTTGGAACGACACACACCATTGGACAGGATGCACAACTCGTCCGCCGATGTGACATATCACACCTCCAAATTTCATCACATAGCTTAAATACAACTCGAGTTGTCAATGTCAAGACTCCATAACTTACTAAGTCAGCCCACCTCATACTAGGCATGTGGTCGCACAAGAAGGCCCAGCCAATGGCGCACAAAGTTAAGTCCTTAATTGACCAAGGCAAGACTTCCAGCTTTTAACCCAAATCACAAAGTTTAATAAGCACACACCCACCATTCACACAGAATCCACCACTTGCCTCGCCTAAATCTTTTCCCACCTCGTTGATTAAGTGCAACACATGCCATCAACGAGTAATAGCACACAAAGACACACAGATTCATCACACAGCCCATAATCACTTAGTCAAGTTTATAATTGCAACTCTCACATGAAATGATGACTCGTGGCATGGCTAAGCGCCTAATCAGATCTAACCAACCCACGTTGGTGCTACAATAATACCAACTAATAATTAATCAACCTAGGTGACAAAAGATCATGGCATACAATAGACAAGGTGGCATAACAATTTGGATTAATAACTACACCCAAAAGCATTTAAATAAATACTTGAAATAGAATGCAATACATTGAAATAAAGTATTTTGAAAACTGGGTTCAAAATGATCAAAGGTATAACTTGCCTTGGAATAGATCTAGATATTGGTCTTGGTCTTGAGGTGCTCCTTCTTCCGAAAATTTCAAGTATCGACGCCTACTCGTAAACGAGATAAAAGAAACAAAACAAATAAATAACAGAGGCAAAACAAACTCCAAAAATTAAATAAAATTCACCATTAAATAGATCTTAATTTTATATAAATTTACAAATTTGAATGGGCTCAATTGGAGTTCGGATGCAAAAGATATGGGCTTTGGAAGATTTGAAAATCAATTAAACCCTAAATTGGATTTTCTCGAATTTCCGAATTATTTTTATAAAGGAAAATCGGATTATTGCGCAATGCTTGCGCCACCGAGAATTTCCGGAAAAGAATTAAATTTAAAATAAAATCGACAGTGGGACCCATCGCCGCTGGCACGGCTCACGCTGACTAAGCTCACCGAGCCACGGATCGAGAGCCGGTGGGATCGAGCCATCGCAGGTGGTCGGGCGCCGACACGCGCGACACGCAAGCAAAAAGCCGACGCGCGGTTGCGATGGCGCCGACGCTGCTACGGCCGGCGCAGGGCGACGCCGGAACCAAATGGCAACGCGAACGCGGCTCTTCGCCGGCGGTGAGTGGTACCAATGTGTAGAGGAGGTTAATGCGCACACACGGGCACCGGTTTGAGCACAGGGTTGACGGAGATGGCCGGGCGGAGGAAGAAGCGGAGAGAGCACTGGTTTTGTCGGACGGCGCCCGCGATGCTCGGCGACGAGGAGGTGCGCACGAGGTAGCTCGAGACTTGCCGATCACAATGGTGCAATGGTGGAGCAAGGGCGACGACGATTTACGGCGCAATCCACCGGAGAAGAAGCTCACGAAAACCCTAAAACTCGAAATGCGGCGCGCTTAGAGGCGATCGGGCGACGAGAGTGGTGGCTTAGGGTTGCGGAGGTCCAGCGGTGCTAGGAGGGGTATTTATAGGCTCGGGAACGCCGGATTTGGAAATCCCCAAATCGGGTCCAAACTACCGGATTTTGAAATCCTCGATTCTCGGAGATTGAATCCGACGAAGTTTAAAATAACCGAACGGGTGCGGAGAGATAAGGCTTCGAGGCGTTGTTCAGGCACAAAATCGTGGCCGTTATGCAATTGTTTGACGAAGCTCCGAGGTCCGAAAATGGCGAGACGCGGCGCCGCCAGCGGAGAAGAAGATACGCGGAGACGACGACTTGGCCGCGGTCCCACTCGGCAACTGCAATGAGGCGCGGTGAGAGCGAAAGGCATGGCGATGGCGATCCAACAGCAGCAGAGCGAAGCTTCTATGCCTAACTTGTTTTTGGTGTTTTGTGAATAGTATGACACATGATGTATGAGATGCATGTATGTGTGTAATGTTCATGACCTGCGTGTCATGTTTATTGCAGCCCAAGGTTGTCTATATTTGTATTACGGCCTGCATGTCGACTTGTGGTGTTTCTTCTCTCCTTGTATTTTATTACTAGTGCTGTTAGGAGTAATGGTTTGGTGGGAGTACTCGGAGGTTTTGGCCACTTGGAGACATGGCGAATAGGAAACTTGGTGATAGAGATCACCATGTGGAAGGGTCATACTATATCACAATACAATTTGATTGTCTGTGAATGCCCTTATATTCCTTCTCATTTATTTCTATGCATGTTGTTTGATTGCTTTAAATGCTTTTAACATGGTAGAAGTGAATTTCTTTCACATAATATTAAGTTAAATTGATGCCCTCCCAATTAGCTGCACTATCCAAAGTCATGTATTTTAATGGTAGGTCTTGCTAAAGCAGAGTGTCATTAATATTCCTTGACTAGATGGATTTGTGTCGGATACTTATACGCACAACATTGGTTTAACTTGACAAGGTCATCATAACGGTTATGGACTTTGGGATATAGGGTTGGGTGCCAGAGCATAGAGATGCTACCCAACAACAAGAGCCATATAGAGATATGATTAGCAAAGGGTTGCTTACCAAATTCACTAATCTTCTAGTAGTGATGCCAAAGCTCACTAGTAGATTAACTGATTGCGGGTCTTGAATCACTAAATGTTATAAGAGGGATATGGTATTCAGTGGGAGTATCTTTATTAAATTATTTAATAGAAGTTACTTTTCTTGAACATATGTCTTAATTTTGTATATTTTATGTTGTAGATCATGGCACCAACTGCTGTACCTACATCCAGTTTTGCTTTACGTTCGGTACTTGATAAGGAAAAACTGAATGGAACAAATTTTATGGATTGGTCTCGCAACCTAAGAATTGTTCTTAGGCAAGATAAAAAGAAACATGTTCTAGAGGAACTAATTCCTAATGTGCCTGCTGAGAATGTTGCTGCTGCTCTTAAAACAGGCTATAAAAAGGCATGTGATGTGTCCCTTGATCTTAGCTATCTCATGCTTGCAGCCATGATCTCAAACCTTCAAAAGTAGTTTGAGAATATTGAGGCCTACGATATGATCGTGGCGCTCAAAGGCATGTTTGAGACACAAGCAAGAACTAAGAGATATGAGATCTCAAATAAATTGTTTGGGAGTTAGTTAGCTGAGGGTAGTCCAGTGAGCCCACATGTGATCAAGATGGTTGGTACACACATAGCTTGGAAAAACTTGGTTTCCCACTTAGTCAAGAGTTGGCTACATATTTGATTCTTGCTTCGCTTCCTGCAAGCTATGGGCAATTCATTCTGAACTTCCATATGAATGGTTTAGACAAGAATCTCACCGAACTGCATATGATGCTCAAGACTGCAGAAGATAGCACTAATAAAAGCAACAATCATGTGATGATGGTGCAAGAGAGTACAAGCTTCAAGTCTAAGGTAAGGGCAAGGCTAAAGTTTCGGGTGGGATCCAAGCTAACAAGCCTAAACCCAAGACTAAGTCCAGCCCGACTCAAGAGAGTGAATGCTTTTACTGCAAGGAGCCAGGACATTGGAAGAGGAACTGCAAGAAATACCTGGATGATCTGAAAAGAATAGTGGGACTAAACCTTCCACTTCAGGTATTAATGTTATAGATGTTTTTCTTGATGATTCTTCTATTAGCTCTTGGGTATTTGATACCGGATCGGTTGCTCATATTTGCAATTCGATGCAGAGTATAACTAGGAGTAGGAGAATTGCTAGGGAAGAGATGGATCTCCGCGTCGGGAATAAAGCAAGGGTTACTGCATTAGCCGTCCGGACTTTGGCATTACTTTTGCCCTCAGGATTTATTATGGAATTAAATAATTTTTATTACGTTCCAGCTATAAGTAGAAACATCATCTCTACCTCATGTTTGATGGTAAGGGTCACAAATTCATTATTGAGAACAATTGTTGTTCTATATTTTTGAATGAAATATTTTATGGCTATGCTCCTGTTTTGAATGGGTTATTTATTTTAAATCTTGATGATGCACCTATCTATAATATTAATGCAAGGAGACTTCGGCCTAATGATATGAATTCCTCTTTCATTTGGCATTGTCGTTTGGGTCACATAAGTGGGAAACGTATGAAGAAGCTCCATGATGATGAAATTCTAAACTCATTTGATTTGGAATCATTTGAAACGTGCGAATCTTGCCTACATGGAAAGATAACCAAGACACCTTTCACTGGTCGGAATGAGGGGGCGTCCGACTTGTTGGCACTTATACATACTGATGTGTGTGGACCAATGTGCATGACAGCTAGAGGAGGTTTTTAGTACTTCATTACTTTTACCAATGACTATAGTAGATATGGTTATATCTATTTAATGAGGCACAAGTCGGAATCCTTTGAAAAGTTCAAGGAGTTCCAGAGTGAGGTACAGAATCAACTTGGTAAGACAATAAAATCCTTACGATATGATCATGGAGGTGAATTTCTGAGTCATTAATTTGGTGATCATTTGAAGCAATGTGGAATTGTTCCACAGCTTACACCACCGGGCACTACACAATGGAATGGGGTGTCCGAACGATGTAATCGAACCTTGTTGGACATGGTTCGGTTGATGATGAGCCAGTCGGATCTACCGTTGTATTTTTTGGGTTACGCTCTAGAAACTGCGGCTTTCACTTTAAATAGGTACCATCTAAATCAGTAGATAAGACACCATGTGAGATATGGACTGAGAAGAGTCCTAATTTGTCTTTTCTAAAGGTTTAGGGATGTGATGTCTATGTTAAACGTTTGACGTCTGACAAACTCACACCCAAGTCAGATAAATGCTTCTTTGTAGGATATTCTAGAGAAACCAAAGGATATTATTTCAACAACTGGAAAGAAGGCAAAGTTTTTGTTACCCGAAATGATATCTTTTTTGGAGAAAGAGTTTCTTTCAAAAGGAGTCAGCGGGAGAAAGGTGCAACTCGAAGAAATTCGGGAAACGTCTGAAAGTGTTTCAACTCCTACTGAACCTCTACAGGATGAACAAAATATTGTTGAACCTGCTGATGAGGCATCGCCCCATGTAGATCTAAAAGGCGCGCAATTGGCTATAAGGTATGGACATGGGCCGAGGCGCGTGAGACAGCGATGGCGATCCAACAATACAGAAAGAAAGCGGGCAGCTTAGCGAGCGAGATCAATCAGCGGAAGCCAGCGCGCGACAATCCAACTGCAAGGCGTAAAACGCGAGCGCAGCGGCAAATGGCGATCTTGATCCAACTACGGTGAGTGTAGCGAAATTGGAATAGTGTTGAGCTTCGACAAAGATCGTTCAAGAATTTAAAATAGATTTTTCTTTTAAATAAATCGGAAAATGCAAATAGCAATTAGAAAATAGCAAATGACTTTGGAAAAATTCCAGAAAATTCTATAAAATATAACCAAGCATATAGAATCTAAATAAAATAGTTTTGACAATTGTTGATGTTGGGATTAAGCTCATTAAATCAATTTGTCCTTAAAGTCCATATTAAGCTTTTTAAATTAATATTCAATAAATCCAAATGGTGAATTTTCTTGCTACCATTATTTAAAAGATTTTTAAAACTCTGAAATTTGGGATGTTACATTACTCCCTCCCAACAGAGTCATCATCAATGATCACCTAAATAAATACATAAAATAAGAATGAGTCGAAAGTCAGCAAGTACAGTAAACAATTGAACATACAAGGTTATGAACAAGTCTATCTCAATACGAAATCTGAACTTATCTCTAAACACTTATGAGTTTGGATGGAATGAATGGATGCATTGAAGGGAAATGACTGCACACATGCTCATACCGGTATAGCGAGTGACACACCTGTTGGTGCTCACTTAAGCCCGTGCTTAACAAAGTTCGGGGATCCAATCACCGTATGGAGAACGTTTCATGCGGGTGTCCGAAATTACCCACATTGGAATGGTGAGTCTTACGTGCCCATACTGGAATTGATGGGTCTTAACGATTCCACTCTCGTGGTCGAAACATGAACAATGCAAGAATGGAATGAATATATGCAATGAGTGCCACCTCTTTCATTCACATGGATTATCAACTAAGAACGAATAAACATCATGAAGTATGAATCATGGATCATAGAAATAATATCACATCACAACATTCAACTGTATCACATGAAGCATGAACATGGATAATAGAAATAGCATCGCATTAACAACATTCAACAGAAATCAACATGTCTCAACACATTGTACTTGCCTTCCGCGATGTGACGTGTTAGGAGGCAAACGAAGTGCCCCCCTCTCTCGCCTCACCGCCACACAAATATATATTCGAATAAGGATACCTTGGTGTGACATAGCTACAAGTGTTCTACCATTACCCTCTAACTATCCAACACAATCAGCAGGTTCAACTCGACAATTAAACTATTGACCACACCGACAACCCCATCGACACAGCAAAGATTAGAAAAATCATAATTAAATATCGTAACTTCGAGAATGACATGAAACTAGTGCTCAATGAATCTTAACGAACCAGGCTAATAAACTCTAGCTTGCGGGATTAGCTAAATCTTCTAAAAATAATCAAACTAACGCGAGCTTGAAAGCGATGACGTATATCTATCAAGATAATAGATCAGCAGTAAAGAACATGGCATATCTTTCATTCTACAGATCCAATGGAGGTGTTATTTATCAATCTAGAAATATTATTAAAATTTTTACAATAACCTATATGGGTGGAGGTCCTGAATCTTACCTTAACAAGGTCAAAATTGAGGAACAAACACACAGTTCCTTCTCGTCAGATAGACAAACAGCATGCAAAAAAATTCATATCTCCTAAACTGTAAGGCAGAATCTCGTGATCTCGGTGGCTATGGAAAGATAAAAACCAGGGCTACAAAACTCTAGAATATGAAAAATACCAGATTCTGCTTCTAAGACACCGAAACTGGGTGCACAACGTACTATACAGATTGAATCTAACAACAGAGGTAAAATGATCCAACTAATCGAATCGAATTCTCATATCTAAAGAATCAAACAGCAAGGGGAGGCCATTGTTACCCTTGTAGAACCTCAAGAATGACGTGGATCAACCTCTCGAAGAACCTCCCTTTCCTCCCTTCAATGGCGGCCAAAGCGAGAATGAGCAGCTGCGGATTTGGCCAGAGAGATCGGCCGAGGAGACCTTGAGGCAGGCCAGGGATCGCCAGAGCCAAGACCAAGGGGGCGAGGAGGCGCCAAGGGACAGGGGAGGTGTTGGAATGGGGAGGCGGGGGAGGCGGCTCAAGGGAGGGAGTGGGGAGGGAGAGGGGAGAGGGGGTTTTGGCCTAGGGTTGAGGAGGGGGGTGGCCGGCATGGGCTTGGGCCCCTTGGGTGCCTCCCCCTTCTTGGCCCACACTTGGCCGGCCAAAGGGCAGCCCTAGCCTGCGTCGAAAGCCCAGGTTCCAGATTTCCCCCAAAAACCTTGAATTTTTAATTAATTCCCTCACCCGAAAAAATCTCTCTAATCGATATTCGGGGTACTACAATTGTGCTTGTTCATGATCACACTACATAACACTCCTACCAGTCGGAATTCCGCCGTCGGAGTCTGCCGCAGCGTGTGGTCACATCAAGGCAATGATCAGATTGGTTCGGAATAGGGTTAATATGATTAGTCCAATGATTTCCAAGGGTCGGTTACGTGCTGGGTAATCGGACCGCGTTTTTTGGGTAGTGTGTGTTCTTGTTTCCCCATAGAGTGCGATTCTATGCCTAACTTGTTTTTGCAGGTTTTTGTGAATAGTATGACACATGATGTATGAGATGCATGTATGTGTGTAATGTTCATGACCTGCGTGTCATGTTTATTGCAGCCCAAGGTTGTCTATATTTGTATTACGGCCTGTATGTCGACTTGTGATGCTTCTTCTCTCCTTGTATTTTATTACTAGTGCTGTTAGGAGTAATGGTTTAGTGGGAGTACTTGGAGGTTTTGGCCACTTGGAGACATGGCGAATAGGAAACTTGGTGATAGAGATCACCATGTGGAAGGGTCATACTCTATCACAATACAATTTGATTGTCTGTGAATGCCCTTATATTCCTTCTCATTTATTTCTATGCATGTTGTTTGATTGCTTTAAATGCTTTTAACATGGTAGAAGTGAATTTCTTTCACATAATATTAAGTTAAATTGATGCCCTCCCAATTAGCTGCACTATCCAAAGTCATGTATTTTAATGGTAGGTCTTGCTAAAGCAGAGTGTCATTAATATTCCTTGACTAGATGGATTTGTGTTTGATACTTATCATTATAACATTGGTTTAACTTGACAAGGTCATCATATGATTTATGGACTTTGGGACATAGGGTTGGGTGCCGAGCATAGAGATGCTACCCAACAACAAGAGCCATATAGAGATATGATTAGCAAAGGGTTGCTTACTAAATTCACTAATCTTCTAGTAGTGATGCCAAAGCTCACTAGTAGATTAACTGATTGCGGGTCTTGAATCACTAAATGTTATAAGAGGGATATGGTATTCAGTGGGAGTATCTTTATTAAATTATTTAATAGAAGTTACTTTTCTTGAACATATGTCTTAATTTTGTATATTTTATGTTGTAGATCATGGCACCAACTGCTGTACCTACATCCAGTTTTGCTTTACGTTCGGTACTTGATAAGGAAAAACTGAATGGAACAAATTTTATGGATTGGTCTCGCAACCTAAGAATTGTTCTTAGGCAAGATAAAAAGAAACATGTTCTAGATATAGCGATATCTAATCAATAATGTGAGCACATGTTAGAGAACATAGGACTAGATAGACCCATCATTGAGACACTATTGAGATTGTTATGAATCAGTGTCATTAGTTGGTCTCTAGTAATGATGATGTATAATCCTTAGACTCGAGATCAGCATGGTTCCTACATGTGTAATAGCACTCTTAGGGGTTGCCAAACGCTACATAAATACGGGTAGTTATAAAGGTAGCTTGGATGCTACTGAAACATGCGGATGGATGTGATAGGTTGAGATGGGATTTCCCTCCTAACATAACATGAGAGATGTCTCTAGGCCCTCTGGTGATCGATAAAGAAAGTGCATGGCCATGCACTAGTGGTCAAATGTCAACACATGAAGTTATCAGACACTCGATCGAAAGTATTGGCAGCCATGGATGATACAATATCTCACCTAGAGTTCAACGACAACGAGTCAAGGAGAATGCATGAGTAGGTTACTTAGTTCGATCAATTACGACTAGTGAAGGAGATCGCAATGGCGGATTGATCAAATGTAATCGGCAATGGTAAGGATGCGTCGAAGGAGTTCGGCTGGTTAGCAAATCGATCCGGTCGTGGGAGCATCTGTAACTAATCGTAGTGATGAGAACCTCGCCATGGATCATATTACTCAAGGTTCTCGATATATTCTATGTGTATTTGGGAATCATTATGATTTTCTAGGTCCCTCTAAAGATGTGGTGAAAAGAGTTTGAGTCATAACCGATTACACATGAACTAGGTCACACACTTAAAGGGCTAGGATCATTTTGGATGGTGATCCGATTGTGTAGGCCGAGTTCTAATGGGCCTAAAGGTCTAGACCCATCATGGATGCCTTATAAGAGCGGGCATGAGGTGCGCGAGGATGATCTTTGGAAGAACTTGGAAGCCCTATAGCCACGCCTTCTCAACCCGTTCAGGCTAACTCAGTGTGGTGATCCTACATGCACTGTGGATACTGGAGGTGTTGTTGTGAAGTATTAGCACTAGACGATCGCAACTCGTGCGATCACGGAGTTAAGAGAGATGTGTAGTACGATCACTCGTGAGGTATCAGGCTGAGTTGATGGTTTGCTGGGAATGCGAGGAATTTACCTTCTTTTTTTTTTTAATTTAGAATTTTATATAATCCCCATCAATTTAGGTAATATCTGTTTTAATGTTATAGATGTTGGGGTGGCCCAAACTAAGGTTAATATCAATAAAGTAAATAGGGTGGTTTAATTTAATTTTTATATTTTTTTGCATCTTTGTAGAAAAGAAATTTGTGACAATTTGAAAAAAATGAATCACATTTTTAAAAAAGCCTTTGCAATAATTATCGCAAGTTAAAAAAAATTTGGTTAGGCCAGTGTTAAAATTTATGCTTGTGAGTTCGACTCTACTTTGCGAGAGGGAGGAATTTTGATTCACATCTGTGAGTACAGAACCACGATTGCATCAACTCGACAATCGGATTACTACTTTCCTCTAGTATGCGAGTCTCGTAGCAAATAGGTAATCGCGTGATCTATTACTACAATGTTGGAATTCCCTTGGATATGATGATGGTATTTCATTAATGTTCATGATTTATGATAATCATAGTTATCGCTGATTCATTCACATGAATCATTTGTTATAGATCAATAAGTATGTCGACTTGTTGGTGGAACTTTAACTTATATGATGTCATTCTAAATGTATCTTTGCAGTCAACCTTTGGAACACGACTCATGACTAGCACATGTATTGATTGATGACCTTGTTCAAGTTTCGCTTCTTGCTTAGACCTCAATAATCAATTGACAATTGCTCAAGATCGTCAAGAATTTTCATAATATTCATTGGAATAGGTCCTCACAGCATAGAGAAGGTGTGTGCAAAGTTTCTGAAGTTTGGAGTTGAGAATCAAAAGTTAGACTCTAATTGCAACTCACATCGCGATTATCGTTTAGTACGGTTCAGATGCGTCACGATGTTGAGGTCCGACGCCAGATAAGCGTCGACCGCCGCAATCGGTCCATCACTATCGGACCCAGATTTGTGTTGCTTTGATTTGCGATTATCGATTGCTTAGGTCTTTATTGATTCAATACTAGTCTTCACATCGATATATTGATCTTCATAGCGTCTAATAGCATTCGAGGAAATTGTATTGAGTTCATAATTTGGAAAGGTGACTTCTATTCACCCATCTAGTCGCCTTTACGCAATGGAGCTTGTCAATCTTGCTAGATTGCTTCCTTCCTGATTTCTTTCACATAATATTAAGTTAAATTGATGCCCTCCCAATTAGTCAGCACTATCCAAAGTCATGTATTTTAATGGTAGGTCTTGCTAAAGCAGAGTGTCATTAATATTCCTTGACTAGATGGATTTGTGTCGGATACTTATACGTACAACATTGGTTTAACTTGACAAGGTCATCATAACGGTTATGGACTTTGGGACATAGGGTTGGGTGCCGAGCATAGAGATGCTACCCAACAACAAGAGCCATATAGAGATATGATTAGCAAAGGGTTGCTTACTAAATTCACTAATCTTCTAGTAGTGATGCCAAAGCTCACTAGTAGATTAACTGATGGTCTTGAATCACTAAATGTTATAAGAGGGATATGGTATTCAGTGGGAGTATCTTTATTAAATTATTTAATAGAAGTTACTTTTCTTGAACATATGTCTTAATTTTGTATATTTTATGTTGTAGATCATGGCACCAATCTACAGACTCTACATCCAGCTTTGCTTTACGCTCGGTACTTGATAAGGAAAAACTGAATGGAACAAATTTTATGGATTGGTCTCGCAACCTAAGAATTGTTCTTAGGCAAGATAAAAAGAAACATGTTCTAGAGGAACTAATTCCTAATGTGCCTGCTGAGAATGTTGCTGCTGCTCTTAAAACAGGCTATAAAAAGGCATGTGATGTGTCCCTTGATCTTAGCTATCTCATGCTTGCAGCCATGAACTCAGACCTTCAAAAGTAGTTTGAGAATATTGAGGCCTACGATATGATCGTGGCGCTCAAAGGCATGTTTGAGACACAAGCAAGAACTAAGAGATATGAGATCTCAAATAAATTATTTGGGAGTTAGTTAGCTGAGGGTAGTCCAGTGAGCCCACATGTGATCAAGATGGTTGGTTACACACATAGCTTAGAAAAACTTGGTTTCCCACTTAGTCAAGAGTTGGCTACAGATTTGATTCTTGCTTCGCTTCCTGCAAGCTATGGGCAATTCATTCTGAACTTCCATATGAATGGTTTAGACAAGAATCTCACCGAACTGCATATGATGCTCAAGACTGCAGAAGATAGCACTAATAAAAGCAACAATCATGTGATGATGGTGCAAGAGAGTACAAGCTTCAAGAAGAAGGCTAAGACTTGGGTCAAAGGTAAGGGCAAGGCTAAAGTTTCGGGTGGGATCCAAGCTAACAAGCCTAAACCCAAGACTAAGTTCAGCCCGACTCAAGAGAGTGAATGCTTTTACTGCAAGGAGCCAGGACATTGGAAGAGGAACTGCAAGAAATACCTGGATGATCTGAAAAGAATAGTGGGACTAAACCTTCCACTTCAGGTATTAATGTTATAGATGTTTTTCTTGATGATTCTTCTGTTAGCTCTTGGGTATTTGATACCGGATCGGTTGCTCATATTTGCAATTCGATGCAGAGTATAACTAGGAGTAGGAGAATTGCTAGGGAAGAGATGGATCTCCGCGTCGGGAATAAAGCAAGGGTTACTGCATTAGCCGTTCGGACTTTGGCATTACTTTTGACCTCAGGATTTATTATGGAATTAAATAATTTTTATTACGTTCCAGCTATAAGTAGAAACATCATCTCTACCTCATGTTTGATGGTAAGGGTCACAAATTCATTATTGAGAACAATGGTTGTTCTATATTTTTGAATGAAATATTTTATGGCTATGCTCCTGTTTTGAATGGGTTATTTATTTTAAATCTTGATGATGCACCTATCTATAATATTAATGCAATGAGACTTCGGCCTAATGATATGAATTCCTCTTTCATTTGGCATTGTCGTTTGGGTCACATAAGTGGGAAACGTATGAAGAAGCTCCATGATGATGAAATTCTAAACTCATTTGATTTGGAATCATTTGAAACGTGCGAATCTTGCCTACATGGAAAGATAACCAAGACACCTTTCACTGGTCGGAATGAGGGGGCGTCCGACTTGTTGGCACTTATACATACTGATGTATGTGGACCAATGGGCATGACAGCTAGATGAGGTTTTTAGTACTTCATTACTTTTACCAATGACTATAGTAGATATGGTTATATCTATTTAATGAGGCACAAGTCGGAATCCTTTGAAAAGTTCAAGGAGTTCCAGAGTGAGGTACAGAATCAACTTGGTAAGACAATAAAATCCTTACGATCTGATCATGGAGGTGAATTTTTGAGTCATTAATTTGGTGATCATTTGAAGCAATGTGGAATTGTTCCACAGCTTACACCACCGGGCACTACACAATGGAATGGGGTGTCCGAACGATGTAATCGGACCTTGTTGGACATGGTTCGGTTGATGATGAGCCAGTCGGATCTGCCGTTGTATTTTTTGGGTTATGCTCTAGAAACTGCGGCTTTCACTTTAAATAGGTACCATCTAAATCAGTAGATAAGACACCATGTGAGATATGGACTGAGAAGAGTCCTAATTTGTCTTTTCTAAAGGTTTAGGGATGTGATGTCTATGTTAAACGTTTGACGTCTGACAAACTCACACCCAAGTCAGATAAATACTTCTTTGTAGGATATTCTAGAGAAACCAAAGGATATTATTTCAACAACTGGAAAGAAGGCAAAGTTTTTGTTACCCGAAATGATATCTTTTTTGGAGAAAGAGTTTCTTTCAAAAGGAGTCAGCGGGAGAAAGGTGCAACTCGAAGAAATTCGGGAAACGTCTGAAAGTGTTTCAACTCCAACTGAACCTCTACAGGATGAACAAAATATTGTTGAACCTGTTGATGAGGCATCAGTCCCATGTAGATCTAAAAGGCCGCGTCAATTGCCTATAAGGTATGGACATGGCGTATTATTATTGAATAATGATGAGCCTAAGACTTATGAGGAAGCGATGATGGACCCAGACTCTGAGAAATGGCTTGGAGCCATGAAATCTGAGATAGACTCCATGAGAGACAATCAGGTTTGGAACCTAGTCGATCCACTTTATGGTGTTAAAACCATTGAGTGCAAATGGATCTATAAGAAAAAGATTGACATTGATGTGTTCACCAGTAGGGGATATCAAGATAACTCCAGCCCCCGAGCCTTTGAGCTTCAAGGAACCGTCAAACTACATTGTCCACTTGTCGTGGTGTTCGTACTCTGGCCCTTGGGTGGGTTAAGTATTTCTCTATTCGGTAATGAATTCTGCTATTATCGGGGACTTGATTGCTGTTCGTGAGATAAAATAGAGGTTGAACGCCCCAAGCTCGACTACCCATTTCGCTATTTGTCCTGATGATTCTCTGTTTTCAAGGACTTGATTCAAGGGATATCCAGTTGATACGACATGTGGGCCTGAAAGTAATACCTTTGTTTCCTTGAAGTCATAAGGAGACCATAGAGCAGCTTTTGTACCTGTGGATATCATTCCTTTGGTCCATGCAAGACTTCGCTCACGTAATATACTGGTCGTTGGATGTTTTCACGTTCAACGACCAGCACACCACTAACTGTTTGGGGGCGTTGCAGCCATGTAAATCAGCAATGTTTCTCCCGATCTCGGAGAGACTAAGATCGGGCACTCGTAAGGTACTTCCTAAGTTCTTCAAAGGCGTCATCTGCCTCTTTAGTCCACTTGGAACTTTTGTATTTCCAAAGGAGTTTAATGAAAGGGAGTCCCTTCTCACCTAACCGTGCTATGAAATGACTTAGCGCTGCCATACAGCCGGTTAGTTTTTGGACTTCTTTCTTTGTGGTCGGAGGGCGCATATGGCCGATGGCCGAAATTTTTGTTGGATTTGCTTCAATTCCTCTAGCAGAAACAAGGAAACCAAGAAGCTTTCCAGACGAAACTCCGAACACACACTTCTCTGGATTTAACTTAAGGTTATGCCTTCTTAAGTTATTGAGAGTCTCGTGTAGATCGAAAATATGGTCACCGGCGTTGATGCTCTTTACGACCAAGTTGTTGGAAATATGCCCTAGAGGCAATCATAGAGATGATGATATTTCATTATGTTCATGATTTTGATAATATGTTATCGTGTTCATTGAATGAATCATTTGTTATAGATCAATAAGTATGTGACTTGTTGGTGGAACTCTTTAACTTATATGATGTCATTCTAAATGTATCCTCGTCTCGGAGGTCACCGGGCCGAACACCAAAGGACTCTATGACTAGCACATGTATTGATTGATGACCTTGTTCAAGTTTTCGTTCTTGCCCGGTTTTAGACCTTCTGTTAATCAATTGACAATTGCTCAAGATCGTTCCAAGAATTTTCATAATATTCGATTGGAATAGGTCCTCAATAGCATAGAGAAGGTGTGTGCAAAGTTTCGTGAAGTTTGGAGTTGAGAATCAAAAGAATGGTAAGGATGCAGTCGTAAGGAGTTACGGCCGTTAGACTGTCTAATTGCAACTTCGATCATATTACATCGCGTCGATATATTCTATTTTTATCATTATGTCTTGCAGATCGGTTCAGATCATGAACGGGTCCGATCGATTTGAGCGTCCGACCGCCAAGATACCCAATGGTCCGACCGCCCGGCAATCGTCCGCCTAATCACGCCTTCTCACTACAGCCGGGTCGACCGCCACCTGGTGTTGTTGTGAAGATTTGTGTTGCTTTGATTCTGGTCCGATTATTGTCGCATTGCTTAGGGTCTTTATTGATTCAATACTAGTCTTCCATACTAGCATCGATATATTGATCTTCATAGCGCTCTAATAGCTAACTATCGGAGGAAATTGTATTGAGTTCATAATTTGTGATCACGTTTTGCATCAAAAAGTGAGCGTGCTCCTATTCACTCACACCCCCTCTAGTCGCCTTTTACGGTCCAATCATTATTTTTCTAACCATTGCAGTTGGTGAATGAGCTTGTCAATCTTCGGCTAGATTGCTTCCTTCCGATTAGGTGCGAAACGCAGGAGCTTCTGCTTGACCGGTTTTTTGTTAGGCTGGAGAGCTAGCCTGTGCTCAATCACCTCCCCGGGGACTCTGGGCATGTCGGACGCCTGCCAGGCGAATACGTCCTGATTTGCTCAGAGGAAGGAGACGAGCAACTCTTCCTATTTGAGGTTGGGTACTGCCCCGACCAGTACCTTTTGATCAGACGCATCAGTGTTTCTTGACCCAGACAGAGTGTTAACGCCTCCTAGAGGAGCACCTTTGCTGAGTGGTACCTTCTTTGTCTGGTCGGAAGGCTTTAGCGCCATCTATGGCCTGGAGTGCTTGACCTGCATGGTAGATGGATTAATTTCCCTTGTTGGAAGCTCATCGACCAGTTCTAAGGACTTCCGGTCACATGCATAAGCCATTTTGTTGTCTCCTCGAACTGTGATGACACCTTTTGGTCCTAACATCTTTAGACTCTGATAACCATAGTGCGTGGCTATCAGGAATTTTGCTAGAGCCGGACGACTGAGGATTCAATTGTATGCGGTTTCGAAGTCGAGCACATCAAACGAAATCTTTTTTTTTCAGAAGTTGTCGGCCCTTCCGAACGTAACCGGTAGGGACAGCTGCCCTATCGGTTTGGTGATAGAACCAGGAACTATGCCATAGAAGGCATATTTCATAGGTTTCACCTTGGACCTAGGGATCTGCATTCCTTCCAATGCTCCCTCAAACAAAATATTTAAAGAACTACCCCATCTAATAAGACCCGATTAACTTTATAATTATTAATAGTAGGTTCAACTACAATAGAAAACCTACCGGTTGGGTCGACGGGATGGGGCAGTCTTCTTTGCTGAAGGAGATTACTGTTTTCGACCACTTTGATAGCTTCATGGTTATTGGGGATTCTGCAAGGTTGGCCTCCCGCTCCACGGCCTTCAGGTGACATCGCGATTCGTATGAGGAGGATCCTCTAAAGATCATATCCACCGTGTGCTGCGGCTCCTGGTACTCCATCTTGGTCGCTGTCTTTGTCTTTCTTAGAGCATGGTTCTCCAAGCTCTGTTACGGATGGAAGGGTTCTTTACCAAAGTAGTAATCCACCAGCTTACTTTGCCAGGCCCAGCAGGTGCGCAGATCATGCCCTGCTGTCTGGTGAAGTGGACACCACTTCTTATTTTTCTTGAAATCATTGGTCGAGGCCTTAGCTTTGTTCCGGCCAACAAAATATTTCTTTCCCTTGGTGAACTTCTCGGGGATCACAAGAACTTCTTTATCAGGCTTATGATTTTTCTTATTCTTGATAGACTTCATGTTCTTCTTCTCCTGCTTCTCCAGATCTGGCTGGGGATTTTTGAATTTTCGATCAATGGCTTCGTACCATTCGACTGCCTCACTAGTGGCCGCGTACTTGTCCGCCATATCGAAAAGTTCGACGGTTATTCGTGGAGGATTTATGGCAATATCCTTCGTAAACCAGCGATTCCTCAGCCCTGCTTTGAAGGCCTAGATCACAGAAGATTCTGCGATCTCTGGGATGGAGTTTCGAACTTGACTTAACCTCTTGATGTATTATCGAAGAGTTTCATTGGTCATCTACTTCATCCGATGCAGACCATCCTCCTTTCCGGGGCGGTCGTACGTCCCTTAAAAGTTAGCGATCAGCGTATCACAAATCTGCTCCCATGTGTAGATAGATCCATCCGTTAGGTTAAGCAACCATGACCGGGTGAAGAATCTAGACCTACTATTATGAGTTAATGGAGTATTTTGGTGATTAACGATAAATTTATTTGTGAGACTAACACTTTTGTTATTATATCTATTGTTTAGTCTCAGTTGAATAAAAATGTGAAATTCAAAGAGGTATGCATTTGATATCATATTTCTATATCTTGTTGCATTCCTCGGATCCAAAATATAGGTTGAACTCCACCAAAAATCTAACTTGAATATGTGCATATGTTCTTATTACATATTTGTGTATGCACACAGTTAGGGGAAGTTCACTCTATGTTTTGTGGTTTCATTAGTATTGATCCATATTCTTTTTTTCACATATATTAAGGATCTCTACTTTGAAACACATCCTTTGAGTATATAAAACTTGTGTAGTTCATATATACTCATATTTATATATATTCAATTAATTACAATTGAAGTGGTTATCATCAATTACCAAAGAGGGAAAGATTGAAGTGTCTTGTCCCACCATTGTGTGTTAATGGTATGTTGTGGTAATTAATGATAATCATATTGTGAAATTAATATTTTTTATGAGTTGGATGAATAGGGTATATTCCATGATGATGGAGACTTTGGATGATGTCATGAGTTGATCGTCATCAAGTCAAGAGCTTGGAGTAAAGGATGCATCATGTGTTGATGCGTAGTATGATCTTGAAGAAAAGGAAATCATCATGTGTTGATGATGCTCAAGTCAAGATCTCGAAGAGTAAAGGATGCATCATGTGTTGATGCGTAGCATGATCTTGAAGAAAAGGATATCATCATGTGTCGATGATGTTCAAGAAGAGGAGATAATTATGAGTTGATCATCAAGCCAAAAGAAGACCCATCATGTGTTGATGGAGGTCGAGTGGAAGACTGCATCATGGGTTGATGCATATCAAGACTCGGCATGAATGATGTCATCATGTGTTGATAAGCATCAAGTCAAGAACTCGGACTTGAAGTGAAGATATGTGTCATCAAGCTTCAAGAAGATGCTTTAGGCAAAGGTATGACTAGCTAGGGCTAAGGATGTGTTCTTAGTCTTTTATCGGTCTTGGTGTTTGATTGGAGACTGGATTGCTAGTATAGGTTGCCGTACTATTAGGAGGGGTCTTGAGTAGTAGCTTGAGATAGTCATGTGTTGATAGCTCATTGTGCTTGCTCTAGCTCATCTATGTATGGTGCTATTATTTTTGAATGTGTTTTGCAAATAGTTGAAGCTCATGCATTAACTCCTTATAGCATGAGACTATAATTTGAAATTGTTTTGCAAATGGTTGAAGTCCATGCACCTACTCCTTGTGGCATGTTGCCGATGTTTGCGAATGTGTTTTGCAAATAGTTGAGGCTCATGCATAATCCTTGTAGCATGTGACCTTAGTTTGCGAATATGTTTTGCAAATGGTTTAAGTCCATGTACCTTATTCCTTGTTGCGTTGATTCTAAAAATTAGCAAACGTGTTTTACAACTTGTTGAGAATCTTGCATTTAACTCTGGTGTTCATCGCTCATCAATTGGCAAATGTGTTTTACAAATTGAGTTTGTTTTGAAAGCCAACTAAGCTTTTCTCAGGATAATCGGTAGTATTGACGTTATGTTGGCTGTACTACCGCTCTGCGGTATGACCGGAGTTCTTATAGCGGAACTACCGCAAAGAGGTATGACTACAATCCCTGCGGTACGTGTTTTATAGAGGCATGCATTTTTGGAGTTTATTTGCTCTCTTGGAAGTGCGGTAGTACCGGAGGTCATTGAGCCGAACTATCGTGACCCGGTAAGACCAAAAAGTGAACGACAATACGTTATTTCCAGAGAGGGCCGGGTTTGGACCTCTACGGTATGCGGTAGCACCGCCCTTGTGTTTCGGTATGACCAGAGAGCGGAACTACAGCATGATCAACGTCAGTAGTCGCATGCTGCCTTCTCAACGGCTATTTCAGAGGCGAATTATAACCGTTACTGTGCTCTCAGTGAGAGTGCGGTAGTACCGGCTGAAGAACGGCGGTACTACCACCCGTGCTGATTTTTTCAGCATCTTCTCCCTTAAAGGCTAGTTTTTGTGTGTGGGCTATAAATACCCACCATGGCCGGTTATTAGAGTAGGTTTTTTTGGCTAGTAGTTGTCTTACACTTAGTGAGCTTAGAGAGCAAACCCTAAGTGCATGTGTTGCATTAGGTAGTAGGTTGTGTATCTACTTGAGCTTAGACACTTGATTCGTTCAAGTGGGTGTCTTCGACTTGTTACTCTTGGTGTTTACCGACATCTAGACGGCTTGGAGGAGTTGCATCAGTGATCTTCTCAAAGAAGGTTGTGAGAATGATCTAGCAGTTTGTGAGTGGTTTGGTGCTCGCCATCTCCGGAGTGGTGGTAGAGCAACCTGAGTGGATCGAGGTGTTGGTTCGTGTTGAAGCCAGTCCAAGTGGTTGGACTTACCTCGGAAGTGTTGGCTTAATTTGTGGAGCCATCCAATTGGTTTGGGCGTACCTCAACGTGGATTAGGGGAAACCGGCAAGTCTCCGAACACCACGGTAAAACATCATCGTGTTATTGTGGTTTGTTCTTCTTGTGCTTTACTATATTGCAATTTAGTTTGCGCAATTTACATTCATAGAATTAAATTACTTACTTGTATTTTTATGATTGCAATCATTATCAATAGTTTTATGGTGTTGGTGCACTTAGTAAAGACTAGTTGATTTAGGCTTTAATTGTGCGAAACCGTATTGTTATTAGTTTCCGCATTAGAAATCGATTTTAGCCAAAGAAGTTTTTAAAACCGCCTATTCACCCCCCTCTAGTCGGCCTCCTCGATCTTACACCGGGTCGACCCCTTAAGGACCATGGGCAAGTAATTTGCCATCACGTTATCATTACCACCCGCAGCTTTGATTGTGGTAGAATAAATTTAAAGAAATTCCAACGGGTTCTGAGTCCTGTTGAACTTCTCTATGTTGGTTGGTCGGAACCTGTCCGGCCAACGAACAGCTTGGAGACCCGCTGAGAACACTCAGCAGCCCGTAATGGGGTCGTGGCGCCTTCTCTGAAAAGGAGCCGGATTATTGTCAGTTGGGGATCGGTTCCTCATATTTGCATATCTAGGATCTGATGTCCCAACCCGGTCGTGGACGTTATGATAACGTCCTCGACCACCTACTTGGTTCAGATGATGTCTAAGGTCACCTCAATCAAGTGGTCATTCCTCTTGACACGGAGGAGGAGTGGCTGCTGTGAAGAGTCGGCTTCCCTCGTAATTCCCTGGTCGGAATCTACGAGGGGTCTTGGTGTTGCTCGATCCTCTGTACGACCATGTTGTCCTCTACTAAGAGAGGACGAGGCTATCGTGTGACTTTGTGAATTCATATGCTCCCAATACATTTCTGTACGCTGCATGGTTTGTTGGAGGATCTCCGACACCTGACCTGCAAGCTAGACATAACCTGGTGTTCCTACTAAAGCAGGGTCTGGGTTATTCAAAATATACTGAACTCATTGCAGGTTTTGTATCGTTACCTAAGGTTGTGGCAGCTTTTCACTTGAAGTGGGTGTCCGATGAGTCGAGTTATCCCTCGACCTACCGGATGGCCCTGCTTGATTCCTTATCCGCGGCAGGGTAGAAACAAGTGAATTAACTGATGCACGTCCATCAGTTCGGTTGCCACCGGTAGTTGGTGCTTGAGCGCCCGTACCATTTCCACCAACAGGAGATGGCGGGTTAACCCGTGGAGGATCGTGCATAGCATCCGGATTGTTATATCTGATTGTGTTAACTTCGTGGTGCCAACAGTGATCTTTCGAGGAACTCCTGTCGTAGCTAAGGGAGAGCCTTCCAGTGCTTCTGCAAGGAGCTTCCACGATGGAGAGCGGTCAGAGATTACTACCTCTGGCAGGCTTTGTGGTGGATTCATCCTGATTCGGCGAACCACCGATCGTATGTTGAGTTTCACCATACTCACTTGGCCAGCGATCGGTGATAACTTTATCGATACCCTTACCATGTGCCGAATGACCCCCAAAATACGTAGGAGCCGTTGGAGAATACTGGTCACCCATGATAATATCAAGAGTACTTGGACTCTCTAGTCGCCGTGCTGGGCTCCCATGGTCGCTTCTGCTGATCGGATCGACCGGGCTTGCAGAGGTGTTCGGACGTTTCGAACTGGTCGGAACGACTAGTTCCTCATAGAGCGCCATTGTTAGTGGCGGTGTATCTGATGTAATGGTGGCCCGATCTTCCGAAAGGTACTGATAAGTTGTATGCATTGTCATTAATACGTTCAAGAACTTTAAAAGGACCATCTGCACGTGGCATGAGTTTAGACTTTCTTAATTCAGGAAATCGTTCTTTACGCAAGTGTAACCACACAAGATCACCAGGTTCAAAAGAAACATGCTTGCGTCCTTGACTGCCAGCAATTTTATATTTAGCATTCATAATCTCAATATTCTCTTTCGTTGTCTCATGCATCTTTAGTATCAGCTCAGCACGTTATTGAGCATCAATATTTACTTTCTCCGAAGCTGGAAGAGGTAACAAGTCGATAGGTGCACGAGGGATGAATCCATAAACAATCTCAAAAGGACACTTCTTTGTGGTAGAATGCATCGAACGATTATAAGCAAACTCCACATGAGGCAAGCAGTCCTACCATATTTTTAAGTTCTTTTTAAGCACAACCCTAAGCATAGTGGACAAGGTTCTATTGGCAACCTCAGTTTGTCCATCGATTTGGGGATGACAAGTAGTGGAAAATAATAGCTTAGCCCCCAACTTACCCCCACAAGGTTCTCAAAAAATGACTAACAAATTTAGCATTACGATCTGAAACTATCGTATTCGGAATACCACGCAAGCGAACAATTTTCTTAAAGAACAAATCAGCAACATTTGAAGCATCATCACTTTTATGATATGGTATAAAATGAACCATCTTAGAAAATCTATCCACGCCAACAAAAATACCATCCCTCCCCTTCTTTGTTCTAGGAAGCCCTAAAACAAAGTCCATAGAAATATCTTCCCAAGGTATGCTTGGAACAGGAAGAGGCATGTATAAACCATGAGGATTAAGTCGTGACTTAGCTTTTTGGCACGTGGTGTAGCGGGTAATGAAGCGTTCGGCGTCACGCCTCATCTTTGGCCAATAAAAGTGGTGGGTCATAATGTCCTCGGTCTTCTTCATGCCAAAGTGACCCATCAATCCTCCTCCATGCACCTCCTGTAACAACAAAAGACAAACGGAGCTAGTTGGAATGCACAGCTTGTTAGCACGGTACACGAACCCATCATGCACCACAAATTTATTCCAACTCTTTCCTTCTTGACAATTTAGCAACACATCTTTAAAATCAACATCATGCACATATTGCTCCTTTATTGTCTCTAATCCAAAGATTTTGAAGTCAAGTTGTGAAAGCATGGTATATCTCCTAGACAAAGAATCAGCTATCACATTTTCTTTGCCCTTTTTATATTTAATGACGTAGGGAAAAGACTCAATGAACTCAACCCACTTAGCATGTTTGCGGTTCAGGTTGGTTTGACTTCGAATATGTTTCAAAGATTCATGATCAGAATGTATTACAAACTCTTTGGGCCATAAATAATGTTGTCATATTTTCAAAGTTCGAACTAGAGCATATAATTCTTTATCATAGGTAGAATAGTTCAAACTAGGACCACTTAATTTTTCACTAAAGTAAGCAACATATTTTCCTTCTTGAATTAACACACCACCAAGACCTATGCCACTAGCATCACATTCTAATTCAAAAGTCTTGCTGAAATCGGGAAGTTGAAGCAAAGGGGCGTGTGTTAGCTTATCTTTGAGAGCGTCGAAAGCTTGTTGTTGTATGGTGGCCCAAGTAAAAGGAACTCCCTTCTTTGTAAGCTCATTCAACAGTGCAGCGAGGGTGCTGAAATCCCGAACAAAACGCCGATAGAAACCAGAGAACCCTAGAAAACTCCGCACTTGTGTGACCGTTTTAGGAGGCGGCCAACTCTGGATAGCGACGATCTTGGCTTGATCAACTTCGATGCCCTGTTGAGTAACAACATAGCCAAGAAAAGAGACTTGATCCGTGCAAAAGTTGCACTTCTCAAGGTTACCAAACAAACGTGCATCTCTCAAAACATAAAAACAACACGTAAATGATCCATGTGTTCTTCATATGACTCGCTATAGATCAGAATATCATCAAAATAAACAACCACAAATTTTTCAATGAAAGCACGCAAAACTTCGTTCATCAAACGCATGAAAGTGCTAGGTGCATTAGTTAAACCAAAAGGCATCACTAACCACTCATATAGTTCGAACTTAGTTTTAAAATTAGTTTTCCATTCATCTCCCAATTTCATTCTAACTGTGGTAACCACTGCAAGTCAATCTTTGTGAAAATAATAGAACCACTTAACTCATCAAGCATGTCATCTACCCTAGGGATAGGATGACGATACCTTATGGTAATATTATTAACGGCTCTATAATCAACACACATACGTCAACTACCGTCTTTCTTAGGAACCAAAAGAACATGAACAACACAAGGACTAAGGCTTTCTCTTACGTACCCATGGTCCAAAAGATCTTGGACTTGTCGCTGAATTTCTTTAGTCTCCTCCGGATTGGTCCTATATGCAGCACGGTTTGGCAAAGTCGCTCTTGGGATCAAATCAATTTGATGCTCAATCCCTCGAATAGGTGGTAATCCCGAGGGTATCTCAGCTGAAAATACATCCACATACTTCTGCAAAAGGTTAGCAATAGCTGGAGGCAAAGAGCTGGATATATCCTCAAGTGAATATAAAACATTTTTGCATATCAAAGCATAGCATGGCAGCTCATTATCAGAAAGTTTTGCAAGATCACATTTGGTTGTAAGCATGACACAACCCTTTAATTTAATTCCCTCGGTTTTAGAACTAGGTGCTAACCGCTCTTTCTTAGTTGGGAAAACATTCTTCACTACTTGCTGATTTCCAGATTCATGTTCAAGTTCTTTCTTCTCATTTTCAGTTAGCTCTTTATCACAATTCATAATTTCAGTAGGCGTCAAAGGTAGCAAAGTTATTTTCTTTCCTTTGTGCATAAAAGAGTATTTATTACTTCTACCATGATGAGTTGCATCGGTATCAAATTCTCATGGACGACCTAATAAAAGAGAACAGGATTACATAGGTACTACGTCGAAATCAGCAACACCATGATAGGAACCAATGGAAAAATGCACTCTCGCAGATTGTGTTACCTTCACCTTACCGCTGTTGTTGAACCACTCAATGTGGTATGGGTGAGGATGATGCGTGTGGTCAAGCCAAGATTCTTGACCAATCTCGAATTCACTCAAGTTATTGCACTTCCACCATCAATTATGACACGAATACAAAGAATCCTTAACAATGAGGAACATCTCAAACAAATTATGACATTGTAGGTCTCCTCTTGCTCTCTTTGAGAGCTCAATACTCGCTGCACAATTATGGTCCTATAATTTGCCTTAGCAATGCACCTAAAATTTTTCCACCATCGCTATCACCTCATATCATTATCATTGTCCAAGGTTAGTCGAAGAGCATATTCATCCTCAACATCACTAGCACTAACATAACCACCATCTTCCGCCGCAATGTACGCCGTTGACTTAGGCAATCTCTCATGAAGTGGCTCATTCCTTTACAACGGTGGCATACAATTCTCATGTAATGACTGTGGAAGCAACCGATGAAGAGCTCTCGCGTGCTGCCCGCACACTAGTAGATTTGCTCGCCTCGGAAAGCGCGTGGATTGCGGAGATGGTGTCGAACGCGCCTCACTCCATAGAGGCAGCAGCAGTAAAAGCATGGGGCTATCTTGGCTTGTCCGGCGCTGATCTCGATGTAGACGCATTTGGCCAACTCTGGATAGCGACGATCTTGGCTTGATCAACTTCGATGCCCTGTTGAGTAACAACATAGCCAAGAAAAGAGACTTGATCCGTGCAAAAGTTGCACTTCTCAAGGTTACCAAACAAACGTGCATCTCTCAAAACATAAAAACAACACGTAAATGATCCATGTGTTCTTCATATGACTCGCTATAGATCAGAATATCATCAAAATAAACAACCACAAATTTTTCAATGAAAGCACGCAAAACTTCGTTCATCAAACGCATGAAAGTGCTAGGTGCATTAGTTAAACCAAAAGGCATCACTAACCACTCATATAGTTCGAACTTAGTTTTAAAATTAGTTTTCCATTCATCTCCCAATTTCATTCTAATCTGGTGGTAACCACTCTGCAAGTCAATCTTTGTGAAAATAATAGAACCACTTAACTCATCAAGCATGTCATCTACCCTAGGGATAGGATGACGATACCTTATGGTAATATTATTAACGGCTCTATAATCAACACACATACGTCAACTACCGTCTTTCTTAGGAACCAAAAGAACATGAACAACACAAGGACTAAGGCTTTCTCTTACGTACCCATGGTCCAAAAGATCTTGGACTTGTCGCTGAATTTCCTTAGTCTCCTCCGGATTGGTCCTATATGCAGCACGGTTTGGCAAAGTCGCTCCTGGGATCAAATCAATTTGATGCTCAATCCCTCGAATAGGTGGTAATCCCGAGGGTATCTCAGCTGGAAATACATCCACATACTCCTGCAAAAGGTTAGCAATAGCAGGAGGCAAAGAGCTGGATATATCCTCAAGTGAATATAAAACATTTTTGCATATCAAAGCATAGCATGGCAGCTCATTATCAGAAAGTTTTGCAAGATCACATTTGGTTGTAAGCATGACACAACCCTTTAATTTAATTCCCTCGGTTTTAGAACTAGGTGCTAACCGCTCTTTCTTAGTTGGGAAAACATTCTTCACTACTTGCTGATTTCCAGATTCATGTTCAAGTTCTTTCTTCTCATTTTCAGTTAGCTCTTTATCACAATTCATAATTTCAGTAGGCGTCAAAGGTAGCAAAGTTATTTTCTTTCCTTTGTGCATAAAAGAGTATTTATTACTTCTACCATGATGAGTTGCATCGGTATCAAATTCTCATGGACGACCTAATAAAAGAGAACAGATTACATAGGTACTACGTCAAATCAAGAACACCATGATAGGAACCAATGGAAAATGCACTCGCAGATTGTGTTACCTTCACCTTACATTGTTGTTGAACCTTGAATGTGGTATGGGTGAGGATGCGCGCGTGTGGTCAAGCCAAGATTCTTGACCAATCCTGAATTCACCAAGTTATTGCAGCTTCCGCCATCAATTATGACACGAATACAGCAATCCTTAACAATGAGGAACATCTGAAACAAATTATGACATTGTAGCGTCTCCTCTTGCTCTCTTTGAGAGCTCAATACTCGTTGCACAATTATGGTCCTATAATTTGCCTTAGCAGCGGCACCTAAAATTTTTCCACCATCGCTATCAGCCTCATATCATTATCATTGTCTGCAAGGTTAGCTGCAAGAGCATATTCATCCTCAACATCACTAGCACTAACATAACCACCATCTTCTGTCGCAATGTACGCTCGTTGACTTAGGCAATCTCTCATGAAGTGGCTCATTCCTTTACAACGGTGGCATACAATTCCTGTTGTACGACCTGTGGAAGCAACCGATGAAGAGCTCTGCGCCGGTGCCTGCACACTAGTAGATTTGCTCGTCTCGGGTGCGCGTGACGGTGGAGATGGTGCTGCTGAACGCGCCCTACTCATAGAGGGGGCAGCAGGCCGAAAAGCATGTGGGGCTATCTTGGCTTGTCCCGGCGTTGATCTCGATGTAGACGTACTACCAAAGTTGCTCCTGGTCCTTTGTTGTCTACCCTGCAATTCTTTTTCTGCCAAACAAGCAAGCTGGAACAACCTTTAATATCATTATATTCTTTGTAATCGACTATGTCTTGAATCTCACGCTTTAAACCACCATAAAAACGAGCCATCTTATCCTCCCCATCCTCAATAACATTACAGCGCAGCATGCCTATCTGTAGTTCTTGATTATATTCCTCGACAGATTTATTACCTTGGTCTAAGCGCTGTAATTTCTTACGCATATCACGTTTAAAAGCAGGAGGAACAAATCTAGCACGCATAGCTACTTTCAATCTATCCCATGTATAAGGTGTTAAACCAGAATTAACTACTTGATTCCACCAAATGATAGCAAAATCTTTAAATTCACTAGTAGCTTGTCTCACTCTATGCACTGCAGGAACTAGATGGGCATTAAATTTTTGTTCAACTGTCAGCTCCTAATCTAGATAAATTTCAGTATCATAAACACCCAAAAAAATAGTATGGTAAATTTAACTTTAGCAAATGGGTCATCATTAGCACGAGCATTGTGGTACTGAAAATGATTACCTCCCATACCATGACGGTTGTGATGTAGGTGTTGTTGTTGACGTGCATCCTGGTCAACAAACCCTGCGCTGGTATCATGATTTCTCCTCTCATTATCATCTCCCTCCTCAAGATCTTGGACTGCATCGTGATCATACTCACATCCAGTGTTTGGTGGTCGGTTCACCATTCTTTCAAGGCGTGTAGCGAGCGCGGCAATACTATCGTTGATTGAGCGCTGCAATGTGATCGTGGTAGCTTGAAACTTCCTGTCGATGTCCTCATTAATGGTAGTGCGTTGTTCATCCAAGAGCGTCATGAGCTCTCCCTTTATAACACACTCTTTCTCATCAGACGTTTCACCTGTCATGGTTAGCAGAAAACAAAAGACAACACAAAGGTATTATCCCTATCAACTACTAGGTGATGGAAGGTGGAAATACACACTCTCAAGCATCTTACCACACTCTTACAAATGTTCTTACCAACGTAGTAGGCGGTATGACCGGTGGCTGGTTTGTGATACCTTATCGAGAGTGGGTATAATTGCAAGAGGGGACTTGTTCTGATCAAGAGTAGGTGGAGCTCGGAAGGCACAATATGTAGCAAGGATTAGCAAAAATCGTAACCTAATTAGCAAAGTTGAATAAGGCTCCAAAGTACCTGTCACGGTTGCTGGCATCAGAAGTGTCCCTAGCCCTAGCACACACTGATCTATAACAAGGATTGGATACAAGGATTCAAAGGATGCAAGGCGGGGAGTGGTCGTAGACCAACTAGGGGTGGTCGATTTTCTTCTTCTTCACTGGGGGTGGTCGGTTTGCTTCTTTTTCTACTCTCTCTTCTTTTTGTTGACTGCCGAAACCCAACCTAGGGTTCCTTTCTTCTTTCTTTTTTCTCTTTCTTTTTTTATCTCTTTCCTTTTTTTTTTGATTGCCGAAACCCAACCTAGGGTTTTTTTTTTTTACGAATGTGACCTTGACTCAAAACTCTTCAAAACCCTATTCTTGGTCTATGGATATATATATGGGTCATAAACTTTTTGTAGCAGGCAAGGGTATATAGGTAATTAAAAGATACTCTCTCTCTCTCTCTGAACTTTGGCTATGAAAATTCTTCTCGGACTTTGTGTGGCAGACACAATATAATGAGTGTGTGGGGTGTCCGAGAGCAACAAGAAATAATATGGTGGTCGGAGCGGAAACGAGTAAGTGGTCGAACCCGAGTAGGTGGTCGAACGCGAGGAGGTGGTCGAAAAAAGGGGGGTGGGTGGCGCGGCCAGGATGGATGGTGGCACGGCAGGCGACGGTGTTGACTAACGACCAAAAACACGACTCTAAACCAGCAACACGACTTAGACAAAAGGACACTAATTCAACAACGCAAAACAAAGAACGGAAATTGCAAAGACACAATGGGTGATGGGACTTAGACCAGCAACACGACTTAGACAGCGGAAGAACACGATGAACAAAAATATTTTGTGGGGTAATTTTCTAGAGTTTTAGGACGATGGCAAACAACTAATCTAACAGGGAAAAAATATGATTACCTAACGGGCAACTTTTGCTCTGATACCAACTGATGTAACGGTGGCCCGATCTTCCGAAAGGTACGGATAAGTCTATTGTGGAGAACTCGACGTTGATGATCCAAAGGCTCCGACCAGAACAGATCAAACCTCCTGCAATCACTACACCATTGCTCCGATGGTTATCAACTATGCCGAATGCGGTTGACCTCGTCAAGAAGGCTATCTCCTGCATGCGAATCGAGAACACAAGCAAGAAAGTAGAAGATACAATCTGATATTGTATTGCGAATATATATGAAGCACACAATGTGGGGTTCCTCAACCGAACGTGCGGCGAGACTGCTAAGCAGAATAATCTCAAAGAAAAACCCACGTTAAACTATGATGGCTACTGTATATATATAGGGGGACGTGAGGAGGTCGACCAAGAGTTGTGCGGCCGCGGGAAGAGGTGTACACAACCTGGACTCCGACCTCGACACGCTTACAAGACCATATTAGGCAAAAACGGTGACGCAACACCTTATTCACTATTCAGGTCGCATATCTCTGGTCGAATACTTGGTCGTAGGACTGGTCCTGAGGTGGTCTTGAGGAGTCCATGTTATCTCTGGTCGTAAGCCTTCTTGAAGTGGTCGTAGACCCTGCAGAACTGGTCGTAGACCTTCTTGCACTGGTCGTAGTCCTAGATTCCTAAGTACAAATAAACCATCTCTGTTAGGCAGCATCATAGAGTTCTCAAATAATACACTCAGCCCTAGAAACGAATTTACATGATAAATAAGTTAACGAGCACGTGCTCGAGTAATTGGACCTTGCACATGAGGAGTATTCGTATTAGTAGAAGTGATGTCCTCATCAGTATCCTCATTCATCCGATTGATTTTGCTAATGTCAGCGAATGGTGAGCCGGTGGAGGAGGATGATGGCATCTCATTTTTTTGCATGGCACGGATGTATGCGTCCATGTCGAGGTTAGAGTAGTCCGCCAGGTCGAACCAATTTTCCTCATCCCAAGTCTCTGCCATGTTCGCATGAGCGATGATTGGGCAAAGGAAATGGATGAGGAATACTTGAGCAAAGTAATCTTTAAGAACTCAACGCCTTCTTCCCCACAGACGACGCTAGCTGTCGACGATCGAGTCGCCGATCTTACGAAATAAAAAGAAGAAAATGGAAGAGAGTTCTTGGGACAGAATGGGAGTGCTCTTTTATTGTTATGAATTGGCTATTACAAGGGGTGCCTGAGAAGGAAAAGGACTAATCCTAATTACACTGAGCGTGTTGCTCGCCATATTGCAGAATCAGCGTTGAAACATGAACCTTCTACCGATTGTTATGCTTCAATCTGATTGTCTGTTGATCTTCTGGATCGGATTCCCTTCTGCAGCTTGCGTTCTTCTTTAAGTAGTTGACGAAGTGGTGGCAGTTACTTCTGGAAGTGGCGCTTGTTGGAAGCCTCGCGACTGGTCGGAGCGAGACAATAGTTGATGAAGTAGCAACTGTTCTACGGTTCTGTGTCTGTGAGACAGTTAATCGTATGGTAGTTGTTGTCAGTGTTTGGATTATGAAATGTCACATGGAATGGAACAAATATGACATGTGTTCCATTCATCACACGGTAAGGAATATATCTGGAGTCAGATCCGGATGCCAGTTCATTGCTTCTACGAGTAGTCATCTGGTCGTGGACTAGGTACAGAATCTCATCCGACCAGGGTATCCACGATATAACCTCTGGAATCCTTACGACCACAGAGGTCATGAGACTTAGGGGTTACGACCATGAAGACGTATGATCTTTTATTATGTATCAAAGTAATACATAGAGATTTTAATCGTTGTCATAAAGCTTGCTTTAGGTAGTTTGTCCAATTCATATCTGATGGCATCTCGTCGATCAGTTGCGAATCTCTGTAACATCTGTTTTGTGAGGTAAATATGGTTCCAGTAGGTAACAACATGTACATTAATATTAGAAAATTAGTGATACAATAGCAAATTGTACTTAAATAATCATGAACATTCAAAATAAACGAACCATACCACTAAGACGCTAGCTTGAATCACGACTTTCACGAGGCAAATTCATTATGCTAGATTTCATGCCTTGGAAGGATCTTATGATTTTATCATCATCAATGGATCTAAATATGTCTCGCTCGGTATAGCATACCATCAAATCATTCAGCCACTCATCCGATACCTTGTTGCGCAAATCTGATTTGATAATATTCATTGCCGAAAATATTCTCTCAACAGATGCCGTTGCTGCTGGAAGGATCAATATCAACTCGATGAGACGATATACCAATGGAAAAGTTCTATCTTTTTTTGTTTCAACCATCAATTGACCAAGTTTTGAAATATCACGACATCCATGAAATTCCTCACTTCTTCTAATGTTGAGAATGAAGGTTTGAAGTTGACTTCTTAACAAGAATCGATCAGCCACCGTGAAATCATCAACATAAATCTCAGCGAGTCGAATAAGCTTATCAACATTAAATTTAGAGAATGAGTCGCTTGGATCAAGACAAGTCATGCATAGCAATAACTCCGAGGAAACTTCATTGAAGCGATGATTCATCTCATTCATAGTTGCATCAAGAGCAGCATTGAAAATGTCATCTTTGTAATAGTGATGTTGAGTCACTGTATGCTTCCGACGTACATATTTACCCATAACTCTAATGACATCATTCATATTTGGCACAAAAATTCCATATGCCTCACAAAAGCTTTTGACTTGGTCGAACAATGGTTCTCACCCATTGTCCCTCATATCTTGCAAGCGTACTTTCACATCTTGTATCAAGCCCATAGCTTCAACGTTGTCTTGATGCTTTATTTGTAAAGCAAGTGATATGTCATTTGTTATGCTCAACAATGATATCAAAATATGCATGATGAACACAAACTGAAAGGATTCCATATTTTTCATTAAACCTGCTGCTCCACCATGACTTGTGTTTTGACAAGCATCTTCACTTATAAGTTCCAGCACATCCACAACTGCCTTCGACATTTGGTATATACGAAGCAAGGTTTTGAGATGTGTGCCCCACCGAGTATCTCCAGGTCTAGCTAGACCAGATTCCTGATGCAGCCCTCTCCCAGCAGATATCAAACCATTCTCCAACTTCTCCAATAGGATATCATGATGCTTTTCAATTAACACATCTTTTCTCTTACAAGATGTACTAACAGTCGTAACTATCAAGGGAACATAGTTGAAGAAATCAGCAATAGCTCTACTACAACTTGCAATAGTGACAACCACCAATTGTAACTGGTGGGCAAAACAATGGACAAAGAAAGCATTTGGATTCTCATCCCGAATAAGTTTTTGCAAGCCATTAAATTCTCCTCTCATATTTGAAGCTCCATTATAACCCTGCCCACGAAGCCTAGAAATAGGTAAACTGTGATGATCAAGCAAACCAACTAAAGCATCCTTCAATGCCACAGATGTACAACTTGTGATATGCTTAATAGCAAGAAATCTTTTCCATGACCTTCCCTTGATTGTTCACAAATCTGCATACCACAAATTTTACAAAGTTAGAATAATAGTACAATACAACAATGTAAAAACTGTATGACTAAACAAAAGATATACAACAAACCTCACAATCACCGCCATTTGCTCCTTTATTGATACATCTCGAGACTCATCAATAAGCACTGCGAAATTTCTATCTCCAATCTCACCCTTAATCACTTTCGTGACCTCTTGTGCGCAAGCTTTGGAAAGCTCTTTTTGAATATCTGCACAATTCATAACTGCATGCCCGGGAGTTATATCAAATGCCTACTTCACTTCCTCCTTCCTATCCTTGTACCAATCCAACAACTCTTTGAAATTACCTTTGTTAATGGAAGTGGAGGATTCGTCATGTCCACGAAAAGCTTCACCTTGCGCTATGAGATATCTTGCACAATCTAAAGATGCAGTCAAACGAATTTTGTATGCAATTTCGGCCTCTTTACAGTAAGTGCTCATTTTGCTAGATACACTTGACCGTTGATTCTTGAAGTCCTCACACTCACCCCTTGTGATGTTGTGAAAACTATTTGGACCACCAACATGTTTATTGAAAGCATCTATAGCTGTCTTCCAACGAGAGAACCCAACTTTTGTAAATACATCATTACCAAATGTGTTGGGTTGTGACGGTTTCTTGAAAAGATAACAATAGAAACAAAAAGCGACATCTTTTTCCATGCTATATTCTAACCAATCAAACTTATTATATCATGATTCTTGAAAGGATCTCCACACTTTGCCATCCAATGTCTTTGGGAAGGCATGCCCAATTACTCGAGTTGGACCATTTAACAAATATGTCCTCCTCACTTCATCTCTAATTTTATTTGCAAAATCTTCTATTGGTATACGATGTGCCGGATCGGCAATAATTTCATTCGAATTAAATTCTAGTCCAGGCTTCTTTGGTTGAGTTGCACTCTCATCGGTTGGGGGGTACTACTTGAATTGCTTGTGAAATAATTACACAAAGTTCGTTTCTCCATTATTGTAAACCTACGAATTAATTGGTAATTGAGCAATGAGCAACGAGTATATACCAGATTACCACTTTACCAGCCAACTTCAAAATATTGGTAGCTTAGACTGTTCAGCTGCTTTTTTACAATGACCCAGTCGACAGTTCGGCAGTCGGCACCAATGTCCAAAGTCCAACACTCAAGTCTCCAATATATCAGGCTATCAAGACAGTCTGGGCTTCAAGAAAGAAGACATACGCCTCCTCCTCCCCACCCCCACTCGGCCCTCAGTCCCTCACTCTCCCTCAGCGCCTCAGCCCTCAATCCAGTCTTCAGCAGCAGCCCAACGCCCCATCCCCTCAGCACCTCCGCCTGGCCGCCTCCCCCAGACCCCCACCCGGCCTCCGAGCTCCGGCAATCCGCTTCCTCCCGAGCTCCCGGCCTAAGGCCTCCCGCTCCCTGGGCCCCTAGATCCGCTTGGCGCCTCATCCCTCGCTCCCCGCCCCTGGGCCCCAGATCCGGCTCGGCGCCTCCGTCCTCCGGCTCCCCCTCCGGCCCAGATCCGCCTTGGCTCCTCCTCTGGCCCTCCCCCACCTGACCGCCGGCTCTTCATTTCAGCTCTTGGTCCTTGCCTGCCTCGGCAAGTCGGCAGTCGGCCCGGCCGGCCAGATCCGCCTGCGCGGCTCCGCCTCCAGCTCCTACCTCGAGCTCCCCCTCCCGGCCTCCCCAATCCGGTTCCTCCTCAGGCGGTTAGGCCAGATCCGCCTCCGGCCCTCCCCCACTCGGCCGTCGCCCGCCGGCTCCCTGCCTCGGCCCGACGCCCCGACGGCCTCCCTCCCTCCTCGGCTCTTCCGCACAAATGACAACGACACCGCCGCCCTCCCCAGCTCCCCTCGGCTCGGCCGCCAAAGTGCAAGGCGCTCGGTGAAATTGCTCGATTGGAGGATGAATGAATGGGGATTGGGGAATTTTGGAACGGGAAAACACTGGGACTACTGTGTGGATCGGTGGATGTGAGTTGGGCCTGGGCTTCGGCAGGGGTAAGGTCCATGAGAATTTGCTTTGTTGCACTTCTTTCTTTTCATTCTTGTTTCGGCGGTGGACTGAGTTCTTGCGCTAGCCACAGAGTCGGCCATTGCCACCGCCGAGGGGGTGGCGTCGGTGGAGGGTGGGTTTCAGTCTAATGAAATCCACCTGGTGGATTCGCCACTGTTTGTTTTCATCGCATCTGGTCCTTGTCCCTCATACTACCGCTGTTTCCATCCGTGTTTGCACCTAGTTAAAAAAAAACGCTGCTGCTTTCATCTTTCCCGCTGCCACCCACATATATTGCGTTCTGTGCCATCACATCTGTTCCATCACCGAGAATCCATTGTCGCCACCTCCAGTTTTCCGCCGCCATCTAAGGTATCAAACCCTAGCCACACCATATCATTTTTATTCGCACCGTTCACAATTTCCGTTGAGACCCAGACTTGGTCACCGTGTGGAGCACGGAGCCTTCCTGATCCGAGTCGAAACATGTGCGTCGTTGTATCCTGTGTGGGCCTTCTTTCTACTCGACTCACAACGTATTGATCGCACCCAACCGACTTTGCGTGCACCCTTCACTGAGAAGAGATATAGAAAAGAGCTACCGAAGGATAAATTGCTTAGATTCCTTGCTAGTTTTAGCACCCGAGAGCATCAAAATAAAGAAATAGTGCTACACAAATTTCGAGGAATTTTTTTTCTCCTGCTGCGTCTCTCTAAATTACTTCTCCCGTGTGGTCTTATTGTACCGACAGAGAGAGAGAGAGAGAGATTAAAAAAATTGTTAAAAAAGAGAGAGAAAAGAATGCTCACAGTTGACTTTTAGAGAGAAAATAATTCAGACTTCAGTATAGTTCTTGGTACTGTTTTGTGCGCCCTTTGCATACTCAGTTATTGTACGGTGCTTATATCCATATGTTACACGTCCTTTTTTTTGCTATCCTTTATCCTATGTCCCGTGACAGCAACTTAGGACATTGTTAACTTTTGGGTTATTATTTGATTTTGCATTAACTGAGTTACATATCTATTACTCCTTGCTACATATATCCCTCCAAACTCCACAAATCAACCATTGTTTAGCGGTGCTTGTGCAACTGAATTCGCTTAATCTATCACCTTGTGTTGTCTACTGTCACCAAAGTGCGTGCAGCTCTTCAATTCCATCAAGGACACATAAGAACTTCGGTCAGTAAGAGAAGGTGAGGTTGAGTAATTTCCACAAAAAAATCACCACATATATAGTTTTTCGTTGTTTGAACTAACCATGTCAGGAAAAGAAGGAGAACAGACATATGTTACACAAGCTGACCTTGAGAAGCTCACAAATGATTTCAACACTCAGTTGAATGACAACATGAGCGTCTTAAGGAGGGAGATACTAGAGGAGCTTCGCAAAGAGCGGGGCCCAGTTGGTGTCCATGAAGAAGGCATTGAGCTTGAAGAGACCGATGAGGAGAGGGCTGCACGATTCGCTAGAGAAGCTCAATCAGGTTGAGTCGCTGCTAACGTGGTTCGACCACCCTTTCCAGGGCGTGGGGGAGGTGTTTTGGACGCTGACCATGGCCAAGGGAGAGGATATGGCCGTGGACACGGCGTTGCTGGCCACATTGAGGACTTCGGCGATGATGTTAAGTTACACCACAATGATAACTATCAACGTCATTGCCGTCGTCATGATGATCAGTGCATGGAGGAAAAATTTGGGAATCTCAAGTTCAATATTCCCATATTTGAAGGTGCTTTCGATCCAGATGCAAATCTCACATGGGAGCTCAAGGTAGAGAAGATATTCTGGATGCACAATTATTCGGAAGAGAAGAAGCCACACAGGCGTCACTTGAGTTTGATGGGTATGTGTTGATTTGGTGGGAGCAAGTATTGAACCAAAGAGAAGATAATGGAGAATCACCAGTTGCATCATGGGCTGAAATGAAGCAAGAGCTGAGAGTATGTTTTGTTCCTAACACTTATAAACGTGATCTTTTTGATAAATTACAGAATTTAAGGCAGGGAGGTCGCTCGGTGGAGGAATATTATAAGGAGATGGAGCAAGCTATGATTAGGGCACATGTGCACGAAGATGAAGAACAAACTCTTGCGCGTTTTCTGTTTGGCCTAAATAAAAACATTAAACGCATAGTGCAATATCAGCACTACAATACTGTTATTGATTTGGTGCATCAAGCGACAAAGGCAGAGAAGCAGTTACTAGAAGATGTAAAACCAGCACCAAGAACAGTGTCTTTCAATTTGAAAGCTCCATCATCTTCATCTAATGCCACCAAAGCACACTTCAGTTTGGGACGAGAAACATCTTCAGCTAGTACTAGTTAAAATACTAATGCTCGTTCTCCCTCGATTGTAAAATCAGCACCTACATCAAGTGAGAAGAAGATAGCTCCATCCCCTACATCTTCAATTAATGCTACAACTAAGAGTAGAGAAATTCAATGCTTCAAGTGTTTGGGGGCGTGGGCACATAGCTAGGGAGTGTCCCAACAACCGAGTTATGCTTGTGATGGAAGATGGAGAGTATGAATCCGCAAGTGAAGATGAGGTTGAGCTCGGTCATGAAAAGGAGATATATGAAAATGCATCAGATGACAGTGAAGGGATTGATGTCTTGAGTTATGAAATGGGAGAGGCACTAGTAGTCACTAAAAATTTGAGCATACTTGCACAAGAAGGAGATGCACATCCGCAGCGATTCAACTTATTTCAAACACAAGCCAAGGTAAACAATAAGGTAATCAAACTTATTATTGATGGAGGTAGCTGTCATAACTTGGCTAGCGTTGAATTTTGTGAGAAGCTTGGTTTAAAGATGTTGAAACATCTACGTCCATATCATGTGCAATGGTTTAGCGAATGTGGGGATGTGAAGGTTCAGTTTGTGGTGCATGTTACTTTCAAGATTGGTGATTATGAGGACAACGTTAAGTGTGATGTGGTGCTTATGACTGTGTGCCATTTGCTGTTGGGAAGTACATGGCAATATGATAGAAGTGTGCAACATGATGGCCGTCCCAATAGATATGCTTTTAAGTGGAAGGGGAAGAAAAGGAGCTTAATCCAAAGACTGCTAGTCAAATACAAGCTGAATATCAGCAAAAGAAGCTTGCTGAAAATGAGAGTAAAAAGAAAGAAAAGAGTGATTTCCACACATCGGTGAGTGAGAGCCACATGCCAAATATGAGGGGGAAAAGTAAGAGTGAGGGAGGGTTGGTTATGTTAGCCACAAAATCAGATTTGATAGATGTGAGCAATAACTCATTAAAGATGCACTTTGTGCTTGTGTATAAAGACGCAACTGTTTCGCTTTCAACTAACGACTTAACCTCTCTTCTTAGTGGTGTTTCCTCTCTTTTGCAGGCATTTGAGAATGTGTTTTCGGAGGAGATACCAGTGGGACTTCTGCCATTGCGCGGAATAGAGTATCAAATTGATCTAGTTCCCGGTGCATCACTTCCAAATCGTCCACCATACCGTACCAATCCGGAGGAGACGAAAGAAATTCAGCGCCGAGTGCAAGTGCTACTTGAGAAAGGGTATGTACGCGAAAGTCTCAGTCCTTGCGCTGTTCCTGTAATTCTTGTTCCTAATAAAGATGGTACATGGAGAATGTGTGTTGATTGTCATGCCATTAACAATATCACTGTTAGATATCGTCATCCTATTCCTAGATTAGATGATATGCTAGATGAACTTAGTGGTGCTGTTATATTCTCCCAAATTGATTTGAGGAGTGGATACCATCAGATTAGGATGAAACTTAGTGATGAATGGAAGACTGCTTTTAAGACTAAATTTGGATTGTATGAATGGTTAGTCATGCTTTTTGGTTTATCTAATGCACCTAGTACATTCATGCGATTGATGAATCTTGTATTAAGAACATTCATTGGTAAATTTGTTGTGGTATACTTTGATGACATTTTGATCTATAGCAAAACGATGGATGAACACATTGATCATACTAGACAAGTGCTAGAAGTGCTTAGAAATGAGAAACTGTATGCTAATCTTGATAAATGCACTTTTTGTACTAATAAGGTTATGTTATTAGGCTATGTTATTTTTGGTCAAGGCATTGAGGTAGATGAATATAAAACTGAAACAATTAAGAATTGGCATATTCCTGTGAATGTTAGTCAAATCCGAAGCTTTCATGGTCTTGCTAGATTTTATCGATGATTTGTTAAAGATTTCAGTACCATTGCTGCCCCATTAAATGAGTTAACTAAAAAGAGTGTTGTGTTTTTCAAGAGCTAAAGAAACGTTTAATTGAAGCACCATTGCTTGTTTTGCCTAATTTCACTAAGACGTTTGAAATTGAATGTGATGCTAGTGGAATAGGTATTGGTGGTGTTTTGATGGAAGAAGGGAGACCCGTAGCATACTTTAGTGAGAAACTAGGACTTTCAATGTTACTACGAACGATGATCAAGAAGAATCTAAAAGGGTGGGAAGATTGTTTGCCACATGTGGAGTTTGCGTACAAAAGGGCGGTACATTTTACTACTCAATTGTGCCCGTTCGAGGTGGTGTATGATTTTAAACCAATCATGTCACTTGATTTGCTACCACTTCCACTACATGAACATGCTAATATGGAGGCATCAAAGCGAACTGAATATGTGAAGCAAATTCATGTCAAGACTAAAGAAGAAATCAAAAAGAAAACACACTACTATGCCAACAAGGCGAACAAGTCAAGAAAGAAGATGCTATTTGAACTAGGTGATTTGGTTTGGGTGCATCTACACAAAAAACGCTTTCCGAACAAGCGTAAGTCCAAGTTGATGTCTCGAGGAGATGGTCCATTCAAAGTACTTGAGAAAATCAATGACAATGCATATAAGATAGAGCTTTTCGGGTGATGATTATGCGGTGAGTTCTACATTCAATGTTGCTGATTTGTCACCGTTCTTTGGACCGAAAGAATCAGAGTCGAGGATGACTTCTTTTCAGGAGGGGGAGGATGATGAGGACATCCCGATTGGACCGATTACACGAGCAAGGACTAAAAAGATTAATCAACAGGTTTGTGCGTGAGGAGAATTTGGCACCTGAGAAGATTAATTATTGCATAGTAGTACGTGCCCAACCGAAGGTGCGGGAGGACAAAGATGCCAAGGACCAAGAAGCGGATGCATGCACATGCTACATGGGAATGCTGCCATCTAATGCCTCATGCATGGATGCATGCATGCTGTGTATGTGCAAGGAAGGAAAAGGACCAGTGTTGGCCAAGATGCTACTTAATGGCTCATGCATGGATCATGCATTGATGCATGCATGCAACAGGGAAGAAAAGAACAACGGAGTGCATAAAGGAAATAAGCAATATGGCTGAATGTGTTGCGTGCATACGTGCTGCATGGAAGGAAAGTTAGGCGCCAACAATTGGAAGGGAATCCGCATGCAAAGCTAATTAATTCGGGGCTGTCTACGTGGAGAAATTAATTGGTCATGCAAAGTCTCGGCTGTGTACGTGTGAGAGCCAATCAATTGGGCATGATTAGAGTAATTAGTGATTAAGAGTTTGGGTCCAGCCCGATTACAGGTGGCTATGTATATTGAGACGTGCGCCAGGTATTAGGGGGACGTCAGATTTTCCAGATATCAATATAATCTTGATTTTAGGGTTTGAGCAATATTGCCCTCCCCCAACCCCACACTAGAATAGCGAGTTTCAATCTGTTGTGTTGTTCCGTTGTTCTTGTTATTCCTTGTGTTTTGCAGAAGCAACGACACGTCTACTTTGTGTGGTCGGGTAGACGGGATCACAAGCGTGTGGTTGGGTGAATTCTTTTGTCGCAGGTTGCTGTTTTAACAGCGGTTGGCGCCATCGGTTAGTTAGGTTGCACGAATCCAAAGTTATTATCGATCCTACGTTGTGAAGTTCGGGCATCCCCCGTATCACAGATGCTTGCCACGTGAAGACATCTGCGTTTGCTCAGAGGAAGATAACGAGGGCATTTTCCTATGTAGGATCGGAAGTGACTCCAATGCGAACGGTCTTCGAAGGCTTCTATGTATTCAGTGGAGTCTCTTTGACTTGGTCATTCGGGTTTGGTGCAGCTTTAGACTTGGATTGCTTGGTCGAAGGCTATCCCTTGCTTGCTTATCGAGTTGGTAATTGGCCAACCATCTCGGGGACTTGCGATCGCATGTAAGCGCCATCTTTTTATCAAAGCGGACTGTGATGACTCATTTGGGACCTAGCATCTTAAGACATTGATAACCGTAATGAGCAGCCATTAGAAATCATGCCAATTCCTTAATCTAGACGACCCTAACTAGGTCAGACTATGGCCATGAGATGTTACTACTTATATATATTACCTTGTAAAAATTAAAAGAGAACATAATCTTTTCTTACTCCGGTGCATATCTCTTTATTATCTATATACGCAAGGAATGCTGCCCGAGCTCCCACATCGACGATTTTGCGAACTCCCCTCCTGGCAGTTCTTGAAATTGTGTGAAGCTCCCGTTTCTATGACGTGAACCGTCGGATCGTCATCGCATGATTTAAATCAGACGGGTGCGAAGCCGTCGATTGAGTTATGTTTATAGTTCGGGGAATCCCAAATATTGGGTGCGTCCTTAATTAGAACTCAGTGCATCGAAGGAACTTTTCCCATGGACCTCATTGCACCCGACATTGATGCAGTGGTGCGAGAGACATTAGGACTCGGAAGTGTGTTTGGTTGGCACTGCATACGGCCATTGCTATCGGAGAGATTTGAGAATAGACGTAGGATCATAGAGTACCGTTGGAAAGCAAGCGACACCATCTGTATTGCCAACGTCAAAAATTAACCGATCGAGCAACCAAATTAGAATAGCAAAAATATCTAACACTTAAAGTGTAGAAGATACTTGACGATGATTAAAACTTCTATTTATTATTTAGTATATAGAGATCATACGTCTTCATGGTCGTAAAACCTAAGGCTAACGACCTCGCTGATCGTAAGAATTTCAGAGGTTACATAGTACCCAATCTGGTCGAACATGGTTTCAAACCTAGTCTCCGACCAGTCAAATGCTCACAAAGTTTTGAATTGATATCTGAATCTACGACCAGATATATGCTTTACCGTGTGACGAATGGAACATGTGCTATATATTCCATACCACGCGATGCTACGATACTGGAGTACGGTTACATGACTCATTGACATATAACGCACTGCTTGATTGATACATTATCAATCGACACCTCTCTTGACAGACAGCGTTGCTTCGAGCAGACGCGTCTCCTCCAGAGACAACTGACAACCCTTCATCAACTACATAAGGAGGAATGCGGAGTGAAGTTGAGGGGGCCGGAACAGTGAAGATCATTTGGGAGACACTCTTGAAAGAGCCTTGTACTCCCGGATTAGTCTTTAGTCTAAGTTATATACACTCATTGTAATAGCCAATTCAAAGTAATAAAGAGCAGTCTCACTACTTTCTAAAAAAACGTGTCATTTTCCTCTTTTCATTCATATATTCATAAGATCGGCGATTTAATCGTCGACAGCTGGCGCCATCCGTGGGGAACAAGGCGCAAATCTTCTAAAGGAATTCTTTGCTCATCAAATCCTCGCCCATCCTTCTGTTCATGAGATCATGGCAGGAACTTGGGACGAGGAGAATTGGTTCGATCTGGACGACTACTCCAACCTCGACATGGACGCCTGCATCCAGGCCATGCAGAGTGATTGGACGTCGTCCTCTTCTTCCTCTGCTGGTTCGCAAGTTGCTAACAACGCCGAAGTCGAGCAGATGGATGAGGATGCACCACTGCAACAAGTGGACCTTCCCGAGGGACAGGACATTCCGATCAGTTCGGAGTGTCCAAAAACCTCTTCAAGCCCGGTCTTTCCGACCGGTAAAAAAGGTGATGAATTTTCAGCCCTACAATCCGAGAGTCAATACACTCTCGACACCATCATGGTTGATAGGTATTCACCCACGGCTTCTGAGAATTCCAGGAGCCAATCGACATCTGGTAACGGTGTCGATGAAACCCTCACCGGCCATGGACCGAGTGGGGATGATAAAGCTCAGCATACGATCAGCAGTTCGCTGTATCAGGCTGAGTCCGCCACGGAGGCCTCAAGAGGTTCTCATCTTCGACCGGTCTCCGTCGTGGAAGTGTCTGGTAGAAGTACTGGAAAGCTCTCCACTGAGTACAATGAAAACTCTTCGGAGGATCGATGCTGGAAACACGAAGTCAATGCGATCGGAAATACTGATCGCAATGCCATGTACGATCCTGCACCCGCTACCTCACCACCATGTGTTGATGGAAATGGCGCGGGCAATCAAGCACCGGCTACGAGGTAACGAGTTGATGGGCGTCCATCGGTTAATTCGCCTGGTTCAGCCCCACCAAGGATAGTGAGTCAAGTCAGCCAGATGCGAGGTTAAGAGAAGGTTCGGATCTGCAAACGCCAACAACCTCGATGAATCCTCCGAGACCATCCGTAACGGTAAAGAATCAGAGTGCATTCGTGATATTTTAAATAATACTAATCATGTTTTAGCAGAAGCTCCGTGTTTTGTCCAATTGGTAGGGCGGTGTCGGAGATTCTCCAACAAACCGTACAACGTACGGAAGAATACCGAGAACGGCGGACACCGCAAAGTCAAACCATGACTTCGTCTCAACGTTCTTCCCTCGGCGGAGGGCAGCATGCGTATGTTGGGAATCAATCAATACCGCAGCCTCCTTGATGTTTCCAACCAATGAATCATGAGAGAAGGAGATTGTTCCAAAAATACACCTTCCTCTCGCCGAGAGGTCGCTCGCTTGGTCCGAGCGATCTTCGACATCGTTTGAACCATGCGGTGATCGACACCACGAGTCCAAGTGAATATCTTTGTGGGAAGCATCCCTATTCCGGCCTCTTGGAGAGAGATTATGATCTGGGGGGTGGACAAAGACCTCCTAGATGCTATTATCCGGACTTGGGTCTGAGTTCTCCTGACTCGGAGAGTCATCGAAAGACAACGTCTCGCGACTTACAACAATCCCCTTCAGGAAGGGTAATTTCGGGTTATAACCGTCTTCAGTCGATGGTGAACCCTGACAAGGTGTTGTCGAACCTATAGGATGTAACCGAAGGGTGACGGTTATCAGATGTTGGCTGAGTCCCGAAATGATAGATTCCAAGACTATTGTGCTAGATCGGATGACCTCAGGCGAGGTTGAACATTTGGAGGGAGAACCCTCACTATGTTCAGCAGCCACCTTGGTGCCATCCTGACCCTAGTCAGATGGACCCTTGCCCCTTGAGGAATCTGGCTCCTGATCTGGGCGTAATGTTGTGGAGGAGAGAGATCCCACATCAACCTTGTCTGCGGCATAGTCTACTGGGTCTGGTGAAAGATCCCTAGGGGCAGCATTGCCATCGAACAAAATATTACTCTGCTCGTACTCGTAGCAGGTACCCATGTCAAGTTCTACGTAGTCTGCCAAATCAAACTAGTTCTTCTCATTCCACTCTCCTACCACGAAAGCATCAGAGTAGAAAAGATGAAGAAACTTATCGAAAAGGAAGAACGAGAAGATCCACACGGACATCGCCAACTGTTGATGATCTAGTATCGACCTTACGAATGAATGCTTGGGGATTTCCTTGAAATAGATTCACACAGGAAAAGACACAGAGATTTATACAGGTTCAAGCCTTCTCTTGGGAGAATAATAATCCTACTTTTGTATTCTTGTATTCACTATGCTCGTTACAATTAGGAAGAAATCACTCAAACTAAGACTCAATGATCCCTTGTGGCTAACCTAGATTGCCTCGCCCATCTATCAAATGACTTTAGCCCTTATATAGCATGCAAAGGGGTGGCAGTTACTCCATGCCAAGAGGCGCCTCAACGCCTGATGAAATACACATGTTGATGGTAGTTATTGTCAAATAAAACTACACCACACGTACTTGACAGTTACATCAAGGACAAAGGTATAATACGTGCAATTATTCCAGGAATAACTGTGCATACTAACTACTCTGTGTATTGAACACAACATATAAAATTCCTTAATCGCTTGGGCCCACATGTTTATAGGTTTTATCGATTATAGGGTGGTCGTAGCCGACCTGGTTGTAGAAAGCCTTATGACCACAAGGTAGTCGTAGAAATGCTTACGGCTATGGAGTGATCATAGAAAGGTTTACGACCATAAGGTGCCTGTAGAAAGGTTTATAACCAACCAGTTAAGATTTTTTTCTTATGAACAATAAGGGGTATACTTATGAGTAATATGAAAATATTGCTATGTATAATAGAAATTATAGATAAAAAGTTAACAAAGGATTATTATATCCTCGTCACTACGATTTCGAGATCTTATATACCCTCCCCTTTGGCTATTTCAGGATTATTTGTTGCTATGGACTAGATTAATACACAATATCCAAGACCAATAAATGACATTATAAAATAGGGTAATTTGATCTTTTCTACAGATGCCTTAGTTGAAGTGCAAACTCCTATAACATCATCTACTTATTTTGGAATGGATGGCGTAAATAGTATACTATAACAACCGAACCTTTTTACAATATTAAAGTAGGGTTCGTAAAGAGAGAAAGTATTGTAATAACTATACTTTTTATTTGCTTGATAGAACTAATATGTGAAACAATACTTTTCAAGGAAATAGAGTAATGTTGCGAAATAGAGGGAATAGTCTCGTGTGCGGTACACTTTTTTTTTTTGTGACGGTGATGTCTAGATATAAAAGACATTTATTTAGTAAATGTGCATTCTGGAATGACGTATTTGTTACTTTGATATTAGGATTTATGCAACTGGTGACAGTCGAGGTAACTTGTTCACTTTGGAGGTCTATAAAATCCCACCATAATCCGTTAATCAGAAAAGGAACATTTCCTAGACATTCTTTCATTAATCGAGATTCCTTAATCTAGACGACCCTAACTAGGTCAGACTATGGCCATGAGATGTTACTACTTATATATATTACCTTGTAAAAATTAAAAGAGAACATAATCTTTTCTTACTCCGGTGGATATCTCTTTATTATCTATATACGCAAGGAATGCTGCCCGAGCTCCCACATCGACGTTTTTGCGAACTCCCCTCCTGGCAGTTCTTGAAATTGTGTGAAGCTCCCGTTTCTATGACGTGAACCGTTGGATCGTCATCGCGAAGCCGTCGATTGAGTTATGTTTATAGTTCGGGGAATCCCAAATATTGGGTGCGTCCTTAATTAGAACTCAGTGCATCGAAGGAACTTTTCCCATGGACCTCATTGCACCCGACATTGATGCAGTGGTGCGAGAGACATTAGGACTCGGAAGTGTGTTTGGTTGGCACTGCATACGGCCATTGCTATCGGAGAGATTTGAGAATAGACGTAGGATCATAGAGTACCGTTGGAAAGCAAGCGACACCATCTGTATTGCCAACGTCAAAAATTAACCGATCGAGCAACCAAATTAGAATAGCAAAAATATCTAACACTTAAAGTGTAGAAGATACTTGACGATGATTAAAACTTCTATTTATTATTTAGTATATAGAGATCATACGTCTTCATGGTCGTAAAACCTAAGGCTAACGACCTCACTGGTCGTAAGAATTTCAGAGGTTATATAGTACCCAATCTGGTCGGACATGGTTTCAAACCTAGTCTCCGACCAGTCAAATGCTCACAAGGTTTTGAATTGATATCTGAATCTATGATCAGATATATGCTTTACCGTGTGACGAATGGAACATGTCTATATATTCCATACCACGCGATGCTACGATACTGGAGTACTGTTACATGACTCATTGACATATAACCGCACAACAGTTGATACATTATCAACTGACACCTCTCTTCGACCAGACGCGTTGCTTCCGAACAGACGTCTCCTCCAGAGACAACTGACAACCCTTCATCAACTACATAAGGAGGAATGCGGAGTGAAGTTGAGGGGGCCGGAACAGTGAAGATCATTTGGGAGACACTCTTGAAAGAGCCTTGTACTCCCGGATTAGTCTTTAGTCTAAGTTATATACACTCATTGTAATAGCCAATTCAAAGTAATAAAGAGCAGTCTCACTACTTTCTAAAAAAACGTGTCATTTTCCTCTTTTCATTCATATATTCATAAGATCGGCGATTTGATCGTCGACAGCTGGCGCCATCCGTGGGGAAGAAGGCGCAAATCTTCTAAAGGAATTCTTTGCTCATCAAATCCTTGCCCATCCTTCTGTTCATGAGATCATGGCAGGAACTTGGGACGAGGAGAATTGGTTCGATCTGGACGACTACTCCAACCTCGATATGGACGCTTGCATCCAGGCCATGCAGGGTGATTGGACGTCGTCCTCTTCTTTCTCTGCTGGTTCGCAACTTGCTGACAACGCCGAAGTCGAGCAGACGGATGAGGATGCACCACTGCAACAAGTGGACCTTCCCGGGGGACAGGACATTCCGATCAGTTCGGAGTGTCCAAAAACCTCTTCAAGCCCGGTCTTCCGACCGTAAAAAGGTGATGAATTTTCATTTCTACAATCCGAGAGTCAATACACTCTCGACACCATCATGGTTGATAGGTATTCACCCACGGCTTCTGAGAATTCCAGGAGCCAACCGACATCTGGTAACGGTGTCGATGAAACCCTCACCGGCCATGGACCGAGTGGGGATGATAAAGCTCAGCATACGATCAGCAGTTCGCTATATCAGGCTGAGTCCGCCACGGAGGCCTCAAGAGGTTCTCATCTTCGACCGGTCTCCGTCGTGGAAGTGTCTGGTAGAAGTATTGGAAAGCTCTCCACTGAGTACAATGAAAACTCTTCGGAGGATCGATGCTGGAAACACGAAGTCAATGCGATCGGAAATACTGATCGCAATGCCATGTACGATCCTGCACCCGCTACCTCACCACCATGTGTTGATGGAAATGGCGCGGGCAATCAAGCACCAGCTACCAGAGGTAACAGAGTTGATGGACATCCATCAGTTAATTCGCCTGGTTCAGCCCCACCAAGGATAGTGAGTCAAGTCAGCCAGGTGCGAGGTTAAGAGAAGGTTCGGATCTGCAAACGCCAACAACCTCGATGAATCCTCCGAGACCATCCGTAACGGTAAAGAATCTGCAGTGCATTCGTGATATTTTAAATAATACTAATCATGTTTTAGCAGAAGCTCCAGGTTTTGTCCAATTGGTAGGACAGATGTCGGAGATTCTCCAACAAACCGTACAACGTACGGAAGAATACCGAGAACGGCGGACACCGCAAAGTCAAACCATGACTTCGTCTCAACGTTCTTCCCTCGGCGGAGGGCAGCATGCGTATGTTGGGAATCAATCAATACCGCAGCCTCCTTGATGTTTCCAACCAATGAATCATGAGAGAAGGAGATTGTTCCGAAAAAATACACCTTCCTCTCGTCGAGAGGGTCGTTCGCTTGGTCCGAACGATCTTCGACATCGTTTGAACCATGCAGGTGATCGAGAGCATCATAACGCTCACGATCAGGTCGGGACGTTGTAGCCTCAGTTCTCTAGTCTAAGGAACCGGTCCCCAACCGACCACAATCCGGCTCCTTTCCAAAGAAGGCGCCATGAATCAGTCACATGCTGCTGAGCTTTCTCTGCAAGGCTCCAGGCTGTGCGTTGGCCTAACCGGTTTCAACCGGCCAATATGGACAGGTTCAATGGGTCTCAGAACCCGTTAGAATTTCTCTAGATCTATACAACCGCCATCAGAGTGGCTGGTGGTGATGAAAACGTGATGGCCAATTACCTACCTACGGTGTTAGAAAGATCTGCCCGGTCATGGTTACTTAACCAGCCGGTCGGATCAATCTACACATGGAAACAGCTCTGCGATCTATTAATCGTGAATTTCCAGGGTACGTACGACCGCCCAGTGAAGGAAGATGATCTACATCGAATCCGGCAGAACCCAAAAGAAACTCTCCGACAGTACATCAAGAGATTCAGCTAGGTTTGTAATTCCATACCGAGATTGCAGAATCTTCTGTAATTCAAACTTTCAAGGAAGGATTGAGGAACCAGAGGTTCACGGAGGATATAGCTATGAATCCCCCACGAACAACCGCTAGACTATTCGACATGGCGGATAAATATGCAACTGCTAGTGAGGCAGTCGAATGGAGCGAAGCTATAGATCGAAAAGATAAAACTCCTCAATCTGATTTAGAAGAGCCTGGGAAGAAGAATAAGAAGGTTCTCAAGAAGAAGAAGCATCGCAAGACGGATGGTAAGGAGGTCTTAGCGGTCCCAAAAAGCTTACCAAAGGTAAGAGGGACTATACCGGTCGAGGCAAAGCAAATATTCTGACCGATGGATATAAAAAGAGTAAGAAATGGTGCCCGCTTCACCAACAGGCTGGGCACGATCTGCGCACCTGCCGTGTCTGGCAAAAGAAGTTGGAAGATTATTATGTAGGTAAAGGCCCGCTTCCTTCAATACAAGAGTTGGGGGAAGCCAGCTCCAAAAAGGATAAAGATGGCGACGAGGAGATGGAATATCAAGAACCTCAGCACACAGTCAACATGATCTTTGGAGGATTTTCATCGTACGACTCGCGACGTCATCTGAAAGCCGTGGAGCGGGAGGTCAACCTAGCAGAATCTCCGATCAGCATCAAGCCTTCGAGGTGGTCGGACACCGTAATCTCCTTCGGCAAAGAAGACTACTCCGTTTCGTCGACTCGGCCGGGTAGGTTCCCTATTATAGTTGAGCCTACCATTAATAATTGTAAGGTCAATAGAGTCTTGATAGACGGAGGTAGTTCTTTAAATATATTATTCTCGGGAGCTTTAGAAGAAATGCATGTTCCTAAGTCAAAGGTAAAGCCAGTAAAATATGCCTTGCATGGCATAGTCCCTGGCTCTACCGCCAAACCGATAGGACAGTTGTCCTTACCGGTTACGTTCGGAAGTCCTGATAACTTCCGAACGAAAAGATTTCGTTTGACGTGGTCGATTTTGAGACCGCCTATAACGGGATCCTTGGTCGTCCGGCTCTAGCAAAGTTCCTGATAGCCACGCATTACGATTATCAGAGTTTGAAGATGCCAGGACCAAAAAGCGTCACCATGGTTCGGGGAGATCAAAAGATGGCTTATGTCTGCGATCGAAGATCTTTAGAACTGATAGATGAGCTTTCGACTAGAAATACTGACTCTTCTGCGATGCAGGTCAAGCACTCCAGACCAAAATTGACACCCAAACCTTTCGATCAGACAAAAGAGGTAACACTCGACAAAGGCGTTTCTCCGAGAGACGTCAGGTTGGGAGACATCGACAGGTCAGTTTCAAAGTTTCTGATCGGAGAATGACTCAACCCTAAATAGGAAGAGTCGCTCGTCTCTTTCCTCCAAGCAAACCAGGATGTTTTCGCTTGGCAGGCGTCCGACATGCCCAGAGTTCCTAGGGAAGTGATCGAGCACAGGTTAGCTCTCCAACCTGACAAAAAGCCGGTCAAGCAGAAGCTAAGGCGTTTTGCACCTGACCGGAAGGAAGCAATCCAGTCGGAGATTGACAAGCTACTCGAAGCTGGGTTTATTCGTGAAATCCATCACCCTCAGTGGCTTGCCAATCCTGTAATGATTAAAAAGAATAATGGGAAATGACAAATGTGTATTGACTTCACAGATCTTAATAAAGCTTGTCCGAAGGATGATTTTCCCCTTCCTCGCATTGATCAGCTTGTAGACTCCACCTCCGGGTGCGAGTTACTAAGCTTTTTATATGTATATTCAGGGTACCACCAGATAAATATGAGTAAAATTGATGAGGAGAAAACTGCCTTCATCACTCCATATGGCACTTATTGTTATGTTAAGATGCCCTTTGGTCTCAAGAATGCTGGTGCAACTTTTCAAATGTTAATGCAGAAAACTTTCAGCCCGCAGGTAGGTCGGAATTTAGAAGCCTATGTAGATGACTTGGTTGTGAAAGCATCCATGCAGGTGATCATATCCTAGACCTACAAGAAACTTTCAATAACTTGAGAAGACATAACCTCAAGTTGAATCCGGAGAAATATGTGTTCGGGGTTTCTGCTGGAAAGCTTCTTGGTTTCCTAGTTTCGGCTAGAGGTATCGAAGCAAATCCGACTAAGATAACAGCCATCAATCAGATGCGTCCCCCGACAACAAAGAAAGAAGTCCAAAAGCTAACCGATTGTATGGCAGCACTAAGTAGTTTCATAGCCAGGTTAGGCGAGAAGGAATTACCTTTTTTAAACTTCTTCGAAAGCATGGGAGTTTTGAATGGACGAAAGAAGCCAATGAAGCCTTTGAAAAACTCAAAGAGTACCTTGGAAGCCCTCCGGTCTTAGTCTCTCCAAGACCGGAAGAAACACTGTTGATTTACATAGCTGCGACGCCGCAGGTTGTCAGCGGTGTACTGATCGTAGAGCGTGAAAACGTTCAATGACTAGTATATTACGCAAGCGAAGTCTTGCATGGACCAAAGGAAAGATATCCATAGGTACAAAAGTTGCTCTATGGTCTCCTTATGTCTTCAAGGAAACTAAGACATTACTTTCAAGCCCACAAAGTGGTCGTACCTATAGGATATCCCTTAGATCAAGTCCTTGGAAACTGGGAATCATCAAGACGAATAGCAAAATGGTCAGTTGAATTAGGGACGTTCGACCTCTATTTTATCTCACGAACAGCTATAAAGTCTCAGGCAATAGTAGAATTCATTGCCAAATGGAGAAACCCAGAACCTAAGCAAGAACTCGAGTATGAGCACCACGACAAGTGGACAATGTACTTTGACGGTTCATTAATGCTTAGAGGATCGGGGGCTGGAGTTGTCTTGATATCCCCTACTGGCGAACAAATTAAGTACGCATTCTAGTTTAAATTTCATGCTACTAATAATGTAGCGGAATATGAAAGTTTGCTGGCAGGACTTCGAGCAGCTCATTCGCTCGGAATTCGCAGATTTCTAGTGAAAGGCGATTCTCAACTAGTAGCGAATCAAGTAGGGAAAGAGTATCAATGCTCAAGTACCAAGATGTCGTCTTATCTGACGGAAGTACGAAAACTCGAAAACCACTTTTTGATTTTTAGAACCAACATATTCCTAGAAATGAAAACTTTCTAGCAGATCAGTTGGCATGGATGGCCTCCACAAGGTCAACCATCCCGCCGGGAGTTTTTCTTGAGTAACTCGATTCACCCTCGGTGGTCGAGCTTTTGAGAACATCAATGGTTCACATCAGGTCAATCCAATTGATTCTGATCACATGGATGCTCCACAGATCGGTGACGATCATGGTAGAGATTGGATGACATCGATCTACAATTATCTTCAGCATGACCTAATTCCATAAGATGATGTAGAGGCTGATCGTATAGCACGAAAAGCCAAATCATATACTCTAATCGAATGTACCTTGTATAAACGAGGATCTCATGGAGTGTTGATGAGATGCATATCTCGCTCGGATGGCATTAAGTTGCTAACCGAAATTTATGGAGGAGTGTGTGGAGCACATCATTCCTACAGAACACTAGTCGGTAAAGCCTCAAACAAGGATACTATTGGCCAACTGCCCTTCATGATGCAAAAGTGCTCGTGACGAAGTGCGTACAATGTCAGTTTCATAGCCGACAAGTACATCAGCCGTCGCAAGCTCTACAAACAATTCCTCTTTCTTGGCCTTTTGCAATCTAGTGACTAGACATTCTGGGACCTTTCCCAAGAGCACACGGAGGCTTCGAATTCCTCTTCGTCATGATTGACACATTTACAAAGTGGATTGGAGCCGAGCCAGTTGTTAAAACTACAACTGAGGCTGCTAAGAGGTTCTTCACAAAAAACGTGATTACACGATTTGGTGTACCCAGTCGTATAATCACGGATAATGGTACCCAGTTTTCCAGCGGTAATTTCCAGGAATTCTACGACGACCTGGTTATCAGAGTCCATTTCGCTTCGGTTGCTCATCCGCAGAGTAATGGAGCAATTGAGCATGCCAATGGTATCATAATGCGGGGGGTCAGACGCCGAGTATTCGACCAGTTAATAAAACGGTTAGGAGCTTGGGTTCAAGAACTTTCTTCTATTTTATGGGCTGTTCGTACGACGACCAGTCGTGCGACCGGTGAAACACTATTCTTTTTAGTTTATGGGGCCGAAGCCATGCTTCCTCCAGAATTAAAAATTGGTTCTACTCGCACTGATCGTTTTAATGAAAATGATCAGGATGAAATACGACTCGACGATGTCAATTTTCTTGAGGAACGACGAAACCAAGCCTTGTTGCGTTCGACAATCTATCAACAAGCCATGCGAAGGTACCACAGTCACAAGGTGCAACCTCGCAGCTTAGCTGTAGGTGATTTGGTTTCATAAAAATTCAGAACCAAGTAAATCGCAACAAACTTTCTCCCAAGTGGGAAGGTCCTTACACTGTGGTCGAGTCACCCGACCAGGTTCGGTACGATTAGCCATGTCAGACAGCAGGGTTTTGTCTAATTCTCATTTCATTTGAATATTGACTAATTGCGTAAGTTTTTCATTTAAATTTTCATTTCATTTCCATTCAGTTTAATAAATAATGAATCAATTCAAAAAGCAAGTGATGTTATTTATATGACAGAACTTAGCTCTGGTCGACTGCGGTTCATATGCTTAGGACTATGGAGATTATATGTTTTATTTTCAAAATTCTGTTCTACTCTTGTCTGGCTACTGGTCGGGACACGAAAAACCTCCTAGTCGAAGTCTCTCCTTTTTCGCATGTGGTTCCGCCCACTGGAAGGAGCTTCCTAGTGACGACCCTTTTCTTACGATCCTCGCTACCAGTCGGACTAGAGCACGAACACGTACTGCAAAATACAATCTATATCTTCATTTCTCAGCAAGTTCATTCCGACCAGCGTTGAGCACCACATAGAAATAAAACCACTTCTCGTTTATTATATATGTCTTTGCATGTAACTTCCTCTTGTCGAGAAAAATCATTTTTTCTTTCGACTATATATTGTCTTAGTAAGTACTTTGATTACGAAAAACAGATTTACAACTAGTCAAAGCCTAACACTGGTTCCGACCAAAAAGGTTTCCTAGTATTATCACGATCAGTTTTTTCAACAATCAGTACATACTTTCAAACAATGGTTGAGACTTAAGTTCATATTCTTGGCCTACTGTTTTTATAGTAGAGTTCTTCTACTATAAAACAGTCAGGGGCTGGGTAATATATGATAAGTCGACCGGATAAACAAAAATTCTTTTTTCATTGATAAGAGAAATGTAAGTTTTTACATTTTTTTTTTGCATATTCTCTCTTTTTTGCAAGATTTTTACTACTAGAGATTGCCCTCTATTAGTCACTGCTGGATGGAGATCCGACCTCCATTTCTTCTGCAACCTTGTCTCTAAGAGGTTTAACTTCCTTGAGAAACTTGATCGCCTCCTCAGGAAAACAGTTAAAATCCTCTTCAATAGCTTGAAGATTGATAGAGGGGTCGGACGCCTTCAGTTTTGCCAAAGCAAGACTAACTCCACTAGCAATAGATTCCTTTACAGACTGGGCGTAATTATCTCTTGTAGTTTTGAGGAAGCACTTAAGGTCCTCCAAAAGGTGACCAAGGTAATTTACCTTTTCCATTGGATCACTTAAGGAAGGCAACGTTGATCCTGATCCCATATCAAAGATCATTTTGTTGAGTGCAGTAATTTGTTCATCAAGGTTAAACATAATCACGCCCTTGTCTTGCTCAAATTCTAAAGCTTTCTTTGCTTTGGTTAAAGCTTGATTTTGTTCTGCATAAGCAAAATAAATATTAGGCTAAAAAGGATCAGAAGAGATACTAAGTCAAGTCTACGACTAAATTACCTTCGGCCTTCTTTCTGGATTTTTTCTGGTATTTTTCATGTCTGGTCGTCAAGTTTTCGGTCGACCTGTTTTTAGCTTGAACTTCCTCTTCAAGCTTTATTCTTCTGGTTTTTTCAGCCAAAGCTTCTTGTTTTATTTTCTCTAAATCTATCAAATTTGATAAGGTAGAATAGTAAAAAGAAGAAAGGAAAGTATTGAAAAAAGACAAATTAAGAAAAAAGTTCTTAGTTTCTAGTTCGGAGTGTTTTTACTCTAGATTCTTAATCCGATCGGTTAGTCCTCCAATCGCAGCAAAATTTTCAACCATATGTTGCATGAATAGCATTTTTTCTTTAAAGTTTCTTGTGAACTTCAAGGAAAACTATAAGAATGGTTGAGAACACTTACTTGAATTGCCACATCATTATAATCGGCAAAAATCTAATCAGGATTCGCCTTTGCAAGACGATCTGATACTCTCCTCCAAGCATCATCAAGCTTCTTATCCTCGATAAATCGAGGAGAGAAAGGGAACTTGTTAGTCTGGGAGGAGTTCCTTTCAGAAGTTAGAATCTCTTATGGATCTGCAGAGATGCCTACCTCCGCTGATGGAGTAACAATCACCACAGGATTCAAATCGGATTCTAACACTAAAACAGGCTCGGGGGCTTCCCTAACCACTTCCTCCTCGGGATTTTTTGCCTGAGGAAAGCCCTGGTCGGAGGTGCCTCGATCACCTGACCTGCGGGAGTAACCTGATCGAGAGCGACTGGGGCTCCAACAGGTCTATGCAAAGAAAAGGATGTTCAGAATTCAAGTTCGCCAATGATATAAAAGGTATGCGTTCATATGATAATTTCATTTACAACATACCTAGTTATCTTTTTTGTCTTGACTCTGGAGCGCGCTGGCTTAAAGTCTGTAGCGCTAGCTTTTCTTTTCTTTTCAACCAATTTTTCCAGTCTTGAACTGGTAGGGTTGGTTGTACCCTCTGCATCCTTCAATGAACGATCAGATGTAATACTTTCAACCAACTGGTCGAGAGTAGAATCCCTGATTGTTGGATCGGAAGGTGTAGGTTCATCGGTCACCAAAGCAGTTCTTTCAACGGCCCTTGGCAAATCTTGAGCAACTATTTGGGACTCAATGACTACCGCTTGATTCAACAAACAAAGTTAGTCGGGTGATGAACATATCTTTTTCATCTAAACAAAAAGTATTTCCTTCGGTTACCTACCTCTACACGATCACTAGTAATCGTAAGGTTGGTAGGTTCGTCAATTGACTCACAGGTCTCCGTGGCCTCATCAATTCTTATACCAACCGACTACATATCAAAGAGGATTTTTAGGTAAACACCGATCAAAAAAGATTGTAAAGATGAAAAATAATTATCATGCTTACCCGAAGTGTCTCAGCCCTCTCTTCAGCAGTAGTCACTGCTAAGATCAAAGGAAAACCACCTTCTCATTAGGCTCTCCAGCACAGATCATTCTGATCCGACTTCTGATTTCATCAGAAGACAAAGCTGTAACAAAAAGAGATGTCTTAGGGTTATAAGAGTATTTGACCAGAAAGATATACTGGTCGGATTCTTACTGGAACTTACCTTCCCTAGAATCCTTGGTCGTATCATCACGACCAATATACCAGAGCATCGAGTGAGCTCTGGCCTTCAAAGAACTGATTCTCCGCATGGAGAAGTCCCTCACCACGTGCTAGGATGTCAAATCCCTGACACTCAGGAGATGGGTAGCTTTAACTCATCTCCCAATTTTCCCTCCTTCGAGGAGGAACGCCATTGCGGGATCTCGATAGCCTTTTTACCGCTGTAATAAAGGCCATCGCCATGTGTGATCTTTATGTAAAACCAACTCTTCTTCCATAACGACCATGAAGACTTGGAGTACATTGGAATGTACTCCTCAGCCTTTCCGTCATGGAGACGCAAGGTACACTCTTCGGATGTACCAGTCGTCTTCTTCGCATTCACCAATCTGTAGTAGTACCTGAAGAGGTCCAGAGTTGCTGAAATTCCTAGGTACGCTTCACAGAGGTAAACGAAGATGCTGAGGTTGACTATGGCGTTGGGGGCCAAATTGATCAGTTCAACTCTATAATACTCAAAACTTGAGAATGAAAGGAGTGAACTGGAAATCTGAAGCCGCATTCGATATATGCGAGAAAAACGGAATTTCTCTATCCTCACCACTTGGAGAATGTTCCCCAAATGATGATCTCCACGTGATCAGATTTCTGTCGGGTAATAGCCCAATCTTTTCCATACGTTCAAGTTTCTTCTCGCTCAGATCGGAGATCGACCAGTTGGTAATAAGATCCGACATGGTGATTTCTTTCAGGTGAAGAATTCAAAGGTGATCGGAGATGGTTTCTTGGAAGATGAAGAGGAAATCAAAAGGCGTAGAAACCCTAACACCCAGTGCTAAGGGACCTTTTATAGCGACAACACTGTAACCGTTTCTGGGAAAAATTCAACGGACAAAAATCCCTTTTTGACCAGCGGACCAAGAGTTCCTTCAACTTCCAAGGCAATTTCTGAACTTTAAAAATGAATACGGACCGCCTCGAATACCACGATATTTAATGAGGGGTGTGCCCGATACGATTGCATCGGGAGTAAACGTCTATACAACCAATTCATTTAAAGTTCGGGGCTAGCTGACGATGATTAAGACCTCTATTTATTATTTAGTATATAGAAACCATACGTCTTCATGGTTGTAAACCCTAAGGCTAACGACATCGCTAGTCGTAAGAATTCCAGATGTTACATAGTACCCAATCTGGTCGGACATGGTTCCAAACCTAGTCTCCGACCAGTCAAATGCTCACAAGGTTTTGAATTGATGTCTGGATCTACGACCAGGCCTATGCTTTACCGTGTAACGAATGGAACATATGCTATATATTTCATACCACGCGACACTACGATACTGGAGTACGGTTACATGACTCATTGACATATATCCGCACAACAGTTGATACATTATCAACTGACACATCTCTTCGATCAGACGCGTTGCTTCCCGAACAGGTGTCTCCTCTAGAGACAACTATCAACCCTTCATCAATTACGTAAGGAGGAATGCGGAGTGAAGTTGAGGGGGCCGGAACAGTGAAGATCATTTGAGAGACACTCTCGAAAGAGTCTTGTACTCCCGGATTAGTCTTTAGTCTAAGTTATATACACTCATTGTAATAGCCAGTTCAAAGTAATAAGTAGCAGTCTCACTACTTTCTAGAAGATACGTGTTATTTCTCTCTTTTCATTCATATATTCATAAGATCGACGATTTGATCGTCGACAATACTTTTAATCACATCAATTGTTTACCTGAAAGGGTAAATGGTGGGAGTTTTGAGGTGATGGTATAGTGGTCACGTCCCAGCTGTACGATATTTTTTTTGCTTTACGTACCTGTTTACATCTCCCGTCGCTAAGCGTTTATTGCTTCGACCCTAATCGACTCGGCCGCCGGATTCCACGCGGGCGTTCGTTCCCGGCCGACCGATTTTCCATGCGAACCGCACGCCTGTGTAGCCCTTGGCGATGCTTCGTTTCCTCCACGTCCCTGTCCTTGTGTGGCCGCTTCGCCTCCGGTCACAAGCGCGCTAAGACGCCGGACGCGGGTGCTCTTTTTCGGCGCTCCGTGTGGAGCGCTGAGGCCACTAGTAGATAGCAAAAGGCTAGAGTTCAGAAGAACCCGCATGTGATTCCTTTTAAATCGATGTGTGTGGACACAAGACGATGACCTAATACATTTGTATGCATTCCATGATGCGGGTCCAAAAATCAAAGGAAAGGCTGGGCAAATATACGGTATTGTAAATTCACAACCAACTTGAACATATTCACGGTAGAAATCACTTGTAGTTAGACATGAACCATGGCTTTCATATATAATCAACTTACCCCTGTTCACGGAAATAGATTGTACGCCATCCGTATATTTTTATAAGACGTATTTGGTCATGCGCGAAAATTGAGAAGTTGTAAAATCAAGAGGATAGTAGAGAGGAATGACCATGATATTCCTAGTGTTAGTGTTTTGGGAATTTGAGAGAGAATAGTGTCTATGGATGCTTAATCATAAATGAGAAAGATAGAAGATAGGTGAGGGCAAAAGAGAGAAAATATCATTAAAGATGCATGCACGCCATATAATTTGAAACAAAACAAAACAAAACATTGTACACCTTATATTTTGAAATGGAGAGAGTATTGTATTGGGATATAATAAATACAAACTACACGTGAGACTAAAGGCATGCAAAATGAGCACATGCAAATTTTTTTGGAATTAAAAGCACCTCCTCCTTTGATTCGAGGGTTAGAGAATTGAATTCCCACAATAATTTGCAAATAAGAAAATTTCTAGAAATTCTCTCATTGATTGAGAGAAAAAGAGAAGGATATGTGCTACTTATTTTGGTTAGGCCAAATAACTATGGTGTATATTCACAGTTGTATAAAAAACACAATTATATTTTCATCGTAGACATTATAGTTGTATATAAAATACAATATTTTGAAATACAAACATAAGTATAATAGTATCTAGCTACGCAATTGCGTGGCCATTAGGCTAGTTTATACTAAAAATATAAGAAAGAATAAAAATAATAAAATACCTTATCTATCTATTATATTATTAAATTAATAGAAAAAAAGAAGACACCACGTTCGCTTTCAAGGGCAAGAAATTACCATGTTAATTTGAGGAAAAGAAAAAATATACACCGTCGATTGGTGGGTTTAGATTATAATGGTGCAGCTTAAACATATATAAATACAAGAGCTATTATACTTATATAGAAAAATAATTGTATTTCCATCATAAATATTACAGTTGTATAATAAGTACAACTTCGGCGAGGCATGGACTGCCGACGTAATCAACAACAACCTCTGTGAAATAGGGTGTACCGAAGTAGATACACCTAATTTGGCAACATGACGAAATAGTCACCTGGACCTACAGCCAGGGGACGAACATGCCGAGGCTCCAACATCAGCTCGACCTCAATTCTAGAACCGACGTGGGTCAGCGAGTCAGTGCTCTCCATGTGGAAAAGGAGAAAGATTGTCAATTTTTGTAGGTTCAGATTATAATGATCTAATTAAAAGAAAGAATTTCATTACAAATACAATCCATAAATAACTGAAATTTAGAATAAAAAATAAAATAAAATAAGCAATTTGATTTTAGTATAAATTCACAAGTAAAATACCTAAATAAATATAAATCAGAATAAAAATTGAACAAATATTAGGAATTGGACTTGTATACAAATTGCAACAAAAATAACTAAAATTTAGAATAAAATTAGCAATTTGATTTTGATACTAATTCGAAAGTAAAATCCCTAAATAGTTGTAACTCAGAATGAAATTTAAATAAAAATTAGCAATTGGATTTGTATACAAATTCCAAAAGAACTGAAATTCAGAAAATAATAAAAAGAAAATCCAAAAATTAATATAACTCGGAATAAAAATTGAAAAAAATCAGCAATTGGAGTTGTACATGAATTCTAGCAAAAAATAATTGAAATTTGTAATAAAATAATAAATTAGTAATTTTATTTCCATATGAATTCCTAAGTAAAACCTCTATATAAATATATATCAGAATAAAAATTAAACAGAAATTAGCAAATGGATTTGTATGTAAATTCCAATTAAAAATAACTAAAATTAGGAGTAAAAAAATATAATTAGCAATTTGATTTTGATACTAATTCCAAAGTAAAATCGTGAAATAGCTGTAATTCGAAATTTAAAAATTAAGAAAAATTAGCAATTGGATTGTTATACAAATTCCAACAAAAAATAAATAAAATTTCTAATAAAATTTTTTTTGCAATTTGAGTTCCTTACGAATTCCAAATTAAAATCTCTAAATAACTAAACTTTAGAATAATTTAAATAAAATTAGCAAGTTGATTTACATATAAATTCCAAGAAAATATGAATAAATTTTGAATAAAAATAAACGTTATAACGAGGATAGCACAAATGGTGTTGTAGGAGATCATGAAATAATGCAATTATAAGAAGACATTAAGCCACGGGGAAGTGAAGAGCCGAGGTGACATTAGTGGAGATGAAAACAATGTCATACTTCTCACCTTAGCTGTTGGATGAAGGAGCCAAGTGTCACGATAACAAGTGGTGAGCATCGACATTATTAAAGAAGTCAATGGCCAATGAGGCTGAATGATGGGGAAACCCTTACAAAGAGGAGATGAAGCTTTTAATTGAAAACGAGCTATATACAATATGCTTCCATCGAGGAGCTAGGAGCGTGCCATCGCTGGTGAGGGCAAGATGTCACCGACAATGGCGAGAAGATTCCCTATATTGTTAGACATCGACTAAAGCAAACATGCCGACATCGGTGAAGATGGGAGGTCACCACGATTAGTGAAGAAGCTACAACGTTGAGTTGACCAAAGTCGAAGAAGAGGAGCGACCAACACAAGAGAAGAGGACATCGAGAACACATAACATCATGCATTCATATGAATAGAAGCACCGTCGTACAGAAGCAGATGAGCAAAGAGCTTGGAGTAGAGATGGCGCAGACATAGGGAATTATCTTGGGGACACCAAGACAGTGTGCGGGTGTCCCCGACAGGGATCAGCGATGGTTGCACGTGTATGTGTGTTGATGTCGCAACAATTAGGATTAAGCAAAAATCTGATAGAAGTAGAAGGTAACTATGTGGTAGAGTATTGCATTAGAAGGGATAGTAGCTGAGAAGGACCGATCAAAATTGGGCAAGATGTTGAGGTTGAAGCAGAAAAGATGTGGCGGTGAGAAGAGATAGAAGACATACGGCTCGGTGGGGCTGTCGGTGTGTGAGGGAAGATAAATTCAAGGTAGATCATCCATGATGCATTGGTGTATGTGTGAACAAAGTACTTTAATACCATGTAAGTAAATAATATAATTTACCGCACACATAATCAATGTATTGCTTGAGATTAAATAGATGTACATATGCGTGCATATATTTTGGAAAAGTGTAACTAATGGAGGAAGAATAGGAGTATGTAGCTACATTATCCATGCATGATGGAGAGTGGTTATGTTTCTAAGAACCCCCAACAACTTATGATACTAAAAGATTTTCTTCCATCAAAACTCATACTTCAATTACGTTCCTCAAGTTGTATTTTTTCTTTCAAGCTTCTCTTTTATTTCTAGTGTTTATGATGTCTTAAAATTTTAAATAACCTACAAGATACATAAATATATTCTGAAGTATATAAGTTATATCATTTGATACTATAAACTTTGAAACAAATTTAGCTGCAAATGTGCTGGCCACCCTGCTAACTTGTCATGATGTCACTCCCTTATCTAATTATACAAGACATTTTTATAATAAAAAATACGTGCTTTGAAACCTTACCTTTCACACCTTTGGCTAGTACACTTATCATCTCAGCTCTGTATTTTTGTATCTGATATTCTGTTATTAACCCACATTCTCTTCCATGTCAAACTTGGAATAGATTGCTCCTTCTGCACCTATTAATTAACTAGGCTGCTAGCTACAAGTCATGTCTTTTTTCAACTAAGTGCATTCATTTTGAAACTTTTTTTTTAAAAAAAATCCTAAATAAAATAAAGGATTTCTTTTCCAAGAATGGTTTTATACTGACACACAACATCGATCGTGCTGGCCTTTAACTTGTATATATGAACAGGTTTGAGACTAAAATATACAATACAACATTGATAAACTTAGGGTTGAGATGGTCTTTAAGGTTGCTTACCTATAGACGGATTGATCATTAATCCATGATACAAGTTCATCAGATATATGCATGGTTCATGGGACGGTACGACCATACAACCTTTTCTATTCTTCAGGAACAACGCACTTAGCGACGACCATTGTTCCCTTCCATTACTGGGCCCTTTTTCTCCTCCCATATGACTGTCCATCTACTGCATCTTCTGATTGTAACTGCAATACACATCTTCACACACACACACACACACACACACACAATTCGATCCAGAATAAATGGCAATCAAATAGACAACCTCCCCCCGCCCTAATATGCCTCCTCTTCCTTTCCTCCCACAATTAACCCTCACCAGATTACTAGGATGAGCTCGAGGATAAGTATACGCATGGAGCAGCTCCCTCTTCTTGCAAGCAGCTCGAAGGCCGCCATCACTATCCCCTTCCACCTCTCTTTAGATCACACAGACTCCACATCAACTTCGCCACCGGAAGCAGCACCGGCACCGCCGTACCTCGTCTTGGATTCTTCTGGACACTCCAACCACGACAGGGGATCGGAAACAATCAAAGCCAAGATCATCTCGCACCCTCTCTATCCGGCCCTCCTAAGAGCCTTCATAGACTGCCGGAAGGTACCTGTATATTCCCAACACTCAATTTATTGCTGTTTGATTGTTCTTGTTTAATTTTTACATTTTATGCTTTAATTTCCATATGAAAATGCTCTTGATTTTGTGTTGCCTCAGGTTGGAGCGCCGCCAGAGTTTGTCGGTCGTCTCTCCTCCCTTGCCGATGAGCTTGAGTCGAATACGGACGACATGCAAGAACAACGGACAGACCGAGAGCTCGACCAGTTCATGGTAACAAATTTATATCTGTATGGTTCAGCTGGAGCTCATTAGTAGTAGTGACATATATATAGCTGCATATATGGACTTTTTTTTGGGGTGTGTGCAGGAGATCTACTATGATATGTTGATGAGGTACAAACGAGAGCTCACAAGACCAATCCAAGAAGTCGACGAGTTCTTCAGGAGCATGGAGGCACAGATCGACTTGTTAGCACTAGGTGCATATAGTTACACTAAGTTATTCTCGAGGGTTTATTTTTAGATTTGGAAGTTGGAATAGTGCGACACAATTGCAGTCAGAGATGGATCCAAGTAAAGCTTTAGAGGCGCACATGACACCTGGTTCAATACCCACACACATAGGTGTGCATCCCGTAATTTATGCCCACACTCCACATACATGTGGTGGCACCTAATCGATTTTGTTCTGAATCCGCCACTGGTTGCAGCTCAGGTATCCTAGCACATGATTATTTGTCATTTAAGGATGAAAGCAAGTGGCATTGTAGCATGCCATGTGATATGTTCTCGGTGCACATAATTTAATTAGCCGGCTTAAATATCTTGAAGTGTTAATTGCCCTATCAACTATTTACTATCAAGCGTACAATGATCTAAAAAAACTATCAAGCGTAAACATCTTTATTAGCTTTCAACACACCCAAAAAAGCGGTGATAAGAGTAATTAGAATAATCAAGCCTTGAGTAAGGTTTGTAAGTGTTGAAAGCCGAAGTGCCAAACTTTCCAAAAAACAGGTTGATCTTTTGAGTGAAATACTATTATCTTTTCTCGGGAACTAAGCAGATTCTGGCAGTAAAACTTCAAACGAAATTGAGCGAACAGGGGATCCTAAGTTCAATACCTAAAAATAAACCGAATTGTTAAAAAACTGTCGCATGTTTTTTTTGAGAGAAAACATACGATTTTCTGACTTTACAATTTTGCTTGGAGATTTGTGATTCGGCCGACAACATCATCTTCTCTAGAGATTTGCTAAATAACATTTGACTGTTTTCTTTTGTCAAAATAGTCAAATTTTCATCCGTCCGATATGCTTTGAGATTTGTACTTCTTCTCATACGATGAATTGGGTCATAATTTATTATGATTTTTTTTCGGACCATAACGGGTTCACCACATTGCTGTATTTTGTTGGTATCTAATTTTATTTTTTGTTTTTGTTTTCGTATTTGTTTTTGATAAATATCTCAAAGCATATGTTAGAATTTGAATCATGTGATGAAAATATGAGTTATTAAGACTTTCGACAATAAGTACAGTGATCAAGAATAAAATTACATACATAAATTCTTGTAATTTATGTATAGTGAAGTTGTAAATGAACTAGAATTTGATTGTTTTGGGTTGAGAAAATAGTCGAATGTTGTATAAGCGCACCCAAAAATAAAAAGTTATAGGGCCTTGTGCATGTGAGTTGCTAGGCCACGTGCACATGTGAGTTGCACCTTTGAGTAGACTAGATAAATGTGTCCCTGCAACACTGCACCATGTTAATTTACACGCCTTAGGCCTGAATAAATTCAGAAATGTGGGAAGATGCTGAAATATAAGGAAAAAATACCCATCTTCTCCAACTATGCTTGTGCTTAATTTTTTTTTCTTGAACAGGTTGTTGCGCAAAACTTAATGTTGAGTACCAACTAATATCCCATTAGTGCATGAAATTAACATAAAATATTTATCAATATGCTTTCTAGCCAGTTTAATTTTATAATTTTATTCTTTTTTTTTTCATTCGAAGGAGGGGTTGTAAGGCCTTTTGGTTTCCCTTTAACTAGATAATTCTAGTTGTCTCAGTAACGCTTGCATGTGGAAAGTAGTCAGGAGAAATGGGTCCCGTAGGAAGGCACGCTAGCGCTGCAGTGCAGTCAGTGCCACATGGCAAAGCAGGCTACCCTGCAACTCCAGCTATGCACGTTCCAGAGTTGTCAGAGTTGGAACCCACGGGATAATTAAAAGTCGTCCTACTGTCGTGGGAGCAACGGCAGATCGTATATACAGTTGATGCACCGCGAGTTCACTAGCTATAGTACACACAGGTCCACCGGTGGATCCGCCGTGCCCGATTCGCACGTACGTTTGTGCATGCCATCCGAGGGCCGGCCGGCGTGATCGATGTGTGGTCCGAATAATGGATGCAGTTGCGCTAGGATGGCAGCTGATTGGCAGAGGGTCCGGGTGAAGGGCGTGCAGCAGCTAGCACTGTGCAAGTGGCGTCGTCGCCAGCCTCTGCCTAATCGCTAGCTTTTCGTGCATGCATGATAGGAAATAGGATTAGCTTAATTGGTGGTGGTGTGGGGTACGTGTGCATGTTTTGTGTTTTGATTAATTTGGTGGTTACATCTCCTACATTATATCCCGGATATCCCGGAAAATCCACACTAAACCTACCCAATATGTTGTTTGTGTTGTAAACCATGGGCCTTTTTTTTTCTGTGATTTCCCTATTATCCTGTGGACCCACTTGTCATTAGAGAGAGAGAGAGCGCAGAGGATAAGACTTGGTCTCTACCAACTGAGCGAGAGGACAGGGTTCTTCGTCCTTATCCCGACTGAGAGAGAAAGGGAGAGCAGACGCAGTCGTAGGGGTAGATCCGATCCCTATGCGATGCTAGCGGCGGTTGAGGCGGTCGTTCGGCGGCGGTGCCTTGGCTCTCCTCCTACATAATCCCGGTCTCCTCATCCTTGGCAAAACATAGGAAAGATCCAAGAGCTTCCACTCCCTTCCAATACACTCTTTGTACCATTCACACTTGATTCTTCGGTCTTAGGCTAATCCTTCCCTTTGGTCGTCCATCGTTGCCGACCACTTGGCGATGGTCGTGACTTGGCTTCCCTCCACCGATGACCCGCATGCCGGCTCGCCATGGCCTTCTCCTTGCGGAGAACTTAGCAGGGGACTCAGTTCTTGGTGGTAGCAGAGTTGTGGAGGCAGGGCGACAGTGGTGGTTTATTTGCAGGCTTCACCGAGTTGATGGAGCTCATGTGTTGGTGAGGCTTGACTAAGTTCAGTGGTGCTTGTGGTTGTTGTTATGCTTGGCTGTGATATTGCTGTGTGGTTGCTCTGTTCGTTCACTTGGCCTATGCACGATTTATTATGTTATCTTGTGCGGCACTTCCTATACCTCGATTCCGCAGTTTGGTGTGCCCCTGATTGCATAAGAAGGACAATGTATCTCTGTGAACCACGCTGTTTTCACCGCGACATAGCGGTGGCGATAGATTTTCTAGAATAACGTCGCTCACGTGCCTTGTCTTGACTTCTTGATTGCTTTGAGTGCCATCAGTTCAGTGAGCATTCTTCAACTTTAAATATTTATTGTTCTTAGTGTGCCATACTAGTGAAATTTCAGTTTATATATCTCTTTGATTTGCATTAGCACTAGTATTGGGTGAGACTGCATAATAAATTGCGGGATTTATATTGCTCAGTGAGGATTGTTGGTCGTAGTGAGATTACTGTGACAATTTAGAGTCATAAGCTAGGCTTTGAGCTAGTATCTTGTATCGTTTTGTTACTTACAGTATGCTGTTGTATTACT